>CAWUFW010000664.1:162500-1371250 GCA_963921515.1 Calotriton arnoldi
GTTGGAAGGAGAAAATGAACATGCCCGCGCTCATACCCTAGCTAAAATCAGAGACCATAACAATAGCTACAATGACATGGTGGAGCGGGAACTGCGCTACGTATCCCAATGACACATGGTGAGGGCATATGGAGAGGGAGGACGGCCTGGGCGCACTCTGGCCGCTAAGCTAAAACCAACCTGGGGAAAAACGCATGTGATAAAAATTACAGACAGAGATGGGGCAGAACACTATGACACAGCGGGGATCTAGTCCACGTTTTCTGACTTTTACGAGAGTCTCTATGCTGCTCACGGGATGTCTGAGGCAGCAGAGATAGCTGCATACCTGGATGACATAGTCCTGGCATGGCTATCATCGGGGCAAAGAGAATACCTGTCGCAACCCATAGAGATAGAGGAAGTGCGCAAAGCTTTAAATAACTAAAAAGAACATACGGCTGACTGAGGTACTGCACCTCTAATCCAAATATTTCAAAATTGTCCAAAATCCCATGCATACACTTCCGGAGCCCGCCGTACTTGGTCTCCACTGATTTCCCAGAGGTAAAATTTGTTGCAAGAGGGAAGGTGCACCGGTCAAAGAAGTCCACAATGTTACCAACTTTTCCAAAATGTATTTTCTTTATTCTGTATCAAAAAGAGTATAGGGCAGCAAAAAGTCAGCCAACGCGTTTCGTTCCTATTGGAACTTCATCAGGGCTCATATATATTCATCGAAAACATGTGATAAGTCGTCACAAATATGTTGAGATCACAATCCACCAATCCAAGGTTTGAAAAATACACAAATGTCGTATCCTTACTTGTCTGTAAGTAATGGTGCCAGTACTGTCCTCGAAATTATTCAATATTATGTGGTCCAAAACCCTAAGTTGGGTATACTCAAAATTGGGAAAACACGCCCCTGATACGGCGCACTCCAACGTTCCTATTCGGGGTTGGAATTACAACCCCGAATAGGAACGTTGGAGTGCGCCGTATCAGGGGCGTGTTTTCCCAATTTTGAGTATACCCAACTTAGGGTTTTGGACCACATAATATTGAATAATTTCCAGGACAGTACTGGCACCATTACTTACAGACAAGTAAGGATACGACATTTGTGTATTTTTCAAACCTTGGATTGGTGGATTGTGATCCTCAACATATTTGTGACGACTTATCACATGTTTTCGATGAATATATATGAGCCCTGATGAAGTTCCAATAGGAACGAAACGCTTTGGCTGACTTTTTGCTGCCCTATACTCTTTTTGATACAAAATAAAGAAAATACATTTTGGAAAAGTTGGTAACATTGTGGACTTCTTTGACCGGTGCACCTTCCCTCTTGCAACGAAGTGCGCAAAGCTATTCGATCCTTGCCCAACGGGAAGGCGCTAGGGCTGTATGGGCTAACCAGTAAATTCTGTAAAGAGTACACTGACCTGATTGTGCCCCACCTCAAAGCAATGTATGCAGAAGCTTTCACAAACAGACCCTCCCACCAATGCTTTGTGAGTCCCTTATAATAGCACTCTTAAAACCTGACAAACAGCCAGATCAGTGCTAATCATATCGCCCCCTCTCGCTTATCAACATTAATGTTAAAATTCTAGTGAAAATTCTAGCTAGAAAACTCCAGCCTCTGCTGATGAATGTGGTTCTCCCAAACCAGTCGGGCTTTATCCTGACTCGCTTAAAACACATACAATCTGCGTTTGATATTTGCACTCCTGCCACCTGCACCAGCTGAACCATGACCTGGAGGCAGCAGTGGTATTACTAGATGCGGCCAAAGCATTCGATTCTATAGTGTGGAACTACATGTTCATTATTTTAAGGCACATGGTGGTGCCAGGCGGCTTTCTGCAATGGGTGCGCCTGCTGTATACAGCCCAAGTAGTTAGAGCTCTCATCAATAGGCAGACATCGGAACCACTCAATATACACCGGGGTATAAGGCAAGGATGCCCCCTTTCCCCAATCTTGTTTACACTAGCCCTAGATCCACTTGCTTGGGTGATCCAACAATGACATTGTGGTGCAGCGCTCTGATTCCGGCAGCGATCTATAGGCATATCGCTATATACAGATGATATGGTTATTTATGTACAAAACCCTACATGGCACCTTGTGCCAGATGTCAGAGAATACGTCCAGTTTGAAAGACACTCTGGCCTCAGTATAAACTGGAGAAAATAGACAGTTTTCCTGCTGACACCATGCACAACACCGCGTAACTTAGAATACCCACTGGAATGGAGCACTGACCCAGTGAAATATCTGAGGATATGGATACACAGAGACCCTGACTTGGTGCTACGTGAAAATTACAGCAAAGCAATAACTAAACTGGAGGATCAAGCGGCGAGAGGGATCAGCATGCCACAATCTCTTGCTGATAGAGTAGCAATAAGGAAAATTATAATATTGGCGCAGCTCCACTACTTATTTAGTAATATACCCATAGTGGTCTCTAAATGGTTTTTTAAAATGCTACGCACACATCTGAGAAATCTAGCATGGGCGAGTAAACAACCCATCATTGAGCAGAATACAATGACACTGCCATATGTGCAGGGCGGCGTTGGTGTGCCAGATCTATGTCTGTAGTACTTTTGTGCCCAAGCACAATTTGCGCACTACTGGTACCATCCTCCCGCCTACATGCCCCATATAGCAGTCGAAGTGGAGAATGCACTCCCCACCCGCTTAGAAGTATTGTGACACATACACAAAAGGACGCACCACATGTAGAAATCAAGACAATAAACTGTACAACGGCAGCATGGCAAGCTCTGGGCACAAGAGCCTGCAAGCTTCCACTGTTCGCCTCTGCACTCCCACTAGGACATCATCCAGCTCTCTCAGTAAAGCAAGTGGACGGAGCTCTCATTCTCTTTAAACATGTGGGGATCATGACGATGGGTGATGTCTAACCAGATGAAAAATTTCTAGACCCCACAGACTTGATATTCATACGGAATGGAACACCACTTTTCACATTTACATACTACCAGATGCGATCATCTATTAGGGACTTATTCCCATAATTTCCAGAAGAACCTCCCCTCACATTGTGCGCTCGGCAAATGTTAATTACTAGCCCAACACGCAGCCACCTAGTCACAAAACTCTACAATGTGGCACAGGTTGACAGCCCGCCTCTAACAGACAATGCGCGGGAGCATTGGAATGCCACATTAGACACACCCTTAACACAGGAGGATTGGGGTTTCTGCTGTACATTGACAGGGATGCTAACCTCAAATTGTAACTTACACATCATATACTTTAAGTACTTACAGCAAATGTACTACACACCTGCCAGACTATTCAGATATGGGCTGAGGGAAGAGACACGATGCAAGAGGTGCGGGATGAGTGGCGTTGATTTACTGCACCTAGCCTGGAGCTGTTGCCCGGTCCAGGGGTTCTGGCTGCAGGTGGTGCAGGACCTGCGATCCATGACGTCAGATTCAGTGGACTGCACCATCCAGATGTGCTTACTAGGTCTGGTTAAGAAGTTGAAGCCACAAGGGTGAAGGTTTGTGGCTGTGGCACTTTTGCTAGCCAAGAGAAGGGTGGCCATGAACTTGGGAAAGCGTTCTGCACCCAAACATAAATGGTGGCTGATGGACATGGTATATTGTAGAGACACCCTGGAGATATAAGCAGAGGAGCTGCCAGCTTCCTGAAACCTCAGAGATATATGGGCCCTTCTAACAGCTCACTTACTGGCGAACCCTAATATACTCACCAGCGATCCGTAATTTGTTGCTATGACTAGGTAATGCAACACATTGCACTGAAAGTGCGGAATAAGACATTTATGTAACAGGACTGCATAGTGTGTAACGGATATGAAACTGCTAATGGCATGTTATTTATGTACTGTTTTAAAAGTTGAAAATCAGTTTTTTTAAAGTATGACTTACACAGCAAATGGCTTTGATTTTCGAGTGAAAAGTAGCCTTTCATTTGTAAATCCATGCACAAGTTTGCCTCGAAGTTGTAATGTTGCACACGTGTAAATCCCACTCAAGGCATGGGAAGTTGTTATTCCAATGTAGGACTTTCCTGCTAAATCTAGAAACACCCACAAACTCAAGGGTCCTGAAAATGCTCAAACTCCTCTCCGAACCCTTCACACCCTGAAAATGGCCAGACATAAATCCATTTTCTGGGTAGGACAGGGAAAGAATTACCTTTAAAACTAGTAGGAGTGTATGGGAAGCCGTTTGTCGACACAGAGATTTAAAAAAAGAACTCGAGAAAGTTTATAAGAATATGGGCATTCCCATGCATGCACCCACGGATTTCCTGCAATCCCAGCTTTACAAAGGTTTGTAAACCTGGGATTGCGTGAAATCACTACACCTCCCACAGTATGGCTTAATGAGGGGAAAATCTTTTTTTCTCCTTGTTATTTCCTCTTTTTATGTGTGCTGCAATCTGCTCTTTCCCTTTCATGCAGCGAAGGGCAGCAAGGTGGCATGATGCATTGCACTGTGTGAAAGTATGTTAAATATGCCCCTTAGTACCTGTAGCTTGTACCTTGGTCACATAACTGAGTGTAGCTGACAGTTGAGCTTTGTGTATTCCTCCTAGACAATGGGGAACTTTGGTGTGACTGGATGAGACATTACTGGCAGGATGGGAGGGAGGAACTAGGCCCAGCCCCATCTACACTTTAATAGGCTGTGTCCTGTCTCAACAAAAAGGGGTGCATACCCCATTTAGTTAGTCTGGAGCAAGGGCCAGAAAGGCAGGTTATCTGTGCACTTCAAAGGCATGCCTCTAGAAGCTTCTCCCTACCTCAAAGGCACAACTGTGTATAAATACTGTACCCCAGACACCATCTCTTCAGTACACTTCTGGACCTGTGGATACTCTGCTAGGAAGAAGGACTGCTGTACTGCTGAAAGGACTGCCACTGCTGGACGTCTGCTCTGAAGGAACTGCTGCACTGCTTTGCTGACCTCCTGTCCTCTTGCCTGGGGAGGAAGAACTGAACCTGCAACTTCATCTTGAACCCAGGGCACCAGAATGACTCAAAGGGCTAGTCTGCTGTCCTTCTGATCTGAGCCTCAGTGACATAAAAGTCTTCCCAACATCCTGCACCAGCCCCTTGGACCAAGCTGCAGCGAGTTCCTGACCCCCTAAGTGGTGCCGTTCAGGTTCTGGACCTTTAGTTTTGCTGAGCTAGCTGAAATAATGCATTTGGGCTCTTTGTGACTGCAAACGGGCCCGTTCGCACCTAGGCCTCGCGATTCAGCATGAAGCTCCGTCAAACCCGACTCTTTGCACTCCAGCATCAACCGCTCATGGGGATCACCAACGCGAAACTCCATCAATGCCCACCTGCGATGCCGACAGCCTCCTGCGACCTCTCCTTGCTCCTCGCGGCCCTCTGCAATGCAAATGGGACTCTTGGCACAAATTTGAGAAAGTAAACTACAGCGGGCCTTACCTGGTGAATGTATCTGGCCTACATTCCATCACGGTCGGACTGAAATTGTGGCTTTGACCTGGTCTACCTCGACTAGATATCCCGGTATGGCGTTTTTTGCTTTTTGGCGCTATTTTCACTATTCTTTTTTTTTATCATATCTTCGGTTTTGCTTATTGGATTTTTGTCATTTTGGTCTTGTTTTATTTATTGAATTCAGCTCTATTTTCCTAACCTGGTGTGGTATTCTTTTTTATGTGGTGTTTTCGCTTTACTACCATTTTGAAGTGTTGCAGAAATACTTTACACATTGCCTCTATGTTAAGCCTGGCTACCAGGTGTAAACACAGGTTAATTTGGGGTTTGCTTGTGCCTTACCCTGACAAGGATTGCGGTTGATGCCCGACCAGGGGTCACACCCCAGTCAAGCAACAACCCGATTTCTCACAGCCACTTTCAGAAAAGCCAGTCATTTGTATAGACATCATTATTTACCATTACATAATTAAATCCAGACATTAGATTTATAGTTAAATTCATTTTTATTAGAGCAAGAAATGGATGTGAATCAGTCAAGTATTGTAGATTCTAATCCTTCATGCTTGATTTATGAGAATGACCCTTTTCCATAATTCACTGGTAATTCATATGATTTAAAAATAACCTCAGAGATATATGGGCCCTTCTAACAGCTCACTTACTGGCGAACCCTAATATACTCACCAGCGATCCGTAATTTGTTGCTATGACTAGGTAATGCAACACATTGCACTGAAAGTGCGGAATAAGACATTTATGTAACAGGACTGCATAGTGTGTAACGGATATGAAACTGCTAATGGCATGTTATTTATGTACTGTTTTAAAAGTTGAAAATCAGTTTTTTTAAAGTATGACTTACACAGCAAATGGCTTTGATTTTCGAGTGAAAAGTAGCCTTTCATTTGTAAATCCATGCACAAGTTTGCCTCGAAGTTGTAATGTTGCACACGTGTAAATCCCACTCAAGGCATGGGGAGTTGTTATTCCAATGTAGGACTTTCCTGCTAAATCTAGAAACACCCACAAACTCAAGGGTCCTGAAAATGCTCAAACTCCTCTCCGAACCCTTCACACCCTGAAAATGGCCAGACATAAATCCATTTTCTGGGTAGGACAGGGAAAGAATTACCTTTAAAACTAGTAGGAGTGTATGGGAAGCCGTTTGTCGACAGGGAATTATGTTTTCCCTAGCGGGAAAAAAAAGAGGCACAAAGGCAATGTGTTTTTTAGAACGTACCTTTGCAGAGATTTAAAAAAAGAACTCGAGAAAGTTTATAAGGTGTACGTCTGGAATTATGAGACTGTGGGGCATATTATCAAGGGCTTTATCGCCGCTTTAGCGGCACTTTTTGCCGCTAAAGCGGCGATATTTTTATCGCCCTATCAGCAAGCTGTCGCTAACAGGCGTTAGCGACAGCTTTCAGGCGTTAGCGGCCGGTTTTACCATCGCCTTGCATGCCAGCGATAATTATCGCTAATGACATGCAAGGTAGGCGTTCCTCACTAAAAGCGACTGAAAACAGTCGCTAACACAACTAACCCCTATTAGCAAGGCAGGCGAAGCGATAAAATAAATCGCGCTAAGCGCGTTTATCGCTAGATTGTAACACCTGCTACTGAGGATGACTTACCTGTTTAAAGTATAGGAGGTGGATTGTCAGGCTAAATCCATCCTTGCGTTAATGCGAGAATATCGCTGCTTTTCCAGCGATATTCTCACATTTTGCCGCTATCGCTGGAAATGTTATCGCTATGGAGATAAACCTTGTTAATAGGGTGTTATCTCAGCGATATTTTCCAGCGATAGGCGGCGTTAAAAAAAGTCACGCTAAGCGCGGTTAGCGATAAATATCGCTATTCCTTGATAATATGCCCCTGTATTTTTATGGGCTGTTGAGTACATTTTAGAAAGTTATATATCTTGGCACATGCGGAGAAGCAACACTGCGATTGCAAATTTTCAATTTTCTAAGTGATTTGGGCTATACTCCAAAATTATCTAAGCGCGTTTTGCTACTGAATATCAGAGAGTGCTTCGCATTTTTCGAAAATATATGCTGGCATTTCCTCAAATGGTTTAATTTTGCATAGATTTTCCATAGTACTTTTTCTTTCTTTTACACTCCTTTGCATTATGCTCCACTGCAGCCCTGCTTTCCCAGTCATCGTATAAGTTCAGCTATTTTTAACAAAATTATTATCTCCTCCTTCAACGCTTAAGGCAATACTACAACCATTTCCACTTCTTTGATTGCGCAATTTATTAATGACCATGGTCATAATTCAGGCATACAAATTAGCATTTTGTAATTCATTAAATGTACTAGACATCTGGTTCATCGGTTTTCTTCTAATCTTGTTTTTTACATTACCATTTTACCATGTATGTAGTTTCATTAAATTTCCATGATACAGAATCCTTCAGCTCCTTACACCTAATTAAGAAGTCAGTAATGGTCACTGTTAGACCTGGCATCCTTGGCGTGGTTTCTGCTAACTTTTTGCCTTCAGACATCCTGTTTTTGCTGACTTCGTTTTTGCTTACCTTAGGGCTCTGTGCACTTTTCCACTGCTAACCAGCGCTAAAGTGCTTGTGCTCTCTCCTTTAAAAATGGTGGAATTAGTTTATACCCAATTGGCATATTTAATTTATTTGTAAGTCCCTAGTAAAGTGGTGCTGTGCCCAGGGCCTGTAAATAAAATGCTACTAGTGGGCCTGCAGCACTGATTGTGCCACCCACTTAAGCAGCACTTTAAACATGTCTCAGGCCTGCCATTGCAGCCTGTGTGTGTGCAGTTTTAAATTGCCATGTCGACTTGGCAAAATAAACCTTTCGCCAGGGACAAACCTTCCTTTTTAATACATTTAAATCACCCGTAGATTAGGCCCCAGACAGCCAGGAGGGCAGGATGCAATGTATTTAAAAAGTAGGGCATATACTTTTAAGTTTTACATGTCCTGGTAGTGAAAAACTCTTCAATTAATTGTTCACTACTGCAAGGCCTACCTCTTGCATAGGATAACTTTGGAGTTGCCTCATTACATTTTATAAGTGTAATTTCCAAATCGAAACTATGGTGAAGTCGGATTTTCAATTACAATTTTGAAAATGCCACTTTTAGCAAGTTGGCATTTTCCTACCTTAGCCATCTAGGGTGAGATTTACTAACATTTTGCATCATGGTTACACCACTTCTGTGGCGCATCCATGATGCAAAATGCTAAAAGATATTTACAAAGCCACGCAAGGGGTGATTTGTGCAGCCATGCATGGCTTTGGAAAACAAAAAGTATAGCAATGCAGCGACCTGCGCTGCATTGCATTAAATTTCATTCTGGGAGGACTTCTATGGGTAGAATATGGGCATTCCCATGCATGCACCCACGGATTTCCTGCAATCCCAGCTTTACAAAGGTTTGTAAACCTGGGATTGCGTGAAATCACTACACCTCCCACAGTATGGCTTAATGAGGGGAAAATCTTTTTTTCTCCTTGTTATTTCCTCTTTTTATGTGTGCTGCAATCTGCTCTTTCCCTTTCATGCAGCGAAGGGCAGCAAGGTGGCATGATGCATTGCACTGTGTGAAAGTATGTTAAATATGCCCCTTAGTACCTGTAGCTTGTACCTTGGTCACATAACTGAGGGTAGCTGACAGTTGAGCTTTGTGTATTCCTCCTAGACAATGGGGAACTTTGGTGTGACTGGATGAGACATTACTGGCAGGATGGGAGGGAGGAACTAGGCCCAGCCCCATCTACACTTTAATAGGCTGTGTCCTGTCTCAACAAAAAGGGGTGCATACCCCATTTAGTTAGTCTGGAGCAAGGGCCAGAAAGGCAGGTTATCTGTGCACTTCAAAGGCATGCCTCTAGAAGCTTCTCCCTACCTCAAAGGCACAACTGTGTATAAATACTGTACCCCAGACACCATCTCTTCAGTACACTTCTGGACCTGTGGATACTCTGCTAGGAAGAAGGACTGCTGTACTGCTGAAAGGACTGCCACTGCTGGACGTCTGCTCTGAAGGAACTGCTGCACTGCTTTGCTGACCTCCTGTCCTCTTGCCTGGGGAGGAAGAACTGAACCTGCAACTTCATCTTGAACCCAGGGCACCAGAATGACTCAAAGGGCTAGTCTGCTGTCCTTCTGATCTGAGCCTCAGTGACATAAAAGTCTTCCCAACATCCTGCACCAGCCCCTTGGACCAAGCTGCAGCGAGTTCCTGACCCCCTAAGTGGTGCCGTTCAGGTTTTGGACCTTTAGTTTTGCTGAGCTAGCTGAAATAATGCATTTGGGCTCTTTGTGACTGCAAACGGGCCCGTTCGCACCTAGGCCTCGCGATTCAGCATGAAGCTCCGTCAAACCCGACTCTTTGCACTCCAGCATCAACCGCTCATGGGGATCACCAACGCGAAACTCCATCAATGCCCACCTGCGATGCCGACAGCCTCCTGCGACCTCTCCTTGCTCCTCGCGGCCCTCTGCAATGCAAATGGGACTCTTGGCACAAATTTGAGAAAGTAAACTACAGCGGGCCTTACCTGGTGAATGTATCTGGCCTACATTCCATCACGGTCGGACTGAAATTGTGGCTTTGACCTGGTCTACCTCGACTAGATATCCCGGTATGGCGTTTTTGCTTTTTGGCGCTATTTTCACTATTCTTTTTTTTATCATATCTTCGGTTTTGCTTATTGGATTTTTGTCATTTTGGTCTTGTTTTATTTATTGAATTCAGCTCTATTTTCCTAACCTGGTGTGGTATTCTTTTTTGTGTGGTGTTTTCGCTTTACTACCATTTTGAAGTGTTGCAGAAATACTTTACACATTGCCTCTATGTTAAGCCTGGCTACCAGGTGTAAACACAGGTTAATTTGGGGTTTGCTTGTGCCTTACCCTGACAAGGATTGCGGTTGATGCCCGACCAGGGGTCACACCCCAGTCAAGCAACAACCCGATTTCTCACAGCCACTTTCAGAAAAGCCAGTCATTCGTATAGACATCATTATTTACCATTACATAATTAAATCCAGACATTAGATTTATAGTTAAATTCATTTTTATTAGAGCAAGAAATGGATGTGAATCAGTCAAGTATTGTAGATTCTAATCCTTCATGCTTGATTTATGAGAATGACCCTTTTCCATAATTCACTGGTAATTCATATGATTTAAAAATAACAAAGAGTCTACTGCCAAGTACTCTTGCACCTAGAGCACCTTTATGTATAACCCAAAAAGAGACGTCATGATTTTCAGAAGTTAGCAATTCAGCAATTATTTAAATAGTCTCATTTCCTTGGACTATGCATTCTGAATTTCATGTTTATTTAAGCTTTTGATTGACTCCTGAAATGTCTAATAAACACTGAATCAGTTTGTCAGAGCCTACTCAACGTCCGAGGATAAAAAATTCCAGATTAGGCACACCAGCCCGTGTGCCAACTGCATTCCTTTTACTTTTCATAGTGCCACTGTATTTAAAGAAGTACATTAATTTATGCCCAAGAGAGATTTATTTCATCGTTATGATAGAGCGCTCGGCGCTCTTAAAATTTGTAAGGGTGCATTATACTCATGGATAAACTGCACTCGCATAAAGCCTGTTGTTTTGCTGTAATTCGTGTTATTAGAATGAAGCTTATACTAAGACAGTAGAATGAAATTCGTGATGTTATATACAGAAATGATTAGGGTTTCGCATGTGTTTAGAGAAATCATGTAATCATGTATGTGCATTGTGAATATTATGCAATATAAATGTATCCACCTTTTATAAATGATTCGTATAGAGACTTGTGTAACAGGTGTGCATTAAAGAATGTTCTTAGGTTAGCCAATCTTGTAGGCCTAACTTTAGATGAAAGGGCAGTGTTACCCAACTGTTTGTTGAGTCCTATGGTGAGACATATTCATGGAGCAGTTCACCTTGGAAGAGATGCCATGGTGAGGGTGTTTCGACAGACGTGGTTCAATCCATAGTTTCGTGTGTACGCTGAGGCAGTGTGTCATAGGTGTGTTACGTGTCAGCAAATGAATGCAGGAAAGAAAACTGTGGTTGCTTTGAGTCACATTGGGAGATCAGGAGGTCGTTTTAACAGGATACAGTTGTATTTCATTGAAATGCCCAGGTGCAATGGGCTGAGGTACGTTTTGGTGGTGGTGTGTGTCTTTTCATGTTGGGTTGAGGCGTATCCAACTAGGCGGTGTGACAGTCTCACAGTGGCGAAGTTGTTGCCTAAAAAGGTCATCCCACGGTTCGGATTTCCAACTTCATTGGAATCGGACAGAAGAACTCACTTTCATAGTGAGATCATGAAACTGTTGTGTGCCGCCTTAGAAGTTGATCAGAAACTGCATTGTAGCTACAGGCTGGAGGCATCTTGCCTGGTGGAACAGATAAATGGGACCATCAAGATGAGAGTGGCAAAGGTTTGCTCGTCATTGTCTTTGAAATAGCCGGATGCGCTGCCCTTGGTGCTGATGAGCTTGCGTAGCACTCCTGATAGGAGAACAGGACTTTCACCCCACGAGATATTAATGGGGAGGGCGATGCGTTTGCCTGCAGTGCCAGCTACAGCATTGATAAACATCACCGATGATTTGGTTCTCGATTATTGCAAGGGACTGGCTGATGTGGTTAATTCTGTGTCTCACCAGGTCGAGGCTGCAACTGCACCCACCTCGAAAGATCTCCTGCACGACCTAAGCCCGGGGGA
Source organism: Calotriton arnoldi (assembly GCA_963921515.1). Classification (NCBI taxonomy): domain Eukaryota; kingdom Metazoa; phylum Chordata; class Amphibia; order Caudata; family Salamandridae; genus Calotriton; species Calotriton arnoldi. Next base: position 174,702 of record CAWUFW010000664.1, read on the forward strand.
CTGGGTGTTGGTCCGAAAACACGTGAGAAAGAACTGCCTTGACGCCCGGTGGCGAGGTCCGTCCCAAGTGATTCTGGTTACAAGCACAGCTGTGAAGTGCGGAGGCTTACCAACCTGGATCCATGCCTCCCACACCGCCAGAGTTCCAGAACCCTTGGTAGAAACAACTCCTCTCGCTCAAAGAAATCCAACTGAGATTGCAAGGTCAGGAGAGGGGACAAGCCAAGCTGTAAGGGTTCCTGCTGGGACCAACTGCTCACCAGGTAGAGCAGGAGGGGATCAAGCTACACACAATCCAGGTACAGATTCTGAGGGAGACTGGATCGTTGGAGTTGAAGTAGAGTCAGATTCCGCTGAGCAGACTGGTGTGGGACAGGCACGGGTGGAGAGGAGGAGAACAGAAGCTGGAAGCAAAACGTGGCCAGTAAGAAAAGAAAGACTGAATTTGAGGCTTGATTCAGAAAAAGATCTTGCTCCCATCTCCGAAACGTCTGAATCTGAGCAAAGTGACGCAGAGCCAAGTCAAGAAGGCTTATGGAGATCAAAGAGAGAGAGAGTGCTGTGCCGTAAGTACGCTGCTCCAGAGTGGACGTACCTGGTCACAGATGCAGGGATGAGGGAAGTCCGGGAGGCTGGGGTCTGGAAGAGTGAGACGCGGGGAGACCACACTGATCATTGACATTGAACGGTTAGTCCCTGGAGTTGAGGCCCTTGGGCTCTTGACTCTGATGGTACCAGATCCTCCAAGGCTGAGTGGATTGTGAATTTTGATCTTAAATCAACTCTCATTTGCAATGTTTGGCCGCCAGCCCTCAGCTCAAGAATTGGCAGCTTTTCGTATGGAGATCTTGCAACTTGTTGTTGATGCCCTCAGCACCGATTTGATCTATGATGAAAATTGAACTTGATAAAGAGGAGAAAACACATAATCATTGCTCTAAAAGAAGATAACCTAGGTCCGAGTGGAAGAAGAATAAATTTAGGGATTTTTCAGTAAAAGAAGAAAGAGGGCTAGGGATGGCTGTTGATGAGCTGTAAATCATTACTGTTGAACTGAATACAGAAGAATTCCAGGATCCCAAAGGGATTCAGTAAGAACTTTGTGCGCAAAACTATTAAGTGGGAAGAAAAGACTTTGTTGATTCCACTACTGCACATTGTCGGAAAACTGATTCAATATGGACTCTGGAAATTCTAACCGTAGGCAGAAATGCATGATAGGTACACTCATAGTAGGGGTGATTTTAGTCATTACTGTAGTGGTCATTGCATCCATAGTCGAGTCCAATGTTGCAGTAGAGGAAGGGGAATGAGGGACACCTACACCTTCTATGTCAGACATAAGAGAGGGTGCATATGATCAGATAGGGACATGATAGAAGAAACTAGTCGCTTATTACATGTAGACCTATCCAAAGGTGATTTACGTTAAATGCGTACGCAAAGTTATTGTATGAGTATGTGGACACCATGGATGCGAAAGATTGCTATGTGTACATGCAGTTGCCAGCGTCAGAGGAGGAGGGCATTAGATATCACCACTACCCCTGACATATGGCATCACTTGTAGCATGTTGCTGAGCATGTTTTATGGTAAAGCACATTTTGAGTACTACTTCTCTAATTATGATGTAGTGCTCCCTGAAGTCCCAGTTCTTAAAATACTTTAAAAAAAATTATTTTTATTAAACAAGCTCAATCGACATTACACAGCTGAATGTGTCTGCATGCATACGACCAGGCTGAGTTGGTAACACATATTCATCTTGAAAGGGTTACATAATCACTGTTATCCTGAAAGTAAACATTATGTCTAAGAACAATTATATCCAAGACAGTGGGCAAACATCAGTAGGTTCAGTGCCTTTCACCCCCGAGGAGGGCGTCAGTGCAGCAAGATTATTAGGCTTTGTTATGTACCTCTGTAATTCCGCCATGGGGACCATATTTTTTCCCATTTTTTAAAACATCGTCTGCTTTTATATACTACTTCCTCCACTCTCTGGCACCAGTCAAGGTCAGCTTCCCATTCCGCCACTGATGGGGGAGAGCTTGCTCCCCATCACCTGGCGACATTTCGTTTTGCGACACCCGATGCATGTGTCAGCCAAATTTTGTTGTGTTTGGGCCAGCGTTCCTCTCCCTTAACCATCAGGAGAAGACATCGGGCATCCGGCGGCACTCGCATTCCCACTACCATCAACGTTATTGCCGCCATCCCTTGCCAGAATGAGTAAATCACGGGACATTCCCATAGGATATGGAAGAAGGAACCCTTCTGATTGCAGCCCCTTACACACTGCATCGTCTGGGCCTTCCCCATTTATGGAGCAATGTGCGTGGATAATAGGAGCAGTGAAGTATCTTAAGCTATACCAGCTGAAATCGTGTGCGAATCGAAATTTCTCTGGGGCTTTGTATAGCTTCTGCCCAATCATCATCTTCCATATTGCCCAGATCATCTACCCAGGCCCTACGAAGGGAGTCCAACGGGTCTTGTGCATTGTTTAGAAGCTTCCAGTATATTGTTGCCATCCCCTTCTCAGGGATAGGGTCCAACAGCAACCTATCTTCTAGAGAGGAGTAATCTGGCAGGATCGTTGCTAGGTGTATATGTTTGTGTAGGGCATGCATAAGCCTCAAGTAGGCGAATCTTTGGGTGGGGGCTGTATTCTATTCTTGTTGGAGATCGTCAAAAGGGAGAGGTGCTCCGTTCCTCCATATGTCCCCCAGGTGGTCAATGCCAATTACCTGCCAACCCCTGAACCCCTTCAGGGAGGTAACCTCTTTCAGCTGATCCCCAGACCATAGAGGCGTCATGGCTGTCAATCTCTTCCAAAAATATGGACCCACCTTTTGTAGATCCAAAAGGGTTGCACAGCCTTATGCACTAGTGTTTGAATTTCTTCCACTTAAACCACAGTAATCAAGTCTTTATTCTTGTTAATCACGCTTTTATTCACAGTTAATCCATCACGCCAAAGACTCAGAATTCCACAATCTTATGCATGTTGCTTATTCCAAAATTGCCCATCCAGGCCTATTCTAGAACAGTTAAACAGATTTCCGAGTTCTTCTATTTACGATCTCTACACCCAATACATTTCGGTTTATTTTAAACCTTCTTCAGGGGTATCTGTAGTATGTAAAAGATATATATACGTCTGTCAGCCACAAGATCATAATAATAATAACATCCAATCATTGATTAAATCATATAACGATAACATGGAAAAATCATCTTAAATAACCCCGCGATAAACTGAAACATAATGTGAATAAATCCACCCCTCTGCTACCACCCGTGTAACATCCAACAGACAAAAATGCGTTTGTACTTGTGTCATTATTAATGTGCCCCACGTTTTTAACCCAAATTGCTCTACACCAAACAACCCCATATTTCCACCAAACTCATAGAGTCCGCTCATCGCTGTATGTAAACTCACCCCCACACCCCAATCTTGTCACTTCTCCCATTATCCTTTATATAAGCTCTTACATACCTGATGTAATCTGCTTTTGCAAGCGCCTTGTTCTTTTCATGCGCGCACAACATAACTGAATAACCACCCAATGCTCACTCACTAACTTAAAAACTACGTTACCAGCCCCACCTGCGAACACCATAATTAGCATTGTTTAGAAGCTTCCAGTATATTGTTGCCATCCCCTTCTCAGGGATAGGGTCCAACAGCAACCTATCTTCTAGAGAGGAGTAATCTGGCAGGATCGTTGCTAGGTGTATATGTTTGTGTAGGGCATGCATAAGCCTCAAGTAGGCGAATCTTTGGGTGGGGGCTGTATTCTATTCTTGTTGGAGATCGTCAAAAGGGAGAGGTGCTCCGTTCCTCCATATGTCCCCCAGGTGGTCAATGCCAATTACCTGCCAACCCCTGAACCCCTTCAGGGAGGTGACCTCTTTCAGCTGATCCCCAGACCATAGAGGCGTCATGGCTGTCAATCTCTTCTGCCACCCCAGGAACCTATTATCCTCAGTCCAGCAATTCACCACTGCCACAGTATGTTCTGGCCAGTCCCGATGTGGCCTACGGGCATACAGGAATGACTTGTGGTTTCCGCCTGGCATTGCATCCCTGTCTACTCTATAGGCCGGCTCTTCCTTGGCCGTAGAGACCCAGTCATTTATTACCAGAAGTTGCGAGGCCCAATAGTAAAGTTTGATGTTGGGGATAGCTAAGCCTCCTTCGTACAACCCCCAACAGTTCTTAAATATCTGAACAAATACGATTATTATAAACAAGAAGAGAGGATGTGGAAATATTTTGTGCCCACAGTAAATTTGGATATAACATATGCCCACCAACACAATTTGACATGTATGTTATCTGGCATAGAAAAGAAATTTGTAGATCAGATAGAGGATAGGCATAGACAGACATTATTTAGGCCTGATCCTAAACATGAGGTAATTGAATGGACCCGAGAGGAGTTAAATCATAAGGCAAAGGGAAGCTCTGGTCTAATAGCTCTAGATCTGCAACAAAAAAGGAAACTTATCATTAGCCAACCACTGACATATTATGACAAAATATTTGTGGGAGAGAGTGAATGTGAGCACATTTTCTTGATTGAAGAATCAATAAAGAAGACGCTGTTGGATAAATTGACCATAGTGCCCAATGTGTATTTTGTTTGCGGAAGAAATGTGTATGTTCGGTTGCCGCCAAATTGGTATGGAATGTGTTATTTGGCTGTGGTATTCCCTAAGATTTTCCACATGGAAGACTTGTGACCATTGGAAGGGAAATGACCACGTAGGGAGAAACGTGGCACGAGTGCGGAAGAAATTGTTGGTGTTGTGTTTGGCGCAATGATACCGAGTTTGGGGGTGGTTCTGAATGATGTATAGATTAGAAGGTTGTCGACCTTGGTGGACAAGCTGTCAGTGAATAAGGCTCAAGCCTTGCTACTTGTCGACGGAGAGATGGTCTCTATAAGGGAAATGGTGCTTCAGAACCGTCTTGCATTAGATGTATTATTGGCAAAAGAGGGAGGAGTCTGAGATTATTGAGGGTCCAACAGTGTTGCACTTATATTCCTGACAATAGCAAGGATCTAAAAAAATATATAAGTATCATCACTGAGATACCGAAGGGATTTGGGATAAAATTGGCCAAGGATTTGGAAAGGTTGGAAGTTGGTTCGGAAGTCTGGGACAGGGAATTGTTGGTTACATCCTGAAGCCTATTATAATAATCGTAGTCTGCATCATCGTATCAATGGGTGCATTTAGAGCTTTTAAGTGGCACAAGGCAAGACAGGCTGAGAGTTCTCTTAGGAGACGGGAAAGGCAGATGGAAAGACTGCAGGACAGTCACTATCAGAACCTTAAGAATTTGGAGAAATTTAGGCAGGGAAGGCAGGCTACAACTTCTGTTTAGGTTGGTCTTTTCTGTGAGGAGAATATAGCAAAGGAAAAGTGCTGTGTTTGATTACACTAATCATCAGGGGGGGCTGATAGAGCGATCGGCGCTCTTAACATTTGTAAGGGTTATTATACTCATGGATAAACTGCATTCGAAATGTATCCTGTTGTTTTGCTGTAATTCATGTTATTAAAATGAAGCTTATATTGCTATACTAAGACAGTAGAATGAAATTTGTGATGGTATATACAGGAATGATTAGGGTTTTGCACGTGTTTAGAGAAATCATGTAATCATGCATGTGCATTATGAATATTATGCAATATAAATGTATCCACCTTTTATAAATGATGCGTATAGAGACTTGTGTAATGGGTGTGCATTAAAGAGCGTTCTTAGGTTAGCCAATCTTGTAGGCCTAACTTTTGTTTTTCTTAAGTTTCGTTTCTCCTTATTTGCTCTCAAGCTATAAGTTAATTAGAATTTATGTGTGTTTAGAAAGATTCTTTTCGCCCCTACTGCAGGTGCAGGAATTCGACCTCGTTATTTTGGATTTAAGAAGATACGAGGAGAGGAATGCCTTTGAAGACCCTGAACAGAGAGAAGGAAGGACACCTTTCGTGCCTGGTGAAACCTGGGAATCAAGGTCGTCGGAGAGAGCCCGAATTAATTGGAGTTTGTGGAAAGTTACTTAAAGGAGGTGTTCACGGAATAACTTACCATGTGACCGGTTAGGGGTGTAACTTTGTCTTTTTGTATTAGGCACAGGGACAGTTTGGAAGGACTTCTGCTTTGGAGTGAGGAAAGGGAGCATCTTAGAACGAGCTCCATAGCTTTACGCTACTTGACCTATTAATGTGAGTGTACTTCTTAGGAAGTCAACACGTGCTGACACCTTTTGAGGGGAATTCAACTGGGAAGTTAGGTAGGGATGCCACTCTAGAAGTAGAGTAAGGACAGATTATTCTTTTATTTCCGGAAATACAAATGAAAAGGGATTTGGACACAGCGTCTATACTCAGTTGTGTTCTGATATTGGAATTCATTGTCCTGTGCCTATTGTGCTGAATGAACTATATTCGCAGACTTGCCTCTGTATTAGTATTCATGAATCTTTATACTCTTATATTGAGGTGTGTCTATGTTCTGCTATTTTTGGCCTTGTAATGAATTAGCAAAACTTGAATTAAGAGTCTGTAGTCCTTTAGTCGCACGAGGAAGGGAAATGTATTATTCCTAACTTGTCTTTTCTCCCTTCTACACTTCCTTAGCAGGAAATAAAGACCATCGGCCAGGGGTTCTTAAGTAAATCTAGCACGTGGAATCTGGCCTCATCAGTTATCTCTTGAATAAACCTTATGTGATGCAAGCATGTCGACAAATCCTTTTGCATCATGTAGTGTCAAACCCATGCTAGGGGGTATAATGGGGAAGGAACAACAAAAACATCCCTAGGATTTCATGGAAAGACAGACCAACAAAAATTGTGATGAGTCGTTGCACCATATGATACCGTGAGTACACAATGGATAAGCAAAAATATTCCATATTTACATGCAATGCTCATATACACTTTTATGTTACTTTCCGTTGAACGGTTTCTGTGTGAAGAACATTACACTGGAGGGTGTGTCTCAAGTGCAAAATTTACTGAAGAAACCACCTTCTCGCATTTTGTGCTGTGACGCTTATTGTTGCTCTGCAATGGCATTTTTAACGTCAGCGTGGCAGATGTATTCAGCGGCACACACTACATTGTCAATGTGACTCCGCATGTTTTTTTCATTTTTTGGTACAAAACAGCACTGTAGAATCCCACGCAACGCTGCAGTGCCTGTTTTTTTTTTTTTTTAGCAAACCTGTGAATTCTTTGCGTACAGGGCCCCATCCCATACTTTTGTCTCTTCCTGTGTCCACCAACTATTTTTCTACGGTTGTTTTTTTCTTTCTTCCTAGTAATCATTGATGTTTTTTACATTAATTATTAGCTTTCTCATTACTTGGTGTTTTTTTTACCGTACCCTTTTTACTTTTTCCATTTTAGTGCAACATCATTATTGTGTGTAAAACTGTGTACGTTAGTCTCTAATTGTCTTGAATTATTCATCGTTCTGGATGTCTGCAGACTATGAATCTGTGGTTTGAGTGGTAGGTTGGGATGCCAAGGTGTTCACTGGTACCTTTCTCAATAATGATGGAAGCTCAGATGTGTTATTCAGTCTCTTTCAATGTGCTTGTAGTGTTTGTTTTTTTCACTTTTGTTTAGCATTGCTTGCTCACTAGGTTACTGTACTTCATTTAGCCAACTTCTGAGTTGTCCTTTACAAGCTGGATAGCTCAGTGGCCCTGTAGAAAGTGCATATTATGATGACCCAGTGAGCTAGCTAGAGCGCCATGCATGGGGGTTCATCTTCCACAGCTCACAATTACCTATATCCTGGCAACTGAGGCTTTCTATTGAACGTCAGGCCTGACGGTCTGAGGCTGACTTTGAAGCTGGAGAGCCATGTTTGAGCCTGACAGGGGCTCAACATCGTGGGGGATATTCACAAGAACGTGTGATAATCATCTCAAAATTAGCTTAACGCAACTTTGCACATCGCAGCCCATCGCAGGAAAATAACACCATGTTAACATTGTATTCTCAACTCGGCGGCACAATGGGATAGACTCACGATAACGCGCCAAATGACCGCGTTAAAATTAACGCGACGCAAAAACAATGCGAAACACCAACGCCAAAAAAGGTGCGATGCCCCAAGTAGCGAAACCAAAAACAGTGATAACCAGCGACAGGACTGCAATTCCCACGCGTCATGCATGAAAATGCACTATAAAAGCACCGAAAAACATTAACAAAACAATTCAAACTGCGTAGCACCATGGATGCACCCGGACGGACTGCAGAGGACAACGCGAACCCCACAAGCCCCACAGATGATCAGCATGGAACCACGGGGTCGGGGAAGGCCAAGGAGAAGAGGAAGAGGAAGACGCGGTTCAGTCCGCAGGAAAACAGGACCATTGTTACGGAGGCGACAGAACACCATCAACAACTGTTCGTCACTTCCAACGTGTCATTGGCAACAAAGACGCAAACATGGCAGACTATCTTGGACCATGTGAATGAAGTTGCAGAGCTGAGGAGGACAATGGAAGAGGTCAAGAGGTGCCGGAATGATGTGAAGGGAAAAACCAAGAAGAAACTCATGAAAGCAGCAACGCAGAATGGATGTGGGGGTCCAGCGGCACACCAGGAGCTGGATGACATGGAGAAAATGGTGGCTACAGTCATCAGTCGGGATACGGTGCCAGGAGAAGTGGATCCGGACACTGCTCAACATGACCTGACACAACATCAACAGGGTGAGTACCGACCAGGGACTGGGGGGGGGGGGAGATGGGCACAATGGCACACATGCACAATTAAGTAGAGCACACTGCACACCCACAATGACTCTGGATCCTGTCCCTGATCTCCTTGGCATACTACAGCACACATAGAAACAGCAAGTAGGCCCCCGTCAACAATGTGCCCGGAGGGGGCCCTCCCCACACATCACCAATCTCACAACAAACCCATGCACATGTGCTGAACCCAGCAAAGCTGCGGGTCCGTGAGCCACACTGACAATGCAAGTGACACTGCATGACGATTAGCATGGCTGCAGTCCAATTACCATGACATGGTGCACGCCACGACACTGAGGTGACTGAGGGCCCGATTCACAGAACTAACTTAAGACAAAATCCTAAACTTACTACCATTTTGGTATTCACAGAAGGCACTTACTCATTTTGGTATTCACAGAAGGCACTTACTTACTCATTTTGAGTAACTTACTCATTTTGTGTAACTTACTCATTTTGTGTAACTTACTTATTTTGGTATTCACAGAAGGCACTTACTCATAAATGAGTAAGTGCCTTCTGTGAATACCAAAATGAGTAACTTACTCATTTTGAGTAACTTACTCATTTTGTGTAACTTACTCATTTTGGTATTCACAGAAGGCACTTACTCATTTATGAGTAAGTGTCTTCTGTGAATACCAAAGTGAGTAAGTTACACAAAATGAGTAAGTTACTCAAAATGAGTAAGTAAGTGCCTTCTGTGAATACCAAAATGGTAGTAAGTTTAGGATTTTGTCTTAAGTTAGTTCTGTGAATCGGGCCCTGAGTGTGGACCACATCCGGAAAGGAGCAGGTCACACTCTGACACAACCACGTGCACAAACAACCCCGACGTCAACAACACATCTGCGGACAAACCATGCCCAAGAGTCACAACTCGACCAAGAGCCCAATTTACCCAAGCCCGCAACATCTCAGCACTGTAGAAGCACAGAAGTCAAAAGCACACCGCCTGAAAGGGAGAAGGGGTAACCAAATCAGAGCTGCAGGGGCGACTCACCCACAATGCATCACACACACATAAGAATAAGAGCACCTCAACACTGTTGACAATGTGGTACAAACTGCAACACTTTCACAACAGAACACAGGACACAACTGGTGCCGCATGTGTGTACAAAATGGCCAATCACACCGGGCATAGCAGGAAACTGTGAGATGACAATGTACGATTACAACCTCACATCCGTGATGTAATACAAATGTCCACTGTCCCGCATCAAATAGGCATCTCCTCACAAACAGTCACAATGTACATTGTCATGCAGTCTGTATGTAAACTCCGCCAATGCGTCAACATACATGGAACACACTGTGAAACTGCATCTCCCCTTCACATTGCAGAGGAACAATAAACAGCTCCTGCAGAGCAGAGCCTACAACACGTCAGTGATGATGGAGACGACCCCCAGGACATCGACTAGGACGTACACCAACGGTTCATGGACAACCACCGCACCCCACCTCCAGTAGCAGGGCAGCACAGCACCATCGAGGTGATCCCACCCCCTGCACAGACCACACAGCAGGAAGCACCCACCACCACGTCTGGCTCCCAGCACCTCACCGAAGAACACATGGTGTTCCAACGCCATGTGTTAGACTGCCAGAAGGAGCTGCCTGAACAGGTGCGGGTGGGGTTCGACCTTATGGCAGCCAAACTAGATGCCATACGTGGGTGTCTAAGCCCCATCGGGTACCACTTACACTCCCTAACGGACACCCACAGTCCACCCCAACAACTGTCCAGTCAGAATGGCTACAGCGATGTCATCCGTGATTTGGGAAACATAAGGTGGGTCATGGAGAACATGGAGCGGATGCAGGTGCAAAGAATGGCTACCACGGCTGCACACGAGAAAGCTGTAGATGGGATCTTCCATGCCCTGCAGATCCTCATCATGGGAGTGATGCCACAAGACATTGCGCAGATGAATGCTGCTGCTACTCCTACATCCACATCTCCGGCCCCTGATGTGTCAGTGTCACACAGTGCTGCAAACCAAACACCAACACCCACATGTGAGGCACATGAAACGTCAGAGGACGAAGATGAGGATAAATCTGCCATAGTGGTAAGGAGGAAGCAGTAGCATTCATCTACGCCAAATGGCTTGTTACTGCTTGGGTCTGCCCTCTGCATCATGCCCTGGAATGACACCCTCCACTGTCCCCCTACACACTCTGCGACACCAACCTTGGACCTCGACATGGACTGCCATTACTTGTATGCTCAACAATGACACAGCAATCAGCCTGCGGACTGAAATCTTCCCCTTCCGAGTAACTTGCCAATCCCTAAAGGACTCAGGCTGGCCCTCCACGGGGCAACATTGTAAAGTGTTGTCTGCATGGCCCATTACTGAGACAGCCTCAACACTCCACTGAATGTAAATAATACATTCTGATACAAACAGATGTGTCATGTCTATGAATGATCAAGTATGAAAGCATGTACGAATGTAGGGGCAGTGATTCCCCCTTACGTCCATGTAGCTCATGTTGTGGGACTTGTGTCACAGGGTGCATCCCTGCATCATGGTGGTACATATTTGACCCCAAAAGTAGCCCTGTTGACAATTGTAGGTCACAAATGACAGCCTATATGTAATGAATTTGGACACATGTGAAACGCTGATGAGTGGGATTCCGTACTATCTGTGACACACAGAAATGGCATTCCAAAAACGTGACACCCACACAGCTCCCCTGTACAGAGGTGACACACGCACCACCTATTTCCAATTAGTGAGATTGTTAGCACTGCATGTTGCACTCACACTTGTCAGAGTGATGTGCTTGTACAGAGGAGTAACCTGCACACAGGGAATGTGTGTTGTAATGAGTTTATTTGCACATGCTGTGCCTGGGGTCATTTTGTACTGTTCCATGATTGCCAAGGACTATGACAATGTGACGTGCTCATGTGAAGAAATTGTCAATGATGGTGTTCCTACGGGCTAGTCCTGCTGCTGCTGCAGTGGGGTGTGGTCCACCTGCCTCATCTTCCTCATCATCGTCCGGTGCATCTGGCACTTGTAGCCATGGGGCATTGGTGCGCACACATATGTTGTGCAACACCCAACATGCAATGATCATCTTGCACACGATGCCTGGGCTGTACAGGAGCCTTCCACCTGTGATGTCCAGGCACCTGAAAAGTGACTTCAACACGCCAAATGTGCGTTCCACGATGCCCCTGGTGCGTATGTGGGCCGCATTGTACTGCCTCTGGGCCTGTGTGTTCGGGGCTCGGAGGGGTGTCATCATCCAAGGGCAGAGTGCATATCCTTGATCACCTGTGACAGTGCATAGAGACATGAGTCAAAAGTTGGTTCTGCATGATATGTTGGCAGGCCCACTAGTTCATTGGTGTGTGATATGTGTGACTTAGTGATTCCTCTTTGACAGATACTTCTTGTGGCAAATGAGCGGCATCACTGTGTATTACATAGCCTCACTGCTGCCCCTCCCTCCCCCGTGCATATTTACTAGTGGGTGCAGCGCAGTTGCATCACTTGCACTCCTACGGCACACCATTGTCATGCCTTTCTGCGCATGTCCACAAGCCTGACGACGACACTGTGATGTTGTGCGTTGAAGGTGTGCGGCCATGTGTGTGTAGGCCTATGGTAAGGATAGGGCGGACACAGATGTGGAGTTCACGGCTGGCTGAACTCGCGATGCAGTTGAGGGTAGACCTTTGGCCTATGCTGCGGTAATAGCGACACACACAACAATTAGCATGTATGATTCCGGACCCCGAGCGGGCTTGCGCTCCTTCATTCATCCCTTCGGCCGAGCCCGCACTCCGGGGGCATGCTACATCGCAACATTGTCCATTGCGGGACGTGTGGCGCCGACACCACAACAGAGACACACGCATTAGTCACTTCCTTGGCAAGGCCAACACTTGGCAACGCCCAGAGCCCAGGGCTGATTGTCCACACCCCTACGCTGGACTGTCGTACGTCAGCCCAGTACGCTTACAGGGGGGTATGACACAGCTACATGTCCCAGGTCTTCACCACTGCCTGAGGTGACATGGTTGCATCCGCTGTACACAGCACAATGTCATGTGGTAGGACCCAGGGCCCTCATGCATACATAGTGACCACACAGACACACTTAGATAGTTTTTGGAACTGGCTACGGGCACGTGCGCCCGGCCCCTTTTATTGCCACGGCCACATGTCCAGTGACGCCTGTGCTGGATGGCTGTGGGGTGAGTGTAAGCCAGCCCTCAGGGAGTGGTTGGTGCTGGCGACAACTACAACAGTGATCGGACAATCAGAAGTTCAAAGTTCAAACAGCAAGGGTCCATGACTTATGCTACACAGAGTTAGTGGCCCCGGATGCACTGCGGCCGGCACAGGCACACCGCTACGGGACGGTGACTTGCGGTGCACTGAGGTAGTCGAAGGTGAATGTCGCGCAGTGTGTCGGGGGACAGTGGAAGGTGTTCTTCCAGGGCATGATGCAGAGGGCAGAAACAAGCATGCACAGGCAATATGGAGGAGATGAATGCTACCGACCCATTCTTTACTCAAAGTCAGTATCAGCTACATGATGATGAAGACAACCCCCAGGCCATGGACTCAGACGCCACCAAAGTTCAACCTGAGAGTGTCCATGCATTACGTGGCACAGAGTTAGTGGCACCAGAGCTGAAAGGGGATGCAGTCTGCGATGAGGCCTGTACAATGGTATGAACTCTGCAATGAAAGATGCAAGACTCAGTTCCAAATGTGTGACCTGATTGACCGCAGTGTAGGCCGGGGGCTGCGGGCAGCAGGGGCCCACAGCCAGGTGTCGTTGGCTTGCGATGCAGAGTTAGTGGCACCAGAGCAGTTGTTGGTAGTGTTCGATCACCTCCGTGACGATGATCCTTTTTTCCTCCCAACTGAACCGCATCTTCCTCTTACTCCTCTCCTTGCGTACCATGATATGGACTCGGCCATTGCATAATCAAGACTCAGTTCCAAATGTGTGACCTACTTGACCGCAGTGTAGGCCGGAGGCAGCGGTGGAGTATGTCAACGAGAAAGGAGTGCTGGGGGCCTGTGTCGCGGAGGCCGTGATGGTCTGAGGAGGCTGCCATGGTTGCGGGCCTCGGCCGTGGAGCTTGCACCGTCATGTGGTGGGCCCTCTTTGACACACGCCGGTGTCGGCAGGTGAGCAGTAAGGCCTGGTTGCGCTGGGGCGGCCAAGACGGGTCTGGGGACCAGCGGTCTGGGGTGCAGCAGGCGCACGGGATCACAGGCACCGCCGCTCACTGCGTCGGCCTCGTGGCGGGCTGAGAGGCGCCGCCCTGGCAGACACGTTAGCCATTCCGGAAGAGAACCACGCCCGAGCAACAGGCTTTTTATTCACACCCCTACGCTGGCCTGGCGTACGCCGGGCCAGCCCACTCCGCTCATGCTTACAGGGGGGGGGACGAAACAAGCTACACTTCCGTGATCTTCCCCACTGCCTGGGGTGGCATGATTGCGTCCACTGTCCACTACACTCCAAACACCAGCAGTATGTGTCGACATGGCCATGTCTGTAGTCTGCATACTGCAGTCTGGCCGGCACATCAACGCCACACTTGGCATTGTGTACATTCACATTCATGGGTCACTTACCTCCTTCTCACATGCCTGGTTCCCACCTCTCCCCACATTCTGCTATTGTGTGGCTGAGGTGCCATGCCGTTGATGGCTTGTGTACATGGCTAGCCCAGGTTACCACAGTAAGTTGTGCTGTCGTGTCTGGTAGGTGGGCATGTTGTTTGGCATGTTGTATGTGTGTTTGTGACGTGGGCATTCCCAGAGTCATGAGTTGCATGACTGTGGAGTTGAGGTGTGTGGTGTGATCATTTGGTACTTACCAACGAGCAATGCATTCCCATAGGTGCCAGCCTCAAAGCGCTGGTTGATGTTGGACTGTCGGAAGATGAAGGAATCATGCACACTGCCTGGGTAGTTGGCGACGACATTGGTGAAGAGTCCCCGGTGGTCCACTTTTGCCTGCACATTGATGGAATGCGTGTGCTTCCTGTTGAGGTAATTGTGTGCAGTGGCGGCAGGGGGCACGAGGAGTACATGTGTGCAGTCGATTGCCCCCAACACGTGCGGGAAGCCAGCTATGGCGTAGAAGCCTTGCTTGGTCTCCAGCTATTCCTGCGCAGTGTGGGGGAAGTGAAGGTACTGGGGTACCAAGCTGATGATGGCATCCAAGACAGGTGTGAGGAACTTGGATAGGGCTGGCTGTGAGACTCCTCCGACTCTGGCAGTTGTTGGTTGGAAGGTACCAGAGGCCAACAGGTGCAGCACAGCCAGCAGCTTTGTATGCGGAGGGATGTTGGTTGTCCGCTGTGTTGGTACCGTCAGCCTGTGGGCAATGTGGGTCAGGATGCGGAGGATGGTTGTCCTTTTGAGCCTGTAGTGGGCAATGACTTCCTCTGGCTTTAAGTCTGTGAGGCTGGTGCGTTTTCTGTAGGTCCGCTGTCTTTGTCTGCGCTGCCTCTGTGGTAGTCCAGGGGGGGAGGGGGGATCCGGGGGGGGGTTGCAGGCCTGGGTGTGGTGGCGGTGGGTGTTGTGGCCCTCTTGGGGCTCCAAGCTGCATGATCAGTAGCTCCATGACATCTGTTGTTCTTCAGGTGTGGCTCTGCTCTGGGCTCCCTTTTGTGGTGCAGGTTGTCGTCCGACTTAACACCAGGTAAGAGCAGGTGTTGAATCCCTGCTACTAACGCGCCTTCTCGCCTGTTTTGGGTTCTTATCGCCGATCTGGCTGGTCGTTGAGATAGTTGCAAAGTGGTGTTTTCGTGGATTTTTGCACAGGAACGCCTACTCTGCTTCTCATTAGCGTTAGTTGCCGGTGTCATCCGTGGCGATGTTTTTTGCGACTGCTATCGCAGGTTAACTGGCGGTATCGGCTGTTAGCACCAGCTTGTGAATGGGGCGATGCCTCTATCGCCACTTTGGCTGCGATAAAGTGCCGCTAACTCGGCGATGAGTCCTTGAGAATATGCCCCCCTGTGTTTCTAGGAAAATCAATTAATTTCTGTGTCTAAAAAAATTTGACATTGTTTAATGTAATATTGTGCTCATGTAAAGCTATCTGATTGCTTTGGGCCAAGTTTGAGCTTTATTAAACTGTAAAAAAATAAAAAAATGAGTCTTGTATAAACGGTTTATAAAATCTTATTCTGAGAGCCCTTCTACTTCCAAAGTCGCTGTCTGGCTGGCTAGGTCTATACTGACTCCATGGCACTCATGCTCCCCAAAGTGTCAAAGTGGCGTCTCTGTGCCCAAAATCTAAGAATGAATGTGATTTATTTACTTTCTAACACATCATCTATAATTTGGGTCAGAATAGTTTTTGCTTCAGCACTCAGGTCTTGGATAAGAGTTCTTGCTTTCTGCCTGAAAACAGACTAACCAACTGCTAGGTAAAACCCTTCCATTATATTCACTGAGGAAAAAGAGAAAGCATTGCACTTTGAGAGATACTTGGGGGCTTATTTACAAGTCCCTTGCGCCGCCTGTACCTCACCTTTTCCCATATTAGAAGTAACGCCCTGGCGGCGCAAGGGGAATGTAAATAGGCCCCCTGGGCATGATTGAATCCACAATTAAGTCATTTTCAGCTGTGTACAACAGACATTCTGGTGTACATAACGAGGGTGACCACCTCACTCCAGGTCGTTGTGGACACTGTCTACACTCCTGAATTTTACACCAAAAATCATTGACTTCAGATGTGTTAGTCTAATTAGTTTAATGGAAGCAAAACAAAACTACAACACCCAGAATGCATTTGGCTATCACATAGACGTCCAAGACTAAAAAGCATGTTCGTAATGACCAAGAGGTTGATGGTCATCGTCTTACTAAATGCTGAGGGTTCTCCAGTGTGTTCCTGTCCTGCCCAGCTGCCAGACTGCATGACTGTAAATGCTGCTTGCATGCATTAAGTGCATAAGTTACATATACAACGTTGCATAAAAGAGTACATTTGCTCCAACAATATAGATCAATCCGTATGTCTTGAAACCAATTTTTCTAATAGCAAACATGCTAAACTCATGTGTCCATGTTAGTGGCTGTAGTAATAAAGTACCCTTCTCAAAGAGTATATTTGATGATATCTTTAATCAGCCTGCCTCGACATGACATTCTCCTGCCAAATGCAAAAAGAGCAGATGATGGACGGAATGCTGAACAAACCAAAACATTCACCCCAGTCACAGATCTGGGTTAAATCCATCGTTTTTTTTTTGCTCACGTTGCCATTCCAGTTTAGACCCAGCCATATGCAAATCAGTCCTGACCCTGCTCCTCATGGGAACAGTCCAGCCGGAACTGCCAGGCCAGGTCCTCCCCGGACCGGAAACAAGCATCCTGGAACCAGTATCGGGGTATCACCCCTCATCAGCCAAGCTAACTTAAATCCGGTGGCATAGCGAACACAGGACCCACGTCTGGGCATACCCTTCCCACTGTAGGGTGACAAATGCAAAAAGAACAGATGATGGACGGAATGCTGAACAAATCAAAATATTCACCCCCAATCACAGATCTGTGTTAAATCCATTGAGAACCTGGCCTGGCAGTTTGGGCTGCACTGCTCGCATGGGTAGCAGGGTTGAGACTGATTGGCGTATGGCTGGGTCCAAACTGGGGTGGTGAGCAAAAAACGATGGATTAAACACAGATCTGTGACTGTGGGTGTATGTTTGATTTGTTCAGCATTCTGTCCATCATCTGTTCTTTCGCTATTTTCCTGCCAGCCTTCACATCAACTTACTGCCGGAATTAAGTTCACAATATTCCAAAGGAACCTTGGAACACAGGTTCCACTTATATCATCAATAGGACACATCTTCCCCTTTCATATAACAATAAAACAATAATACCATAACTAAACACCCAAATATAGATAAACTATACAGTACATACATTAAGTACAAATGGATTTAAGAAAAAACAGATAAATCATCCTCATAAAACACATAAAAACACGTTACACAAAATATAAATTGCAATAGACAGCCGGACGAGTGTGTAATAATAATAGCAGGGTTCAAGCTGATTCTCTCACATGGTCCTGCAGAAAGGCAGGAGGTTTTCTCTCTCTCCTTAAACAACCATCCCTTCTCTCTCTTTCCATCACACCTTCATCACCAACTTCCTACTCACACTCCCACATCTCAGAACCACTACCCACCTGACCTCACTTGTCCATAGAACTATACACATCATCCCCAGCAAGCATAAATCCACTACATCCCTCACTATTATCCTCTACAGACTTTTCACACTTTCCTACCTTCTGATACAAAGTAACTCTGCGACTTTTCCAATTATTTCCATTCTCCAAAACCACATACCAATCATACACTTGCTTGACTTTAAACAGACCTCTAAGCTTAAATAATCCTCTTCCTACACGTCCATCTTTCACTTTCACCCAATCACCAACCTGAATATTTGAAACTTTACACTCTTGCCAAGCAATATAGGCGTTATCACTATCTTTCAACCAACTTGGAACCAACGTAGTCCTGGCTCTGCCACCTCTCATTAACTCAAAAGGAGATCTGCCAAGCACCCTATTTATAGTGGTGTGATGCGCCCAGACAACTTCCTGAATTCCCTTACCCACATCAGATCCACTTCGTACAGCTAACTGAATAGTCCCCTCTGAACATGCGATTCATCCATACCGTTGAGGGTTAAAAAAAGCTGTGTGATGATGTTTCATACCATGCATCAATAAAAACTCCTTAATCTCCCTGGAGGTTAATTGAGTACCATTGTCTGTTATCATGGTATGAAGAAAACCTACTCTCCTAAAACATTCTTGCAAGTTTTTAATGGTACTCCATGTAGACACATCCTTCATGAATATGGGATCCAACCATTTGGAAAATATTTTTCCACCAACACCATGGCAAACCTCAAATCCCAACCAGCTTTAGCCAAGGGTCCAATAAAGTTCATACACACGGTATACCACACCTCATTAGGATCTTGAATGTGACTCATCTCAGATTGCAAATCAACCTGATCCTTTTTTTACTTTCCTTACAATCCACACACTTTTCTACCCATTGGGCAGTTTGTATGTCGATCCCTGGCCACCAGAAGTGTTCTTTCACTCTCCTTTGTGTCATGAATTGGTCCAAGTGACCTTCATGTGCCAACTGAATGATTTTTCTCCTTAGATATTCCGGTGGTGCAAACCTGTCCCCCCGCATCAAAATACTCTTTTCACTGACATATAATTCATCCAGTATTTTGATAAATGCTCACAGAAAGAGCAACTGCGGTCTCTCTCTTTATACCACTGACTACTATCCTACATATGTCCTGCAAAATATTATTCTTAGCCATTTCCTGCACCCACTCTTCTCTAGTAAAACCACGTACGCCACAGTGTACAGCATCTTCCAACCATGCCATGGCCCCCTCCTTCTCTCTATCAATGACCGTCTCACCATCCACAACCTTCCAATCAACAAATAGTTGGGAAAGAGCATCAGCTTGAGCATTTCACTGCCCTGGAATATGCTCAAAAGAATACTTGAAATCTTGCCAACAAATCGCGAATCTTGCCAACCTTGCTGACCCCTTACCAGCCTCTCCAGGAGTCAGGACTTTTATCAGTGGCCTCTGGTCTGTCCTCATTTTAAAACTTAAACTCCATAGGTATGTCCTGAAATATTCCATGGAGCAAACCGCACTAATTACTCACACTCAATGACCGAGTAATTTCTCTCAGTCTCAGTCAATGAGCGTGACTCAAAGGCCACAGTTTATTCTTCTCCCTTATGGAGTTGGGATAGGACAGCACCCACTTCTGATGCACTGACATCCACAGTAGGAATGGTACTCAAAGAGCTATTAAAAGGTACCACAATTCCTGCGGATCGCACCTCTTATTTTATTTTATCAAAACAAGTTTGTTGGTCCTCACCTTACCTGAAGGCACATCCCTTTCTCAACAAGACTTTAAGTTCACAAGTTTTAGTTGCAACTAAAATGCACACTGCATGGGGTGTGCACGTCACCATATTTCCCTGAAGTAGCACTTTTTTTTATTTCTTTGGTGTGCTTGTCACCACACTCTGCCTCCCTGAGCTGTGAGCTGTGCTGAAAATCCACACTGTTCCTTTAAGAGGACATGGTGTGCACGTCGCCAAGCTGAATTGCAAAGAAATCATCTCAATAGTGCTGTATGGCATGCTAGGAGACACACGCTGAACTTAGCACTGAGCTGAGTCTCATGCCAGGGAGCTCGTGCTTCACTCACGCGATGGGTAGCCGCGAAAGCTTGACTCATGCGCTGGACAGATCTCAAACAGTACGTGCTCCCTAAATCACAGCCTTTTTACTCACGCAGGCTGCCCCTTACTCACAATGCTCACAGAAACAGTCTAAGACTGACAAGGCTTGTTACACGACAGCCAGCACACGCAGCCACAACAAACTGAAAGATGAGTCGTCGCTCTGCTCCAATGATGGCTCCAACTCCCAAAACATGCGGCATGGGAATAACAATGCTAGTGCGCACGCGCTTTTTAAAATGTGAAACAGTACCTCTGAAGAGTTGGAACCAAACCCTTCTCGCTACCCTTGAATTCTCTGGATAATTTGGGGTTGAGTCACCCTCACGATCGCTGTCACCTGGCAGGCTGATACACAGGAGGCTGGCAAATCGTCGCCAAAATCTATTGTAATAAAGTACCCTTATCATAGAGTATATTTGATGATATCTTTAATCAGCCTGCCACACCATGACATTCTCCTGCCAGCCTTCACATCAATTGACTGGAGGAATTCAATTCACAACTTTCCAAAAGAATCTTGGAACACAGGTTCCACTTACATCATCAGTATGACAGTGGCCTACCTCATTTATGCACGGCCAGGAGGTCTGAGCAGGGAATTCTGGTTATGTGCTCTCTTCTGCAGATTTGCCACTGCCATTTAGATTAGGCCGTGCATCTCATAAAGCATTTCTATAAAGTGGCAGACTATTGAGAATAACAGCAATCAGAGTGTGATATAATACATGGCGTAATTAGAATGTGTAAAGCTGCTTGTAACAGTTAGAAGTAATGTTTGGTCTTGTGAAGCAGGTGAGGTAATATGTGGAATGACAAGGAGCATAAGAAGATTAAAGCTACTAGTCATGTGCATTTTGGACACACATGTGTCAAACATACAGCTGGTTTGTGCTGGCTAAGTGCAGTTCAAAACAATGAAATGATTTCTGGCATGATGCAGCCATTGTGAACACCAGTAGAGTCTTGATACAAGTTGAAAGACATACATGCTAGCACTGCATCATACCACATGAGTTCTACACTTTGCCACACATGACAAGGCATCATTACTATAACCACGCATGGCATGGCACTGCCCACCACAGCTCACAGTGGTTCCACCTTCAAAATATGGTTGCTGATAACCTTTCACATACCAACTACAAGACACCAGAGAAAATACAGTAAGGCACGTGCCGGGACATGATACACCACTGAATGAGGAAATTTGGTGCTCATGTAGAGATTCATGTGCTTTCACAGAATCTACTAGAGTCACAGAACAAAGGGACCTGTAGGTCTTCCTTTTTCTCCCCAACATGTCTGTCAAAAGACAATTACTGATCCATACTAATCACGGGCAGCCCGGGTAAGGCAGCAATGTCACAACTGTTCTGGTGCTGGTAGTCATGAACCGCTCCTGCAGAAAAATCCTGAGACTGGAACTAAGTAGAGCAAGATGTCAGTAGCCCCAGAGATACATCATGTAAGCTATGCACAGGTCAGAAGATGTTGTATGTTAGAAAATGGAGTGCTGGAATCCTCTCTAGTTATCTGGCAACTTGCAGAAGAAGTAGGATTCTGTCAGCACCTTTCCCCACTATTCCCAGGTTCCATACCCACCTCATGCACACTCACTGAGTCCTGTATATTGATGTAAGAATGGGCAGGAGTAGGGTCTTTGGATACAGCATTGCTCAGAACAAAAGGAAGACACACAGCTGTACATGACAAAAGAGGTGAGTGGTACTCAAAGTTAATGTAACCTTCACACTGTGCATGGCTACACCACAGGAGATACATGTTCAGTAGTGTTGAGGGGGCCAGTAAAGGCCCACTAACATATTTGGGAATTACATGCTCCCTTGCAGTGACTGTACAGGAATGTGCTCCCCAAGAAATTGCTGTCCTATACTAGCCTCTTCTTTTTGTACTATGGGCATAACATGCTGATGGCACATAGCATCACAAATTCCCCATAACACAACCACATCTTTTGTTGCACTACCAACCATATCCATACTAGCAAATTGTATTGCGTACCATGCTGATTTCCCTTCCTGCAGTCCTACACCATGTTTAGCCTCCTCTCTATTTTTGGCATCACAGTTCACCACTGTCTAGTTTCCCTCGCTGTTGTCCCTTGCCATATATACCAATCATTGTGCTATGTGTCTTTGTCAATGTCGTTCTCTGCTATGGCCTCTTCCTGTGCACCTTTTTGCCCCTCTGGAGCAGTTTGGTTGTGGCGGTGTTACTAAACTTGCCTCTGAAACCCATTCAGCTGGGAATGACTGCCACACACATTTCAGTGTCCACCTCATTCATTCCAATCTGCCCTCCCGCACCTACAGCAAAAACATTTTCAAGTCTCTATTTCAATAATACCTGCAGGGGTATTATCTCTCTCAGTGGCACTCTGTGTCCATTCCTATACTGATCCTCTACATGGATGTTGGGTTTGACTGCTAGCTTTATATATTTGGAGATGCTATATAGGGAGAAAGATAGAAAGTTTGGTATGCTGTGGCTTTCAGTTCTTCTGAGGGAGAGAGTTTGCATGGCTGACGTAGAGAGGAGGACATGTCAAATACCAAGTACATTCACTGAATTTTTCTTGGAACTTGGTTGGAGATACATGTTGCTTGTGGGACATTCAGAATGTATGGAATAATGATGCATATCTAGGTCATTTCGGCAGAAAACAATATTGTGTAATACAGCCTTGACCCTGCACTAATAGGAACAGTCCTCCCAAACTGCCATGCCAGTTCAACCCTGAACCAGAACCCAAGCAACCCAAAACTGGTTTCACCCTCATTAAGGGCATATCTGTCCCACTTAGTGTGTCACACTGAAGTATGCAAAAAAGTGATTGATGGACTACTTGACTCAATCTTAACCACTCCCATTGGAGCAGTGTCAAAACAGATTTGTATATAGCTGGGTTCAAACTATGGTGGCATGGTGTGCAAAATGACGATTAACTGGGATGCAGCCCTCAGTAATTACCAGTGGCTAAGATTAATTCAAGAATTCCATCCATCACTATTTTGTGTATTTCAGTGTGACGCCCTAAGTGGGACAGGTACACCCAGACATGGGTCCTGTGCACACTCTGCCACTGGAACAGAGCTATACCTGACTCATGAGCCCTAATAAGTGTAAAACCAGTCTTGGGTTGATTGTGATCCGGTTCAGGGAGGACCTTGTCTGGCAGTTCGGGCTGGACTGTTCCTAATGGAGCAGGATTAATACTCATTTGCATGTGGCTGGGTCCAAACTGAGGTGGCTTGTTGTGCTAACTAACGATGGCCTGGGATGTGGCCTGAGTATTTACCAATGGCTGAGATTAATTCAGGTAGTCCTTTCATTCCTTTTAACACTTTTTGTATACTTCAGTGTGACCCTCATAGTGAATGAATTACATCACTAGATTTCACTGCCTGAGATCACCCTACAAGGCACTGTGGTCCCTGTCAGAGAAATCAATTATGTCCCAAAAGATAATCAGAACTCTTCCTGTGCATAATTGTTAGATCTGACATCTTTGGCATGGTATTCCTCCAGATTTTGTGAATTCACTCCCTTGTTTTGCTGAAATCGTTTATGTTGTTATTAGGACTCTGTGTACTTTGCCCCTTCTAACAAGTGGTAAAGTGCTTGTGACCTCTCACTAAAACATGGTAAAATTGGCCTATACCTAATTGCCACCTTTAATTTATATATTATAAGTCCCTAGTAAATTTTACTACATGTACCCATAGTGTATAAAATAAATGTGACTATTGGGCTGCAGCACTCATTGTGCCACCCACTAAAACAGCCTTTTAAAACATGTCTCAAGCCTGCCATACTAACCTGTGATGCGGTTTTAAACTGCTATTTTGACCTGGCACCATTTGCGAGGCCTAAACCTTCCATTTTATTAGTTATAAGTCACCTCTAAGGCGGGCCCTAACGGCTCATAGGGAAATGCGCATGGAATTTAAAATGTTGGACATGGGTATTTAAGTTTTACATGCCCTAGTATTGAAAAACTCCTAAAGTCGTTTTTTACTGCTGCAAGGCTGTTCCTCCCATAGACCAGAGTTCTCCAAAGTTGGTCCTGGGGGGCCGGATTCATGCCAGTTTTTCAGCATATCCTCTTTTAGATATATGTAGTTATCTTAAAAATCTGGCATGGATCCAGCCCTCCAGGACCGACTTTGGAGACTCCTGCTGTAGACTATTACTGGATTACTTATTACACTTACTAACTGCTAACTTCAGTTTGGGACCAGATAGATAACTGATATTGACACTCAAATGAGTTGTAATTCAAAATCCTTGTTAGTGTTAAATTAAGATTTTATGCTCTTATTTTGAAAATGCCACTTGTAGAAAGTTGTGAATACAAACAAGACAGCCTAATTCACTCGTGTGTGA
Organism: Calotriton arnoldi; assembly: GCA_963921515.1. Taxonomy (NCBI): domain Eukaryota; kingdom Metazoa; phylum Chordata; class Amphibia; order Caudata; family Salamandridae; genus Calotriton; species Calotriton arnoldi. Next base: position 199,251 of record CAWUFW010000664.1, read on the forward strand.
TAACAGTAAGCAGAATCAACCAAATACACCAAAAGTACTAGCGTGCTGTTCCCACTGTAACAATGCACTGGTCGGCAATAGTATCACTCATCCGTGGTCAGGCAAATCAATTAAACTACGTTTCACTGCAGACTGTAACAGCCAATATGTCATGTATGCCATTCGTTGCCCATGTGGTCTATATTATGTGGGCAAGACAGAAAGGCTACTGCGTACTCGCATCACGGAACATAAAAGTCGAATACGTACCAAGACCTTGAGTTCCCCACTGGCAGTTCATTGGCATGAACATCATCATACCATCGCCCAATTGAGGTATACAGTTCTTGAAGTGGTAAGGTTTCAAGTGGACAAGGACATGTCAAGACTACTATCACATTGTGAAACATTTTGGATACGTTTGCTTGACACCATGACACCTAGGGGTCTTAATGACAGGCTTGAATTTTCATGTTTTCTGTAAAGCTCGCAAAATATTCCTACCTCACAATAAGAGTGGTTTGGACTACATATTAGTGGCTTGGATTTTTCTATGCTGGTTTTACAAAGTCAGTCTCAGTTGTCTTTTCATTATTCAGCTGTCAAATTACAGTTAGAAGCCTTATGTTTATATTTCCATTGAGTTCCCCTAGCCTCTTGTGAATTCCAGGGGCTCAAGTAATACTTCAGCTACATTTTATATGTTAGCCTTACCATGTTAATTTGGTTTGTCAATGGATGTATTTTTCTGTTTGTCATCGACTGATTATTCACATGCCACCAATGTTTTGCATTTGTAAAGTGTGAGGCATTTTGTCGTTTTCAATATGTTTTAAGTGTCATGTTGTGCATTATGTCATCCTCAACGTGTTCTCAGTAACATGTGTTTCCAGTGATATGTTATTATCATTTGTGAATGTCATGCTGTTTTCATCATGATCGTTGTCATATGTTATAACATCATTGACGTTCTGCCACTGTTTCCTTTTCACGATCGCGTCACTTAATCCGGAATAACTCTCTTTTTTTAAGGGAGCTCTGGCATTGTTCTTTTTTCTTATTTCACTACAGCGTCATATAATTAGGAATCACTTCCTTTTTCTTCTAACATTTAATTCACGTCATTTTACATTTCCTATTAGATCGGGTAGTCCGATCGTAATTCACTTCCGGGTTCAGTCACTTTTCACTAGATCGGCTAGTTCGCATGTAATTCACATCTGGGTCATGCACGCATCATTTTATTTGACCCCGCTCGCGCGACTCTGTTGATTGGACGCTTGGTTATCCGAACAGGGAGGCTGCTTTTTACGGTTTTGTGGGATCCTTGAACTTTTCACGTTACTGAGCACCTTACGGTCCGTAAGTTTCTACACCAGTGCATGGAGTCACATTCTTTCATACCCGCTTTTTTCAGTCTTACAAGTTCTCTTTTTTATGTGTAGTACGAAGTCAGTGTTCGGACCGGCTTCGATTACCTGTTGTCACAGAGTGTTTTTCTTGTTGAGAGGTATGCATTTTCAGTTCCCATGTTCAACAGTTATTTTTTAATAGTAACCTTTTCACTGGTATTTGAGTTGGTTCTTTCACCCGATGTTTCGTACACATTGCATGTTACACTCGCTGTCTAGTAGCAGCACGAGATGGAAGGGCAGCACTTTTACGCCTAAGCATGAGCATACATCACTTTGTGATCCACGGCATCACACTCGTTTTTACGGCGGCTCTTTCTCGCAACAGGTCATTTCGGAACTTTGCATGTGCTTTCATATTCTATGCTCTCATGGTTTTTCGTTTTTTTCTAACAGTACGGCTTTTAATATTTCAGCTGTAAGGAGCATGTATCCTTGATAATTTCTTTTCATTTCCTCTCATGGCCATTCAAGTTGCATGTAATTATAGCATTGCATATTATGTTTTGTGACAGTACATTTTCCTGATTATAGATTCCCCCGACGAAGGGCTGTGATTTGAAGCCCGAAATGCATTGGGAGTTACTTCGAAGGAATGTTTATCGTCTCCCCACGCAAGAATTTTGATGTTTTCGTCAGTTCAATAAATATCTGAACGATCAACTATCCATATTTTGTTCGGCTTCACATGATGGACTTTGATCAATGTTGATTTGTCACCACGTTATATACAGTTTATTGGTTTTTGAAACTTGAGAACTATTTGTTTCACATAGTGTTAACACTCATGTAGAGTGACTCTATTGTAGTGCACCCGATGTTTAGGACAACTTCCTAGGTTTAGCTTCATTTTTTGAATTAGGAGGCTTGGGCGGCACCTCCTCTGAAGGTGCACACAGCACGCTAGTACTTTTGGTGTATTTGGTTGATTCTGCTTTCTGTTATCACACACAAGTGCATTAGGCTGTCTAGTTTGTATTCAAATTTTTTGTATCTCTGCTCAACACAGCCAACTTTGCACCAAACCATGTCTTTTGAGGACATTTTGAATTTGACAGATAATAAGGCTGAAACAAAAGTGTACACTTCTTCTGAAGCATTAGACATATATGGCCTTATACGAGAGGTAAGATCTTTTGGCTCTTTACAAGGGCCGGTAACTCAACAGCTAAGACAACTGGAATATCTTATGCGTAGAGAAATCAATCAACGATCGCATGCCACCACGCTCATTCAGTATCACAAGGCCAGCAGGATACCAAGAGGGCTACGCCTAGCAATTAAACCCATGATGTTTAAAATTAATAAAAAGATTCATGGACAAATGGTATTCTATACTGAATAAGTGTTCTCTTGACCTGATCCTTATCATCGAAGAGTTGCCATCGGTATTAGTGGGATTAGAGTCGGAAATCCGTGAACTACAAGAATCTCTTATTCAATGTATGGAATGAGACAACTGGGAGACGACCCTTAAAGATATCAACACCAAACTTGATGTATATGCTAAAGAGATCCATGAGCGTAAATTACGCAAGTTTAGGCGAGATACTATCGACTACAAGTTGGACAAAGTATACTCTTGGGCGGAAGTATATGCGCAAAAACGTAATTTTAACAGACCTGGTCCTACATCCTCGGAAGAAAGTTTGGCATCTTCGGGTGATACTCGGTTGACTAGGGCACCTGTTCCTTCCACATCCGCTAGCGTAGTAAGCAGAGAGACATCGGACACCACTGTTGTACCTAAAGTGTATTTTTTGGACACAAGCCCAGATGCCAACAACCCACCTTCGAGGACCACAACAGTAACAGTCGAAGCAGCAAAACACGCAGAGGGCACCGATTCAGTAAAACCCGCCTCCACGGGTCAGAGACAAAAGAAACAACCGTGATCAACATTTCGTCCTTATCACTGACCAAAGGACAAGTGGCGATATTGGATAAGGGAGTTTTGTTTGTACCAACTCACAACAACAAACTATTTGAGACCGAAATTGCACTTTACAAATTCATGAGAAAGTTGCGTTTTCGCTACTTCTTTGCCAACTTGGAGAACAATCGTTCAGATCAGGAGGCGCCACAATATTTGGAATTCAAACCTAAGAGCACATTTATAGCACCTACATCTCACAAAGTCATTGACATGTTTGAATCTCTTGTCCGGTCAGACCTTCTTAAATTACCTGTTCCACAGGTTAAACATCAACATTTGTCCAAGCAGGAGAAGTTTGCTCTTAAAACCTTGAGGAAGAAAAAGGAGCTGGTCTTCTTCCCAGCTGACAAAGGAGGAGCCCTGGTTGTTATGGACAGCACCTTCTACAAGAACAAGGTGGAAACCATGTTATGTGATGAATCCACTTATTTGCCACTATCCGATGATCCAACTGCGGAGTTTCAACGAACTTTAATGAAGATTCTAGCACATGCCAAATATATGGGGTGGATCTCAGAGAAAACCTTACACTTTTTGTATACTCAACACTCGCGACGTCCATCTGTATATATGCTCCCTAAGATTCACAAAAATCTGAATGGCCCTCCGCTGCGACCCATTGTCTCAGGGTGCGGATCACTACATGAACCTTTGGGTCACTACATGGATCTCTTTTTACAAACCATTGTGCAAGTTGGCACCACATACTTACAAGATACTACCCATCTTTTACAGTTGTTACAGGAAATTTCAGTACCGGCATCTACTGAGGTCTGGTTGTGCACTATTGGCGTAGTAGCCTTGTATACCTCAATCCCATATTCAAACGGTATTGAAGCAGTGGAATGGGCCCTTCTTCGACAGGATGAACTACCGGCTAACAGAATATTTCTTCTTGAGCTGCTACAATTCTCTACTTCAAATGAAAAGATCGCAATTTTTTACAGTCTAACGGCACATTTATGGGCTTCTCTGGAGCCCCTAGTAATATCTTCATGATGAAGTTCGAATCCGAATACATACTATCTGGCAAGAACTGGACGGACCATCTATTACTTTATCGAAGATATATTGATGACATTTTAATCATCTGGAACGGAACACGTTTTTCCCTTGAAGACAAATTAAAAGTGTTGAACACGAGACACCCACGCATCAAGTTTACATTCAATATGGACCAACGACGTTTGGCATTTCTGGATGTTAACATTGAGATCGAGGGTACACACATACAGACTTCACTATTCAAGAAACCTGCCGATCGCAACAATTCCCTTTTGTTTTCCAGTTTCCATCCTCTGTCTCTTAAAAAACATCTTCCTTACTCCCAGTTCATACGGGCTAAGTGCATCACGTCGGATTCTGCACAACTCCCAGCGGTGCTCCAAGAATGTAAGACTAAATTTGCACAGCGAGGTTACCCGCTTCCACTTCTAGATGATGCAGAGCAACAGGTTCATGATGTACCCAGAGAGAACCTACTGCAGAAACAACTCAAAATGCCGACAAAAAGAGAAGTCTTTGTCTCCACTTTCTCTACCTCATCTGCTGCTATTAAGAATGTGATCTTGAAATGCTGGGACTTACTTCAATCAGAACCTGATTTTCAAGGTATTTTTTTAGAACCTCCCATTTTTGCATATAAGAGATTCCAGAACTTGAAAGAATTGCTTTCTAGATCTATTGTAGAGGGAAGCGTTGATGACAAAGGCATGCACCCATGCCGCAACTGTTCTCACTGTAACAATACACTGGTCGGCAATAGTATCACTCATCCGTGGTGAGGCAAATCAATTAAACTACGTTTCACTGCAGACTGTAGCAGCCAATATGTCATTTATGCCATTCGTTGCCCATGTGGTCTATATTATGTGGGCAAGACAGAAAGGGTACTGCGTACTCGTATCACAGAACATAAAAGTCGAATACGCACCAAGACCTTGAGTTCCCCACTGGCAGTTCATTGGCATGAACATCATCATACCATCGCCCAATTGAGGTATACAGTTCTTGAAGTGGTGAGGTTTCAAGTGGACAAGGACATGTCAAGACTACTATCACAACGTGAAACGTTTTGGATACATTTTCTTGACACCATGACACCTAGGGTTCTTAATGACAGGCTTGAATTTTCATGTTTTCTGTAAAGCTCGCAAAATATTCCTACCTCACAATGAGAGTGGTTTTGAGTACATATTAGTGGCTTGGATTTTTCAACGCTGGTTTTACAAAGCCAGTCTCAGTTGTCTTTTCATTATTCAGCTGTCAAATTACAGTTAGAAGCATTATGTGTATATTTCCATTGAGTTCCCCTAGCCTCTTGTGAATTCCAGGGGCTCAAGTGATACTTCAGCTACATTTTATATGTTAGCCCTACCATGTTAATTTGGTTTGTCAATGGATGTATTTTTCTGTTTGTCATCGACTGATTATTCAATGTTTTGCATTTGTAAAGTGTGAGGCATTTTGTCGTTTTCAATATGTTTTAAGTGTCATGTTGTGCATTATGTCATCCTCAACGTGTTCTCTGTAACATGTGTTTCCAGTGATATGTTATTATCATTTGTGAATGTCATGCTGTTTTCATCATGATCGTTGTCATATGTTATAACATCATTGACGTTCTGCCACTGTTTCCTTTTTCACGATCGCGTCACTTAATCCGGAATAACTCTCTTTTTTTAAGGGAGCTCTGGCATTGTTCTTTTTTCTTGTTTCACTACAGCGTCATATAATTAGGAATAACTTCCTTTTTCTTCTAACATTTCATTCACGTCATTTTACATTTCCTATTAGATCGGATAGTCCGATCGTAATTCACTTCCGGGTTCAGTCACTTTTCACTAGATCGGCTAGTTCGCATGTAATTTACATCTGGGTCATGCACGCATCATTTTATTTGACCCCGCTCGCGCGACTCTGTTGATTGGATGCTTGGTTATCCGAACAGGGAGGCTGCTTTTTACGGTTTTGTGGGATCCTTGAACTTTTCACGTTACTGAGCACCTTACGGTCGGTAAGTTTCTACACCAGTGTATGCAGTCACATTCTTTCATACCCGCTTTTTTCAGTCTTACATGTTCTCTTTTTTATGTGCAGTACGAAGTCAGTGTTCGGACCGGCTTCGATTACCTGTTGTCACAGAGTGTTTTTCTTGTTGGGAGGTATGCATTTTCAGTTCCCTTGTTCAACAGTTGTTTTTTAATAGTCACTTTTTCACTGGTATTTGAGTTGGTTCTTTCACCCGATGTTTTGTACACTTTGCATGTTACACTCGCTGTCTAGTAGCAGCACGAGACGGAAGGGCAGCACTTTTACGCCTAAGCATGAGCATACATCACTTTGTGATCCACGGCATCACTCTCGTTTTTACGGCGGCTCTTTCTCGCAACAGGTCATTTCGGAACTTGGCATGTGCTTTCATATTCTATGCTCTCATGGTTTTTCGTTTTTTCTAACAGTACAGCTTTTAATATTTCAGTTGTAAGGAGCATGTATCCTTGATCATTTCTTTTCATTTCCACTCATGGCCATTCAAGTTGCATGTAATTATAGCATTGCATATTATGTTTTGTGACAGTACATTTTCCTGATTATAGATTCCCCTGACGAAGGGCTGTGATTTGAAGCCCGAAATGCATTGGGAGTTACATCGAAGGAATGTTTATCGTCTCCCCACGCAAGAATTTTGATGTTTTCGTCAGTTCAATAAATATCTGAATGATCAACTATCCATATTTTGTTCGGCTTCACATGATGGACTTTGATCCATGTTGATTTGTCACCACGTTATATGCAGTTTATTGGTTTTTGAAACTTGAGAACTATTTGTTTCACATAGTGTTAACACTCATGTAGAGTGACTCTTTTGTAGTGTACCCGATGTCTAGGACAACTTCCTAAGTTTAGCTTCACTTTTAGAAAGTTGGCATTTTTATGCCTAAACCAACTGCGCATTTGTGACACTGTCCAGAGTCACATGACTGTGAATCGCTCCCTTGTTGTGGGTTGTGTATTGCATTCAGACATTGAGACAAAAGAGGCCTGGGTGTGAGGGGAGAGCGCCTTCCTGACAGCATGGCTGGGGAGGCATTGTGCCCTGTCCCGATCACATTTCAAAGGACCCTTAGTGCAGCACGCCTGCAGATGCCCCCCAAGTCCTGGACTGTTGGCTGGCATCAGTGGATACTCTGCCTGAGGAAAAGGTGAAAATATAGAAGTTTTGGGCTCCTCAAGACTGTGAATTCCTTCTTTGACTGTCTGCGATGACTGCTAACATGAAGCTGCATCAGGATCCACTATTCGAGCTGACAGCGACTGTCCGTGACAATCACCCCACATGAAGCTCCAGTTAATCCTGCTCTTCACACCGACAGTGACAGCCCACGTTGACCACTAATGCGAACCTTCATTGACAACTGGTTCTTCACGCTACAGCAGCAACCATCTAAATGCCCAACCTGTTCTTTGCACCAGCAGTCTCCTCTTTGAATCCCCTACCAACAGTAACATCACTCATTAGAGTGGCTTGAAAAGGTACCTCTTCAGAGGGATGGATCTGGTCCCTGTATTCAACCCACACTCGATAGCATTCTGCCTGAACTTGCAACTGTCCCCCAGTTCAGCCAACCAGATAACCGCAAGTGGTGCTTTATGTTTTTTGGTGTTATTTTTACCTAAAAACTTTAAAAGCTCATATCTCTGATTCTGCTGACTGGATGTTTGCCATATTGATGACATTTTATTTATTGCTATGTTTCTAAATTGGTTTGGGATTTTTTTCTTGCGTTGTGTTTTCACTTTGTTACTGTATGAGTGCTAATACTTTAGACAATGTCTCTCAGTTCTGCCTGACTTGCTGTGTGTGAAACTACCAGAGGGTTAAGCACAGGTTTATTTTAGGGACCTTTGTTGTTCACCCTGACAAGCATAGTCTTTATTATTTGACTGGGGCTTCCCCACCCCTCAACTAGTAACCCAATTTCTTACAATAATGATCCAGTGATTGTTTTTCAAAAACAAACTCAATTATGGGAGCTTATTTTTGAAGAACAAACACCAATGCTAAGCCTCTGTTGACATGGTGGTCTGGGGGGGTCACATGCCAAGGATTACTAGGTCAAATTCTTTAACTTTGCCGGCTTGCCTGGCATTGTTAGCCAGAGTTTAAAAAAGAATTCTCACTTGCCGTGTATGAAAGACCTGCTCGTCAGGGTCAACAATTTTGAATTGCAACTCCACAGATGTTACACAAATTAAATTAGTTGTCAGACTCTTTTGTAGGAATTTGCTTGGGATTTACTCTGGTTGCACCCAAGGCCCTCTGCCATAGAAAGCTCAAGGATCATTGTCTAGCACCACAAGATCTAGGTCCCCTTGAGCCTTTTCTCACACATTGTTTGCAAACATATTGCCCTATTGGAGTTAATATTAGAAAATTTACACCGAATGAGAAAATATTTTTATAAATGGTATTTAGAACACAATATTTATGTCAGCATATGATATTTTAGCAAATAGCCCTCTAGCACACTGACACATTGAGCTGGGCATTGAACTCACAGCAAGGGAGACCCAGAGAGAGAAAAATACAAATGGGGTAAAGGTGGAGGAACAGACAGATAGAAAATCCAGTGACAAAGGGAGAAAGCAAGGATGAAAAACAACCTGCAAGAATGAAATAAATGGGCAGATAGTGAATAGTGGTGGAGAGAGAGAGGCATGAGGTGTAATCAAGACTACTTAACCTTGATATTCGGCAATCTCAAAATTCCCTAGCACTGGCTACAGGCTCCTGAGAAAAACTTTGGGCACCAGCACCTATTATTTTAAAAATTAAGCACTGTGCACAGGAGAAACCATTAAGAGAATTATGGCCATATTTACAAGCCCTCACCGCAGTGCAATTTTTTTTGACACTCCAGCGGTGCAGCGCCTTTTTCCACATTTTTCAAGGTGGTGCTAAGCTACTTTGCGTGGCTTAACGCCACCTTGGAAATATGCCCCTTTCCGCTGCAGTCCTCTGCGGCAAAGGGGCATGCAATGGTTGTTGCTGTGGGCATTCCACCGCAAAACCCATTGCTTTTCGATGGTGGCCCAGATTTACAAGGCTGAGGCAGCGCCAGAAACTAACACCATGGAAAACCAGGTGTTAGAATGGTGCAACGAGGAGAAATTATTACGCTCTCCTCGTTTTTTGCTCTTTCCATGTATGCTGCAATGTGCAGCACATATAGAAGGTGCAAATTGTGATTATTGATTGTTTATGTGCAGGAAGGTGTCCCTTCCTGCACATAAACAATCATCCCTGCAGTGCAGGCACCCTTGCAACATGGCGGCAGGGGGACTGCGCTGGCGCTAGGCAGTTTTTTTTGCACCAGTACAAGGAGAAACACAGGGGTGCGCCATATTCTTGTGAATACGGCGCATCCCTGCATTTTGAAAATGTCGGAGAGCGGTGCTGCCAACTTAAGCGCAGCTCCACACTCCGACATTTTATTGTAAATATGCCCCTTAGTTTTCTCCTCATTGTGGGTGAAGAAGTGTTGTCCATCTTAGACATAAACCTGTAATTAGACATTTAGGGGCATATTTACAAGCCCTCACCGCCACTGGAGTATCACCATTAAGAGAATTAGGGGCATATATACAAGTCCTCACCGCCACCGTAGTGCAACTTTTTTTGACACTCCAGCGGTGCAGCGCCTTTTTCAACATTTACAAGGTGGGGCTAAGCCACTCTGCGTGGCTTAACGCCAGCTTGGAAATATGCCCCTTTCCGCTGCAGTCCTCTGCGGCAAAATGGCATGCAATGGGTGTTGCTGTGGGCCTTACACCGCAACACCCATTGCTTTTTTACACTGCCGCAGATTTACAAAGCTGAAGCAGCACCAAGAACTAACACCATGGAATACCAGGTGCCAGAATGGCACAATGAGGAGAAATGATTAATTTCTCCTCATTTTTTCTCTTTCCATGTGTGCTACAGAATGCAGCACACATAGAAGGTGCAAATAACCATTATTGATTGTTTATGTGCAGGAAGGCTTCCCTTCCTGCACATAAACAATCGTCCCTGCAGCACAGGCATCCTTGCTACATGGTGGTAGGGAGCATGCACTGGCACTAGGCAGCTTTTTTTGTGCCAGCGCTAGGGGAAATAGGGTGCATCCATGTGTTTTGAAAATGTCGGAGCGCAGCGCTGCCAAATTTGGCGCACTTCCATGCTCGGAGCAAGACCCCTGACCTTCTGGTTAGGACTCTGCTCTCTCGGCACACAGCTCCACAGTAAGTGCCCCGCTCAGCACCACCGCAGACCCCGGTACGAGGCCCTGTGCCATTGCCTTCTGTTCCTCTCTCATCCTCACTCCTATTTTTGCATGTTATTTCCTTTCACTCTTTACTCTGTATTTCTCCTTTATTTCTTTGCTCTTTGCTCTGTATTTCCCCTTTATTTCTGCTTTCTCCTTATTTTTCCCTTCATCTCTGCCTTTTCTGTTATCTCTCTTCTCAGTCTTATTCTTCCCACACCGTTTCTGACCCCGCCGCTGCTGCCCCCGCGGCCCGTCCCACGTGTTCCTGCTCCCTGCGCCCACCTCCCAGCTGTCCCGCCAAAGGCAAGCCCATCTGCGCCCGTCCGCGACCCGACCGCGACCAGCGCCAGGAACCCTAGCCCTCTGGCCCGCCGACGCTACAGCTCCTCGGCTCTCCACAAACTCAGCGTCAGCAAGAACAACAACTGCAAGCTCTCCTCACCTCTCGACACACACGGACCCTTCACCTGCCGTCAATACAGCAATTCCTTCACCTTCGCCGAAACCCAGGACCCCCCACCACCCTCCAGCAACAACTCCATTGCACCCCAAACACTGCGATGCATCCTCCTCAACGTCCGCTCCCTCCACAGACATGCCACGGAAATCTGGGACCTCCTCGACAGCACCTCCCCGGACATCGCCTTCCTCATCGAAACCTGGACGAACACTGCATCCAGACCAGACATCGCGATCGCCATCCCCGAAGGATACAAATTCACACGTAAGGACCGCCCCATCTGCCCCGGGGGAGGCATCACCATCGCCCACCAGGCCAATCTTCGTCTGAGCACCTACAACGACGGGCCCACAGAACTGATGTAACACCTCCACTTCAATATACAGACCAACCCATCCACCACCCTTCAAGGCACCCTCATCTACAGACCCTCCCGGACCCCGCACACATTTCTCCGATTCAATCACCGACATCATCACGCCGCATGGCATCACCTCCACTGACTACACGCTGCTGGGAGGCCTCAACTTCCTTCTCGACAACCGCCAAGACCCCAAATCCACCTCCCTCCTGGACAACCTCCACATCATAGGACTCAAACAGATTGTTTCTCAAAAAAACTACTCTTGGCGAGCATATGTCCAACTTTTACATACACTATTCTCCAATCATTCACAGCATGCACTTCACCAGTCTAGAAAGGGAAAACCCAAGCAAATGCATGTATACATCAAATTTAATTTAAAACATCATAGGAATATACATCAAATCACATAAAAAAATGACAACCTGGTCGTACAATAATTTTACACAATAAAAAACATCAAAGAGAGATATGATCAGAAGACATGTATATTTGTCATTAACAGTGGTTATTCCAAAAGAATCAATGACAGTATTGGCAACATTTGATTTTATACAGTCAATACTTTGTTCTTCGGATACAACCCCACAGGGGCAAGGGTCGATGCGTTTCGGTGGTAGAAAAGCAGAATAAAACCACCTTCTTCAGGACAATGTGTTATCTACCCCTCTTTTATGAACAACCTGTTTAAAAACATAAATCAGATGTCAACTCAAGTTTTACTCACTCTATATTTTTTTTTGCATACAATTTGTGCTTATTTCTCAAATAATTTACGACCAACCAAGGAATATTGTCCATCAAAATCCCCAGATCGATTTTGGTATTACTCTAATATACATGGACACATGCCCCATGTCACCCACTCCAGACTGGGAGGTATACATACTGATCATCCATGCATTCAATCAACCCTCAATATTCCAACATTTCAGTGTTATTGAACTCACCTCTAAAATCAAGGTGATGTTCAATTATATAGACTGTTCACAATTATGTACTTGACGAATCAGCCGTTTGTCCTAATTAAAACCTAAAAACATAAATCATAGATTAGGGGGCCATTAATTTCATAAATATTGGTCTACCCTAAACCTAAATGGGTTTAACCTACCAATAATGATATAGGTCCATAAAAATTCCTTCTACACCCCTTTTCCAGTTGGGGAACAATAGGCAGATCAGCAGTATCGACCTAGTTAAAAACTTAAAAATGTAAGAGTCCAGTTAAGGGGATATCTAATATTATCTGTGTAAAACTCCTCTTAGATCTAAGCACAGACCCCAATAGAGTTAACTACCCATATATTCAGTCTGTAGGGATTAAGTTGCTCCATACCCCACCTAACCAGGTGTGGGAATGTTAAAATCAATGAGGCACCACTGTATAGTCGGTCCTGTGGACAAATATAAACTTCAATTTAGATAAAAGGCAAAATGGTAATTCCTTTAGAGTCCTACCAAGAGGCCCGATTTTCTGGTGCCTCAAATTACAAATATCAACAGTTATGTAAAAGACATTTCTGAATAAATGGACCCACCTTCTGTTAGGCAATTAAGTACAGAGACTTATACCTAATTAATGTCCATAAAAATGGTTTCCCCGTCAAGACAGAACTCAAACGTGATCTAGGTGAAAAATATAGCGTCACTATCAGCTCGTCAAAGTTAGACTGATCTCTACAGAATCAACAAATTTGAGTAGGTATGTCCTATCCCTTACACTCCCCACCCTCAGGTTCAGGTAATATTGACTCCTGTTACCTGGAGTAAGTATATACCCCCCAGCCCGCAAAATTCAGCAGTTGTTCCAAGTGGGTTCATTAACGATAAAAATATTGTTCCACTTGTGGGCCTACGAATTAGACAATTTAAGCCAATTGCGGGTAGGTATCTCCCTATTCCTTACACTTCCCACCCTCGAGTTTAAGTGATAATGCCTACTGTCATCTAGAGTGGGTATATCCTCCCCCAACTCGCAAAACTCGACAATTGTTCAAGATGAGCTCCTTACCGTTAAAATATTCTTTCTGTGGACGAATATACTCCGCGTGACATTCAACGCTGGAAGGTTAGTTTACTCTAATCTGCCTCTTCAAATACAGATGCCGGGATATTACGTGTGGTGCTGACGTAATCCGTATACGCCCATGTTTAGACCTAGTTCCTAATGATTAAGAGTGCAAATCCGGCACCATCTTAAAGGATGAATAAACCATTCCTATTGATGCTAAATTGGCCGTCGTCAAGACATCCATTATAAAAAAAGGACCAAAAATTGATCTTAATGAACGCATATAATATATTATATTATTTCCTGGACCAACGTTTATTTTAATTATAGCGGGCCCAATCGGTTAGTTATTATCCCGAAAAGATACTCATTTTGCTTATTGCAGGCCATGCTAATGACCATTACCCCTGCTGATTAGAGACACATTTTCGTTTTCATTTTTGCAAAATCCCAGCATTCTGTAGATTGTACCAGAACCAACGCATGCAGCAGGACACACCCTCCATCCCATCTTCACAGCAGGGAACTCCATCACCTTCAGCCACACGAATGAACTCCCAAGGGCGGACCACTGCTGTGTTCACTTCACATTCAAAACTAACATCTCCCGCAGACGTCCACACCAGCTCCAACGCAGGAATTGGAACAAGATCTCCGATGACCAGCTCGCCACCTCCCTCAGCAGCTCCGCTCCCACCACCACAGACGATGACCCCACCACTGCTGCCCACACTCTACACAACTGGATCACCGACTGCGCTAACACCATCGCCCCCCCAAGAAAGCCTACAACCCTCATGCCAAGAAAGCCAGCTGGTTCTCCACCGAACTCTGAGACTCCAGACGCACCTGCAGATACCTCGAAAAGCTATGGAGGAACTCCAAAACCCCAAAAGACCTTGATAACTTCAAAACAGCCACCACCGCCCACCTCAAACTTATCAGACACTCTAGGAAGAAAGCACTTAAGGACAGAATCTGTAACCACGCACACAATAGCAAGGATCATTTCGGCATCATCAAAGAGTTCTCCCAACCCAACAGCGAGTCTGCAGACATCCCACCCTCCCAAGACCTCTGTGACAGACTCAACCCATTCTTCCATCACAAAATCAAGACAATCTATGACAACTTTGATGACAACAACCCCCACGAGGAACCCCCTCCCACCGCTCCCAGCACCACGCAGTCGACACTAGACAGCTGGACCGCCCTCAGCATCGAAGACACCCTGAAGATGATGAAGACCACCCACTCCGGGGCCCCCATGGACCCCGCCCCCTCCACATCTACCACAGAGCTGCAATCGTCATCCCACTCGAGCTTTAACGAATCATCAACCGCTCCTTCGAGACCACCTCCTTCCCCGATGACTGGAAACATGCCGAAATCAACCCTCTCCTGAAAAACCCCTCGGCGGCCCCACGACCTCAAGAATTTCAGACGGATCTCCCTACTGCCATATCCAGTCAAAGTCATGGAAAAAGCCGTTAACAGTCAACTCGCTGCCTTCATAGAAGAAAACAACATCCTCGACTTGTCCCAATCAGGCTCCAGGAAGAACCACAGCAGCGAAACCACCCTTCTCGCGGCAACAGACGACATCCGCTACCTCCTCAACAGAGGAAAGACTGTGGTCCTCATCCTCCTGGACCTCTCTGCGGCCTTCCACACAGTCTATCATCGCACCCTAGCCCACAGACTCCATGACGCGGGAATCCGGAACAAGGCCCTTGACTGGATCCGCTCTTTTCTCTCCATCAGAACGCAATGGGTCACACTACCTCCTTTTCTCTCAGAACCCACACCGACCACCTGCAGAGTCCCACAAGGATCCTTCATCAGCCCGACCCTGTTCATCATCTGCATGGCCCCGCTTGCATCCATCGTCAGATCACACGGACTCAACATCACATCGTACGCAGACGACACCCAACTCATCCTCTCACTATCCAACGAACCCAACATCACCAAGAGCAACTTTCAAGATGGAATGGAAGCCGTCGCCAGGTGGATGAAGAACAGCTGCCTACAACTCAACACGGACAAAACCGAGGTGCTCCTCATGGGCCCACACCCCGATGCCTGGAACGATACCTGGTGGCCCCCTGCCCTCGGGGACACCCCCTCCCCCATGGACCACGCACGCAACCTTGTAATCAACCTGGACTCCAAACTCAAAATGGACCGCCAGATCAACGCCGTCACCTCTTCCTGCTACCACACCCTCCACCTACTCGGAAAGACCTTCAACTGGACCCCCCGAACACAGGAAAACCTTCACACATGCCCTCATCAGTAGCAGACTGGACTATGGCAACGCACTCTACGCCGGGATCAACATGAACCTCACCGCAAACTCCAGAACGTCCAGAACACCTCCGCCAGACTAGTCCTCAACCTACCGCGCCACTGCAACATCAGCCAACACCTACGGACACTACACTGGCTCCCCGTCGAGAAGAAATCACCTTCAAACTCCTCACCCATGCTCACAAGGCCCTTCAGAACACCGGACCCACCGACATGAACCACCGCCTCACGTTCCATGCTCCCCAATGTTCCCTACGCTCAGCCCAGCTCTCCCTCGCGATGGTACCTCACATCAAGAAAACCAGAGCAGGAGGACGCTCCTTCTTCCTCCTCGCTGCCAAAGCATGGAACTCCCTCCCTCTCCACCTCCGACACTCCGACAAACTCCATCACTCCCCAAGTTCTTAAAGGACTTCAATACCTGGCTCTTCGATGGAGCTCCGTGAACTTCTGGGAACTGCGCACCCCCCCCCTCCTTTCTCCCCATCCCTCAGCGCCTTGAGACCCGTTCTGGTGAGTAGCTTGCACTTTACCAACCCTTGATTGATCCAACATTTTATTGTAAATATGCCCCTTAATTTTCTTGGCTACATGATCCCAGCCCATTGGGTGCAAACTGCTACATAGTGGGTTTTGTGAGTGAATGACTGTTGAAGGTGGAATGTTGAGACAGCAGAAGACCTTTCCAAGTCCAAACAAAATTCACAAGAAGTAGGAGAGGCGTGGAATTGATCAGGGTTGTTTTAAATCATTTTAATGCCCCAACCAAAAGAGTGAGAGTATTTGAAATACTTCCATGGTCAACTCAATCCACCAGCTGATCAGATGTATACAACCATCCAAGGGCACTAACAGAGCCCCCAAATCTGTCCCCAACTTTGATGCCATACAGCACCACCAGACAGAAGGGTACATTCACCACAGAACCGATCCTAGACCAGCACCCAAAACCCCTTTAACTTCCAAGCATTGACCAGCCACCAGATCTTGTCAATTCTTGCCCTGTATCAGAATTCCAGTGCTTCCAAAACCAGAGTGGAAAGTGGGTGATTGTCCACCCCTCCTCAAATGCAGAGCACTTTGCAGGAATAAATAAAATCTTCCAAAGCAAGCCTAGATAACCATACAGCAGGAGGGAAGAGCCCACAAAAACCTATGTTCTATGTTGTGTAATTGTTTGTGTTTTGCTGTATTGAGCTCAGAAGTGGAGCAGGCTGATGAAAATCGGTTGGTAACAACGTAAGGCTGTGATTTCTGAGCTTTTTTTACGTTGTGTTCTTAGAGTTCCTTCAGTGATAGTATAGAGTAGCTGAAAGGGCAATTCAGGGGCTGCAACTTCATGTCTTGTCACACTGAGACACTGAGCAGTAGACATGGTCTTTGTATAGAACATGTTTTTTTCATACAAGTGCTGAAAACCTAAAACTGTTCCCACTTCACAAATGTACAGAGTACAAGCACAAATAGTGAATATTACATATTGAACTTTAAAAATGAGAATCTTAAATGTATTGAAATATAAATAAACTGATTGGGTGGTCCTACCTTTAATTTTAGAACTGTCATAGACACATATAGCTGTCTCACTAGCTTCAGGTTTTGCAAAATAAATCACAAAAAAATAGATACATAAAGATATATGCAAGGGCCTTACGTCAGCCTTCCTGGTCTAATAGTCTTTCTAAATGACTTTCACAATTTGCTTCAATCTCCTAGAGCATATAGCATGGGACAGTGGCTGAGCTCACTTCAGATGCTGTCTTGCTCTGTACGGATTTTGCCTGATCACATCTATGAAGCCTCTTGAAAAGGAATGCACTTGAGATTGCAACTATCCAATCCAATATGGACATAAAGGATGCAGCACACCAAATCGATGCACTAACATTTATTGTTATATATATACATATATATGCGTTTTTGCATACATTTGCATAATGAATGAAGCTGTAGTGGGCTCATGTTTTGGAGTGCTCAAAATGCTTAAGCAGTTCTTGCCCCTTCTGTCGGTAGCACACAGAAAAATGGTGGTCCAGGCGCTAGTTTTATCCAGGCTGGACTACGTCAATATTCTTTATTTAGGAATCCCAGAATACTTGTTGACATGCCTCCAGGTAGTCCAGAATGCCGCTGCCAGGGCAATACTCATGCTGGGCCCCAGAGCACGGATGTCTACCCATCTGAAAGCCATGCACTGGCTGCCGATCCATAAGAGGATAATTTTTAAAGCCATGGTTTTGGCCTTTAAATCTCTTCATGGGATGGGGGCCCCGTACCTTAGGAAGAGAGTCCAATTCTATTACCTGCGTCGTGCTTTGAGGTCTGCTGCACTTCAGTTAGCTTGCATCCCTAAATCTTCCCATGCTCGAATTGGTGGTCGCTCCTTTCAGGTACAAGCAGCGCAACTCTGGAATAATCTTCCGCTGGCACTCAGACAGATGCAGGATCTTCTTCCTTTTAGGAAGTTACTGAACATCTGGTTATTCCAGCAATAGCGTGAACATTGGACAGCTTAGAGCCCACAGTTAGCCCCACCCAGAATGTTTAGCGCAGGGACACTCTATCGAGTAGCAGTGCGCTCTATAAGTCCTTAATAACATAACATAACATAACATAACAATGAAGTCCATTGCATGCTTGCCAAGGCCAGACTTATTGGCTTTGCTAATGCTTGTTTTCTCTAGCTTTTGTTTTTCATTTCTCCCACCTAGGTCTTTGCTGGATGAATGCGCACAGAGAAATGCATGAACAAAAGCAAGGACTGTAGGCTCAAGAACAATACTCATGTCAGTGCTGCCCCCCTGGCAGGCATTGTGTTTGCCTTTTTCTGAAACTACATTAATTATTCTGCTTTATTAGTGTACACTTGTTCTGAATACTATGGCCTGTTTGTTATGTGAAGCATTTCTCTTTGAAATGTTACTGCCTCTATGAAAATAAAAGGTGCTTGAGTACGTGGAGAGAGCACGGATTGTGTTTAAACAATTGTGATACATATGACACACAATGAAATAATTGCTTTTTGAAATATTTTCTTGCTTGCACTTAGGTAATCCAAGAAGAAATTTAATGGAAAAAGGGTATTTCTCCATCCAACTGTATTGGCTTTTATTCCATTGCCTTACAACAACTCGTGAAGTTGCCATTGGCGCCCGGCACAGGTAAGAGCGGTGGGCTGGGCGGAGGCGGGGCGGGGTGGGGGGAGAAGTCGACAGACGACGGGGTAGATAAAACTAAATGAAAAAATAAATAAAACCACTTATCTTGCACTCACCGCATCGCCGAGTCCCCCCCCACCATGCCCCGCCCCCACACTGCCTCACCTGTGCCGGCCGCCACTGGAAGTAGCACTGTACAGGGGAACACATGTCATCCAACTTTTTGCCGTTTTCTTATGTACCTTAAAACAGTACCTGAGTCTCAATAGAGTTCCGAGGGGTCTCAGGTCTCAGATCTTCCCCACTTATGACGACCTTGATGAGGATCTTCTACAGAAATGGGAAGAAGCCCTAACGGCCAATTCCAATACTCGAATGACCATCCTTATAGAAAATGCAGAACGCAAAGTGACTAAACTTCAGTTAGAGATCACATCCCTAGAAAGAGAAATCAGGAATCTAAACATGAAAGAAGAGACTGAGAAGAACTATGTCATTCTCAACGACATCTTACTAAAACACCAGAATGATATTAAGGAAAGAAAAGCAAGAAAGCTCAAAAGAGATGAGATCGATTACAAGGAGGGAAGAATTTTTACATTTGCTAAGAAGTATGACCAACTTATACAGACAGGTCAACAGGGAGACAGAACAGCTAGAATGGAAACCATCTCTATCTCCTCTAGCTCTACTTCCCTTAATGCCCCCCTGACCAGTGACAGCGAGGCTGAAAACTACACAGGAACAACAGGTGAGGCTAGACAGACTAACTCCTCTTTTTTAAGGGAGGTACAGAGAATACGGAAAGGGAACAGAACACAACCCAAACGGGGAGATCAAGACAAAAGACCCGTAGAGGACAAAGGTCAGGACAAAGAAGATTACAAAAGAAAGTTGAGATCAGGGGACGGAAGGAACAAGTAGAAGACACAGGGAGGGAGGTACAAGTCATTAATCTCTCTTCCAAAACACTTTCTACCGACATGATCTCACTACTCAGCAAAGGTTTGAGCTACAATCCAGACGAACTGGGAGATATTTGTTTACTCAAAGTAGACTTATTCAAGTTTGTAAGAGGTCTAAAGCTAAAAAAGCATTTCAGCTGTAACCCAACTACAAATTAGAAATACTAGAAACATTCCCAGCGGTAAATGGTCTGATGTATTAAGCATAAAACATGTTCAACACACACAACTTCTTTTGTCATTGACTGAACTGGAAGAGTCTCCACTAAACATGCAGAGACTCTTGAAGGAACTCAATATTGACACAGACTACACCATAGCTAGTGGTCTAAAGAACAAATCAAAATGGACACCCATTCTTCCAGGTGGAAATTTTATCGACACCTTCTATAAACTAGTTCTTGAGGATATTGACAAATATGACTACAAGAAAACTAAAACGAGAAAAAAATACAGAGACAATCTGACACGAGGGGAACGCATGGCCATCAAAACACTGATCGCTGATAAAGACATCCTGATCAGGGAGGCAGACAAAGGGGGTAACGTCGTGGTTATGAACCGTGATGATTACAACCAGGAGATCTTGACACAATTGAATGACGAGGCCTGATATGAGAGATTATCATATAACCCCACCGGACCTTTAACTATTAAGATCAACAAACACTTAGAGGAGTGGCACACGGCAGGCCTAATTGACAACGATGAATACCTGTACATGAAGGTTTATAAACCGACCTTTCCATGTTTGTACACCTTACCAAAGGTACACAAACACCTGCCCTTCCCGCCTGGTAGACCTATCGTCTCAGGCATAGGTGGTCCCACAGAAAGACTCGAGGAATATGTTAATCTTTTTCTAGGACCGCTTGTACAAAATCTGCCCTCTTTTATTCAAGACACTAAGCACATCTTAAGCACTCTGGCGGACCTCCAATGGCAACCAGACATGATTTTAGATACGCTGGACGTCGTGTCTTTGTACACCAGCATTAAACCAAACTTAGGCCTTCAAGCAATAACAAAACACCTACACAATAGGCCAGCCACACAATGGCAGCATACCAACATGCTGGTTACTATGATGGACCGAATCCTACATAATAACTTCTTCATTTTGGAAAAACAATGGTACAAGCAGACTAGAGGTGTGGCCATGGGCTCAAAATTTCCGGACTCTTTTGTGAATTTATTCATGGGCAGAATGGAGGAGGAGTGGATCAGGGGCCAAAAGGGATTGACTACATCGTTTTCTGGGGTTGTTATATTGACAATTGCCTCTTACTCTGGTCCGGTACCCAGGACAAACTAGAACAATTCTGCACCTATCTGAATAGTAACAACTTTGACATAAAATTCACCAAAGAATCTAGCAAGTCCAACATCAAGTTTCTAGATGTGGAACTCTACATCAGAGATGACAAATTACACAGTCGACTCTACCGCAAAGAGACTTTGTGTAACTCCATCCTACATGCAGGCAGTTCACACCCGGCACACCATATTCAAACCATCCCCTATGGGGAGTTCATGAGAGCCAGGAGAAATTGTAGCGAAGAGATAGAGTTCCACAAATGCCTCACGGATATGAAGTTTAGATTCAAGAAAAGAGGATACACCACGCAAACAATTGGAAGGGCAGAGAATAGAATCAGACGGATACAGAGAGAGGACACACTAAGGGACAAAACACGCACACTTTCACATAATCTACCAGTTAGACTGGTAACAGATTATAACGACATGAGTTATAGCCTTAGGAAAAGCCTAACCAAACATTGGGGGATTCTGAGAGGAGACAGATCACTCGATGAACATATTGCCTTACAACCACAGATCACCTACAGAAGAGGCAGGACACTCAGAAATCGTCTTAGCCCTACAGTTCCACGGGCTCGTGGGGACACTACATGGCTAACCCGGCGAACTATAGGCTTTTATAAATGTGGCTCATGTCGTATATGCAGATGGGCCAAACATGATACCAAAGAATTCACTGGTTGTGACAAAAGACGATACACCATAAGACACAACATCAACTGTAATACTAGGTTCGTAGTATACATCATAGAATGCGCTTGCAAAGGGCAGTATGTGGGCAGCACCATCCGACCACTTAGAGACAGAATAGGGGAACATGTGAGGGCATTACACCAACAAGATTCCAGATATCCCATGGCACTACATGCCATTGCATGCCCATCTCAAGGCCTACAGAAACGACTGACCTTCTACGGCATCGACCATGTGGAACCAAACCCACGAGGTGGCAACAGAGAACTGAAACTCAGACGCATGGAGGCAACATGGATCATGCGCCTCCGTACGGTGGAACTAGGCCTCAACAGCAACCCGTAAATGCAGTACTTTTTGGGGGATTAATTAACAGGAATTCAACTTCCTGTATTGCATATCAACTAACTGTGATTCGAACTGGGATCTGGAGAAAGGACGATTTGCTACTCGGAGAAACCGACCAATGAGAGCGAAACCACAGGCGCCATTTTTTCTCTAATTTCCTCTCCAGCTCTTTCCTCATGTACAATGAATACCTAGTAATTTACTGTTAATTATGAAGATCAATCGAGTAATATCTATATTTTAATGATGAATATGTCACTACTTTACATATATGTAATGTCTCCAAAGTTTGCACTGACGTTGCCATGCACATCCACTTGGGACTATTTCTGATTTTAGTATCAATAGACAATAATACATCCTTTTGTTCCTATAATGCAGAAACTATACAGTTTGACCTCTTACCGCGCCCACCCTTACCTCCGGTCTACCGATTTAACACCTTCTTTGGTTTCCCTGAGGTAATCAAACACCCTTATACAGGGCCTTTATGGCTCGACTGACTAAGAATGTATACCTCCCACCCCGAAGACATTACTTCATGATACGGGCACCATAACCGTGAGAATAAGACTCACGGCCTAGAGGCACTAACTTCTCCCACGCCGCACATGATAAATTACCATTATGTTTTCTCATGTCTGTATAATATTTGCTAATCAGCACTCAATATTCTTATGCGCCCTTCTCTGCATGTACCCTTTCAGCTCTACACTCGGTCAACACCCAGGGCATGCTGCCACTCCACTTTCAATTCATTACCCTAAGCGCCGCTCTCTTTACATTTGGACGGCTCTGTTTTGCTTTAACCAATAAAGTTGCAAATAGTCAACTCATCCCAGATGAGCTACGCGCTCTAGTGTCTATTCGAGTGACGATATAAAAGTCACTTCCGGGTGCCTTCTCTGTCCACTTCCGGAACAGAGAACACACCCGTTGCCGCCACAGACACCAGCGTACTCGCTGTTGGTAAGTTTAATTGCCCTGCCAAGTTGACCATATTGTAGCAGTATGCCGTTTTCATTTCGACAGTTGTTTGTGTAGATTGCTCCCATAATAAGAGTTTGATCCCATTTCCAGATCAAAGGAACATACAAAGCGGTTTTCCACCCTTTCTCTACACTATGGCTCGGTCCACACAGGATCCCCGTTACCTAGGTAAGGACTTAGAGGGATCCTACCTACACTCCCTTTTGATAGTTATAGTACTACTATCTCATGTAGCTTGTAAATTAAATTGAAACTACCTGATTATTCTTTAGGTGCTTCCTTGTGGACATACACTGTTCTACCTGCCCACAAGATTACCGTTACTTAGGTACCATCTTCAACACTTTTCGATCAATCTAACTACGTTGCCACAAGGCGTTTATTTATTTGACCAGCCTGGTCGGAATTATCACCTGCGGAGTGATTTAGAAGAACCATCACACAAGAAGTACAGCCCTGAAGAAGTCACGGGACACTTCCCTTTGTGACGAAACACGTGTTGGCTGGTTGCTTTCTGATGTTACATGGAATAAAGACAAAGAACTGATCCACTTGGACTTTATTGATCCTCTTGCTCATTTGACTTTATGAACTCTCATTAACAATTGTTATAATGTGTGCATAGGACCTTGGCTCACTGTCTTGTGGAGGATCCTTTCCTTTACATATTTAGGGGTTATAGGGTGTTTCCCCTACCTATTTGCACCGTACATACTAGAAACCTAGCCTTCCACACACATGCGCAGCAGGGCGCCATCACTTCCTCCTAGACTACCAACACCCCTCACTGAAGTAATATTCACTGGGTGTATGGTTCAAGAGTGCATCTGTGAAGGGCTGTATGGGTGGGTGAGTGTGTGTATGGGTGTGTTGGTGAGTGAATGGATATCTGAGTGGTACATGGGTGAGTAACTAGATATGTGAAAGGCAGTATATGTGAGTGTTGGACTATATAAATGACTATATGTGAGAGTGAGTGATTGTGAGAGTGGCTGTATGGATGAGTGTGTGCTTGTGTCAGTGATTGTAGAAGAGAGTAAGTATGTGTTAGTATCTGTATGAATAAGTGAGGTGGTGTTTGTATAACTGTATAGGTGAGTAAATGGGAGTGTGATTGATTCTTTGCATGACTGGCTAGCTGTGTGAGTAACTCTATGGATGAGTGGCAGTGTGTGAGTGTCTGTATAGGTGTATGAGTGCATATGATAGTTCTGTATTGATGAGTGACTGCATGTATGAGTGACTGTATGGGTGAATAAGTGGATGTGTGTGTAGACCTAGGAATCAGTGAGTGGGTATGTAGTAACTGGTATTGGTGTGTCTATGGTTTTGAAAATGATAGTCTGTATTTTAGAGTGGGTGTATCAAAGGTTATATTAGGGTGTGAGGAGGTGCATCAGATTATCACGTGGATGATGTCATCAGTGATGTCTTCAGTGATGTCATTTGAGATGTCATCAGTGATGTCATCAGTGATGTCACTGACCATGTCATGAATGATGTAATATGTGACGTCATCAGAAGTGCATTGCGGGGACGTGAGTTATAGTTAGCTCAACTAACTATAACGGCCGAATTTCTCTGGTTTTGTATGAGTGAAATGTCCAACTAACTTTAACGTCCCTGAAACCTAGAGTTTTTTTCAGTGAATTTCTAAGGTTTTTTAAATGCTAATTTCTAACTATAACGACCCTGAAACCTATGGTTTTTTCAGTGAATTTCAAAGGTTTTTTTAAATGCTAATTTCTAACTATAACGTCCCTGAAACCTATGGTTTTTCAGTGAATTTCAAAGGTTTTTTAAATGCTAATTTCTAACTATAACGTCCCTGAAACCTATGGTTTTTTCAGTGAATTTCAAAGGTTTTTTAAATGCTAATTTCTAACTATAACGTCCTTGAAACCTTTGGTTTTTTCAGTAAATATCAAAGTACTATTGCGCTATTAATCATTAAAACTCTTTTCAAAATTTACCACTATGTACAATAAAATAAACCAAAAAAACTGTTACGTATTGTACTGTATTACACAAATTACACTGTTACCTTTTTAAGACTACAACATAATTTAAGATTTACATAACATTTCATTTTCCCTTTTTTGCTGTTCTCAGATTCCACTTAACTTCACTATACACAGTGATGTCAATGTAGTATCATCATGAAACAGCGGGGAAAAAAAACAATCAACTAGATTGTTGAAAAAAAAAAACAAATTAGCGTACAACATTATTTTTAATATCTGTACCTATACGTGTTCCTCCTTGCAATTTTTTCATTACATCCTTCTTCTACAGGATGTCTTTCATTTATCTCAAGAACATTTTCAAAATGTACACTCATTTACATCTCCTACAATATACAGACCAAATATGTAAACTATTTGCATTTCAACGCAATTGTTCCAAATGCAATACCAAGAAGCACAAATAATAGTCCCAACACTAGTTAAAATTAGTAATTATTTCCAGTGCTCTCTACTTTCTGTTCACATCTTCCCAATAGGCCAAATAATGTATTCAAAACTTTAGTTTGCAAAATATCCAATATAAATTCGTTAAAGCATGTTTACATCTTCCCAATAGGCCGAATGATGTATTCAAAACTTTGGCTTCAAAGATATCAAATATGAATTTGGTAATTCATAAGGCAATCTGGGTTTTATTTCCAAGTGTGCATCATTGCAATGTGTCCAACCTTTAAATACACAGTATAGTGTTCAGATGTTGTAGTAGGTTCAGCATGGAAAATAATAGCCACTGTTGTAAAAGTTCTTCCAGAAATAGATATTTGACTGGCAACAAAATTTTTAATTCTGGTCTCCACTTTTCTTCCATTTGCTCTACAACATTGTAGCATTAAAATCAGATATTTTCCATATCTTTCCATATGTAATGTAGATAACATCTCTGATTTACAATGAGAACATTTCATATCATGATTTGCCGCTTTTACTAATTTGTTGAAAGCTACAGATTTGTAGTCTGGTATTGTTAAGTATATGAATCATTCTGTGTCGACTTCAGTGCTTGAAGTTAATGAACACTGTTCACATTTATGATCCCATTTGTAACTTAGTGCAAATAAGTTTTCAATCTGTATTCCTTCATCTTCTAATCCTCCAAGCATAACCATTAGAAATTCTTGTGCATCTTGTTGTATATTAAGACTGAAGGTCAAAGAACCAGTACATATATCCAAGAGTTGGCGAATACCACAAGCAGTATGGATTTTACTTCTGTCAGTTGTCAATTGTTGAAATACAGAATGTAGTGCAGAACATAATCTTTTTTCATGATTTCCTATGATTTCATGATGAAGATCTTGTAGATAAAATACAACATTCAAAACCACATTAGCGTAACAGTTGATACCTGAACTATTTTCCAATTGGTATCCCACTACGTCATCAACACTTTCCATTTTCTGTTTCTTTACACCTTTTCCTTTCTCTTCAATTTTTTAATTTTTTTCAACCACACTTTAACATATTTTCGTTTTGAACACACAACACGTTTCTCATAAGTGGGATATTCACCTAAATCTGGTGTATAAAGTCTTCTTAAACGATTATATTCTCTCACACAATTTACATCAGCACTAATCTTGTTGTCATCGAAATCAATCAAATACAAACCAGACAATGTTCTTACTCGAGATAATGCAACATATGCCATTCCCTCTTTGAACACAGTACTTCCAATATTTATCAAAGCACTGTCTATACTTAAACCTTGAGATTTATGAATAGTTACTGCATATGCTAAAGACAAAGGAAACTGTTTTCTGCGAACATACAAGTCTTTTACGAGCAAAAAACGTACAGTACAACGCCCAATCTGTCTTACCTCTGTAATCTGATCAAATTTTATTTTCAAGAATTCTATTCCATCTCTGTTCTGATACTTTACAAAATCAACAATTTTCCCCATTGCTCCATTTACTAAACCTTCTTCTACATTCAAATTACGCCGCAAAATTACCCGACAGTTTATACATACATCTAAAGTTTTTTCTAAGCCAGCAGTTTTAGATACAGATTTTTCCAAAGAGTGCAATTTACTCTGTAGTTTCTTTGAAAGAAGAACAGTCACTCCCTGGTGCTCTATTTTATCAATAGCTTCAATGTGAACTATTTCTTGTTTTTCCAATTTCAGAAGCTCTTGATTAAATGTACAACACTCTTGCAGTGTAGGCATTAGGCAAACTATAGACTTCTTTTCTCCAATCTTCTTGTACAATTACTTCAGCTGCTGTGTTTTCAGTTGTAAACAAGTTCCTTAGTAGCCGACTTTCTAAAGCTTGTTTACCATGTTTTGTTAGGACACCAATTCTTATATCTTTGAGAATATTTCCATAATCTTCATCACTAGCTTGTCGCATATTCTTTATAAGTTCTTTATATTCAAAATTTAACCACATGTTCACATTTCCAATACTTCCCAAACATTTCCTAGTGTCTTCATGCACAAGTGTTTTAAAAACTGGTTGTCCTTTTACAGGAGTTAGTTGTAGTAGATCTCCAAATACAATTAAATGTTTTCCTCCAAACAGAACATCGTAATCTGTTTTTAAAACCTGTTGCATTCTCAAGTGTACAAAGGCAAGCATTAAGTTTGAGACCATGCTCACCTCATCAATGATTAAAAGTTTCATTTTCTTCAGCACTCTTGACACTTCATAACAAGCATCTCCAGACAGCTTCTGATATTCCAATTTATTATCATGTTCAACTGGTAGCATAAGTAATCTATGTAAAGTAATTCCTTTAATATTGTGCGCTGCTAATCCAGTCGGAGCTGTTACAACACAAGATAAATGTGAATCTGTAGTTTTTTGTAGATAACTGGTCAAAACTTTAATTAAAAAACTTTTACCTGTTCCAGCTTGACCACTGATGTACATAAGAATAGGTTTAAATGATGAACATAGACATTCTTTTTTTCATGCAACAAACCATGTTGTATCTGTTCTGTCACTTGTAGATATATTTCTTTCTGTTCAATATTTAGTTGTTCTTCTAAGTTTTCCAACGTAGTATTCTCCTGTTGTGCTTGTTGCATTGCAATTTCGACTTCATTCATGGCTATTGCTGCTTCATTTTCGATTATTGGTTGTCCCAGTGGATCTTGACTAGGTGGACCAGAACTTTGACTATCTTGAGAACTGTCATTAGCTATTTCAGCTGCAATAGTCTTTTCTTGTTCAATTTCATCATTTAACATTTGTAGATATGTAGGAAAAATTGTACATGCAATCCTATCTTTACATGCATTAAAAGAATCTTCATAGCAGTCGAAATGTCCAAGTAATTCAGTTTCGCTACGCCATGGCTTGAACAGTTGCAGAAGTGCTAAATAGAAAAATTCTCTCTTATCTGGAGTTTTGCAACTGAGTTTTCTGTGGTTAATAAGATTTCCTTTGGCATGTTTTACTAAACAACCGTCACATCCAATTACTGCATATTTTCCTTGTTTTATATTTGGTGTAACATTTTTTTTAAAGCTGTAATGTTGAAGTATTTCATAAAGACATAGCTCTTCCAGATGTGGACTCCTTTTGGGATAGTATGTATCCAACATATTAGTTTTAAGAATTTCTGTACTTTCTGGTTCATTGACTGCTAAGTATTCAATTTCTTCTAATGTTTTCAACACTCTATTTCGGGTGCAGGCAAGACCTAAACTTACCCAAATGATTCCTCGTGACTTTGAATATAAACTGGAAGAGCACAAGCGATCCGAACATTCATAGGATCCAATTTCTCTGTGGAAAAGCATTTTCAAGCTAAAGCTGTACAATTTTTTGCTAAGGCTCTTCTCTTGTGAAATTTCTTCCCACATTTCTTTCATCTCTGTCTTTTCTGATTTCGTTATATATGATGTAATATAGCGTGCAACGGCAATTGAGTTATCTGCAACATATTGAATGTCCATGTTTGCATTCCACATTTTCAAAATCACTGGATTGTAGTCATTAATATACTTTGACTGTTCTGTTCTTTTTAAGTTGCACGTATTCTTCAGATATTTCCAAGTTATTGTATGCCTTACAGCAGACAAAAAATAATTTACTCTTCCTTTAGAAATTACTGGACGTGGGAATCCAAAGCGACACTTGGTATAAAATTTTCCTTTAGACTTGTATTTTCGTCAACAGTACTTTCCACAACGGTGACTTTGGAAACGTAAAACTTGTTGTCTCAAGCTTTCTTCTCCTCCTTCTCTTGGAATCTCACAGGTAACATACTGTTCGATGAAAGACAATACTGTTTCATCAGTATCAGTTCCAAATTTTGGAGCATTCCTTATCCATAATAGCATGTGTATATGTGGAGCACCTCTCGCTTGATACTCTTTTCACCCAAAAAAATCAATAACTTCTCCAAGAGGACAATTATTTTTATTGCAGATAAAAGACATCATAGTTTGAAACCGATGATTAAAATACCTGCACACATTTACAGGATCCAATGAACACAGTTCTCCAGGTGTCTTCATTTCAATATTTTTTATATTGGATTTGCTTCTCGTAGAAATTCAAGTAAATCTTCCCATGCATACTCAGCACAGCTAAGTGTTACAAACCATGTTGGTGTACTTAAGTTTCTTAACATACACTTAAGTTCACCATGACGACGAAACCAATACTCATTGGTTCCACGTTGACATGCCATCAAATTAATTAACTGTGCTTCTAAATTTTCATCTGTTCGTTGAACTTTGTCCATAAATTCTTTGGCTGAAACAAGTGATTGATGAACTCCCGTTTTAAGTATGTGGTTCACTGAATACGAAAGAGAAGGAAAATCACTTTCAAACAAAAGGTGAAATATATATGGAATGCACTGTCGAAATCTAGGATCTTCAGAGTATAATCTTGTTGAGCGATATTCTGAAGATTGAATCCGTACAGGCCGCTCATCAAATCGTCCACCTTGTCCCGTGGGGAACAGCTGTGGAAAACAACTAGCTTCTAAGCTTTTCTCCCATACACTCATTGGAGTTCCCTTTGCTTTTTTCATTTGAAATAATTCAATCCTGTTTCCTATTACTTCTTTTGAATGTAGAGGACATATTGTGTAATGTTCATTAATCTCTTCACTCCTCGACTTGTCCACTTTCTCTATTCGACCACTTGAAATTTCTGATTCATCTTCTAAACATATTACCTGTCCATCAACATTTAGAGTTTTATAATAAATATTGTTCTCTACAAGATATAACGTAGCCTTTTGAAGTTTATTAACATCTACAAACTCTTGCCATATTTTCCGACTCTTTGTTGGTACACCGTTTACTAGAATAACTACTGGCTCATTTTCCTCTCTGTCTCTACCAACAGTTTCAATATTTTTCTTAAAATCTAAAGGTAAGTACACAACTCTTCCTTTCAGACCTCTTTGTAAATCTGTTGGTGGCAGTTTACCTGTTTTAGGCTCAATACGAATTATAGCTTGAAATGGGTGAACAGATTGAATAAGAACTGACTCATATGTATTCAAATCTGCCAGTTCCTCTGGAATAGCTACTAATTCTAAGCTGTTATGTACTCCTCTAGCTGGCATTTTGTTCTCTTCTAATTTGTTGTAACAATATTTACAAATACGTTGATCAGTACCCAACTCAAATCGACCTTCCACCAACAAGTAAGCTCCAAATTGCTGCCACCTATCATTGTTCTCCTTTTCACTTTTTAAATATAAATTAACATTCCTAGTTTGACTTTTATAATGAGTACGTCGACAACAAATACAAACATAGTTTGGTTTTTCAGAACACACTGTCTTAAACTTTCTAATTTCTTCTACAAACTGATCAATGCTAATCTCTTTCCCATATTCTTCAACATCTGAACTTGTCAAGCTCTCACTTTCTACACACTGCTGTTCTGAACCAAAAAAACGAAACTCAATTTCATCACACATTTTTTCTACATCTGATAAACAACTGTGTAAAAGAGCTCTGTTCAATTCACTTAAACATAATGCTGGAGTTTTTACATAGTACACTTTCCTTACAAACTTCCGCATTCCTGAGTGGTGTACTGCTAACATTCTTAAGTGATGAAAAGTACTTTTACACACTTTTCTTGAAAGACAGGCCAGAGAATGTCTGTGCAACTTAGTATATTGTCTTACCTTACATGGATCTAGTCCTTGTAACAACCTAATCTTCTGTTTAACACTTTTGTTTGCATATTGTCGTAAACCTTTTTGCATTATGTCAATAGATTCCTGTCGAATACTGCAAATACTGCTACAATCCCACTTATATACAGGAGCTTGTGTGCGATTCCCTTGCACTTCTTCAGCTATTAATTCTTCTGCACTCCTAACAACTATTTCTTCTTTTGGAATAGGACAACCATCCCGAAATTCATAACAGCGACCTCGAGTATCAACTGCGAAGGCTAATGTAGTCTGTTGAAAGTAACTTTCTTCATTAAAGAAAGGCTCACTAGTAGAAGTGTGTTTCCATTCACCACTGAAACTTTTACAAAATTTACTCCTATTAACAAGTCTGTTTCTTTTGCTTTTGTCTTTCAGAAACTTCATTGTTTTATCCAATGATTTAATTCTCTTCAATATTAAAATAAATAATTTTCGTTTCAAATTAAAAGCAGTACCTACTACAGTTTCAATCTGTTGTTTCTGCCTATATGCTAGTAATCGTCTTTTATACTTCTTACAATCTTTCAATAAATTCTGAATTACTCTACTTCGGAAGAGTAGTTGTCGAATCTGTTGAAATTGTTTTTGTCTTTGTGTAACATGTGTTGTTTTCCCAAAAACTATTTTATTTTTACCATTTGAAGTGTCATTCTCCTTTTCCTTGGTTGAAAAACTCTTCTTTTTCCTTTCATTCCTATTCTGTTCATGTAAATTCTCCACAACTCTTTTAAGAAAGTGTTTAGTGCTCTTACCTAGACAAACTTTATCCTTAGTAACATTCTCATTTGTTTGTAACACAGTTGTTTTAGTTTTCTTTAAGTAGATCTCTTTTTTTGTTTCCTTCTCTTTTCATCTTTGCTTGGCATCTTGAATTTGTGATCCAAACAAAACAATTTTCTGAAAAACAAAGAACAGTTTCAATAGTTTCTTACATCTATTCAATATTTTAAAATAATTACATATGATTACTGATATTAACTACCATGGCATTATTTACATTACGATTTTCTTGATTTCAAATATCAAAACACTACTCATTCCACTTAAATATATAGTGCGTACTTCAACTATTCCTTCCTAAACACTCATAGAAAGTACCATAATCACTAATTCCTTTGCCACCATGTCTTTAACCTCATTCGCCTGTTGCATCTTCAATACTCAGCAACTACTAACAATGTTGGGCCTACCCAAATGCAAACCAGAAACCCTTTGCATGTTACAGTGCAAAAGTCTCACCATATTACTGAAAGGATGCATGGATCTCCCTCTGCCTTTTCCTAGTGGCATCGTACTTAAAACAAACATACAAATAGATCTATACCTGTGTTTTATAGGTATCGGATCTTCCGATACATAGCTCTTGTGAAAATACATGTTAAAGCATAGACATACCTCAGCAAAGTTAAACTGTTAAGACGAATCGCCGAGCAATGTAATTTGGGGCGATATGTAAGTTGCAACTGTGTGCGGCTTTTTGTATAGCATAGAAGTCGATTACGACTTTCTCTGTGCTCGTCAGATGCCCCCAGCAGTCCAGTGAGGGTCAACGCACATGGGCCTCTGTTACCTTCCTTTTACAAACGAGGGGAGAGGAACCGTTAAAGAGCGGGAGGAAGGAGGGGGAGGTCAAGGGACGTGTCATTCCCAGTCTCTCGATCTGCCGCCCCTGTGATGTAGGCAGCTTCAGCACGAGCAGGAAGCCTCACAAATACCTTAACTTATATTCACGTGTGCTTCACCAGTGTGAGCAAACCCGTGCACTAAGTGTGCAGGCAACATTTTATTTTTTCATCTCCCTGAAGTTAATAAAGCATGTCCCTGTTAAACCCCCCCCCCCCAGGATTTTCCCACAAGGTTCAATTTTATTTATTTATTTGTTAGTTTTATAGAGCGCCTGAATCACCCCCGAAGGGGTATCTCTGCGCTTTGGGCAGAGCTGCTGGCGGGCTAAAGAAGAACGTTAAAACAGGGAGGACTTAAGAAGTTTCCTGAAGTGCAGATAGTCAGGACATTGCCTCAGGTGTGTGGGAAGCTGATTCCAGTACAGGGGAGCGAGGTATGAAAAGGATTTCCCCCCTAGTCTTGCTTTCCTTACCCTGGGGACTTGGAGAAGTGATTTGTTGCCTGACCTAAGAGTCCTAGAAGGGGCATAAGGCTTGAGCTTCCTGGCGATGTAGAGAGGGCCTTTTTTATGCAGAGTTTTATAGACTATGCAGCAGACCTTGAACCTGACCCGCTTTCGAACTGGAAGCCAGTGAAGTTTGTGGAGCAGGGGCAGGGAAGGGGTTCTGAACCAGGAATTCGTGACGAGTCGCGCAGCAGTATTCTGAACCACCTGTAACCTGCTGAGGGATGATTCATTCGCAGAGACCAGGAGAGCATTGCAGTAATCGAGACGGCTCATAACCATGGTCTGCATGAGAGTTTTCCGGGTATAATCAGGCAGGAGAGGGAAGACTCGTCGTAGCAAGCCCAACACATAGAAGCAAGTGCTGGCTGTGTGGGCAGCGTGCTCCTTTAATGTTAAGGCACGATCTAGGCGAATGCCCAAGTTTTTGACTAGGGCTTTGGGGTTAGGAGGAATGCCAAGAGCTGCCGGCCACCAATCTGGGGACCAAAGAAGAGGGGCATCTCCAAATAGCATTATCTCCATTTTTCCTGCGTTAAGTTGGAGAAAATTCATTTTCATCCAATATGCAATAGCAGTCATTCCCTCAGAAAAGGTGGACAGAGCCGGCAAGGAGGATTTGTTGAAGGAAAAGAGAAGCTGGGTGTCATCAGCATAAGAAATGGGCAGGACCTAAGAAGGTTGGCCAAAGGAGCAATGTAGATGTTGAACAATGTAGGGCTCAAACAAGAGCCCTGAGGAACGCCCTTGGTCAGTTCCCTCGTTTTTGACCGTAAAGGTCCCAGATTGACTGTCTGAGTGCGGGAGGACAGGAAGCTAGTCATCCACTGAAGGGCAGGCCCTCTCAGTCCAATCTCCTCCAGTCTCATTAGCAAAATCTGGTGTGACACCGTGTCGAACGCTGCAGAGAGGTCCAACAGCACAAGAATAGTGGAGTGGCCACTGTCTAAGGTCATTCTGATGTTATCCGTGACCTCCAATAGGGCCAACTCTGTACTGTAATTGGGCCTAAAACCAGATTGAGAGAGGTCCAGGCAGCCATTGTTTTCGACACGGACGGATAGATGTTGATTGATATATTTTTCCAGGATTTTGCTTAAATGAGGTAATAGGGAGATGGGACGGAGATTGGAAAGTTCTTCCATTGGGGCCTTAGGATTTTTCCGAATGGGGATGACCTGTGCCACCTTCCAAGCCCGTGGAAAATGACCCTCTTTCATGGAGAGGTTGAGGATAGTGCCTACAGGTGAGGAGAGTTCGTTTGAAAGGGAGGAGGCTACTTTTGCTGGGAGGACATCCAGGGGAGAGCCAGATTTAACCGAACGGAGTAAGGCGGCTGCCACCTCATTTGAAATGGGAGGAAAGTTAACAAGCAATTGTGGGGAGATAGGAGCAGGTGGGGAAGGAGAGGGTACAATCAATTGTTGGCTCCCGGGGGGGCGATCTTATCATAGATGAGGTCTATTTTTTGTGAGAAGTACTGGGCGATGTCGTCACAGAGGACTTGAGAAGCGGTCTCAGGATTTTCGCAGGCCTTTGGGCTGGTGAAGGATTTCAGTATCTGAAATAGGGTTTTCGGAGAGTTCTCTGCTTTAGTTAGCTGTTGAGCGATGAACGTTTTACGTGCTCCTTTTATATTTTTGTGATAGGAGGAGAGAGCATTCTTAAAATTATCTTTGTCCCTCGGTTCCTGGGACCTTCGCCAGCATCTCTCCGGGTTTTTGCATTTTCGTTTTTCAGCGCGCATCTCAGGAGAATACCATGCTGATTGAGGGCGCCTGGCTGTACTCAAAAATGTTTTGAGGGGCGCAAGCAGGTCAATGGTCCTAGTAACCATCGAATTGAATCTGGCTAGTCCCTCCTCAATATGGGAGGATTTTGCTTCGGTTTCCCAGGTTGATGAGAGAGCAGTCAAGAAGCTATCTGGGGAGATCTTATGCCATTGTCTGCGGACGCTGGGGGCGTTAACGGTGGAGATAGCAGTCGCGCTGGGGCCTTGAATAGTAAATTCAATGGACGCATGGTCTGACCACGTCAGAGTTTGAGGGGGTTCACACCGGATACAGGAGGCATTGGAAAAAATAATATCCAGTGTGTGACCTGCGGAGTGGGTAGGGCCATCATTGAGCTTAGTTAAGCCAAGGAGCGCTAGGTCGGCAAGGAGCAGCGATGTGTCAGGGAGTGTTTCACATTCACTGTGCACATTGAAGTCGCCCAGCAGCAGAAATTTATTTGTCGAGATTACGTAGGGAGCAATAATTTCTGCAAGCTGGATAGAAAAGTCTGCCAACAGACCCGGAGGACGGTACACTAAGGCACCTTTCCAGCTAAGTTGTGGGTGAAAATCAATGCGGAAGACCGAGATTTCTATATTGGCGTTACTGCTTTGCTCAAGTATTGAGACTGAAATACAGTCTTTATAGATTAAGGCAATTCCGCCCCCCCTTTTAACAGTCTGTCCATCCTTAACAGCCTATAACCAGGTGGCATCGCTAAGGTGACAGCGGGGCTGGAGTGTGGTTTGAGCCATGTCTCAGTCAGAAACCCAAGGTCAGGATTAACCGAGGTGAATAAATCCCATATTTCTGTCGCATGTTTAGGGAGGGATCTCACATTACATAAAACACCCTTCCATCCTTTGGCGGGTTTGTTAGACACCTTCCCAGATTCCAGGGAGGGAGGGAGGACTTCCTTAGTAGTAGGAGTGGGTGGAAAAGAGCTAAGTGTCGACGCTGCTTTGCTACTAAAGGTGC
Source organism: Calotriton arnoldi (assembly GCA_963921515.1). NCBI lineage: Eukaryota > Metazoa > Chordata > Amphibia > Caudata > Salamandridae > Calotriton > Calotriton arnoldi. The sequence goes on from CAWUFW010000664.1 coordinate 235,574, forward strand.
TGCATTGAAATTGGCAGCAAATGCATGAGAAAGGACCTTCGGGCATTAGCCGGGACTGCGGGTTGTCCTTGCCGGGACTCCCACAGGAGGTTAAAGGCCCTGTCCTTAGTTCATGTAATGCTTTGTAGGAATAGGTAATACCTTTGGACAATGTGAAATCTTGGGAGGAGCTGGCAGAGTTCCTGGCTCCTGGCGAAGTCCTGGCGCGGACGGGCGCAGATGGGCTTGCCTTTGGCGCGCCGCTGGCGCGCCCGCTGAACGCATCCGCTGCGTGTCGAGCAGGGCTTCCGGTTTTATGGAGAGGGAGCGCGACCACTAGAGCGCTAACCTCCCTCAGACCGGAAGTCACCTTTTCCTCCCTCCACTCAAGCGGGACAAGACCCGTGGTGGACCGGGGAGGGGCAATCAAGTCAGGGACAGCAGTGGAGAAGTCAAGAGCAGGTAGAAACAATTTAGAACTGTGCAAAGGTAGCTGTGCAAAGGTAACTGTGCAAAACTAAGCAAAGTAGAATATATTATCGGCAGGTTTAAAAACGAAATCAAAACCACGTTTAAAAACATACGCTGTGATCGTTATTAAAAGAGAGAGGCTGCAATTACTGTGAGGTACAAAAAACGGAACTTCTGCCTTGCTGGCGCGCGTCCGCTGCGCGTCGAGCAGGGCATCCGGTTTTATGGAGGGGAAGTGCGACCACTAGAGCGCTAACCTCCCTCAGACCGAAAGTCACCTTTTCCTCCCTCCACTCAAGCGGGACGAGACACTTGGTGGACCGGGGAGGGGCAACCAAGTCAGGGACAGCAGTGGAGAAGTCAAGAGCAGGTAGAAACAATTTAGAACTGTGCCAAGGTAGCTGTGCAAAGGTAACTGTGCAAATCTAAGCAAAGTAGAATATATTATCGGCAGGTTTAAAAACGAAATTAAAACCACGTTTAAAAACATACGCTGTGATCGTTATTAAAAGAGAGAGGCTGCAATTACTGTGAGGTACAAAAAATGGAACTTCTGCCTTGCCGGCGCGCATCCGCTGCGCGTCAAGCAGGGCATCTGGTTTTATGTAGGGGGAGCGCGACCACTAGAGCACTAACCTCCCTCAGACCGGAGGTCACCTTTTCCTCCCTCCACTCAAGCGGGACGAGACCCGTGGTGGACCGGGGAGGGGCAACCAAGTCAGGGACAGCAGTGGAGAAGTCAAGAGCAGCTAGAAACAATTTAGAACTGTGCAAAGGTAGCTGTGCAAAGGTAACTGTGCAAAACTAAGCAAAGTAGAATATATTATCGGCAGGTTTAAAAACGAAATTAAAACCACGTTTAAAAACATACGCTGTGATCGTTATTAAAAGAGAGAGGCTGCAATTACTGTGAGGTAGAAAAAACGGAACTTCTGCCTTGCCGGCGCGCGTCCGCTGCACGTCGAGCAGGGCATCCGGTTTTATGGAGGGGAAGTGCGACCACTAGAGCGCTAACCTCCCTCAGACCGGAAGTCACCTTTTCCTCCCTCCACTCAAGCGGGACGAGACCCATGGTGGACCGGGGAGGGGCAACCAAGTCAGGGACAGCAGTGGAGAAGTCAAGAGCAGGTAGAAACAATTTAGAACTGTGCCAAGGTAGCTGTGCAAAGGTAACTGTGCAAAACTAAGCAAAGTAGAATATATTATCGGCAGGTTTAAAAATGAAATCAAAACCATGTTTAAAAACATACGCTGTGATCGTTATTAAAAGAGAGAGGCTGCAATTACTGTTAGGTACAAATAATGGAACTTCTGGCTTTCCGGCGCGCGTCTTCTGCGCGTCGAGCAGGGCATCCGGTTTTATGGAGGGGGAGCGCGACCACTAGAGCGCTAACCTCCCTCAGACCGGAGGTCACCTTTTCCTCCCTCCACTCAAGCGGGACGAGACCCGTGGTGGACCGGGGAGGGGCAACCAAGTCAGGGACAGCAGTGGAGAAGTCAAGAGCAGGTAGAAACAATTTAGAACTGTGCAAAGGTAGCTGTGCAAAGGTAACTGTGCAAAACTAAGCAAAGTAGAATATATTATCGGCAGGTTTAAAAACGAAATTAAAACCACGTTTAAAAACATACGCTGTGATCGTTATTAAAAGAGAGAGGCTGCAATTACTGTGAGGTACAAAAAACGGAACTTCTGCCTTGCCGGCGCGCGTCCGCTGCGCGTCGAGCAGGGCATCCGGTTTTATGGAGGGGGAGCGCAACCACTAGAGCGCTAACCTCCCTCAGACCGGAAGTCACCTTTTCCTCCCTCCACTCAAGCGGGACGAGACCCGTGGTGGACCTGGGAGGGGCAACCAAGTCAGGGACAGCAGTGGAGAAGTCAAGAGCAGGTAGAAACAATTTAGAACTGTGCAAAGGTAGCTGTGCAAAGGTAACTGTGCAAAACTAAGCAAAGTAGAATATATTATCGGCAGGTTTAAAAACAAAATTGAAACCACGTTTAAAAACATACGCTGTGATCGTTATTAAAAGAGAGAGGCTGCAATTACTGTGAGGTACAAAAAACTGAACTTCTGCCTTGCCGGCGCGCGTCGAAGAAGGCCATTTTTTTTACATTTCCTGAGCCAACTTTGCACCCCAATTCATCCCTGTACCTTAGTCGCAAGACCATGTAGTCCTTGCAACATAACACACTGCACTCGTGTAGCTTTTAAACCGATTGTGACTTTCTTTGTGCTTACAGATGCCACCAACAGGCCAGTAAAGGTCTAAGTGCTATTTTTCACAGTAGGTGGGCCTCTGTTACCTTGCTTTTACAAATGATGGCAGAGGAACCGTTAGAGAGCGGGAGGAAGGAGGGGGCCAAGGGACGTGTCATTTCCAGTCTCTTTATCTGCCGCCCCTGTGATGTACGCAGCTTCCGCACGAGCAGGAAGCCTAACAATTACCTTAACTTATATTCACGTATGCTTCACGAGTGTGCGCAAACCCGTGCACCAAGTGTGCAGGCAACATTTAATTTTTTTCATCTCCCTGAAGTTAATAAATCATGTCCCTGTTAAAGCCCCCCCCCAGTATTTTCCCACAAAGTTCAATCTGCAGAAGGCCACTCCTTTTACATTTCCCTGGCCGATTTTGGACCCCAATTCATCCCTGTACCTTAGTCACAAGACCATGTAGTCCTTGCAACATAACACACTGCACTCGTGTAGCATTGAAACCCATTGCGACTTTCTCTGTGCTGTACAGATGCCACCAACAGGCCAGTAAAGGTGTAAGTGCTGTTTTTCACGGTAGATGGGCCTCTGTTACCTTCCTTTTACAAACAACGGGAGAGAAACCGTTAGAGAGAGGGAGGAAGGAGGGGGGGGTCAAGGGACGTGTCATTCCCAGTCTCTCGATCTGCCGCCCCTGTGATGTACTCAGCACGAGCAGGAAGCCTGGCAATTACCTTAACTTATATTCACGTATGCTTCACAAGTGTGCGCAAACCCGAGCACCAAGTGTGCAGGCAACATTTCATTTTTTTCATCTCCCTGAAGTTAATAAAGCATGTACCTCTTAAAGCCCCCCCCCCCAGTATTTTCCCACAAGGTTCAATCTGCAGAAGGCCATTCCTTTTACATTTCCCTGGCCGATTACGACTTTCTCTGTGCTCTACAGATGCCACCAACAGGCCAGTGAAGGTCTAAATACAATTTTTACGGTACATAGGCTTCTGTTACTTTCTTTTTAGAAAGAGGAGAGGGAGGAACCGTTGGGGGGAGAAAATTGGAGGGGGGAGGAGTCAGGGAACGTGTCATTCTCAAACTCTTGATCTGCCGGCCCTCTAATATACGCACATTCAGCATAGGGAGAGAGCCTGACAATTACCTTCACTTATATTCACATGTACTTCACCAGTGTGAAGAAATCCGTACACAAAATGTGCATGGAACATTTCCATTTCTTTTTTATCTCCCAGACATTCATAAAACATATCTCTTGTAAAGAAACCCCCCCACCCCTGTATTTTCCAACAAGGCACAAATGTGGCCATTTCTCTTACGTTGACCAGGCCGATTTTGGATCTTAAATCAACCATGTACCTCACTCACAACACCATGCAGTCCTTTCAACATCAGAAACTGCATTCCTCATTTCACGAAGACACTTAAATAATACAGCCCACTTCAACTATACCTTCCCAAAAACTCATACGAACTACCATAATCACTAATCCCTTTCCCAGCATCTCTTTGACCTCATTTCTCTTTTGCACCTTCACTACTCAGCAATTACTAACAGTGTTGTGCCTATCCAAATACAAAGCAGAAACCCTTTCCATGTCACACTTGAAAATCTCACCATATTACTGAAAGCATGCAAGCATCTCTCTGTGCCTTTTCCTAGTGGCATCATACTTAAAAGAAACATACAAATAGATGTATACTTCTGTTTTATACGTATCAGATCTTCCAATGCATAACACGTGTGAAAATACATGTGGAAGCATACACATACCTCAGCAAAGTCAAAATGTTAAAACAAACACTAGAGCAATATACAATAGGCCACTATGTAACTTGCAACAGTGTGTGGCTTTTATGTATACCACTGAAAGCGATTGCGACTTTTCTATGCTGGTCAGATGCCACCAGCAGTCCAGTGAGGGTCTAAGTGGTATCTTTCAATGCAGATGGACCTGTGCTACCTTCCTTTTACAAACGGGAGGACAGAAAGCATTAGGAAGGGGCAGGAGGGGGGGTTGCGTGGGGGGGTGGGGGGGTCAAGGGAGGTATCATTCCCAGTCTCTCCATCTGCCGGCCCTGTAATATATGCTAATTCACCACGAGCAGGAAGCCTGACAACTACCTTCACTTATATTCATTTGTGCTTCACGAGTGTCAGCAAACCTGTGCACCAAGTCTCCTGGCAACATTACATTTTTTTCTATCTCCCTGAAATTAATAAAACGTGTGTCTTCTAAGACTCCCCCCCTCCCCCCCAAAGTAATTTCCGACAAGGAACAATCTGCAAACTTGGGACATTTCCTTTACGTTCCCCGAACCGATTTTGGACCCCAATTCATCCCAGTACCTCAGACAAAAGACCATATCGTTCTTTCAACATGACACACTACACTCATGTGTCATTCAAACTTGTATTTGTTGAAATTTACAAATTAAAAACAAATTTAAGAAAAAAATGTTCAACCTATTTTTTTACTATTATTTGATACATCCAACTGTCCATAATTACTTTTAAAAATATGAAAGGCAGGTGAGACGTTATTCAGTGATTGCATAAGCTGTTTTGTACTACTGTAAGGTATTCTCTGACTATAACTAAACTGTGTTGCAGATTACATAAATACATGCATACTTCTGTAGTGAAAAAATGACTAACAGTACTGCCTCACAGTTTCTATGAGTCGCAGTGTATTCCCAGAATAATTTGAAAAATGCTTCCATTGTACATCACTGAATGGATAAGTTCATAGATAGTACTTCAAGAAATTCATCTCTGCATACATAGTGCCTCAGTGAATGCTTGAGTGCAAAAGTACTCCCTCGCTCATTGCATAACTGCATAAGTAATCCATGATTGATTTAATTTGTGTGTCAGTAGTGCCTACTTGATTTTATGAGTCCATGGCTACTGCCTAAGTGACTATATCAGTAAAAATATAATACCTACCTATTTACAACACTGCATGGAAACTGACTGAGTAAAAAGATTACTTTGAGAGTAATTTCGGGGTCATTGTGGAAGTGCATGGGTAGTACCTGAGGGAATCGATGACTGCTTTGATACTGCCTGAGTCATTAATTAAGTGCAAGAATAGAATCGGGGAGTTTGCATAATTGTGTTGGTAATGTCTGATTGATTGATGTCTGTATAGCGCAGCCTCCATGATTGCATAAAACATGACCCCGTTCATACATTTAATTACCTTGAAACTACTTTTATTCATGAATTGGATTCCTTGGTTTTGCATTTTGCTGTCAGAATAAAGATAAGCAAGTTTTCCTAACAGAGAACCACACTGTTTGTTCCGTTCAATATTCTTTAGTTTGTACACAACTTAAATTAAACGGAAATTGTAACTTTCCGCCCCTAATTTAAACTGTTTTTTTAAACAAACTCCAGTAGCTGCTGTTATTCCCACACTCAGTGTGCTTTTCAAAAGCAGTTATCTTATTCCAAATAACCGCAAGTGCTATTGCCTATAAGCAGGCGTCCCATACATACCAACTCTTTCACAACTTGTAACATGTTGCACCAATGTCTTCCATCCTCCCCCACATGCGTTTGGAGATAGTTTGGTCTGGCCTTCCATTCCTACTTTGAAAACAGATTTTAATAGCGAACACTAACTCAAAGCGCTACTGTTTCAACAACAAGTGGCTCACACACCAGCTTGTGAGACCTTCAAATAGCAGGTGGCTAAACCACCAAGTGACATTGACTCACTCCTCTATACCAATATCCCACTACATTTTGCACAATTTATACGCCAAATATTTAATCACTCTGAAACCGAAGGCCTACCACATTTCTTTAAACTAGTCCACTCCCGCCTTGTTATCTCTTTTCAGACTATTTTTATAGTAAAACCGGATTTCATTCATTCTAATTTTGCAAGCGCATTTGGCGGGTTCCCTTGGTGCTCTTGCTGGTTTGCGCAGTGCTCGTTCTTCAGCTCCTACTACGAAATGGCTGCCCATCCTGTTCTTCAACCCCATCCACGTCAATTGCAGCTGTACCGTGAACGGATGCTACAACTTTTTGAATGCTTGCCATTGGCGATATTTGGCATCAGATAGAGGCTGAATTTCCGCTACGTATATTTCACCTGCGTGCAACCTGTGTTCTACTGTCTCCAGCGCCCCTTTGAATGCGACCTGCATGTATGCCTCTCTACTACTTCACGCGATCCCCTGGATTATGAACTGTTGCTGCGACCATTGCTGGCTCATGACCAGGACTATTCAGGAGACACACGCTTGATGGATGCGTTTAATAATGCAATAAGGGGGGATGGAGTACATCCGCTCATGCGCAGCTCCTCTTGCAGCACACTATCATCGAATATGATGCAAGTTGCCCTGACATGCTCCTGCTTGCAGAAGATTACGATGACCATGTCTGTTCTTTCGACTTGCTGAATTGGATGGTGACCCTCTTTGCTTGGAGAGGTGCAGATGACCTTTTGGAGCTGATTGCATATCACGGTGCTTCTGAGTTCTTGAACTTCGATGGATCTCCATAAGTGCGCATGGTAACCGATTTGATGGCCTCTTATTTCTACACTTCAAGAACACTGTTTTTTTTCCTTTTTCTCATTTCGCTTTTCCTTCCTATTTGGATTTTCAGATATTGACTTTCTTTACGAATTCTATCATACAGTTTTATTTTTGTTGTGGCACATATACTACACATTACGCCATGTAATTTAAAATAATTTTTTTAAAATGTTTCATGTCTGCGTCATATGTTACAAATACAATACTGACAGTTAATTCCTTTCCCACCATGTCTTTAACCTCATTTACCTGTTGCATTTTCACTACTCAGCAACTACTAACAATGTTGGGCCTACCCAAATGCAAACCAGAAACCCTTTACATGTTACAGTTCAAAAGTCTCACCATATTACTGAAAGGATGCATGCATCTCCCTGTGCCTTTTCCTAGTGGCATCATACTTAAAACAAACATACAAATAGATCTATACCTGTGTTTTATAGGTATCCCATCTTCCGATACATAACTCGTGTGAAAATACATGTTGAAGAATAGACATACCTCAGCAAAGTTAAACTATTAAGACGAATCATCGAGCAATGGAAATTGGGCCGATATGTAAGTTGCAACTGTGTCCTGCTTTTTTGTATAGCATAGAAGTCAATTATGACTTTCTCTGTGCTCGTCAGATGCCCCCAGCATCCCAGTGAGGGTCAACGCAGATGGGCTTGTGTTACCTTCCTTTTACAAACGAGGGGAGAGGAATCGTTAGAGAGCGGGAGGAAGGAGGGGGGTCAAGGGACGTGTCATTCCTAGTCTCTCAATCTACCGCCCCTGTGATGTAGGCAGCTTCAGCACGAGCAGGAAGCCTGACAATTACCTTAACTTATATTCACGTGTGCTTCACCACTGTGAGCAAACCCGTGCACTAAGTGTGCAGGCAACATTTCATTTTTTTAATCTCCCTGTAGTTAATAAAGCATGTCCCTATTAAAGCCCCCCCCCCAGTATTTTCCCACAAGGTTCAATCTCCAGAAGCCCATTTTTTTTTACATATCCCGAGCCGACTTTGGACCCCTATTCATCCCTGTACTTTAGTCACAAGACCATTTAGTCCTTGCAACATGACACCCTGCACTCGTGTAGCATTGAAACCCATTGCGACTTTCCTTTTGCTTACAGATGCCACCAACAGACCAGTGAAGGTCTAAGTGCTATTTTTCTCGGTAGATGGGCCTCTGTTACCTTCCTTTTACAAACGACGGGAGAGGAACCGTTAGAGAGCGGGAGGAAGGAGGGGGGTCAAGGGACGTGTCATTCCCAGTCTCTCGATCTGCCGCCCCTGTGATGTACGCAGCTTCAACACGACCAGGAAGCCTGACAATTACCTTAACTTATATTCACGTATGCTTCACGAGTGTGCGCAAACCCATGTACCAAGTGTGCACGCAACATTTCATTTTTTTAATCTCCCTGAAGTTAATAAAGTATGTCCCTGTTAAAGCCCCCCCCCAGTATTTTCCCACAAGGTTCAATCTGCAGAAGGCCATTCCTTTTACATTTCCCTGGCCGATTTTGGACCCCAATTCGTCCCTGCACCTTAGTCACAAGACCATGTAGTCCTTGCAACATGACACACTACACTCATGTAGCATTCAAACCGATTGTGACTTTCTCTGTGCTCTACAGTTGCCACCAACAGGCCAGTAAAGGTCTAAGTGCTATTTTTCATGGTAGATGGGCCTCTGTTACTTTCTTTTTAGAAAAAGGAGAGGGAGGAACCGTTGGGGGTGAGCAATGGGGGGGGAGTAAAGGGACGTGTCATTCCCAAACTCTTGATCTGCCGGCCCTCTAATATACACAGATTCAGCACAGGGAGAGAGCCTGACAATTACCTTCACTTATTATATTCACATGTACTTCACCAGTGTGAACAAATCCGTACAAAAAATATGCAGGAAACATTTCCATTTCTTTTTTATCTCCCAGACATTCATAAAACATATCTCTTGTAAAGAAACGCCCCCTGTATTTTCCGACAAGGCACAATCTACAAAGATCCCTATTTCTCTTACATTTACCGGGCCGATTTTCGATCTTAATTCAACCTTGTACCTTAGTCACAACACCATGCAGTCCTTTTAACATAAGAGACTGCATTCCTCATTTCACGAAGACACTTAAATATATACGGCGCACTTCAACAATACCTTCCCAAAGACTCATACGAAGTACCATAATCACTAATCCCTTTACCAGCATGTCTTTGACCTCATCTGTCTTTTGCACCTTCACTACTCAGCAACTACTAACAGTGTTGACTCTTCCCAAATGTAAAGCAGAAACCCTTTCCATATCACAGTTCAAAGTCTCACCATATTACTGAAAGCATGCGTACATCTGGCTGGGCCTTTTCCTAGTAGCACATGCTTAAAAGAAACATACAAATAGATATATACCAGTGTTTTATTGGTATCGGATCTTCCGATGCATAACACGTGTAAAAATACATGTAGAAAGGGACGTGTCATTCTTAGTCTCTCGATCTGCCGGCCTTCTAATGTCTGCACATTCTGCACGGCCAGGGAGTGTGATAGTTGCCTTCACTTATATTCAAATATAGCTCACCAGTGTCAAAAGTCCGAGCACAATGTCTGCAAGCAACATTTCCATTTTTTTTCAACTCCCTCAAGTTAATAAAACATCCCTCTCTTTCCGCACAGAAATAGATGTAAATAGCAAATCAAAATCCTTCCTTCATTATTTCAAATTGCAAAACACATTTCTATTGGTTACTCTTATTAACCCTCTCTAACTCTCTTCTAAAACACCCCAAACTGGTTCTCTTATTTTGTGGTTTGGAGACTCCCCCACACTGCCACATCGCCATACAGCCCCGAACCCTTACAACAATTCAGAAGCCTATTTCTAATACTACTGCAAATTTTAAACAACACACTTCTAAACATACTACTCATTTTGAAAAACTAACTTTAATAGCTTATCAGTTGTAATTAATTTTGCATTTCATATTTTAATACCACAGTTATTTCTACTCCTCCCCAATCACCTTATTGCCAGTTTCCATACCAACAGTTTCTGCAAAATTCAACGGCAGGTGCAGGTCACAAGTTCACCATATTTCATCCCAACAGTTTCTGCAACATTCAACGGCAGGTGCAGGTCACAAGTTCACCATTTTTTTTAAGTTCAGAACAGTACCTTCCAAATGCAAGTAGCAGGTGTGGTTGACTTCTGCACGTCTGATTGTATCCTATGTAGTGTCATTTCAAACATTTTTTATTAACCAATCAGAAACATACTTTTTCACGAAACTAACATGCACCCTAGTTTTCACTGCACAATGTTCTTCATCAGCCAATCAGTTATCGTTTTCTCAAACAAAAAGCTTCTTCTCCACCTTTCAACATATCTCTCATACTACCAATGGACTACATGAGCTACAGACATCTTTTGATTCCTTCCAGCCATACCTTCAAAATGCTAGTATGGATCGTAGGACACAGCTATGTTTTCTGGTGCAAAAGGTATGCTGAACACAGACGTATTGACAAAGACCTAGGTTTACAAAATGTGGACATTAAATGGTTTGCACAGAGAGGATTAAAGTGGCACCAATTGTTGCCTTTTGGTTAAAACCTCTTTGCATCTCCAACACCCTGACCTCATGATTGTGCACTGTGGTGGCAACGACCTAGGCACATTGACTGGGGTAGGTCTGGAAATGCTCATGAAGGATACCTTTGCACAATTGATGTTGCTTTTGCCTCAAACTGTCTTTGTATACTCCAATATATGCCAAAGAGAAAAGTGGAAATGGTCAAATCAATTCTGTCTTCAGATTGAGAAAGCTAGGAAGAATGTCAATAAAGCTGTGTCTGCATACCTCAGAGATCATAGAATGGGGTCCATATACAACAACAATCTACGTTTTCATATGGATGACATATACAGAAGTGATGGAGTTAATTTCACAGATCAAGGAAACAGAGTTTTTCTCAACAACCTGAAGCTGTGCATCCGCACTTACATGTAGCTCCAACAAACTCATAATCAAAACAAGGTCTCTTTTTAGAGCCACACTATAACTCAAAACTCAGCCGGGTCATTTTAGGATCAGGGAACCGCATCCCCCGGAGCCTGGCCACAATGTTTGGGAACCGCACAAGGAGCCCCAATCCCCCGCACTCCCTGCCACCTCCCCGCCTCCTGCGGCAGCCGGCATTCCTTTTGAACAAAGCCAGCTGTTCCATGAAAGCTCCCTTTCCCAAAAGCAAATCTGCTTCGCTTCATAAAAGCGAGAGCAAATTTCCTCCTCTCCTCTCCCTTCCATGAAGCGAAGCAGAAGTTTGCTATGACAGAGCGGGAACTCTGCATAGATCCCGCCCTGCCATATCAAACTACAATGTCCCAGGGGTAGCCACCACCGGTCATTGTTGAAACCGGCCCTCGGACATAACTATACCCAGGGCCATGGAAAGATCCTCAAGGGAAATTGGACGATACGACTCCATCCAATTTAAAGGCCTGCGAACATCGTACTCCCCGGGACCGGCAGTTCGCAACAGACCCCCGCATTTTAATTCATGAATGCCCGGGGAAGTAGTGCCCCCCGGGACAGTGTGGGGGAGGCTTCACCCCTCCACACTTAAATTTTACGTATACCTCAAAAGACGTGCTGCTCTTCGGAGAGCATGGGGAGAAAAGATGCGTACCCCCCCATATCATTATATTTCCTCCGAGGTAGTGGCGGTCTCCGTGACAGAAGTAAACCCTGCATCATAACTAAACATTGTTCCCGGGAACTGGCCCACCCGGAGGCTTAATTAACCGAAGCGCGCAACACAGCGGTTTGTTTTTCTTTTTCCCGCCATGGTTTCCAGGCCCTACGCGAATCACGCAAATCCTGCCAAAAACATAAAAAATTGGGTTTTTTTTTACCTTTGGACTCCCTGTGCCACCCCCTGAGCACCCTAGGGAGGTCACAGTGTACCTACCCTGCCCTCTTCTACTTTTTTCACCCTTTTTCCCCCTACTCGAGTCACAAGATGGCTGCCAACGCTTCCTACTTTGAAGTGTTGGCAGCCAATCAGAGGCAAGCTCGTGCTCGGAACGGCTCAGCCAATCAGATCTCACAATTCTCAAATATCGATATCTGTAAATCTTTAAATATCTCAAAAACTACTGAACGGATTTACATCATTTAAAGAAAAGCGTGCTTTCTGGACCAAGAGCTATCTCTCTGCCAAATTTGGTGTAATTCCGTTCAGCAGTTCGGGCTATAGCCGTGTCTAAAGTTTCCTATGGAAATTAACATGGAGAAAACGCGTTTTGGGACCCCCCATTTTTCTCGGCCCCCGCTTGACGATTCACCCTGAAACTTTCAGGACAGGAGCTAACCGGAGCGCCCCACTAGTTTTGAAACTTTCGTGAAGATTCATCAAACGGCGTCAAGGTTATTGGCAAAAGAAAACGCGCTTTTCCTATGGAAACTAGGTCCTAACTATAACTATCTACTGGCGACTGCCAGTAGGTAATATATTATATATATATATATATATATATATATATATATCATATATATATATATATATATATATATATATATAATCTACTGGTGGTCGCCAGTAGATAGTTATAGTTAGAACCTAGTTTCCATAGGAAAAGCATTTTTGATGTGCTTATAACTTTGGCGTCGTTTGCCGAATCTTTACGAAATTTTCCAAAAGTTCCTCTTTTCAGGTGAGCTCCTATCCTGAATGTTTGGGTGTGATTCATGAAGGGGGGCTGAGAAAAAAGGGGGGTCCCAAAACGTGTTTTCTCCATGCAATTTCCATAGTAAACTTTAGACAAGGCTACAGGTCAAACTGCTGAACGGAATTACGCCAAATTTGGCAGGGAGAAAGGTCTTGGTCCAGAAAGCACGCTTTTGTTTAAATGGGGTAAGTCCGTTCAGTAGTTTTAGAGAAATATCAAAATTTACAGATATCGATATTTGAGAATTCTGACATCTGATTGGCTGAGGAGTTATGAGCACGAGCGTGCGGCTCATTGGTTGCGAACTGTTGAAACTAGGAATTGTTGGCAGCCATTTTGTGACTGAGTTGAAAGGCGTAGGGTGAAACAAAAGAGAAAAATTGTATAAGAGGGTATAGTAGGAACATTGTGGTCTTAGTTTAAGCAGTCTGTACGGTGCAGAGGCAGGGAGTTTGAATGTTGCGTAGGCCGTGAAAATCACGTCCGCAGAACAACGGTGCGCGGTATTGCGGCAAGGTTGCGTAGGCTCTGGAAATCCCGTCGGGAAAACAATGCGCCGTATTGCGGCAAGCAGTGTGTAGGGTGCACACACAGGTAGTGTGAATGTGCGGTATTGCGGCAATGTTCAGTAGGCTGTGTAAATCATATCGGGAAAATAACAATGCGCCATATTGCAGCCTTCCTTTAATATAATGCGCAGTAATGTTTACTTATAATGCGGTGTTCACATTTATCACGGACAGTGTCACTTTCTTAGACGAAATTTAATATTATGTGGGAGGGCGTGTTCTGTTCCTGTGTCTGGAACAAAATTAACGTTTAATTGGCTGGAGGTGTTCCAACAACGAGCTCAATGTTCATTGGCTGCGAACCATTGAAAGTAGAAGTGTTGCCAGCCATTTCCTCCCCGTCCGCGGAGTAGCAGGGACATCTGATTGGCTGACGTGTTCCAAGCAGGACCTTCCCAAGCTTAATGTTCATTGGCTGCGAACCATTGAAAGTAGAAGTGTTGCCAGCCATTTCCTCCCCGTCCGCGGAGTAGCAGGAACATCTGATTGGCTGACGTGTTTCAAGCAGGACGTTCCCAAGCTTAATGTTCATTGGCTGTAAACCATTGAAAGTAGAAGTGTTGCCAGCCATTCCCTCCCCTCCCGCGGAGCATCAGGGACATCTGATTGGGTAAGGTGTTCCAAGCAGGACCTTCCCAAGCTTAATTGAAAGTAGAAGTGTTGGCAGCGATTCCCTCCCCCACTGCGGAACACCATGGACATTTTATTGGCTAAAGTGTTCCTAGTAGAAGTTTGCTCATTATTAGCTGGGAACGGTTCACTGTTGTGAACCATTTTGTGACGCACTTCAATGGAGTACGGGAAAAGAAAGTAGTAGCAGGGAGGGTAGGAACACTATTAACTCTGTACAGTGGTCACAAGGTGGTGGAGAGGGATTGTGAAGGTAAAAATTGTTTTTATATATTTTAAGGGCCATTTATATAATTGGCGTGGGGTGTACAAATCACGGCGGGAAAATAACAAAGTGTGTTGCGGTCTTCTTTTTATTAAGTTTGCGGGTGGGATACTTCCCAGGAGCACTGTTTAGTTATAATGTGGTGTTTACTTTTCTGACGGGGAGCTGTGGTTGCGCAGCAAAAATTTCAGTCTAGGTTTGAAATAGTTTTTATTAAGCAATTACAAATATACTTTTTCGGAAACTGAAGCTGTATATATCAAAGGGGTGACAAATAAAAACGCAATTCATAAAATATCCCTTAAGCGTGGGCACACCCTCACTTTTTTTTCTGTATAGTTTGTAAAAGTGTTGCCCCATATTCTTGATAATATAAGAGGGCATGAGTTACTTTTAGATAAAGTAGAAAAGAAGTGCTACAAGAAACACTCCCGCACTACATCATCTCAGGTCACAAGAACAATAACAAGTAAAAAACAGTTAAACACAAATCACTTTATATTACATAGAAATGTACGCTTTATCATTTTTTATAATTTCTATTCTGTAGAATTCGGGAAAGTTCGGTCGTAGTGCTTAGAGGACGCTCACTGCTCCGCTAAAAAATCACGTACTCCTTTAAGAATATATAGGATAGTAGTATAATAATATACACTACTGGTCGTATATATTCTATAGGGAGAAGGTGAATAGGAACCGCAACAGACAAAAATAGAAATAGCAAAAAACATTCAGAAATGTAGGGTTTATCAAAGGTATTCACTAAGAAAGTATCTATGGAAACTATGGGGCATATTAGCAAGAACCTCGTTAAAATTATCGCCGTTTTAGCGGCAGGAAACTGCTGCTAAAACGGCGATAATGGGCTTGGTAATATGCGTTATAGAATTCAATAGAAGCCCAGGTTAGATGTGCAGGACATCTAACCTGGGCTTCTATTGGAATTCCATAACGCATATTAGCAAGCCCATTATCGCTGTTTTAGCGGCAGTTTCCTGCCGCTAAAACGGCGATAATTTTAACGAGGTTCTTGCTAATATGCCCCTATTTTTTTAAACTGCAATTTCCAAAAATATTGTCACTGTAAAAATATCTGATCAAGTAAGTTATAAAGGTCAGTAAACTGTATTTCAGATGGTTTACTCCTGGCGGCGACAAATCTCCAATTCCTGTTGTGTGGAAATATTACACTCTTACAATATACACAGTGTCACTGATGGCACACAAAAAGGAAAATGAAAATTAAGTCATCAATACAAAACAAGATCAATAACGAAATACTTTCCAGCGATGAGTATGTTCAGAGCTTCTTTTCTCCAGGACTTCGAAATCTTTCATCTTTGCGCCGACGGGTCATAAAGTGCTCTGAGATCACAATGACTGTTAATATTATAATATACATATTCACAGTATATGATCCCAAGGAAGAAACGGAGTAAGAACGAGAAGGTGCTGACGTTAAATATAAATCTTTAGTCTTCGCGTCGACGGGTCATAAACTCCACTGAGGTCAGTATAAATGTTAATATTACAATATACATACTCACACTATATGATCTCAAGGGAGAAATAGACTAAAAACCAGAAGCTGCTGACGTTACATATAAATCTTTAGTGTTCGCGCCAACGGGTCACAAACTCCTCTGAGATCATAATGCGTGGTTATTATAATATACATACTCACACTATATGATCTCAAGGGGAAATAGACTACAAACTAGAAGCTGCTGACGTTACATATAAATCTTTAGTCTTCGCGCCGACGGGTCACCAACACTTCTGAGGTCAAGTACAGTGTCAATATTATAATATACAAAGTAACACTATATGAGCTCAAAGGAGCCAGAACAGGAACAATGTTTGCTGTATTCTGTCTGTTTCTGAAAACAAGCTGCTGACGTTACATATAAATGGCAAAAACAACCAATAACACTTTTTTCTAAATACAAGTGTTTAAATATTGACAAATAGGTACGTATTATAAATATCTAGTATGCCATAATCAAACAACTTACAACTCAGGATTATGTTTTGTGGCCACAAAAGAAGAATCCGACTGTAGAAAAGAGCACCTGCATCACTGAATGGAGACGCGTAAATAACTTGCAAAAACGAAACTAATCAATCAACGGGTGTGGTTCATATACTTTTTGGTTATTGAGTAGTCTATGGAAGGAAGATGCGGCTCCGCACATTTAGATGTCACGTTTTACAGTTGACACGTGCTCACGTTTTAACTGTTTAACTTGTGCACGTGTTGGGAAAAGTTACAAAATGTGAAGCGGAAAAAGTTTCGATTTCGAACCTAACACGTATAAGGTCCTTAATATGTACATACGATGGAGAGCTTAAAAACTGTTACCCGGAAAACCGTGTCATTTCCATTCTCATGAGTAAATACATTTATTAATTGCCGTAATTCTAAATAGAAGACATTAAAAAAAGATCTATCAGAATAGAAGAAAAAAACTTGATAATATTTCTCATCACTATGGTTTTAAATTAAAAAAATGCGAGCATTTGTAAAGCGTACAGCTACCCCTGGAAAGGTGTGCCGGCGCTCGGGGCGTCGGAAAGATTAAGCAAGGTGTTGCCCACAGTGACATAGTGGTGGGCTAACGTGCCGCTGGAGCCGGGAATCGAACTGTGAACGCTGTTGTTCGAAGTCAGGTATCATAGCTGCTCCGTCACACTTTTTCCACACTTATATTTTAATTAGTGCTAATTAAGTTTTAAACATTGTTAAATTATAACAGACTACTGTTACAGTTAGTTTTTCACTACAAAAAGTATGCACGTCTTTTTTAAATTTAGTTAAAAACAATATAGGTTTCAGGGACATTGTAGTTAGAAATTAGCATTTATAAAACCTTTCAAATTCACTGAAAAAACCATAGGTTTTACAGACGTTATAGTTAGAAATTAGCATTTAAAAAACCTTTGAAATTCACTGAAAAAACCATAGGTTTCAGGGGCGTTATAGTTAGCTGGACATTTCACTCGTACAAAACCATAGAAATTCCACTGTTATAGTTAGTTCAGCTAACTATAACTCGCGCCCATAATGCACTGCTCATGACGTCACATATTACATCATTCATGGCATGGTCAGTGACATCACTGATGACATCACTGATGACATCTCAAATGTATATATATATATTACCTACTGGCAGTTGCCAGTAGGTAGTTATAGTTAGGACCTAGTTTCCATAGGAAAAGCATTTTTTGATTTGCCAATAACTTTGGCGCTGTTTGACGAATCTTCACAAAATTTTCAAAACTAGTGGGGCGCTTCGGTCAGCTCCTGTCTTGAAAGTTTCGGGGTGAATCCTTAAGTGGGGGCCGAGAAAAAAGGGGGGTCCCAAAACGCATTTTCCCCATGTTATTTTCCATAGGAAACTTTAGACAAAGCTACAGCCCGAACTGCTGAACGGAATTACACCAAATTTGGCAAAAAGGTAGCCCTTGATTCAGAAAGAGCCCTTTTTGTTAAATGGTGTAAATCCGTTCAGTAGTTCCTGAGAAATTAGAAAAAGAAAAAGTTTCGATATCTATGGCCGCAGTGGGTTCGCGAACCCTCCAGAGCACGAGCTTCATTCTCATTGACTGCCAACACTCCAAACCAGGAAGTGTTGGCAGCCATCTTGTGACTCGGTAGAACCGAGTCACAAGAAAACAGTAAAACAAAGATAAAAAACAAGAAAAGGGGGCAGGGTAGAAACACCCTGACCCCTTAGGCCTGCTCAGGGGCCCCCCTAAGGACCCCCAGGGCCAAAAAAAACATTTTTTTTTTAAACGGCAGAATTCGCGTTGGGGTCGCGAATCCTGACGTGAAAATTAAAAAAAACGAAGCGCGGGCTCCCGCGCTTCGTTTTTAAAAAGCCCCCCGGGTGGGCCAGGTCCCGGGGCTTGTTTTTTAATGTGTGGGGGGGCCTCCCAGGCCCCCCAAGCCCCGTGGACCGCCACCCCCGGGGCTTTTCTTAAATATGCGTGGGGGCACACTGCCCCCCCCGCTGCCCCGGGGACCGCCACCTCCCCGGGGCTCTTTTTTAAAAATATTTTGAAACATGTGTGGGGGGCAAGAGCCCCCCACATGCCCCGGGGACCACCACCTCCCCGGGGCACATAATCATTGCAATTCAGGGGTCCATTACGGACCCCCAGCCCCGGGACCTCCACCTCCCCGGGGCTTTCAAAACTAAGGGAGGGGGCTGCGCAGCCCCTCCAGGAGCCCTCGATGGCCCTGGGGACCGCCACTCCCCAGGGCCGGCTCCTGCAGTGTCCCGGGGTGCCCAACCCCGGGACACTGCTGTTTGCTATGGCAGGGCGGGAGCCGTGTGGCTCCCACCCTGTCATAGCAAACACTGGTTTGGATTTTGGAATCGCTTCCAAAATCCAAAGCAGATTGCTTTTCCACAAGTGGAGCTGCATGTTAGCAGCTCCCCGTGTGGAAAAGCAATGCCGGCTCCCGCAGGAGGCGGGGAGCCGGCGGGACCGTGTGGGCATTGGGGCTCCCCCCACGGTCCCCAATGAAGTGGCCAGGCCCCGGGGGATGGGGTCCCCGGGGCTAGAAGTGGCCCGGGAGGGGGGCCACGCGGCCCCCCTCCAAATATTTTAAATAACATTTTAAAGACTGGTCATGCCCCAGGGGATGGGGTCCACGGGGCCGAAAATGGCCTCGGGAGGGGGGCCACGTGGCCCCCTTCCCGTATTTTTTAAAAAAATTAACAAAATAGGGGTCAGGCCCTGGGGGATCGGGTCCCCAGGGCCCCAAAAATAGGAAAAGAAGGGGGGCCACACAGCCCCCCTTCTAAAAAAAAAAAAAAAACGGCATCGCGCCAGAGGCCCTGCCCCCTCAGTGCATCACTCTGCAAACGTGCCCCGTGGTGCGTTGTAAGTTGGGGAATTAATTCCCCTTGAATACTGGGGGCCAACTAGCCCACCAGGTACCTCCAGTATGCGCCACAGAGCTGTGTTGCAGAGAGGTGGTCTGAGGCCACGCCCCTTTTTACACCTCTCTGCAATGAAGCTCTGTGGCGCTTACTGGAGGTACCTAGTGTGCTAGTTGGCCCCCAGGGACCCTCAGGAGTCAAGGGGACTTAATCTTCTAAGTTACAACACACCAGGGGGTGCGTTTGCACAGTGGTGCAGGGAGGGGGCGGGCCCTGATATGGCAAGTGTGCAAACGCACCCCCTGGTGTGTTGTAACTTGGGGGATTAAGTCCCCTTCAATCCTGAGGGTCCTGTGGGCCAACAAGCCCACCAGGTACCTCCAGTAAGCACCACAGAGCTGCGTTGCAGAGAGGTGTAAAAAGGGGCGTGGCCTCGGACCACCTCTCGGCATCGCAGCCCTGTGGCCCTTACTGCAGGTACCTGGTGGGCTAGTTGGGCCCCAGGGACCCTCAGGACTCAAGGGGAATTAATCCCCCAATTTACAACGCGCCAGGGTGCGCGTTTGCACAGTGGTGGAGGGAGGGGGCAGGGCCTAACAAAACAAGTGTGCAAATGTGCCCCCTGGCGCGTTGTAAATTGGGAGATTAAGTCGCCTTCAGTCCTGAGGGTCCCTGAGGGCCAACTAGCCCACCAGGTACCTCCAGTAAGTGCCACAGAGCTGCGTTGCAGAGAGGTGGTCCGAGGCCATGCCCCTTTTTATACCACTCTGCAAATGCAGCTTCTGTTGCACTGCTGGTGGGGCGATGAGGTCCTCTTGTGTCCTGAGGACCTCAGGACACAAGTGGACTTCATCCTCCGAGCAGCAGTGCGCCAGAAGCCATGTTTGCAGCGTGGTGTAAAAAGGGGCGTGGCCTCGGAACACCTCTCTGCAATCCAGCTCTGTGGCGCTTACTGGAGGTACCTGGTGGGCTAGTTGGCCCCCAGGGACCCTCAGGATTGAAGGGGACTTAATCCCTTAACTTACAACGCGTCAGGGGGCGCGTTTGCACAGTGGTGCAGGGAAGGGGCAGGGCCTCATATAACAAGTTAGCATTCTTGCTGTGTGGGACTTACTGGAGGTAATAAAAGGGGTAGTTGGCCCCCAAGGTTGACGTTGGGGGCTAACTACCCCTCCTGTTACCTCCAGTAAATCACACACAGTGGGATTGCTAAAAGGGGTTTGGAGGCCACACTCACCTTTCTGCACCACTCTGAAAATGAGACTGCTATTTTATAGTTAGAAATTAGCATTTAAAAAACCTTTGAAATTCACTGAAAAAACCATAGGTTTCCGGTACGTTATAGTTAGAAATTAGCATTTAAAAAACCTTAAAAATTCACTGAAAAAACCATAGGTTTCAGGGACGTTATAGTTAGTTGGAGATTTCACTCGTACAAAACCAGAGAAATTCCGCCGTTATAGTTAGTTCGATACAAAAGGGGATGATGGACGGAACGTTTGAGCCAATCAAACACTCACCCCCAGTCAACTGATCTGGGTTTAATCCATCATCATTCTTTAGCTCACTCCACCACCCCAGTTCAGACATGGCCATATGCAAATCAGTCTGACCCTGTGCCTCACGGGAACAGTCCAGCCCGAACTGCCAAGCCATGTCTTCCCTGGACCGGAAACAAGCATCCTAGGACCGGTTTCTGGCATTCCAGCCGTCATCAGCCAGGCTTGCTTGAATCCAGTGGCAAAGTGAGCAAGGGACCCACGTCTGGGCATACCCCGCCAACTTAGGGCGAACAAGCGATACAAAAGGGGATGATGGACGGAGCGTTTGAGCCAATCAAAAACTCACCCCCAGTCAACTGATCTGGGTTTAATCCATCATCATTCTTTAGCTCACTCCACCACCCCAGTTCAGACATGGCCATATGCAAATCAGTCTGACCCTGTGCCTCACGGGAACAGTCCAGCCCGAACTGCCAAGCCATGTCTTCCCTGGACCGGAAACAAGCATCCTAGGACCGGTTTCTGGCATTCCAGCCGTCATCAGCCAGGCTTGCTTGAATCCAGTGGCAAAGTGAGCAAGGGACCCACGTCTGGGCATACCCCGCCAACTTAGGGCGAACAAAGCGATACAAAGGGGATGATGGACGGAACGTTTGAGCCAATCAAACACTCACCCCCAGTCAACTGATCTGGGTTTAATCCATCATCATTCTTTAGCTCACTCCACCACCCCAGTTCAGACATGGCCATATGCAAATCAGTCTGACCCTGTGCCTCACGGGAACAGTCCAGCCCGAACTGCCAAGCCATGTCTTCCCTGGACCGGAAACAAGCATCCTAGGACCGGTTTCTGGCATTCCAGCCGTCATCAGCCAGGCTTGCTTGAATCCAGTGGCAAAGTGAGCAAGGGACCCACGTCTGGGCATAGCCCCGCCAACTTAGGGCGAACAAAGCGATACAAAAGGGGATGATGGACGGAACGTTTGAGCCAATCAAACACTCACCCCCAGTCAACTGATCTGGGTTTAATCCATCATCATTCTTTAGCTCACTCCACCACCCCAGTTCAGACATGGCCATATGCAAATCAGTCTGACCCTGTGCCTCACGGGAACAGTCCAGCCCGAACTGCCAAGCCATGTCTTCCTGGACCGGAAACAAGCATCCTAGGACCGGTTTCTGGCATTCCAGCCGTCATCAGCCAGGCTTGCTTGAATCCAGTGGCAAAGTGAGCAAGGGACCCACGTCTGGGCATACCCCCGCCAACTTAGGGCGAACAAGCGATACAAAAGGGGATGATGGACGGAGCGTTTGAGCCAATCAAACACTCACCCCCAGTCAACTGATCTGGGTTTAATCCATCATCATTCTTTAGCTCACTCCACCACCCCAGTTCAGACATGGCCATATGCAAATCAGTCTGACCCTGTGCCTCACGGGAACAGTCCAGCCCGAACTGCCAAGCCATGTCTTCCCTGGACCGGAAACAAGCATCCTAGGACCGGTTTCTGGCATTCCAGCCGTCATCAGCCAGGCTTGCTTGAATCCAGTGGCAAAGTGAGCAAGGGACCCACGTCTGGGCATACCCCGCCAACTTAGGGCGAACAAAGCGATACAAAAGGGGATGATGGACGGAGCGTTTGAGCCAATCAAACACTCACCCCCAGTCAACTGATCTGGGTTTAATCCATCATCATTCTTTAGCTCACTCCACCACCCCAGTTCAGACATGGCCATATGCAAATCAGTCTGACCCTGTGCCTCACGGGAACAGTCCAGCCCGAACTGCCAAGCCATGTCTTCCCTGGACCGGAAACAAGCATCCTAGGACCGGTTTCTGGCATTCCAGCCGTCATCAGCCAGGCTTGCTTGAATCCAGTGGCAAAGTGAGCAAGGGACCCACGTCTGGGCATACCCCGCCAACTTAGGGCGAACAAAGCGATACAAAAGGGGATGATGGACGGAACGTTTGAGCCAATCAAACACTCACCCCCAGTCAACTGATCTGGGTTTAATCCATCATCATTCTTTAGCTCACTCCACCACCCCAGTTCAGACATGGCCATATGCAAATCAGTCTGACCCTGTGCCTCACGGGAACAGTCCAGCCCGAACTGCCAAGCCATGTCTTCCCTGGACCGGAAACAAGCATCCTAGGACCGGTTTCTGGCATTCCAGCCGTCATCAGCCAGGCTTGCTTGAATCCAGTGGCAAAGTGAGCAAGGGACCCACGTCTGGGCATACCCCGCCAACTTAGGGCGAACAAAGCGATACAAAAGGGGATGATGGACGGAACGTTTGAGCCAATCAAACACTCACCCCCAGTCAACTGATCTGGGTTTAATCCATCATCATTCTTTAGCTCACTCCACCACCCCAGTTCAGACATGGCCATATGCAAATCAGTCTGACCCTGTGCCTCACGGGAACAGTCCAGCCCGAACTGCCAAGCCATGTCTTCCCTGGACCGGAAACAAGCATCCTAGGACCGGTTTCTGGCATTCCAGCCGTCATCAGCCAGGCTTGCTTGAATCCAGTGGCAAAGTGAGCAAGGGACCCACGTCTGGGCATACCCCGCCAACTTAGGGCGAACAAAGCGATACAAAAGGGGATGATGGACGGAACGTTTGAGCCAATCAAACACTCACCCCCAGTCAACTGATCTGGGTTTAATCCATCATCATTCTTTAGCTCACTCCACCACCCCAGTTCAGACATGGCCATATGCAAATCAGTCTGACCCTGTGCCTCACGGGAACAGTCCAGCCCGAACTGCCAAGCCATGTCTTCCCTGGACCGGAAACAAGCATCCTAGGACCGGTTTCTGGCATTCCAGCCGTCATCAGCCAGGCTTGCTTGAATCCAGTGGCAAAGTGAGCAAGGGACCCACGTCTGGGCATACCCCGCCAACTTAGGGCGAACAAAGCGATACAAAAGGGGATGATGGACGGAACGTTTGAGCCAATCAAACACTCACCCCCAGTCAACTGATCTGGGTTTAATCCATCATCATTCTTTAGCTCACTCCACCACCCCAGTTCAGACATGGCCATATGCAAATCAGTCTGACCCTGTGCCTCACGGGAACAGTCCAGCCCGAACTGCCAAGCCATGTCTTCCCTGGACCGGAAACAAGCATCCTAGGACCGGTTTCTGGCATTCCAGCCGTCATCAGCCAGGCTTGCTTGAATCCAGTGGCAAAGTGAGCAAGGGACCCACGTCTGGGCATACCCCCGCCAACTTAGGGCGAACAAAGCGATACAAAGGGGATGATGGACGGAACGTTTGAGCCAATCAAACACTCACCCCCAGTCAACTGATCTGGGTTTAATCCATCATCATTCTTTAGCTCACTCCACCACCCCAGTTCAGACATGGCCATATGCAAATCAGTCTGACCCTGTGCCTCACGGGAACAGTCCAGCCCGAACTGCCAAGCCATGTCTTCCCTGGACCGGAAACAAGCATCCTAGGACCGGTTTCTGGCATTCCAGCCGTCATCAGCCAGGCTTGCTTGAATCCAGTGGCAAAGTGAGCAAGGGACCCACGTCTGGGCATACCCTGCCAACTTAGGGCGAACAAAGCGATACAAAGGGGATGATGGACGGAACGTTTGAGCCAATCAAACACTCACCCCCAGTCAACTGATCTGGGTTTAATCCATCATCATTCTTTAGCTCACTCCACCACCCCAGTTCAGACATGGCCATATGCAAATCAGTCTGACCCTGTGCCTCACGGGAACAGTCCAGCCCGAACTGCCAAGCCATGTCTTCCCTGGACCGGAAACAAGCATCCTAGGACCGGTTTCTGGCATTCCAGCCGTCATCAGCCAGGCTTGCTTGAATCCAGTGGCAAAGTGAGCAAGGGACCCACGTCTGGGCATACCCCGCCAACTTAGGGCGAACAAGCGATACAAAGGGGATGATGGACGGACGTTTGAGCCAATCAAACACTCACCCCCAGTCAACTGATCTGGGTTTAATCCATCATCATTCTTTAGCTCACTCCACCACCCCAGTTCAGACATGGCCATATGCAAATCAGTCTGACCCTGTGCCTCACGGGAACAGTCCAGCCCGAACTGCCAAGCCATGTCTTCCCTGGACCGGAAACAAGCATCCTAGGACCGGTTTCTGGCATTCCAGCCGTCATCAGCCAGGCTTGCTTGAATCCAGTGGCAAAGTGAGCAAGGGACCCACGTCTGGGCATACCCCGCCAACTTAGGGCGAACAAAGCGATACAAAGGGGATGATGGACGGAACGTTTGAGCCAATCAAACACTCACCCCAGTCAACTGATCTGGGTTTAATCCATCATCATTCTTTAGCTCACTCCACCACCCCAGTTCAGACATGGCCATATGCAAATCAGTCTGACCCTGTGCCTCACGGGAACAGTCCAGCCCGAACTGCCAAGCCATGTCTTCCCTGGACCGGAAACAAGCATCCTAGGACCGGTTTCTGGCATTCCAGCCGTCATCAGCCAGGCTTGCTTGAATCCAGTGGCAAAGTGAGCAAGGGACCCACGTCTGGGCATACCCCGCCAACTTAGGGCGAACAAGCGATACAAAGGGGATGATGGACGGAGCGTTTGAGCCAATCAAACACTCACCCCCAGTCAACTGATCTGGGTTTAATCCATCATCATTCTTTAGCTCACTCCACCACCCCAGTTCAGACATGGCCATATGCAAATCAGTCTGACCCTGTGCCTCACGGGAACAGTCCAGCCCGAACTGCCAAGCCATGTCTTCCCTGGACCGGAAACAAGCATCCTAGGACCGGTTTCTGGCATTCCAGCCGTCATCAGCCAGGCTTGCTTGAATCCAGTGGCAAAGTGAGCAAGGGACCCACGTCTGGGCATACCCCGCCAACTTAGGGCGAACAAAGCGATACAAAAGGGGATGATGGACGGAGCGTTTGAGCCAATCAAACACTCACCCTCAGTCAACTGATCTGGGTTTAATCCATCATCATTCTTTAGCTCACTCCACCACCCCAGTTCAGACATGGCCATATGCAAATCAGTCTGACCCTGTGCCTCACGGGAACAGTCCAGCCCGAACTGCCAAGCCATGTCTTCCCTGGACCGGAAACAAGCATCCTAGGACCGGTTTCTGGCATTCCAGCCGTCATCAGCCAGGCTTGCTTGAATCCAGTTTCCGGTCCAGGGAAGACATGGCTTGGCAGTTCGGGCTGGACTGTTCCCATGAGGCACAGGGTCAGACTGATTTGCATATGGCCATGTCTGAACTGGGGTGGTGGAGTGAGCTAAAGAATGATGATGGATTAAACCCAGATCAGTTGACTGGGGGTGAGTGTTTGATTGGCTCAAACGTTCCGTCCATCATCCCCTTTTGTATCGCTTTGGTCGCCCTAAGTTGGCGGGGTATGCCCAGACGTGGGTCCCTTGCTCACTTTGCCACTGGATTCAAGCAAGCCTGGCTGATGACGGCTGAAATGCCAGAAACCGGTCCTAGGATGCTTGTTTCCGGTCCAGGGAAGACATGGTTTGGCAGTTCGGGCTGGACTGTTCCCATGAGGCACAGGGTCAGACTGATTTGCATATGGCCATGTCTGAACTGGGGTGGTGGAGTGAGCTAAAGAATGATGATGGATTAAACCCAGATCAGTTGACTGGGGGTGAGTGTTTGATTGGCTCAAACGTTCCGTCCATCATCCCCTTTTGTATCGCTTGGTCGCCCTAAGTTGGCGGGGGTATGCCCAGACGTGGGTCCCTTGCTCACTTTGCCACTGGATTCAAGCAAGCCTGGCTGATGACGGCTGAAATGCCAGAAACCGGTCCTAGGATGCTTGTTTCCGGTCCAGGGAAGACATGGCTTGGCAGTTCGGGCTGGACTGTTCCCATGAGGCACAGGGTCAGACTGATTTGCATATGGCCATGTCTGAACTGGGGTGGTGGAGTGAGCTAAAGAATGATGATGGATTAAACCCAGATCAGTTGACTGGGGGTGAGTGTTTGATTGGCTCAAACGTTCCGTCCATCATCCCCTTTTGTATCGCTTGGTCGCCCTAAGTTGGCGGGGGTATGCCCAGACGTGGGTCCCTTGCTCACTTTGCCACTGGATTCAAGCAAGCCTGGCTGATGACGGCTGAAATGCCAGAAACCGGTCCTAGGATGCTTGTTTCCGGTCCAGGGAAGACATGGCTTGGCAGTTCGGGCTGGACTGTTCCCATGAGGCACAGGGTCAGACTGATTTGCATATGGCCATGTCTGAACTGGGGTGGTGGAGTGAGCTAAAGAATGATGATGGATTAAACCCAGATCAGTTGACTGGGGGTGAGTGTTTGATTGGCTCAAACGTTCCGTCCATCATCCCCTTTTGTATCGCTTTGGTCGCCCTAAGTTGGCGGGGGTATGCCCAGACGTGGGTCCCTTGCTCACTTTGCCACTGGATTCAAGCAAGCCTGGCTGATGACGGCTGAAATGCCAGAAACCGGTCCTAGGATGCTTGTTTCCGGTCCAGGGAAGACATGGCTTGGCAGTTCGGGCTGGACTGTTCCCATGAGGCACAGGGTCAGACTGATTTGCATATGGCCATGTCTGAACTGGGGTGGTGGAGTGAGCTAAAGAATGATGATGGATTAAACCCAGATCAGTTGACTGGGGGTGAGTGTTTGATTGGCTCAAACGTTCCGTCCATCATCCCCTTTTGTATCGCTTGGTCGCCCTAAGTTGGCGGGGGTATGCCCAGACGTGGGTCCCTTGCTCACTTTGCCACTGGATTCAAGCAAGCCTGGCTGATGACGGCTGAAATGCCAGAAACCGGTCCTAGGATGCTTGTTTCCGGTCCAGGGAAGACATGGTTTGGCAGTTCGGGCTGGACTGTTCCCATGAGGCACAGGGTCAGACTGATTTGCATATGGCCATGTCTGAACTGGGGTGGTGGAGTGAGCTAAAGAATGATGATGGATTAAACCCAGATCAGTTGACTGGGGGTGAGTGTTTGATTGGCTCAAACGTTCCGTCCATCATCCCCTTTTGTATCGCTTGGTCGCCCTAAGTTGGCGGGGGTATGCCCAGACGTGGGTCCCTTGCTCACTTTGCCACTGGATTCAAGCAAGCCTGGCTGATGACGGCTGAAATGCCAGAAACCGGTCCTAGGATGCTTGTTTCCGGTCCAGGGAAGACATGGCTTGGCAGTTCGGGCTGGACTGTTCCCATGAGGCACAGGGTCAGACTGATTTGCATATGGCCATGTCTGAACTGGGGTGGTGGAGTGAGCTAAAGAATGATGATGGATTAAACCCAGATCAGTTGACTGGGGGTGAGTGTTTGATTGGCTCAAACGTTCCGTCCATCATCCCCTTTTGTATCGCTTGGTCGCCCTAAGTTGGCGGGGGTATGCCCAGACGTGGGTCCCTTGCTCACTTTGCCACTGGATTCAAGCAAGCCTGGCTGATGACGGCTGAAATGCCAGAAACCGGTCCTAGGATGCTTGTTTCCGGTCCAGGGAAGACATGGCTTGGCAGTTCGGGCTGGACTGTTCCCATGAGGCACAGGGTCAGACTGATTTGCATATGGCCATGTCTGAACTGGGGTGGTGGAGTGAGCTAAAGAATGATGATGGATTAAACCCAGATCAGTTGACTGGGGGTGAGTGTTTGATTGGCTCAAACGTTCCGTCCATCATCCCCTTTTGTATCGCTTTGGTCGCCCTAAGTTGGCGGGGGTATGCCCAGACGTGGGTCCCTTGCTCACTTTGCCACTGGATTCAAGCAAGCCTGGCTGATGACGGCTGAAATGCCAGAAACCGGTCCTAGGATGCTTGTTTCCGGTCCAGGGAAGACATGGCTTGGCAGTTCGGGCTGGACTGTTCCCATGAGGCACAGGGTCAGACTGATTTGCATATGGCCATGTCTGAACTGGGGTGGTGGAGTGAGCTAAAGAATGATGATGGATTAAACCCAGATCAGTTGACTGGGGGTGAGTGTTTGATTGGCTCAAACGTTCCGTCCATCATCCCCTTTGTATCGCTTTGGTCGCCCTAAGTTGGCGGGGGTATGCCCAGACGTGGGTCCCTTGCTCACTTTGCCACTGGATTCAAGCAAGCCTGGCTGATGACGGCTGAAATGCCAGAAACCGGTCCTAGGATGCTTGTTTCCGGTCCAGGGAAGACATGGCTTGGCAGTTCGGGCTGGACTGTTCCCATGAGGCACAGGGTCAGACTGATTTGCATATGGCCATGTCTGAACTGGGGTGGTGGAGTGAGCTAAAGAATGATGATGGATTAAACCCAGATCAGTTGACTGGGGGTGAGTGTTTGATTGGCTCAAACGTTCCGTCCATCATCCCCTTTTGTATCGCTTTGGTCGCCCTAAGTTGGCGGGGGTATGCCCAGACGTGGGTCCCTTGCTCACTTTGCCACTGGATTCAAGCAAGCCTGGCTGATGACGGCTGAAATGCCAGAAACCGGTCCTAGGATGCTTGTTTCCGGTCCAGGGAAGACATGGCTTGGCAGTTCGGGCTGGACTGTTCCCATGAGGCACAGGGTCAGACTGATTTGCATATGGCCATGTCTGAACTGGGGTGGTGGAGTGAGCTAAAGAATGATGATGGATTAAACCCAGATCAGTTGACTGGGGGTGAGTGTTTGATTGGCTCAAACGTTCCGTCCATCATCCCCTTTTGTATCGCTTTGGTCGCCCTAAGTTGGCGGGGGTATGCCCAGACGTGGGTCCCTTGCTCACTTTGCCACTGGATTCAAGCAAGCCTGGCTGATGACGGCTGAAATGCCAGAAACCGGTCCTAGGATGCTTGTTTCCGGTCCAGGGAAGACATGGTTTGGCAGTTCGGGCTGGACTGTTCCCATGAGGCACAGGGTCAGACTGATTTGCATATGGCCATGTCTGAACTGGGGTGGTGGAGTGAGCTAAAGAATGATGATGGATTAAACCCAGATCAGTTGACTGGGGGTGAGTGTTTGATTGGCTCAAACGTTCCGTCCATCATCCCCTTTTGTATCGCTTTGGTCGCCCTAAGTTGGCGGGGGTATGCCCAGACGTGGGTCCCTTGCTCACTTTGCCACTGGATTCAAGCAAGCCTGGCTGATGACGGCTGAAATGCCAGAAACCGGTCCTAGGATGCTTGTTTCCGGTCCAGGGAAGACATGGCTTGGCAGTTCGGGCTGGACTGTTCCCATGAGGCACAGGGTCAGACTGATTTGCATATGGCCATGTCTGAACTGGGGTGGTGGAGTGAGCTAAAGAATGATGATGGATTAAACCCAGATCAGTTGACTGGGGGTGAGTGTTTGATTGGCTCAAACGTTCCGTCCATCATCCCCTTTTGTATCGCTTGGTCGCCCTAAGTTGGCGGGGGTATGCCCAGACGTGGGTCCCTTGCTCACTTTGCCACTGGATTCAAGCAAGCCTGGCTGATGACGGCTGAAATGCCAGAAACCGGTCCTAGGATGCTTGTTTCCGGTCCAGGGAAGACATGGCTTGGCAGTTCGGGCTGGACTGTTCCCATGAGGCACAGGGTCAGACTGATTTGCATATGGCCATGTCTGAACTGGGGTGGTGGAGTGAGCTAAAGAATGATGATGGATTAAACCCAGATCAGTTGACTGGGGGTGAGTGTTTGATTGGCTCAAACGTTCCGTCCATCATCCCCTTTTGTATCGCTTTGGTCGCCCTAAGTTGGCGGGGGTATGCCCAGACGTGGGTCCCTTGCTCACTTTGCCACTGGATTCAAGCAAGCCTGGCTGATGACGGCTGAAATGCCAGAAACCGGTCCTAGGATGCTTGTTTCCGGTCCAGGGAAGACATGGCTTGGCAGTTCGGGCTGGACTGTTCCCATGAGGCACAGGGTCAGACTGATTTGCATATGGCCATGTCTGAACTGGGGTGGTGGAGTGAGCTAAAGAATGATGATGGATTAAACCCAGATCAGTTGACTGGGGGTGAGTGTTTGATTGGCTCAAACGTTCCGTCCATCATCCCCTTTTGTATCGCTTTGGTCGCCCTAAGTTGGCGGGGGTATGCCCAGACGTGGGTCCCTTGCTCACTTTGCCACTGGATTCAAGCAAGCCTGGCTGATGACGGCTGAAATGCCAGAAACCGGTCCTAGGATGCTTGTTTCCGGTCCAGGGAAGACATGGTTTGGCAGTTCGGGCTGGACTGTTCCCATGAGGCACAGGGTCAGACTGATTTGCATATGGCCATGTCTGAACTGGGGTGGTGGAGTGAGCTAAAGAATGATGATGGATTAAACCCAGATCAGTTGACTGGGGGTGAGTGTTTGATTGGCTCAAACGTTCCGTCCATCATCCCCTTTTGTATCGCTTTGGTCGCCCTAAGTTGGCGGGGGTATGCCCAGACGTGGGTCCCTTGCTCACTTTGCCACTGGATTCAAGCAAGCCTGGCTGATGACGGCTGAAATGCCAGAAACCGGTCCTAGGATGCTTGTTTCCGGTCCAGGGAAGACATGGTTTGGCAGTTCGGGCTGGACTGTTCCCATGAGGCACAGGGTCAGACTGATTTGCATATGGCCATGTC
This sequence comes from Calotriton arnoldi, assembly GCA_963921515.1. Taxonomy (NCBI): domain Eukaryota; kingdom Metazoa; phylum Chordata; class Amphibia; order Caudata; family Salamandridae; genus Calotriton; species Calotriton arnoldi. Next base: position 266,911 of record CAWUFW010000664.1, read on the forward strand.
TGAACTGGGGTGGTGGAGTGAGCTAAAGAATGATGATGGATTAAACCCAGATCAGTTGACTGGGGGTGAGTGTTTGATTGGCTCAAACGTTCCGTCCATCATCCCCTTTTGTATCGCTTTGGTCGCCCTAAGTTGGCGGGGGTATGCCCAGACGTGGGTCCCTTGCTCACTTTGCCACTGGATTCAAGCAAGCCTGGCTGATGACGGCTGAAATGCCAGAAACCGGTCCTAGGATGCTTGTTTCCGGTCCAGGGAAGACATGGTTTGGCAGTTCGGGCTGGACTGTTCCCATGAGGCACAGGGTCAGACTGATTTGCATATGGCCATGTCTGAACTGGGGTGGTGGAGTGAGCTAAAGAATGATGATGGATTAAACCCAGATCAGTTGACTGGGGGTGAGTGTTTGATTGGCTCAAACGTTCCGTCCATCATCCCCTTTTGTATCGCTTTGGTCGCCCTAAGTTGGCGGGGGTATGCCCAGACGTGGGTCCCTTGCTCACTTTGCCACTGGATTCAAGCAAGCCTGGCTGATGACGGCTGAAATGCCAGAAACCGGTCCTAGGATGCTTGTTTCCGGTCCAGGGAAGACATGGTTTGGCAGTTCGGGCTGGACTGTTCCCATGAGGCACAGGGTCAGACTGATTTGCATATGGCCATGTCTGAACTGGGGTGGTGGAGTGAGCTAAAGAATGATGATGGATTAAACCCAGATCAGTTGACTGGGGGTGAGTGTTTGATTGGCTCAAACGTTCCGTCCATCATCCCCTTTTGTATCGCTTTGGTCGCCCTAAGTTGGCGGGGGTATGCCCAGACGTGGGTCCCTTGCTCACTTTGCCACTGGATTCAAGCAAGCCTGGCTGATGACGGCTGAAATGCCAGAAACCGGTCCTAGGATGCTTGTTTCCGGTCCAGGGAAGACATGGTTTGGCAGTTCGGGCTGGACTGTTCCCATGAGGCACAGGGTCAGACTGATTTGCATATGGCCATGTCTGAACTGGGGTGGTGGAGTGAGCTAAAGAATGATGATGGATTAAACCCAGATCAGTTGACTGGGGGTGAGTGTTTGATTGGCTCAAACGTTCCGTCCATCATCCCCTTTTGTATCGTTATAGTTAGTTCAGCTAACTATAACTCGCGCCCACGCAATGCATTGCTGATGACGTCACATATTACATCATTCATGACATGGTCGGTGACATCACTGATGACATCACTGATGACATCTCAAATGACATCACTGATGACATCACTGATGACGTCATCCATGTGAAAATCTGATGCACCTCCTCACGCCCTAATATAACCTTTGATACACCCACTGTAAAATACAAACTACCATTTTCGAAACCATCGACACACCAATATCAGTTACTACATACGCACTCACTGATTCCTAGGTCTACACACACATCCACTCATTCACCCATACAATCACTCGTACATGCAGTCACTCATCAATACAACATTATCATATGCACTCATACACCTATAGAGACACTCACACACCACCACTCATCCAGAGTTACTCACACACCTAGTCAGTCATGCAAAGAATCAATCACACTTCCATTTACTCATGTATACAGTTATACACACACCACATCACTTATTCATACAGAAACAAATGCATACTTACTCTCTTATACAATCAGTGATACAAGTACACACTCATCCATAGAGCCACTCTCACAATCACTGACTCTCACGTATAGTCATTTATATACTCCAACTCTCACATACACTGCCTTTTACATATGTAGTTACTTGGACATGTACCACTGAGACATCCATTCACTCACCAATATACCCATACACACACTCACCCACCCATATAGCTGTTTCCACATACACTCTTGAACCCATACACCCAGTGAATCAACCACTCAAACATCTATGCACAGAGTCACACACCTCCCACCCACCCACACACACACTCAGGCACCCATACAAATACTCAGGCAAACAATCGATAACCCATAAAGACACTCATGTAGCTACTGACCAACCCATGCAGCAGCTCATACAACAACAGACAGACTGATACAGGCATTCACACAGTTTAGTCACTAACCCATGCATTCAGTTAGACACATTTAATCACTCACTTAAACAGTCAGTCACGCACCTACTAAATCCTCCATCCAGACACTTATACACCCACTCATTCTTCAATACACCTTGGCATATATATAAAACATATTTAAACTTTAAACAAACACACAGTCAATGGATGATGTCATCAGTGATGTCATCAGTGATGTCATTTGAGATGTCATCAGTGATGTCATCAGTGATGTCACCGACCATGTCATGAATGATGTAATATGTGACGTCATCAGCAGTGCATTGCGGGGGCGCGAGTTATAGTTAGCTGAACTAGCTGAACTAACTATAACGCCGGAATTTCTCTGGTTTTGTACAAGTGAAATCTCCAACTAACTATAACGTCCCTGAAACGTATGGTTTTTTCAGTGAATATATATATATATATCCAAACTAAACCAGTGTTCCTTCTGCAATTCACGGCCCGTTGGCAGGTGGAGCATGATGCCGGCAGAACCAGCCGGTAATGAATACCACATAAAGAGTCCCAATGATACGCACACTCAGGAGATGCCACTCAGTGCCGGTTTATTAGTTCAGAAGTACTACTGGACTAATAAACCTGCACTGAGTGGCATCTCCTGAGTGTGCGTATCATTGGGACTCTATGTGATTATATATATATATATATATATATATATATATATATATATATATATATATATATTACCCACTGGCGGTCGCCAGTAGGTAGTTATAGTTAGGACCTCGTTTCTATTCAAATAGCGTTACTTCTTTTGCCAATATCTTTGGTGCCGTTTGACGAATCTTCGCGAAATGTTCAAAACTAATGGCCCGCTCAGGTCAGCTCCTGTCTTGAAAGTTTCGGGGTGATTCGTCAAGTGGGGGCCGAGAAAAAAGGGGGGTCCCAAAACACGTTTTTCCCATGTTAATTTCCATAGGAAAAATTGGAACAGGCTACAGCCCGAACTGCTGAACGGAATTACAGCAAAGTTGGCAAAAAGGTAGCCCTTGTATCAGAAAGAGACCTTTTTTTAAATGGTGTAAATCCGTTCAGTAGTTCCTGAGAAATTAAAAAATGAAAAAATATTGATATCTGAGCACCGAGGAGGGTTCACGAACCCTCCCGGGCACGAGCTTCACTCTGATTGGCTGCCAACACTCTAAACCAGGAAGTGTTGGCAGCCATCTTGTGACTCGGTAGAACCGAGTCACAAGAAAACAGAAGAACAATTGCGTAAAACAAGGGGGCAGGGTAGAAACACCCTGACCCCCTAGGCCTGCTCAGGGCCAAAAAAAGCATTTTTTCTTTTTAAACGGAAGAATTCGCGTTGGGGTCACAAATCCTGCCAAGAAAATTAAAAAATGAAGCGCGGGCTCCTGCGCTTCGTTTTCAAAAAGCCCCCGGGTGGGCCAGGTCCCGGGGGCAATCACCAATTAATTTGCGGGGGCCCGCGGGAGCACCCGCATCCCCGAGGACTGCCACCTCCCCGGGGCTTATTTAATTGTATGAGGGGGGCACTGCGTCCCCCCGCAGCGCCGGGGACCACCACCTCCCCGTGGCTGTAAAAAAAAATGTGTGGGGGGTCCCAATCCCCCACGCTGCCCCGGGGACCGCCACCTCCCCAGGGCTCTGTTTTAAAAAAAAAGATGTGTGGGGGGCAAGAGCCCCCCACATGCCCCGGGGACCACCACCTCCCCGGGGCATAAACTTATTACCAATGCCGGGGTCCGTAACAGACCCCCGGGCCCCAGGGACCACCACCTCCCCGGGGCTTTAAATAGTTGGGATGGGGGGCCACGTGGCCCCCCTCTTGGAGCCCTTGATGGCCCTGGGGACCGCCACCCCCCAGGGCTGGCTCCTGCAATGTCCCGGGGTGCCCACCCCCAGGACATTGCTGTTTGCTATGGCAGGGCCCTGCCATAGCAAACTCTGCTTTGCTTCATTGAAGCAAGAGCAGGAAAACCTGCTCTCGCTTCAACGAAGCAAAGCAGAATTGCTTTTGAGCAAGGGGAGCTGCATGTCAGCAGCTCCCCTAGCTCAAAAGCAATGCTGGCTCCCGCAGGAGGTGGGGAGCCGGCCGGACCATGGGGGCATTGGGGCTCCTCCACGGTCCCCAACGGAAAGCGCTGGCCCTGGGGATGGGGTCCCCGGGCCAGAAGTGGCCCGGGAGGAGGGCCACGCGCACCCCCTCCGTAATTAAAATATTTTTTATAAAAAATAATAGAGGCACAGCCCCGGGGGATGGGGTCCCCAGGGCCAATAGAGGCCTCAGGAGGGGGGCCACGCAGCCCCCCTCCTTAAAAAAATTATTACATTAAAACAAATAAATATGTGGCCATGCCCCGGGGTATGGGGTCCCCGGGGCTGAAATTGGCCTCGGGAGGGGGGCCACGTGGCCCCCTTCCTGGATTTTGTTTTTTTTATAAAAAGGGGCAGGCCCTGGGGGATGGGGTCCCCAGGGCAAGAAAAATGGGAAAAGAAGCTTCTAAAAAAATAAAATAAAAAAAAAAGCCGGCATCTCGCTGGAGGCCCCGCCCCCTCCCTGCAGCACTCTGCAAACGTGCCCCCCTGGCACGTTATAAGTTGGGGAATTAATTCCCCTTCAATACTGAGGGTCCCTGGGGGCCAACTAGCCCACCAGGTACCTCCAGTATGCGCCACATAGCTGCGTTGCAGAGAGGTGGTCCGAGGCCACGCCCCTTTTTACACCACTCTGCAAACGCGCCTCCTGGCGCACTGGTGGTGGGGCAATGAGGTCCTCTTATGTCCTGAGGACCTCAGGACACAAGTGGACTTCATCATCCGAGCAGCAGTGTGCCAGGAGCCGCGTTTGCAGAGTGGTGTAAAAAGGGGCGAGGCCTCGGACCACCTCTCTGCAACGCAGCTCTGTGGGGCATACTGGAGGTACCTGGTGGCTAGTTGGCCCCCAGGGACCCTCAGGATTCAAGGGGACTTAATCCCCCAACTTAGAACGCGCCAGGGGGTGCGTTTGCAGAGTGGTGAAATGAATGAAATTTGTACTTGTAAAGCGCACCCATACCCCCAAAGGGGTGTCCAGGCGCTGTACGCATACCGCTGTGGAACCCTTCCTGGCTTTTCCCTGTGAAATGTCCACTCCTGGGCACCCCCAGGGTGAAGCCAGGCATCCCAGCGCTGTTGGGGCCGTTGTGGAGATTAAGCAAGCTATTGCCCAGAGTTGCAGAGTGGGACCCATGATTAGAATAGGCACCGAGGCGAGAATTATCAGGTCCGAGGAAATTGAGCCCAAGACCCGCCGAGGCGGGAATTGAACCCTGGTCCCGGGCCAGATCTCTGCATCAGGGTCTGCCGCTCTAACCAGTGAGCCACACTTCTCCACAGAGAAAGGTGGAGAAAGGGGGCGTGGCCTGTGTCCACCTCTCTGCAATCGAGCTCTGTGGCGCTTACTGGAGGTACCTGGTGGGCAAGTTGGCCCCCAGGGACCCTCAGTATTCAAGGAGAATTAATCCCCCAACTTAGAACACACCAGGGGGCGTGTTTGCAGAGTGGTGGAGAAAGGGGGCGTGGCCTGTGTCCACCTCTCTGCAATCCAGCTCTGTGGTGCTTACTGGAGGTACCTGGCGGGCAAGTTGGCCCCCAGGGACCATCAGTATTCAACGGGAATTAATCCCCCTACTTAGAACGCGCCAGGGGGCGCGTTTGCAGAGTGGTGGATAAAGGGGGCGTGGCCTAGTATGAGAAGTTAGCAATCCTGCTGTGTGGGACTTACTGGAGGTAATAGGAGGGGTAGTTGGCCCCCAAGGTTGGCGTTGGGGGCTAACTACCCCTCCTGTTACCTTCAGTAAATCTCACACAGTGGGATTGCTAAGAGGTGTTCGGAGGCCACACTCACCTTTCTCCACCACTCTGCAAACACGACTGCTATGTTATAGTTAGAAATTAGCATTTAAAAAACCTTTGAAATTCACTGAAAAAACCATAGGTTTCAGGGACGTTATAGTTAGGAATTAGCATTTAAAAAACCTTTGAAATTCACTGAAAAAACCATAGGTTTCAGGGACGTTATAGTTAGAAATTAGCATTTTAAAAACCTTAGAAATTCACTGAAAAAACCACAGGTTTCAGGGATGTTATAGTTAGTTGGACATTTTGCTCGTACAAAACCAGAGAAATTTGACCGTTATAGTTAGTAGAGATAACTATAACTCGCGCCCCCGCAATGCACTGCTCATGACGTCACATATTACATCATTCATGACATGGTCAGTGACATCACTGATGACATCATCCAAGTGATGATCTGATGCACCTCCTCACACCCTAAAATAACCTTTTATACACCCACTCTAAAATACAGACTACCATGTTCGAAACCATAGACACACCAATAGCAGTTAGTACATACCCGCTCAGTGATTCCTAGGTCTGCACACACACATCCACTCATTCACCCATACAGTAACTCATTCATGCAGTCACTCATCAATACAGCACTACCATATGCACTCATACACCTATACATACACTCACACAACGCCACTCATCCATAGACTAACTCACACACCTACTCAGTCATGCAAAGAATCAATCACACCCATTTACCCACCTATACAGTTATACACAGACCACCTCACTTATTTATATAAATAGTAACACATACTCACTCTCTTATACAGTCACTGATACAAGCACACACTCATCCATATAGCCACTCTCACAATCACTCACTCTCACGTATAGTCATTTATATACTCCAACACTCACATATACTGCCTTTCACATATGTAGTTACTCACACATATAGCACTGAGACATCCATTCACTCACCAACACAGCCATACACACACTCACCCACCCATACAGCCCTTCACAGATGCACTCTTCAATCCATACACCCAGTGAATCACCCACTCACACATCTATGCACAGAGTCACCCACCCCCCACCTACTCACACAAACACTCAGGCACCCATACAGATACTCAGACAACCAATCAATAACCCATATACAGTCATGTAGCTACTCACCAACCCATGCAGCCACTTACACACCAACAGACAGACTGATACAGACATTTACACAGTTTACTCACTAACCCATGCATTCAGTAAGATACGCTTAATCAGTCACTTATGCAATCAGTCACGCACCTACTAAATCATCCATTCAGACACTTATACACCCACTCATTCTTCAATGCACCTTGGCATATATATATATATATAAAACATATTTAAACTTTACAGAAGCACACAGTCACTGTATGATGTCATCAGTGATGTCATCAGTGATGTCATTTGAGATGTCATCAGTGATGTCACTGACCATGTCATAAATGATGTAATATATGACGTCATCAGCAGTGCATTGCGGGGGCGTGAGTTATAGCTATCTCTACTAACTATAACGGTCGAATTTCTCTGGTTTTGTACGAGTGAAATGTCCAACTAACTATAACATCCCTGAAACCTGTGGTTTTTTCAGTGAATATATATATATATTGTGATCAAGACCGGGGTAACCTGGTCAAAACGCGTCATGCAGTGGAGATCCTTTGTACAATAAAGCACTTATTCCACTGAAAGCTGTTAGTGGTCCATACCTGATTTTCCGTCCGTAAGGAAAAGGAACTTGGCTCAGGATTTGCAAGCTCATATATATATATACATATATATATATTATCTACTGGCGGTCGCCAGTAGATAGTTATAGTTACAACCTATTATCCATAGGAAATCCGTGACATTCTATTTGAAATAACTCTCTTGCCGGTTGATGTATCTTCGCAAAATTTTCAAACTTTATGGCCCGCTCCGGTCCGCTCCTACCCTGAAAGTCTCGGGGGATTCGTCAAGCGGGGGTCGAGAAAAAGGGGGTCCCAAAACGCGTTTTCCCCATGCAATTTTCCATAGGAAACTTTAGACACGGTTACAGCCCGAACTGCTGAACGGAATTACACCAAATTTGGCAAAGAGGTAGTTCTTGGTTCAGAAAGAACCCTTTTTGTTAAATGGTGTAAATCCGTTCAGTAGTTGCTGAGAAAATAAAAAGTAAAAAGATAGATATATCTATGGCCGAGTAGGGTCCGCGTACCCTCAGCGCACCCTGCGCGCACCGTCCCGATCACGAGCTGCATGTTAATTGGCTGTCAGCTGGCTGTCAACATTCCGATTCAGGAAATGTTGGCAGTTATTTTGTCCCTCGGTAGAACCGAGGGACAGAAACAAGTGCACAAAGCGCACAAAGGGGCAGGGTAGAAACACCCTGACCCCTAGGTTTGCTCAGGGGTCCCACAAGGACCCCTGGGCAAAAAATTAAATAATTTTTTAAAAATCGGCAGGATGCGCTCAGGGTGCGCGAATCCTGCCGAAAAAAAAAAATCGAAGCGCGGTCTCGATTGTATTTTGCCCCCGGGTGGCCCAAGTCCCGGGGGCATGGTGGGGGGGGGATAATTTAATGTGTGGGGGGCCTCAAAGGGCGTTTTAAGATGGGGAATTAAATCCCCTTCAATCCTGAGGGTCCCTGGGGGCCAACTAGCCCAACAGGTACATCCAGAAAGCGCCACAGAGCTGCGTTGCAGAGAGGTGTAAAAGGGGTGTGGCCTCTCTACACGTCTCTGCAACGCAGCCCCTGGCGCATATTGGAGGTTCCTGGTGGGCTAGTTGGCCCCTAGGGACCCTCAGGATTCAAGGGGACTTAATCCCCCAACTTAAAACGCGCCACGGGGCGCGCTTGCACAGATGTCACCTCAGGCCCCGCCCCCTCTCTTCACCATTGTGCAAATATTCTTCTAAAATCATCCGAAATACGAATTCCTATTTACTCACCTGTTATAAGGAGAGACCTCAGTGCTGCATCTTTCAGCCCAGTACTGGTCCTGAAAAGTAATTTTAACCGTACTTACCAGTAACTTGAATTTCCTTCCATAGGATATCATTGCCTGCTTTTGTTGATAAAGTTTCTAAGTGTTGATTTTTGAAACATACAAATATTCCTCTAAAATCAGCCGAAATACGAATTCCGATTTACTCACCTGTTATAAGGAGAGACCTCAGTGCTGTATCTTTCAGCCCAGTACTGGTCCTTAAAACTAATTTTAACCGTACTTACCAGTAACTTGAATTTCCTTCCATAGGCTAACATTGACTGGTTTCACTTGGAAATTCTTCTAAGTGTGGAGTTTTGGAACTTTAAAATATTCCTCTAAAATCAGCCGAAATACGAATTCCGATTAACTCACCTGTTATCAGGAGAGACCTCAGTGCTGCATCTTTCAGCCCAGTACTAATCCTGAAACGTAATTTTAACCGTACTTACCAGTAACTTGAATTTCCTTCATAGGCTAACATTGACTGGTTTCACTTGGAAATTCTTCTAAGTGTGGAGTTTTGGAACTTTATAATATTCCTCTAAAATCAACCAAAGTACGAATTCCAATTTACTCACCTGTTATCAGGAGAGAACCCAGTGCTGCATCTTTTAGCCCAGCACTGACCCTGAAAAGTAATTTTAACCGTACTTACCAGTAACTTATATTTTCTTCCATAGGAATCCATTGTGTGGTTTTCAGCAGAAAAGTTTCAAAGTGTCGATTTTCACAAACTACAAATATTCCTAAAAAATCGCCTGTATGACTTAAACGCATTCTTTCGACTGTTTACAGGAGATGCACCAGTGCTGGATCCAGGATGCAACACTGAGTAAGAAAATGTAACGATAACAGTTTTTACCTTCTAAGTGAATTTCTTTCCATAGGATAACATTGGTGATTCTATGAGAAAAGTTTCTAAGTGTCAACTTTTAAAGTACAATAATATTCCTTAAAAATCACGACTGTAACCAAAACGCTTTTACTCAACTGTTTACAGGAGATGTTCCAGGACTGAATCTAGGATCCAGTCCTGTGGTTAGAAAAGTAATCCATAAAGTAACTAATTGCATTTAACTAGAAATTCACATTGAGCTGAATGTTGCATTGTGTTTGAAAATGTGTTGCCCATTGCAACAACTGTAACTACTGTACTTAAAAGTCTATTGCCTATGTGCAAAGTATTTAAACTAAAGTAATTCATTCTGAGAAAGTATTTTTTGTAATGTAATGTATAATGTAATTACAATGTAATTTAAAAAATAAAATATGTAAAAAAAAATTGTTTCTGAAAATGTAGTAAATCAGTATGAAAAAAATTTATATAACAATTAATACATTTAAAAATTGTCATTTACAAAACCTTTGAAATTCACTGAAAAACCGTAGGTTTCAGACATGTTATAGTTACAAATTAGCATTTAAAAAACCTTTGAAATTCACTGAAAAACCATAGGTTTCAGGGACGTTATAGTTACAAATTAGCATTTAAAAAACCTTTGAAATTCACTGAAAAACCATAGGTTTTAGGGACAGTTATAGTTAGTTGGACATTGCACTCGTACAAAACCCGTGAAATTCTCCCGTTATAGTTAGTCCAGCTAACTATAACTCGCGCCCCGCAATGCACTGCTGATGACGTCACATATTACATCACTCATGACATGGTCAGTGACATCACTGATGACATCACTGATGACATCTCAAATGACATCACTGATTACATCATCCACGTGATAATTTCATGCATCTTCTCACACCCTAATATAACCTTTGATACACCCACTCTAAATTACAGACTGCCATTCGCAAAACCATAGACACTCCAACACCAATAACTACATACCCACTCACTGATTCTGAGGGCTACGCACACATCCACTCACTCACCCGTACAGTCACTCATACTTACGGTCACTCAGTACTGGTCTATCATATGCACTCATACTCCTATATAGACACTCAAACACCGCCACTCATCCATAGAGGTACTCACACACCTAGTCAGTCATGCAAATAATTTAACACACTACCATTTACTCACCTATACAGTTATACACACACCAGCTCACTTACTCATACAAATACTAGCACATTCTTACGCTCTTATACAATCACTGATACAAGCACACACTCATCCATACAGCCACTATCACAATCACTCACTCTCGCTTATAGCTATTTATATACTCCAACACACATATATACTGCCTTTCACATATGTAGTTACTCACACATGTACCACTGGGACATACATTCACTCACTAACACACTCTTACACACACTTACCCACCCATACAGTCTATCACAGATGCACTCTTGAAAGCATCCACCCAGTGAATCACCCACTCACACATCTATGCACAGAGTCGCACACACCCCTCCCACACAAACACTCAGGCACCCATACAGATACTCACACAAGCATTAAATAACTCATATAGACACTCATGTAGCTATTCACAAACACATGCAGCCACTTACACAGCAACAGACAGACGGATACAGACATTCACCCAGTTTAGTCACTAACCCATGCATTCAGTAAGATACCTTAAATCACTCACTTATACAGTCAGTCACGCACCTACTAAATCATCCCTACAGACACTTACACACCCATTCATTCTTCAATACGTCTTTTCCTATATATATTAAAAATATTTAAACTTTACAGAAACACACAGTCACTGGATGATGTCATCAGTGATGTCATTTGAGATGTCATCAGTGATGTCATTAGTGATGTCACTGACCATGTCATGAGTGATGTAATATGTGACGTCATCAGCAGTGCATTGCGGGGCACGAGTTATAGTTAGCTGGACTAACTATAACGGGGGAATTTCACGGGTTTTGTACGAGTGCAATGTCCAACTAACTATAACTGTCCCTAAAACCTATGGTTTTTTCAGTGAATTTCAAAGGTTTTTTAAATGCTAATTTGTAACTATAACGTCCCTGAAACCTATGGTTTTTTCAGTGAATATATATATATATCGCCACACTCCGCTTCACACTTCTCCTTACTCGGAAAAAAGACGGACGACGAACCCAGATTTGGTGCATTAAGGTGTTTATTTCAGTGCGCCACCATTGCTGCCATGACGCGTTTCGGCCAAACTCGGCCTTGATCACATGACGCGTCTCTAGAGCCTAAGTGAGGTTTTTAAAGTCACGGTACCATGCACTCGTGATACAGCAAATCAATGAACATAGACAACATACTTAATCTGATAATCCTTGTCGTCTACATTTGTGCAAATCAACAGCAATAAATAGTAAAAAATACATATAATTGTAAACATATTAATATAAATACTAATAAATGTTAAATACATTTAAAAAACAGTATAAATATTTAGTAGTAAAAAAACATTACAACTCAATTAAATAATCAATATGAAAAAATCATCATCATTTTTACAAAAACTGCCCACCAATGTTATGTTAAAAATCATTGGTGAATTGACAAAGTATCTATATGACTATAAATGGATGAATCCATTTCTTCCTTCATATTTAAGGTATCCTGACAAGGAAGTCAATCAATGTATCTTTGCTGTTGATATGTGGAATACAATATAAACCATCTCTCCATAATTGATGATGCTGTAATTTTAGTAAAAGAGTGTATAAAGTTAAAGTGCAAAGTGCCAAACAAGTGCTGGTGCCTATAAAATTTAAAAACCATGGATAAAATACAAACAGACCTCCTAAAAATCCTCTGTACATATACCATAATAACTAAATAGAAATAATGTGTGGTGTAGATATAAATGATGTACTAAAAACATAATACAAGACGCAGAATGCTGAATAAAATATTTAAAGGAAAAATGAAGAAGATATTTCTTAAACATGAGAAAGCCACAGATGTCATTATTTACATTACTGATAAGTTGGCAAAGCACCTAATCAAATCTGATCCCAGATTGATTATAACCAGGTATAAAAGTCCTCACTTGAATTGTGACCATTAGGATTCTTTGTATCCAGATCGAGGATATACCTTGTTTCAAGGCGTCGGAGTTTGGTTTCCCGATCACCACCTCGTCTGGATAATGGTATACAATCGATTAAAAAATATCTGAAATCTTGGAGGTTGTTTGCATGCTTTTCCTTAAAGTGCCGTGCAAACGGGTATGTATGATCATTATTAGTAATTGCCCTCATGTGCTGCAGTATACGTTTGTGGGCTTGTAATTTGGTGCTTCCCACATACTGCAGCCCACAAGGGCAAGTCAATACATAGACCACATACTCCGTTTTGCACGTCAGAAATTTAGTTATTTTGATGGGGTCCTTATTGAATGGGGAAATATAAGTTGTTGTATTTACCCCATACTTGCATGCTCGACAACTGTTGCATTTAAAGAATCCTTTTCTACCCATTAGCCAATTTTTGGAGATTCCTACCTCTGGACTGCTTTTGACTATAGAGTCTCTCATGGATTTGGATTTTCTGAAAGTAATGCTCGGTTTTTGGATAGAGCATGTCCAATAATAGGGTCACTACATACAATAGACCAATTTTTGTTAATAATTCTACGTAGAGTATTTTGCTGCTTACTATATGTGAGGATTAATCTAGTTTCATTGGGATTATCCTGCCTATTAGAGATATTTAATGTCTTGTTGTTAAGTATATCCATTCTATCTCTGGCATTAGCTTTGGAAATAGCATGATCAATAGTCTGAGCTTTGTACCCTCTTTGTAGAAATCTGGTCTTACTAAGTTGTTGTGCTGCTATCAAATCCTGGTCACTGCTGCATGTACGGCAGTATCCTCAGCATCTCACCAAATGGTATACTATTGATGAGATGCTGAGGATGGTGGCTAGTGGCATGCAGCAGACTGTTGCCTGCTGTGGGTTTACGAAAGAGTTTGGTTTCAATTTTATTATCTTTGATGTATACTTCCACATCCAGGAAGCATACAGATTGATCACTGATGGTAGCTGTGAACTGCAAGTTGATATTATTTTTGTTCATCTTTTGCACAAAATCATGAGCTAACTCTGCTGTCCCACGCCATATCACGAACAAATCGTCGATATAGCGTAGCCAGATTATTATCTGAGTATCCCTGACAGTTTTAAACTCTTTTCCCAGGATTACCTCTTCCCACCAGCCCATATGTAGACAGGAGTAGCTAGGGGAGAAACAAGCTCCCATAGCTACTCCCCTTATCTGCTGCAGGACCTGGTTTTGGAATAAAAAATAATTGTTATTCAAGCAGTACGTAATCATTGTGATTAACATTTTGTTATGTTGGACCAGATGTAAAGGTCTAGTGTCCAAATAGTATTGTATGGCTCTAATACCATCTTTGTGGTGTATACTTGTGTATAGGGAGGTAACATCCAAACACATTAATAAGCAATCAGGCTCCCATGTTATATCCGTCAGTTGTCTAAGGAAGTCCCCCGTATCTTGCACAAAAGATGGTAAATTTTTAACAAATTCCTGTAAAAAGAAATCAATGTACTTAGTAGTATTTTCCAAAAAGCCCCCTATAGCTGAAATTATAGGTCTCCCCGGTGGGGTGGTGGCATTTTTGTGTATTTTTGGAATAAAGTACATAATTGGCATTACTGGGTGTTCGGTCTTTAAGAATCTATACTCATCCATGCTAATAAGTCCCATGCTTCTCCAGGCACTGAGCTTAGAGTAATATTCAATCCAAGATGCTCTTACAGTTTGGATATTGGTCCTTTTGTAACAATTTGCATCTTCCAATTGTTGTGTGGCCTCTTTGATATATTCATCCCTTGACCACACAACAATATTTCCACCCTTGTCAGAGTTCCTGATTACAATCTGATCGTTCTTTTGTAATTTCTCCATTAGTCGATTATATGCTCTTTGCTGATAATCTTGTCTTTGTATTCTTCTCGAGGTTTGAATTTTTAGTTTCTTTATCTCTGTAGTGACCAATTCGGTAAATATATCTAGTGAGTCTCTGAGAGTTATAGGTTGAAATGTAGATTTTGGTTTAAACTTAGTTGGAACTGTACCAAATGTTTCGAGATCGTTATCTTCATTTCTGCTGTTCACATTACTGTTTTCACGTTCCAGCTCCTGTAAGTTGTTTAATAGTTCTGCATCCGCAGCTGTTAAATTACTGCTTTCATTAATATCAGTTGCGTTGTTATTGCTGCTTTGTTTGGGTTTATTTAAGTGGTATTTTTTAAGTTTAAGTTTCCGTACAAACTTGTAGACATCCACTCGAGTTTGGGCATAGTCAAAATTTTTTGATGGACAAAATGACAACCCCAGTTCCAATAATTTGATCTCTGCTTCATTTAAACTCACTGTGGATAGATTGACGACAGTTTGATTGTTTTCTGTACCGTTTATTGTTATTTGCGATTCCATCTTTTTTTGTTGTATTGTGGTTTTTTGTTGCTGGCGCCACTTATTACATTTGCGCCTTTCTCTGCGTTTGCGGTTAAGTCTGATTGTTTGCGAGGGCGCAGTGTGTCTCTGCGATCCTGCCTGAGACAGTTTACCTCCTCCCCTAGGGTAAATTTGCGAAACCCCAAATTGGACCTTGCTCTTTGTTGTTCAGTGTCTGAGTCACTTCCCATACATGAGCTTAAATCAGAAACTGATGTGGATGATGCCGTACCTAGTTGTTTACCTGTTTGTTGGTCATCATGAACCACAAGTTTTGTAGCTGTTTTGATGGAATCAAATTTTTTGGCAAACGTGAAGATCTGTCCTTGTTCGTAATCTTGCTTATCCCTCTGGAACTTATATGTTTTCCGTTTTTTAATTACGTCTTCATCTTTTGCCAGTCTAATCAACATATCTTCACGGTATTTTGTTATTTGTGGTGTGATTGCCAGCTTACTTATTTCACTTTCCAAGTCGTCAATTTGTTTTTGTAATTTCCCTCGGTCACTCTCTGCATACTTGACAAGTATTATCACCAGCCTTCTGGAAGATTCCAGATTACATTCTGCCCATTCACTTAACATCTGAGGATCTGGGTTTTCATAGCTTGGGGCAATCATTATGCGTAGCCCTCTTGGAATCCGCCCAACTTGTAAATATCTGTTCAGTGATCGATGTTCCCACCACTTTGCTTGTTCCATACGCATGGCTTTCTCAAGTTTTTTAAATAGTTCCTTTACGTTTGTGTGCCCTTCCGTATTTTGGCTGCTATGAGCCAATACTTGTTGAGGTGTACTCGGGGCATCATCAAACATTGTTTCAGCCGCTGCCTCGCGGCTCCTGAGCGCGTCCGCAGTCATGGCGGCAACACTGTATCACTATAGACGCTGAAATCGGTTACAGCGTTCTACACGAGCACACTCGCGAAAATTGCCGTGCTCTATATCTGCACACCTCCTCTACCGGAAAATTCACTCACGCTTCCTACCTTGTGCCTTGCTGACGGTCTGCGCGTCCTCCGACTCGTATCCCGCTGTTTGCACAATCGGCGGGAAGCACTTTTGGATATCCGGGGGCTGGTTATGACGTTCTCGCTCAGAGACTCCCAAAGTTTTTCCGGCACAGGCCAGAAGCAGCTTCTTGTCACTCGCCCAAAACAAGGAGGGGGTTCGCCAGTACCGAGGAAGCTATCTCGGTATAAATATCGCCACACTCCGCTTCACACTTCTCCTTACTCGGAAAAAAGACGGACGACGAACCCAGATTTGGTGCATTAAGGTGTTTATTTCAGTGCGCCACCATTGCTGCCATGACGCGTTTCGGCCAAACTCGGCCTTGATCACATGACGCGTCTCTAGAGCCTAAGTGAGGTTTTTAAAGTCACGGTACCATGCACTCGTGATACAGCAAATCAATGAACATAGACAACATACTTAATCTGATAATCCTTGTCGTCTACATTTGTGCAAATCAACAGCAATAAATAGTAAAAATACATATAATTGTAAACATATTAATATAAATACTAATAAATGTTAAATACATTTAAAAAACAGTATAAATATTTAGTAGTAAAAAAACATTACAACTCAATTAAATAATCAATATGAAAAAATCATCATCATTTTTACAAAAACTGCCCACCAATGTTATGTTAAAAATCATTGGTGAATTGACAAAGTATCTATATGACTATAAATGGATGAATCCATTTCTTCCTTCATATTTAAGGTATCCTGACAAGGAAGTCAATCAATGTATCTTTGCTGTTGATATGTGGAATACAATATAAACCATCTCTCCATAATTGATGATGCTGTAATTTTAGTAAAAGAGTGTATAAAGTTAAAGTGCAAAGTGCCAAACAAGTGCTGGTGCCTATAAAATTTAAAAACCATGGATAAAATACAAACAGACCTCCTAAAAAATCCTCTGTACATATACCATAATAACTAAATAGAAATAATGTGTGGTGTAGATATAAATGATGTACTAAAAACATAATACAAGACGCAGAATGCTGAATAAAATATTTAAAGGAAAAATGAAGAAAATATTTCTTAAACATGAGAAAGCCACAGATGTCATTATTTACATTACTGATAAGTTGGTAAAGCACCTAATCAAATCTGATCCCAGATTGATTATAACCAGGTATAAAAGTCCTCACTTGAATTGTGACCATTAGGATTCTTTGTATCCAGATCGAGGATATACCTTGTTTCAAGGCGTCGGAGTTTGGTTTCCCGATCACCACCTCGTCTGGATAATGGTATACAATCGATTAAAAATATCTGAAATCTTGGAGGTTGTTTGCATGCCTTTCCTTAAAGTGCCGTGCAAACGGGTATGTATGATCATTATTAGTAATTGCCCTCATGTGCTGCAGTATACGTTTGTGGGCTTGTAATTTGGTGCTTCCCACATACTGCAGCCCACAAGGGCAAGTCAATACATAGACCACATACTCCGTTTTGCACGTCAGAAATTTAGTTATTTTGATGGGGTCCTTATTGAATGGGGAAATATAAGTTGTTGTATTTACCCCATACTTGCATGCTCGACAACTGTTGCATTTAAAGAATCCTTTTCTACCCATTAGCCAATTTTTGGAGATTCCTACCTCTGGACTGCTTTTGACTATAGAGTCTCTCATGGATTTGGATTTTCTGAAAGTAATGCTCGGTTTTTGGATAGAGCATGTCCAATAATAGGGTCACTACGTACAATAGACCAATTTTTGTTAATAATTCTACGTAGAGTATTTTGCTGCTTACTATATGTGAGGATTAATCTAGTTTCATTGGGATTATCCTGCCTATTAGAGATATTTAATGTCTTGTTGTTAAGTATATCCATTCTATCTCTGGCATTAGCTTTGGAAATAGCATGATCAATAGTCTGAGCTTTGTACCCTCTTTGTAGAAATCTGGTCTTACTAAGTTGTTGTGCTGCTATCAAATCCTGGTCACTGCTGCATGTACGGCGTATCCTCAGCATCTCACCAAATGGTATACTATTGATGAGATGCTGAGGATGGTGGCTAGTGGCATGCAGCAGACTGTTGCCTGCTGTGGGTTTACGAAAGAGTTTGGTTTCAATTTTATTATCTTTGATGTATACTTCCACATCCAGGAAGCATACAGATTGATCACTGATGGTAGCTGTGAACTGCAAGTTGATATTATTTTTGTTCATCTTTTGCACAAAATCATGAGCTGACTCTGCTGTCCCACGCCATATCACGAACAAATCGTCGATATAGCGTAGCCAGATTATTATCTGAGTATCCCTGACAGTTTTAAACTCTTTTCCCAGGATTACCTCTTCCCACCAGCCCATATGTAGACAGGAGTAGCTAGGGGAGAAACAAGCTCCCATAGCTACTCCCCTTATCTGCTGCAGGACCTGGTTTTGGAATAAAAAATAATTGTTATTCAAGCAGTACGTAATCATTGTGATTAACATTTTGTTATGTTGGACCAGATGTAAAGGTCTAGTGTCCAAATAGTATTGTATGGCTCTAATACCATCTTTGTGGTGTATACTTGTGTATAGGGAGGTAACATCCAAACACATTAATAAGCAATCAGGCTCCCATGTTATATCCGTCAGTTGTCTTTATTTTATTTAGTCAAAAATATCAAAACTCACACTACATTACTTTAAACAACAAATAACATTAAACTCTACATAAATCAATGCATCATCTCTTCACATTATGTACATTTTATAACAATGAAATAAACTTTAAACACAAAACAAGTAAATAACATTTCAAAACAACAAGTAATTAACAGACAAAAAACACTTTTTACAAATATTGTAATACAAAACAAATATTAATAAATTAAGGTAAACATTAAAAATACATCCAAAATACCAAAAAAATACAGAAAAATATATTCAATATTAAAACAGAAACACTAATTAGCACCCACGATAAAAGGTAATAACTGATAAAAAAAATTCAACTAAACAAACACTAACCAATAAAAACAACCTTAAAGCAAACTAACCAATACAAGTAGGAAATTAATTAAAAATACAGAATAAAAGGATCAGGAAATTTTCACACTTACCACACCGAAAACACCAAAGTTGCAAAACAACCACACTCTGCTAGATTGCCAAACGAAAATCAAAAAAGAAAAACTACCTTCACAAGTGAGTAAACATTTCTTTTCACATAGTTGAAAGTAACTCATTAAAAAAAAGTAAAAATAAAAATAACTAACCAAACTCTCATATTATTTATCCACCAAGCTTTAGGTACTATAGTAAAAGTACAACACCATCTACAACCTACAGACCTACAGAGCTACCAATAAAACTGAAAAAGGCACATAAAAAGTAAGTAAAATGAAACCACTCTAAATATCAGTTAAAACTTAAACATAAAAAAATGAAACTAAAAGCCCTCAACCCCTGCAAACTACCTATGGATAAACGTTTTAAATATAACTAATACAACTTTTTCCCCAAAAGAAAGTAAACCACCTAATCTACACGAGAATACTTTCAACGGAAAACTGAAAAAAGAACTGCAATCATAATCAACAACACATATGCACGTTTAAAATGCAAAACAATTGTTGCAATCATTTATGTGTATTTGCACTGCAAAATTAAAATTATTACAATTTATTTGACTGTATTATTAAGCTATTTTCAGACAGAATGAGGGAAAGAGCAAGATATATCACCTCACAGAAAGGAAAACAATTACTCTGACACATGGGCTGCACTTATAGCCAAGAAAGCACAAACACTGAGAATGTTAATTGGAAATTTACAAAATACTACTCTAATGCATGTTACGGGAGGGCTACTATGAAAAATGATGTTGTTGTTAATGCGAGAAAACACAACCATCCCCCAAATGTCACTGAATTTGAAGTGAGTCATGTACCTCAAGATTTAAAAGAGCCAAGCACTAGCTCCTAAGAGCCTACTACTAAAATTCAAAAAAATATACATGCTCTCTTAAGTACCTGAACACATCATAGGTCAGCTACCAGCTATACCAACATTAAGGGGCTAATTACAATGCAGCCGTAAAAGGCTCCGACCCTTGGTCGGAGCCTTTACGGCCGCATTGTAATGTGCCGGTCAGATTCCTTTCCGACCACCTTATTTTGGTGGAGGCGGTCATAAAGGAATCCAACCAGCCATTCCGGCTGTCTTCCGGCGGGCTCAGACACCCCGCCCGCCAGTCGGAATGTGCCAAGTAATCTCAAGGGCGGGCCTTTCTGCCCTTGAGATTACGATGACGGTTTCCGACATGGTTTCTATGCCGGTCTGTCCGACATGGAAACCATGCCGGAAAGCGTCTTTGGGGGCCCCCAGGAGGGCCCCCTTTGGTGTATGGCCTCTGAATGGAGGCCAAGGGGGCCCCTATGGGGCCCCCCTGTTGATCCCTGCACCTTGTGGCCGGCACCTTGAGGTGCATGCCATGGGGTGCAGGGATGGACCGCACCTCCCATTTTACTATGGGAGCATGCATTACGGCCGGTTTACGGACAGAATGCATGCTCCCATAGTAAAATATAGGAATGCGACCAAACAGTATTCAGTCGCATCCTAATGGGCCAGTCAGGACCGCCAACCTGGTGTCGGTCGGTCCCATGACCAATGTGGTGTCGGGCGGCCAACATCGTAATGAGCCCCTGAATGCTTAATAGCACGAACACATGAACTGAGAAAGCCTCCAGCGATACTCCTGCTGCCACTAGAAGATGCAAAGACATCCAAATTCCTGAACACTTACTCATCACACATAATGATGAACCTTTCTTCCTACATGACAATCTAAACAATGACAAATGCATTTTTATATTTGCTACAGCAGATAATTTATTAGGACTAAGTCAGTGTTAAACCATTCACACAGATATACACCTTACATGGTGAATATCAAAACACTAATATACCCCTCATATATGCCTTACTACGAAATACTAAACCACATTAAAATTAATAACTACTCCCTCAAAAATATTAATCGACTTTGAAACAAGTCAAGATACAAGCAATACTTAAACTGTAACCACACACATCCACTCAAGACTGTTACTACCAAAGCATTTGGAGACATCTTCAACAATCTACACGAGGGCCCAGATTTACTAAATTCTCATTCAAAGCAGCAGCCA
This sequence comes from Calotriton arnoldi, assembly GCA_963921515.1. Classification (NCBI taxonomy): domain Eukaryota; kingdom Metazoa; phylum Chordata; class Amphibia; order Caudata; family Salamandridae; genus Calotriton; species Calotriton arnoldi. Next base: position 288,384 of record CAWUFW010000664.1, read on the forward strand.
AAAATGCTGCGCTGAGTTGCGTGAGAAAGAGAGAGCAGGAAATCTCCATATTTACAAAGATATGACTCTCTCTTACCCGCTCCCTAGTGCCGGTGCAGAAATTTGCTGAGGAGTGCCACGCACACACTTTTGTGCCAAAGTGCAAGGCTGTCTGCATGAGTCCAGCATGGTTTTTGTACTGAAAGGCTACCCTTTCAGAACAAAATACTATGCTTAGACTAACTTTAAAACGTTTTCCATCTTGTATATGTGCAGTACAGTGCAGCACACATGCAAAGTAAAAATAAATAAAAATAAAAGCATTTTTCCTTTTATTGCGTTTGTTTGAAATGGGCGCTATTTTTTGATACAATACCCTGTCTACTTTTTTAGTAGATAGGGCTTTGCGTCATAAACATGGGTCGTTGCATGGGTATGCCCATGCACCACCCATGGAATGCCCACTTGGTGCTAATTAACGCAAAGCAGTGCTTTGCACAGCTTTGTGTTACTTTCAAGAGAATGTCCAGTGCATAACAAGTTTTGCACTGAAAATTAAATTGAGAAAAAAACTTTGTGTCGATTTGTGTTAATTTGTGATGCAAACACAGCACAAAATCTTAGTAAATATATCCCTATGTGTAGAATATGCAACAAACAGCCAGCGTGCTTTTGAAATAAAAAAAAAAAGGATTGCACTAGTCTATGTTCCTAACTTCTCCAACTTACTTATAGAATGCAAGCCCATTTTACCAGCAAAACAAACACAAACTAAGGGCCTAATTACGAATTTGGCAGTCCAACGTACCGCCAAACACACGGTGGAGGTGCAGTGGCATTCGGGGACTGCCACACCGGTGGTCCGACCACCGTATTATGACTATGGCGGTCGGACCGCCATAGGACCGCCTCAACCGCCGGCGATCCGCGATCCCTAGTGATGGCGTGGATGTCTGAGGCTGCAATATGCTTGGCTGTGCATAATATTATTAGTTTCCTCACCCCCAGTGGCCTCATGGTGGTGCTCACGCCATGAAAATGCTCGCGGTGAGGAGACTAAGAGGGCCCTACAGGGACCCCTGTTGCATCGGGCCTGGGGATACAAGCAAGGGGGCACATATTGTGCCCCTCTGTGTGCATGCACCCTAGTGCACAGCATGTACTGCAAAGTCCATACTGTGCAGGTACTTGCTTTGGCACACCTTCGGCGCTGCAGTTCAAAGACTCACATATGACCCTTTGAACTGCACCGCCGCAGGACCGCCATGCCGCCGCCCGCCAGACCACAAAATGAACCATAACCTGGCAGTCGGCGGGCGACTTTGGCGGTGTGGAAGAGAGGCGTTGGTGTGGCAGCCCGTCCCTACACCACCAAAGTCGTATTCTGGCCCTAAGTCCCCTTAAGGACTACTTCAAAGACACTTGGGTTGGCAGATTGCACTGCTCTGGACATAGACGCTAACCCAAATTCCACATACCATGGTGGAATGCCTACAACAGCACAATGGCTCAAGAAGCCAAAACCAATGACGCAGTAGAAGGATAGCACAATGACTCCCAACCAACACTAGGGAGAACCCAACCTACACTTCACCAATTCATAGAAGCCCTACAAAAGGAACAAAGCTGCCAGCAACTAAAAATCGAGCAATCAGTAACCCAAATAAGCCCAAAATAAGTAAACATCCCAGTTAAATATACAGCAATAAATCAATAGCAACCTAGAATCAATAGCAAAATCCATATTATAGAACACCTAGTTACCTACACACTAACCAACAAATCTTAACAAAACTACACACCACCACAACTTTTTAAATAAATATTAAATAATGTATTTTTATACATCAGTAAAAAAAAATGAAAGAAGATTGATAAATAAAAATAATATGTCTAATAATTAATTAAAAATCAACACAGTAATAACAACAAAGCACATTAGAAATAAACAAAAAAATGCAACCAAGTAAATCCAAAATATTGAAATGTAAAATAACACATTGTAATTACAGCAAATACACATACATAATTAAATATAGCATTCTGCACCCACAAATAAATAAAAAAAGAAAAATTACAGTTCTGTAGCCAAAGATCTCCATCCATATCCATGTTGTCAAAATATAATCTATCAAAAAGGAAGAAGTGAATTCCAAAAACTCCTAAACAATGTAAACATGAAAATGCCCAAGATAATCTAGAGTCATAAGTAACTATTAGAAACAGAGAAAAACAAAAAAAAGAAACACTCCCGGGAACTCAAAGTATAACATTTTTGGTTTACTAGAAACCAAATTAATTTCCTTTAAAAAAACACAGAAAAATCACAGGTCCATTGATGACTTCAGATATGTAAACCTGTAAAAACCATAGAGTGCCCATCCACATAACACTATTTTCAAAAACAACATTAACCTAACATTACAACTGTAATAAACACAAAATATGACATGACAATATCTAAAATAGTATTGTATAAGCTTTATTTCGACAGCTCGTGTCATAAAAGCTATAAAAGCACCAGTTGGAATAAAGGAAATATAAAAGTGAACAATTCATACAACAGCATATTGCAGATAAATATATGTAAACAAGCCATCCTAGTACGCGACTGCAGCCAGGGTACAATATGCAATTCGACAGATCAGCAATAAGACAGTTAATACAACATAGTACAATAAAAATATACATTAAACACGCTGAAAGAGATGAGGAAGATGCGTTACAATGCTTCCTGATGTGGTGCCTCTTCTGTTGGACCCAATTTACAATCCCCCGCAAGCCTATATAAGATTTTCCAACCCTTCTCGGGGCAACATTATGGAGAGACTAAAAGCAATAAAGTGCATGTGCTTAGCATAAGATAAAACATAAATTACCAGCCTATGAGCCCTACGGTAGCTGCGTGTAATCCTCATACTACTGAGCTCTGTAACATTCCTGTCACGGTTTTTCATCTTATGAGCCATGCATGGCTTAGGAACTTGGCCACACTGCAGGCAAAGTGTGATCTAGGATCTGATCTGAGGATGCGCAGGGTGACCCGATGGTCTCGTGTGCCCAGTTGACGGCAGATCGGTTTTAGCCATTTCGTCCTCGGCGTGGCGTATGCCTGGCAAACAAACATGACGTGGGCAACACTTTCCACCGGAGCCCTGCAACATGGACAGTCCTTTGGTGTGAGGTTGCATGGGTGCCAATTAGCTGTTGTCTCACAGACAGGAAGTGTGCCAAACCTAAAATGGATGTATAACATCCTGTCCCGAGGGACCTGAATTATGTCTAAAAAGGGCTCTAATTGTCTGGTCTGTTTATGGAGATAAAATTCTGTGGTTAGTCTCCCCAAGTTTGGCTTGCAGGATTCTTGTTGTTCCACCCATTCCCAGTAAAGACATTTAAGCTCATCTTTCCTAGGTGGGTCCTGCTTGGCCCAATGTGGTTAAAGCCCTAATGCTGACATAATTTTCCTAACGTTGGAGATCCAGCCTACTTTGCTACTTGTGTCAATCCGTATAAACTCAGATAAGGCTTCCGCATAGGGTAGGAGTTCTGGGGTCCACCTAATGCGAGCAGCGGGCGAAGCCTCACTATATCTCCAATGGATCGCCTACCCATGTCAAGCATGATGGGAGTGAGGGGAATGTTTTGGGGCAGCATCACTAAATCCCTTAGGAGTTTATGCTCAGAGCTGCAGATATCGTGGACCTTGTCAAATCCCCACAGCTCTACTCCATATAGTGCTGTACTAACTGCTTTTGCATCATAGACCAGGAGGGCTGGGGCTACCGGTCTACTGTGTGAAGAACGATATTCCTTCCCAAGTGACCCAGTTACTCGCTTATGGCCCATCAGCATCTTTGTTAGGTGGGGCTTCCACAACATTTTGTCTGAGAGTCGGACACCGAGATAGTCAAAAGCGCCAACCCTTTCCAAGGGAGTCCCGCCTAGCAAGGGACTGCCTTTAAAGGACTTGTGGGGGTTAAAGGCCATGAATTTGGTTTTTGAGGTGTTAATTACCATCCCCCTGATATCGCAGAAGAGTTGAAACCTATTAAGTAGTAGCTGCAACCCTGCGAACAAAAGGGTCGGTACCTTATCGCCCCCCAAGGTTGGTGCATATGCTGGATCTTCTTACAGGAAGCTGACCACTCCATTCATATAAAGGGAGAATAGAGTGGGAGACAGAACACAACCCTGTCGAACTGCCCTGCTGACAGTGATGCGATCGGTCAATTGTGCCTGCGCTCCCTATCTAATCTGTGCGTAGTTCTCTTCATGTAACCGAACTACCAAATTAAGAATAAATGGGGGAATGCCCATGTCTTTGAGTGCCAACCATAGTTTACCCCTAGGGACTAAATCATAGGCAGTCTTTGAGTCAATAAATGCTAAGTAAAGACTGCCCTTGCCGGTCACTACCACTTTCAAATAGATGAGTAAGAGCTGGAATGCCTGGTCGATAGTCCCCGTCCTTGCCCTAAAACCAGCCTGATACTGCAATAGAATAGCATTATCATCTGCCCATAGCTGGATCCTCTGCAACAGAATTCTGCTGAAGACCTTCTGCAGGGCATCTATCAGGCTTATGGGCCTACAGTTTGAGGGATCGTCTCTAGCTTCTTTTTTTATAGATTGGAACCACCTCTGCTCCTTTCCAAGACCCAGGGACTGGGGCACCATTAGCTATTGCATTTGTCAAAAGAAGAATATAGCAGGCCCAATTTGGAGTATCGGCTAGGGATAAGTCTCCCGGAATGCCGTCTGGTCCTGTGGCTTTGTACGGCACTATTCTGCCAATTGCGGCCTCTATTTCATCCAAGGTGAAGAGTTCGTCATCCGAGGGGTACCCGTAGAACTCTGCCATCTCCACTGGGGACGTATCCTCAGTGGTTGAGTAGAGCTTCTGGAAGTGGTCGTACCATTCCTGCCTGGTAATGTAGTTAGGGGGTGAGTGGGCTCCTGAGTGACTACCCTAGGTGACTAGGGACCAAAATGACTTAACGTCCTTCGCTGCACTTGCTTCCTTAAGTTGCTGCCAGCGGGATTCATCCCATGCCAGCTTTGCCGAATAGAAAGCAGCATTATAGAGCTTCCTGGCGGTTTTTATCAAGGGGCAATCCTTATCTTTAATTGCTGCAGCTAAGAGGGATCGCTTGCGGCTTTAATCCTTTGTGTACCACGAGTGGACTCCTCTTGGTGACATGCTGGACTTACGGTCCGACCTAGGAACTGAAAAGTGTGCATTGAGTCAGTCGAAAGTGCGGGAGTGAACCGTAGCTACATCGGCCAATCCACTTTTGCTACCGACCTCAGACTGGAGCTCAAATGTACCTACCGCCAGGTTATGCTGTATGCTATGATCTTATTTCCTTGCAAAGCCACCTTTCGCCATTTTAAAGATCTGTTGTTATTCGAGGGGAAAATCTCCCTAGTGTGGGTCAGGGGTGAGTTGCTCTTGGGGTAGAAAGGAGCTTCCCACAGAGGGTTCATGCTTCGACAGAGAGGATTATAGTCACTCTCTGTAGTGGTACCCACACTCATATCAATCAAGTCTCCCCAGAGCCTCACATCGAGAAGAATGTAATCAATTCGAGATGGACAGCTGACTCTGTTGTATGTGTTTGCGCCCTTCTTGTCCTATATCTAAAATAACACTATACTAATACCAGACTCTAAGTAGGCAAAATGCAAAACACTGCTAAACAGCAGGACACAAACTTTGACCAAATAATCATCAAAATAAAAACTAAGGGGCATATTTATGAAAGGGGTTGCATCGTGCTTGCACCACAATGCCCAAAATGTGATTTATGAAGGAATGCAAGGCCACCTTGCATGGCCCTGAGTGGCTTCATAAATCTGGAGTAATGCAATTCAGCACACATCGCTGCATTGTGTTACTCTGCTCTGGAAAGGCATTCCATGAACATGGCATGGGTGTTCCCAGTCCCACACAACTCCCATGTTTTTTTACACGTTCCCAGATTTCTAAAAGTGGAAGACCTGGAAATGCACCCAAAAGATACACCTTCTCAGGGGAGACGTAACGAGGAGAAATATCTTTATTTCTCCTCGTTACTTCCTCTTTCTATGTGTGCGGCATTCTAATGAATAAAGATGTTTCTCCGCAGCATTTTGATGCATTCCCAGGTCTACAACTAATGGTAAATCTTGGAATGCGCCAGAATCAATGGGTGGATGCATGTATGCGTGGGAACACCCATGATCCACCATAGAACGCCTCCCTGGGGCAGAGTAACTCAAGGCAGTGATTTGAGCTGCCTTGCGTTACTCCAGATTTATGAAGCCATGTAGAGCCACACAAGGTGTGGCATGATAAATCTGACTTTAGTGTTGCGTCGCTCTTGCACCCCTTAAATGGCACAAGGGCGACAAAATAGTATGAAAAATATGGGCTCTAGTACATATAATTCTAAATAATGTTTTGTGTATTAATTACAATTTATTGTTACAAAATTAAGAATAAATACAAACATTTTAATATATTTTAAATAATATTAATTACAGCATAAGATATATAAATACATTAGATTTACCATTAAACAATACATTTAAAAAATCCAGCAAAATATAATAGAAATTTCCCACTAATTACAAATTGTGTTAAAAAATTAATTAAAATCAAACTTTTTAAATTTTGTCTTAATAAATTGTAAAGAATGCTATATTTGTTAATAAATTATATATCACATTTATAATAACAAGAAAATAAGATAAATCAATATAGCAATAGAAAAAAAGAAAAAAAGAAATGTAAATTTTTTTATCAAAATATTTCAAAAAATATTTGACCACAAAATAGAAAATATTAGATTTAAAGTTGCAAACATAATTTAAAAAATCATATCACAACTGTTAAACCAGATGTCAATTCCAAATTAATGCAAACATATTTTTAAAAATCGTCCCACCTTTTTCCCATATAAACCCAACCTTCTGCTTCTATAACATTATAAAATGTATAAAAATACAAAATTTCTCTAATTAATACTTACAAAAATGTATTATAATATTTCCGAAGTACATTAAATAAATTTAGAGGCTAAAAATACCAAAATAATTGGCATAGAACAATAATTAAATACTACAAAAACAACACTTAAAACAATATTCTTACCTTCAATATTTCTGAACACAATATTTTTGGCATACTATTGACATAATATTTTTGTTTCACAATATTTTTTTATTCTTTATTTTGTTCAAACACCTTCCAAGGCATGTTTTGATTTTCCACAGTTTTGCGAAACATTATTGTTGTGGAAGCTGCTGGGCCCACTTCAATCTAGAAAAAAACATTGGCCTAAAGGCAAAATATGTTATGGTCCCAAAAAGCAAAGATTGCCATAATAGCCCCTAACACTGAAGGGAGTTGCTTTGTGTGTGGATGTGCTCCTTTTGAAAGGGAAGAAGACACAATTAACAATTAATTTAGCCAATGGATGAAGTGGGCTGACCACTTTCTAACACATGAGTGGAGAGGGGTAGGTCAGGCCACCTTACGTCCTCCCTAGTGAAACACTAAGGGCTTGATTACGAGTTTGGCGGTGCAGGAGCCGACAACCGCGCCGGTGGCCCGCTCCCGCACTGCCAAACCCGTGTGCCAGATTCTGACTTTTTTAGTCACTGGCAGGCGTTTTTGGGGCGTTCCCATGGCGGTGCCTTTGAAATAGGCATTGCAATGGGAACGTCAAAGACAGTGCCTGCACGGCGTGTGTTCTCACTGAATGCACCCCATGGCCCTGAGGCACCAGGTGTCCCTGTAGGGCCCCCTTTGCTTCCTCTTTGCCACATTTTTCATGGAGTAGGAACCGCCTTGAAAACCGTGGCTGAGAGGAAACTCGTAATATGATTGGTGTGACCGCGGCCGTCCCGCCAAGCATATTGCGGCCTCAAGACTTCCGCGACACCACCAGGTGTCTCTGATCCCTGGCAGTTGCAGCAGTGCAATGGCATTCTGATCGCCCTCATTGTAATAGGGTGGTTGGACCACTGGTGCAGCAGTAGCTGGACCGCCAATGCCACGCTCCCGCAAGTCTGGCGGTCTTCGGACCGTCAGACTTGTAATCTGGCCCTAACTCACAAATGGGTATGGTAGCTACAGAGAAATTGACTGTTTCCCTATTGAGGAGTACATGTCAGACTCCAATTAGGAAATCACAGAACTACTGTCGGAATGCGTGGTAAGACTATTCTTATGGAAGAGGAAGCCTCACACACAGTTTGGGTCATGCTTCATCATCAGTAACTTCTCCCAACCCTGGTAGGACACTGCCACCAAGGCGGACTCAACCTCCTGATGGACTCGGACGAAGGAGGGAGTTCTCCGATAAAATCTACTGGACAATGGGGGGATTCAGGTAAACTAAAAAATACCTTGTGGTTTCCTGGTGTATCCAGGTACGTCTAAAAACCAAAGCGAGATGGTATTTTGAGAGCAATGGCTCAAACCATCTTTCTAAGCCAACATATTTCTGCCCTAATGTCTAGCCTAAACAGGACTGGGGCATGCTTCAAGGCTTAGGATCCCTAAATTTTAAGTGACCTAGTCGCCAAATTTATACAATAATAGAAACCAGGATACCCAGGTGAATCCGACCTGAGCCTAGATATAGATATATTTACCCATATTTTAGGAGATACCGGCTTCCTGGTCTGGGAATGGGACGATGTCCTTTATAGTTAATTACCCATGCATCAAAAGGCTCATCTCAGGATTCCAGACTCATTTGTGATTTGGTGAAGTGGGCTGACACACTGCCCATGCTGTAGTGGTAGTAAGAAGAATGTGACTGACACAACAACAGAACAATGGATGAGAAGGACTGGCTGAAAGCCCATATAAGTAAGTATATAATACATATAATTTTAGTAAAATCAAAAGGTCTTTGCTAATGCCAAATCTAAAAAAATAATACATCAAAAATACATATGTATAAATATAATGTAGAAGAGGGGCTTTGGGTCAGCTTTCTTTGATTTTTTGGCGTTTTTCCTCCCTTTCATAATCAATGCATATGTTTGCAATAAATATATATATATTTTTTTAATAGTGAACCAGTGTGCTAAGGCTTTAGCTATTGGCTTTGCCAATGCTTGTTTTATTTGAGTAGTAATATTTACATTGCGGGTAATCTTATACTTTTATGATACTTCGAAAATATGTCTTGCAAATGGACCTACATTATTATAATATGTACCCATGACAACAGTTTTTACCGTGTTTTTTGCACGCATACTTATAAAGATTTTGTTTACAAAGCTGGCATTGATCCACAGGCTTCTGTTTTCTGAAACCATTTTTCTCACTAATAAAAACTCGATCAAGTTCAGCACCGTTTCTGTAAGACATATTTTGAGAAAAGGCCGATGGGCATACATCAGAAAGGTCTGTGATGGAAGAGTCATGTGCTATAAATATTTGATTATCTATTGAAGCCGTGCTGTGGAGCATTTGTTTTCCATCTGTGAAAGAGCGATAATCAGCTTTAAAAGACGTACAGCGTACATCTCTTTAAATGGCGTGCATAATCTCTGGATCGGGGTCCATTTTCTATGGTGGTAATTTTACTATATTATAATTAGGCTAATTTGGAATCTGGCATTGCTAAACAAGGGAGCTCTGAGTATCATGTGAACGACACAGCGCAGCACATGTCTGTGCGGATAGTGAAAGGCCAATAACAAAAAGACGTTTGATTTCTAACAAGCACAAAGCTATATCACAGCTGACAACTGATCTCTTTTAAAATGGGAGAGTGTTTTTTAAGACAAGAATGCCAAATAAACTTGTACTGCTTCATATCACTAAAAGAGATAAATATTATGCTGCATATATTAAAGCCATTTGCAAAAGGGTCATCTGACATAACTTATATGAAACTTTGTTCAGAATGTGTTCTTAAAAATACTCTATACGAGATACCTTGAACTGAGTGTTTGGAAAGTTTGCAGTGTCCGTGACCCAGAGAGCCTCTTGATTTTGAATTATAGCAGATATTCTTTGCAATATACTGATAGTAAAAACTGAAAGAATAAAAGGGAACCTTATTCCCCTATCAATGAATTGGTTACAATCCCAATTAGTAGCAACAGAATGTAGCATCCATTCGGTCCTTATGAACAAAATGCTTTGGTGTTAAAAAATTGAGGGGCAATATATGGGGAATCTTCCCTGCCATCACAATTGAGTGGCTACTCATTTAGAACCTTGCTAGGCTTCTGGAGGACTGTGCTAGTAAAGAGGTAATATCAATGTCAGTCAGTATATTGTTTAGGTAATAAAAACCATAACAATTTGCTTACCTACAATATTAAATTACAGTATCAATCCAAATACTAAAATTACTAAACAGACATATTTTACTTCCCCATTAAAATTGTTTCTAAAAACACAGGATTCACTCCTTAAAGAAAGGGGGAGTAAGGGTTAGTTTTAGTGAAACCTCATAAGTTGAAATGCATGCGCAAAATGAGGGGTTAAAACCAAATGCTCAGGACCTCATTAATGAGGCCCCTTGGGGCACTTTTGCGCCGCTGGAACGTCACTTTTTTGATGTTCAGGTGACGCAATGTGCCACAGCATATTTACAATGGCGCGTAAAGCCACTAAAGACACCCATGGAATCTGACACATTCCCAGAATTACGAGAAATGGTAAACTTGGGAATGCATCAGAATCTAACGCCACCTCAGGGGTGGCATTAGGGAGGCGCAAAGAGGAGAAATGTTTCCATTTCTCCTCGTTTTCTCCTTTTCTGCAGCACACATAGAAAGAGGAAATCACCTGAATTAATTGATTTTGTGGAGGAAGATCTCCCTTCTTGCATAAAATCAATCAGCCCGCAAGGTGCAAGGGTGCCTGCGTTGGTGCATGGCAGCCTATTGGGCGCCAACACAGGGGACAAGGACATCTAATAGATACGGTGCATTCCTGCCCTTTTCTTTTGACGCAGGGCAGCGCAGCAAGATTCCTTTAATTGCAGCTGTATACTAGGTGCCCTTTTCCAGGCTGTGTAGGAGACGGCATCAGATTTTAGCGCTGATGCCTCAATTTGAAGGGAGGAAATTACTTTTTAGGTCGAGCCTAGCGGCAGTGCGCATGTGCTCCTCGCTCTGCAAGACTGCTGTAGTAGAGTATGGGAGAGAAGCCGCGCCCACTTTCCTCCCATATTTTTCATTGGCTTGTGTCATTGTCTTTAGTAAATGCTGCCTTCAGATTCGTTAATAGGCTTGTTAGTCCCTCCTTAGTACGGCTTGTCTTCATTTGTACCCTCCCATGGCGACTGGCCCCTTTACTTCAGTTGTTACACAGGACCTATTATTTAGTCTGTAAGCACTATTTACTTTAATGAGTTTCTCTTACTGCAGGCCGGACATGCGCTGCTTCAGCTCCACCACCACCACCAATACTACCACCACCAAAACCACCAACACCACCAGCAATACCACCACCACCAAAACCACCACCACCACCAATACCACTACCTCCACCAATACCACCGCCACCAATACCACCACCACAATACAACCACCAATATCACCACCCCCAATACCACCACCACCACCACCACCAATACCACCAGTACCACCACCAATACCACCACCAACAAAACCATCAATACCACCACCACCACCAATACTACCATGACCAAAACCACCACCACCAACACCACCACCAACACCACCACCAATACAACCACCACGAAAACCACCACCACCAAAACAATCAATACCACCACCTCCACCACCACCACCACCAAAACCACAACCACCAACACCACCACCAATCCCACCACGACGAATATCACACCACCATCAATACCACCAATACGACGACCACCAATGCCACCACCACCAATACCACCACCAATACCACCACAATCAATACCACCACCAATACGACCACCAACAATACCACCACCACCACCACCAATACCACCACTTCCATCAATGCCACCACCTCCACCACCACCCCCATTACCATCACCACCAATACCACCAACACTACCACCATACCACCACCACCAATACCACCACCACCACCAATACCACCACCAAAACCAATACCACCACCAATACCAGCACCAATACCAACACCACCACCAATACCACCACCAATACCACCACCAATATCACCACCACCAATACCAATACCACCGCTAATGCCAATACCATCACCACCAATACCACCACCACCAATACCAGCAATACCACCACCAATACCACTACCACCACTAATACCACCACCATCACCAATACCACCACCACCACCAATACAACCACCACCAATACCACCACCACCAATACCACCACCAACAATATGAATACCACCACCACCAATACCACTAATACCACCACCACCACCAATATCACCACCAATACCACCACCACCAATACCACCACCACCAAAACCACCACCAAAACCACCACCAATAACACCACCAATACCACCACCACCCCAATATCACAACCACCAATACCACCACCATTATCACCACCAATACCACCACCCCGAATACCACCACCGCCAATACCACCACCAATACCAACACCACCACCACCAATACCACCACCAATACCACCACCACCAATACAACCACCACCAACACCACAACTACCAATACCATCAATACCACCACCAATACCACCACTTATAACACCAATACCACCACCACCAATACCACCACCAACACCACAACCACCAAACCACCACCAATACCACCACTACCACCACTACCACCACCAATATCACCACCAATACCACCACTAATACCACCACCAATACTACCACCAATACCAACAATACCACCACCACCACCACAAATATCACCACCACCAATAACACCAATACCACCACCAATACCACCACCACCAATACCACCACCACCACCAATACCACCACCACTACCACCAATACCACCACCACCAATACCACCACCAATACCACCACCAATACTACCACCAACACCACCACCAATACCGCGATCAATACCACTAACTCCACCAAAAAAAACACCACCAATACCACCACCACCACCAATACCACCAATACCACAACCACCAATACCACCACCACCATCAATACCACCACCTCCACCACCACCAATACCACCACCAATACCACCACCACCAATGCCACCACCACCAATACCACCACCACCAATACCACCACCAATACCGGCAACACCAATGCCACCACCACCAACAATACCACCAATATCAATACCAATACCACCAATACCACCACCACCACCAATACCACCACCACCACCAATACCACTGCCAATACCAATACCACCACCAATGCCACCAATACCACCACCACCAATACCACCACCACCACTAATACCACTACCACCAATACTACCACCACCAATATCACCACCACCAGTACCACCACCAATACCACCACCAACAATGCCACCACTAATACCACCACCACCACCACTACCATCGCCACTACCACCACCACCAATGCCACCACCACCACCAATACCACCACCAATGCCACCACCACCACCAATACCACCACCACCATTACCACCACCACCAATAGCACCACCACCAACACCACCAATACTACCACCACCACCAATACCACCACAATTAATACGCCCACCACCACCAATACCACCACCACCAATACCACCACCACCAATATAACCAACAATATCACTACCACCAATACCACCACCAATACCACCACCACCAATACCACCACCAAAACCATCAATACCTCCACCACCACCACCAATACCACCACCCCCAACACCACCACCAATACCACCACCACGAAAACCACCACCACCAACAATACCAACATCACCAATACCACCACCACCACCAATACCACCACCACCAATGCCACCACAACCAGTACTACCACCAATACCACCACAATCAATACCACCACCAATACCACAATACCACCAATACCACCACCAATACCACACCACCATCAATACCACCACCTCCACCACAACCACCATCACCACTAATACCACCACCAATACTACCACCACCACCAATACCACCAATACCAGCACCACCACCACCACCAATATCACCACCAATGCCACCACCACCACCAATACCACCACCACCATTACCACCACCACCAATAGCACCACCACCATCACCAACACCACCAATAACACCACCACCACCAATACAACCACCACCAATACTCCCACCACTACCAATACCACCACCATCAATACCACCACAACCAATATGACCTCCAATATCACTACCACCACCATCAATACCACCACCAATACCACCACCACCAATACCATCACCACCAAAACCATCAATACCACCACCTCCACCACCACCACCAATACCACCACCAATACCACCACCACCAACAATACCAACACCACCAATACCACCACCACCACCAATACCACCACCACCAATACCACCAATACCACCACCAATTCCATCACCACCACCAACACCACCACCAATACCACCACCACCAATACCACCACCACCACCAATACCACCACCAATACCACAATACCACCAATACCACCACCAATACCACACCACCATCAATACCACCACCTCCACCACAACCACCATCACCACTAATACCACCACCACCAATACTACCACCACCACCAATACCACCAATACCAGCACCACCACCAATACCACCACCAAAAATACCAATACCAACACCACCAATATCACCACCAATACCACCACCAATAACACCACCAATACCAATACCACCTCTAACACCAATAACATCACCACCATTACCACCACCACCTATACCACCACCACCAATACCACCAATACCACCACCACCACTACCACTAATACCACCACCACCAATACCACCACCACCACCAATACCTCCACCACCAATACCATGACCAATAACACCACCACCATTATTAATACCACCACCACCAATACCACTAATACCACCACCACCACCACCAATATCACTACCAATACTACCACCACCACCAATACCACCACCACCACCAAAACCACCACCAAAAATACCACCAATACCACCACCACCCCAATATCACCACCACCAATACCACCACCACCACCACTACCACCACCAATAACACCACCCCCAATACCACCACCACCAATATAACCACCAATACCACCACTACCACCAATACCACCACCACCACCAATGCCTCCTCTACCAATACCACCACCAATACTACCAATACCACCACCACCAACACCACCAACACCACCAATACCACAAATACCACCCCCAATACCACCACCAATACCACCAACACCAATACCACCACCACCACAAATACCACCACCACCTATACCACCACCATCAATACCACCACCACTACCAGCAATACCACCACCACTAATACCACCACCACCACCAATACCACCATCACCAATACCACCACCACCACCAATACCACCACCACCACCAATACCACCACCACCAATACCACCACCACCAACAATACCACCACCACCAAAACCATCAATACCACCACCTGCACCCAACACCACCAAAACCAATACCACCACCACCAATACCACCACCACCAATACCACCACCAATACCACCATCATCAAAACCACCACCAATGCTACCACCAATACGACCACCACCACCACTACCACCACCACCACCAATACCACCACCACCAGCAATACCACCACCACCACGAATACCATCACCACCATGAAAACCACCACCACCAATACCACCACCAATACTACCACCACCAATTCCACCACCACCAATACCACCATCACCACCAATACCACCAATACCACCACCACCAGTACCACCACCAGTACCACCACCAATACCACCACCAATATCACCACCACCACCAATATCACCACCAATGCCACCACCACCACCAATACCACCACCACCATTACCACCACCACCAATTGTACCACCACCATCACCAACACCACCAATACAACCACCACCAATACTCCCACCACCACCAATACACAACCAATATGACTTCCAATATCACTACCACCACCATCAATACCACCACCAATACCACCACCACCAATACCATCACCACCAAAACCATCAATAACACCACCTCCACCACCACCACCAATACCACCACCAATACCACCACCATGAAAACCACCACCAACAACAATACCAACACCACCAATACCACCACCAATACCACCACCACCAATACGACCAATACCACCACCAATTCCATCACCACCACCAACACCACCACCAATACCACCACCAATACCACCACCACCACCAATACCACCACCACCAATACCACCACCACCACCGTCAATACCATGACCCACCACCACCACCAATACCACCATCACCAATACCATCACCACAGCCAATACCACCACCACCAATATGAATACCACCAGCACCAATACCAGTAATACCACCACCACCACCACCAATATCACCACCAATACCACCACCACCACCAATACCACCACCACCATCAAAACCACCACCAATAACACCACCAATACCACCACCACCCCAATATCACCACCACCAATACCACCACCACTACCACCACCAATACCACCACCCTCAATACCACCACCACCAATACCACCACCAATTCCAACACCACCAATACCACCACCACTACCAATGCCACCACCACCAATACAACCACCACCAATACTACCACCAACACCACACCCACCAATACCACCAATACCACCACCAATACCAGCAATACCACCACCACCAAGACCACCACCAACACCACCACTACCACCACCAATACCACCACCAATACCACCACTAATACCACCACCACTACCACCACCACCACCAATACCACCACCACCAGCAATACCACCACCACCACGAATACCATCACCACCATGAAAACCACCACCACCAATACCACCACCAATACTACCACCACCAATTCCACCACCACCAATACCACCATCACCACCAATACCACCAATACCACCACCACCAGTACCACCACCAGTACCACCACCAATACCACCACCAATATCACCACCACCACCAATATCACCACCAATGCCACCACCACCACCAATACCACCACCACCATTACCACCACCACCAATTGTACCACCACCATCACCAACACCACCAATACAACCACCACCAATACTCCCACCACCACCAATACACAACCAATATGACTTCCAATATCACTACCACCACCATCAATACCACCACCAATACCACCACCACCAATACCATCACCACCAAAACCATCAATAACACCACCTCCACCACCACCACCAATACCACCACCAATACCACCACCATGAAAACCACCACCACCAACAATACCAACACCACCAATACCACCACCAATACCACCACCACCAATACGACCAATACCACCACCAATTCCATCACCACCACCAACACCACCACCAATACCACCACCAATACCACCACCACCACCAATACCACCACCACCAATACCACCACCACCACCGTCAATACCATGACCCACCACCACCACCAATACCACCATCACCAATACCATCACCACAGCCAATACCACCACCACCAATATGAATACCACCAGCACCAATACCAGTAATACCACCACCACCACCACCAATATCACCACCAATACCACCACCACCACCAATACCACCACCACCATCAAAACCACCACCAATAACACCACCAATACCACCACCACCCCAATATCACCACCACCAATACCACCACCACTACCACCACCAATACCACCACCCTCAATACCACCACCACCAATACCACCACCAATTCCAACACCACCAATACCACCACCACTACCAATGCCACCACCACCAATACAACCACCACCAATACTACCACCAACACCACACCCACCAATACCACCAATACCACCACCAATACCAGCAATACCACCACCACCAAGACCACCACCAACACCACCACTACCACCACCAATACCACCACCAATACCACCACTAATACCACCACCACTACCACAACCACTACCACCAATACCACCACCACCAATACTACCACTAATACCACCACCACCAATACTACCACCAACACCACCACCAATACCACCATCAATACCTCTACCACCACCAATAACACCACCACCAATACCAACACCACCACCACCAATACCACCAATACCAATACCACCACCAGCAATACCACCACCACCACCAATACCACCACCACCAATACCACCAATACCACCTCCACCAATACCACCACCACCATCAATACCACCACCACCAACACCACCACCAATACCACCACCATCAATACCACCACCAATACTGCCAACACCAATGCCACCACCACCAACAATACCACCAATATCAATACCAACACCACCACCACCACCACCACCAATACCACCACCACCAATACCAGTAATACCGTCACCACCACCACCACCAATATCACCACCAAAACCACCACCACCACCAATTCCACCACAACCACCAAAACCACCACCAATAACACCACCAATACCACCACCACTCCAATATCACCACCACCAATACCACCACCACTACCACCACCAATACCACCACCCCCAATACCACCAACACCAATACCACCACCAATACCAACACCACCACCACCACCAATACCACCACCACCACCAATACCACCACCACCAATACAACCACCACCAATACTACCATCAACACAACACCCACCAATACCACCAATACCACCACCAATACCACCACCAATACCACCAATACCACCACCACCACCACCAATACCACCACCAACACCACCACCACCAATACCACCACCAATACCACCACTACCACCACCAATACCACCACCAATACCACCACTAATACCACCACCACTACCACCACCACTACCACCAATACCACCACCACCAATACCACCACCAATTCCACCACCATCAATACTACCACCAACACCACCACCAATACCACCATCAATACCACGACCACCACCAATAACACCACCACCAATACCAACACCACCACCACCAATACCACCAATACCACCACTACCAATACCACCACCACCATCAATACCACAACCAGCAACACCACCACCAATACCACCGCCACCAATACCACCACCAATACCGCCAACACCAATGCCACCACCACCAACAATAACACCAATATCAATACCAGCACCACCAATACCACCACCACCAGCAATACCACCACCACCACGAATACCATCACCACCATGAAAACCACCACCACCAATACCACCACCAATACTACCACCACCAATTCCACCACCACCAATACCACCATCACCACCAATACCACCAATACCACCAATACCACCACCACCAGTACCACCACCAGTACCACCACCAATACCACCACCAATATCACCACCACCACCAATATCACCACCAATGCCACCACCACCACCAATACCACCACCACCATTACCACCACCACCAATTGTACCACCACCATCACCAACACCACCAATACAACCACCACCAATACTCCCACCACCACCAATACACAACCAATATGACTTCCAATATCACTACCACCACCATCAATACCACCACCAATACCACCACCACCAATACCATCACCACCAAAACCATCAATACCACCACCTCCACCACCACCACCAATACCACCACCAATACCACCACCATGAAAACCACCACCACCAACAATACCAACACCACCAATACCACCACCAAAACCACCACCACCAATACGACCAATACCACCACCAATTCCATCACCACCACCAACACCACCACCAATACCACCACCAATACCACCACCACCACCAATACCACCACCACCAATACCACCACCACCACCGTCAATACCATGACCCACCACCACCACCAATACCACCATCACCAATACCATCACCACAGCCAATACCACCACCACCAATATGAATACCACCAGCACCAATACCAGTAATACCACCACCACCACCACCAATATCACCACCAATACCACCACCACCACCAATACCACCACCACCATCAAAACCACCACCAATAACACCACCAATACCACCACCACCCCAATATCACCACCACCAATACCACCACCACTACCACCACCAATCCCACCACCCTCAATACCACCACCACCAATACCACCACCAATACCAACACCACCAATACCACCACCACTACCAATGCCACCACCACCAATACAACCACCACCAATACTACCACCAACACCACACCCACCAATACCACCAATACCACCACCAATACCAGCAATACCACCACCACCAAGACCACCACCAACACCACCACTACCACCACCAATACCACCACCAATACCACCACTAATACCACCACCACTACCACCACCACTACCACCAATACCACCACCACCAATACTACCACTAATACCACCACCACCAATACTACCACCAACACCACCACCAATACCACCATCAATACCTCTACCACCACCAATAACACCACCACCAATACCAACACCACCACCACCAATACCACCAATACCAATACCACCACCAGCAATACCACCACCACCACCAATACCACCACCACCAATACCACCAATACCACCTCCACCAATACCACCACCACCATCAATACCACCACCACCAACACCACCACCAATACCACCACCATCAATACCACCACCAATACTGCCAACACCAATGCCACCACCACCAACAATACCACCAATATCAATACCAACACCACCACCACCACCAATACCACCACCACCAATCCCACCACCACCACTAATACCACCACCACCAATACCACCACCAATACTACCTCCACCAATTCTACCACCACCACCAATACCACCAACACTACCAATACCACCAATACCGCCACCAATATCACCACCACCACCAATACCACCATCAATACTACAACCACCACCAATACCACCACCAATGCCACCACCACCACCAATACCACCACCAATACCACTGCCACCATTACCACCACCACCAATAGCACCACCACCATCACCAACACCACCAATAACACCACCACCACCAATACCACCACCACCAATACTCCCACCACCACCAATACCACCACCACCAATACTACCACCACCAAAATGACCTCCAATATCACTACCACCAATACCACCACCATCAATACCACCACCAATACCACCACCACCAATACCATCACCACCAAAACCATCAATACCTCCAACTCCACCACCACCACCACCAATACTACCACCAATACCACCACCACGAAAACCACCACCACCAACAATACCAACACCACCAATACCACCACCACCAATGCCACCACCACCAATACCACCACCATCAATACTACCACCAATACCACCAATACCACCACCAATACCACACCACCACCAATACCACCACCATCAATACTACCACCAATACCAGCACCACCACCAATACCACCACCACAAATACCACCACCAATACCAATACCACCAATATCACCACCAATACCACCACCAATACCACTACCAATACCACCACCAATAATACCAATACCACCTCTAATACCAATACCATCACCACCATTACCACCACCACCAATACCACCACCACCACTAATACCACCACCACCAATACCACCACCAATACCACCACCACCACCAATACCACCACCACCAATATGAATACCAATACCACTAATACCACCACAACCTATACTACTACCACCACCACCAAAACCACCACCACCACCATTAACATCACCAATACTACCACCACCCCAATATCACCACCACCAATACCACCACCACTACCACCACCCCCAATACCACCACCACCAACACAACCAGCAATGCCACCACCACCACCAATAGCACCACCACCAATAGCACCACCACCACCACCAACACCACCAAAACCACCACCACCACCAATACCACCACCACCAATACTCCCACCACCACCAATACCACCACCACCACCAATATGACCTCCAATATCACTACCACCAATACCACCACCACCAATACCACCACCAATACCACCACCACCAATACCACCAAAACCATCAATACCCCCACCTCCACCACCACCACCAATACCACCACCACCAATACCACCACCATGAAAACCACCACCACCAACAATACCAACACCACCAATACCACCACCACCACCACCAATACTACCAATACCACCACCACCAATGCCACCACCACCACCACCAACAATACCATCACCACCAGTACCACCACCACCACCAATACCGCCACCACCATTACCACCACCACCAATAGCACCATCACCATCACCAAAACCACCAATACCACCACCACCACCACCAATACCACCACCACCAATACTCCCACCACCACCAATACCACCACCAATACCACCACCATCAATACCACCACCAATACCAACAATACCACCACCAATACCACCACCACGAAAACCATCAATACCACCACCTCCACCACCACCAATACCACCACCAACACCAATACCAGCACAATGAAAATCACCACCAATACCAACACCACCAATACCACCACCACCACCAATACCACCACCACCAATGCCACCACCACCAATAACACCACCAATACCACCACCATCAATACCACCACCAATACCAACAATACCACCACCAATACCACACCACCATCAATACCACCACCTCCACCACAACCACCATCACCACTAATACCAACACTACCAATACCATCACCACCACCAATACCAGCACCACAAATACCACCACCAATACCAACACCACCAATATCACCACCAATACCACCACCAATACCACCACCAATACCACCACCACCAATACCACCTCTAATACCAATACCATCACCACCATTACCACCACCACCAATACCACCACCACCAATATGACCTCCAATATCACTACCACCAATACCACCACCACCAATACCACCAAAACCATCAATACCCCCACCTCCACCACGACCAATACCACCACCACCAATACCACCACCATGAAAACCACCACCACCAACAATACCAACACCACCAATACCACCACCACCACCAATACTACCAATACCACCACCACCAATGCCACAACCACCACCAATACCACCACCACCAGTACCACCACCACCACCAATACCACCAATAGCACCACCACCATCACCAACACCACCAATACAACACCACCACAAATACCACAACCACCAATACTCCCACCACCACCAATACCACCACCACCAATACCACCACCACTAATATGACCTCCAATATCACTACCAGCAATACCACCACCACCAATACCACCACCAATACCACCACCACCAAAACCATCAATACCACCACCTCCACCACCACCACCAATACCACCACCACCAACACCAACACCAATACCAGCACCACGAAAACCACCACCACCAACAATACCAATACCACCACCACCACCAATACCACCATCACCAATGCCACCACCACCAATAACACCACCAATACCACCACCATCAATACCACCACCAATACCAACAATACCACCACCAATACCACACCACCATCAATACCACCACCTCCACCACAACCACCATCACCACTAATACCAACACTACCAATACCATCACCACCACCAATACCACCACCACAAATATTACTACCAATACCAACACCACCAATATCACCACCAATACCACCACCAATACCACCACCACCAATTCCACCTCTAATACCAATACCATCACCACCATTACCACCACCAATACCACCACCGCCACTAATACCACCACCACCAATACCACCACCAATACCTCCACCACCAATACCACCACCACCCATACCACCACCACCAACATGAATACCACCACCACCAATACCACTAACACCACCACCACCACCAATATCACCACCAACACTACCCCCACCACCAATACCACCAACACCACCAAAACCACCACCATTAACATCACCAATACCACCACCACCCCAATATCACCACCACCAATACCACCACCACCACCACTACCACCACCACTACCACCACCCCCAATACCACCACCACCAATACCACCACCAATAGCACCACCACCACCAATACCACCACCACTATTACCACCACCACCAATAGCACCACCAGCAACACCACCAAAGCCACCACCACCAATACCACCACCAATACCACCACCACTACCACACCACTACCACTGCCACCAATACCACCACCACCAATACCACCACCACCACCAATAGAACCACCACCAATACCACCACCACCACCAATACCACCACCACCAATACCACTACCACCACCACCAATACCATTACCACCACCAATACCTCCACCACCAATACCACCACCACCAATACCATCACCACCAAAACCATCAATACCACTACCTCCACCCCACCACAAATACCACCACCACCAATACCACCACCACTAACACCACCACCAATACCACCACCACCAATACCACCACCAATACCACCAATACGACTACCACCAATGCCACCACCACCAATACCGCCACCAATACCACCACCATCAAAACCACCACTAATACCACCACCACCACCAAAACCACCACCACAACCAATACCACCACCACCATCAATACCAGCACCTCTACCACCACCACCAATACCACCACCACCAACACCACCACCAATACCACCACCACCAATACCACCACCACCACCAGTACCACCACCACCAATACCAACACCACCAATACCACCACCAATACCACCACCAATACCACCACCACCAATATCACCACCAATACCTCTACCAATACCACAGCCACCACCAATACCACCACCACCAATACCACCACCACCAATACCACTGCCAATACCACCACCACCACTATTACCACCACCACCAATACCACCACCAATAACACAACCACCAGTAATACCACCACCACCAATACCAATACCACCACCACCAACACCACCACCACCAATAACACCACCAATACCACCACCATTCCCAATATCACAACCACCAATTCCACCACCATCAATACCGCCACCACCACCACTACCACCACCAATACCACCATCCCCTATACCACCACTACCAATACCACCACCAATACCAACACCACCACCACCAATACCACCACCAATACCACCACCACCAATACCACCAATACCACCACCACCGATACCACCACCAATACCACCACCGCCAATACCACCACTAATACCACCACCACCACCAATACCACCACCACCAATACCACCACCACCCCGACCAATACCACCAATACCACCACCACCAACACTACCACCACCAATATCACCACCAATACCAATACCACCACCAGTACCAATACCACCACCAATACCAATACTACCACCAATACCATTACCACCACCACCAATATCTCTACCAATACCACCACCACCCTTAATACCACCACCACCAATACCACCATCACTAATACCACCACCACCACCAATACCACCACCGCCAATACGAATACCACCAATACCACCAATGCCACCACCACCACCAATACCACCACCACCAATACCAGCACCACCGATACCACCACCACCAATACTACCTTCCCCAGTACCAATACCACCACCACCAATACCACCACCACTAATACCAATACCACCACCACCAATACCACCACCTCAGTGCCTCTCGCTCACTAGTAATAGCAGGGGCACTGTACGAGGCTGGAGCTGCAGCAGAGACCATCCCTCACTCCCTCCTTCCATGTCTGCCATAAAGCACAGCCTGCCATGCACCAGGAGGTGAAGCCAGGGCCCTACTACAGCTGGAGTGTTTTTTTATTAGGCCAAAGATAGCAATGACATTAAGCAATGCCACACTGCACGCTCAAGTCATGAAGAGGGCACAAAATAGCCCCCCTCCCACTCTTCCTCCTGAGCCATGACAGTGTAATCACAGACCGAAAGGTGTTGGAGCACTTTGTTATTGTTTATAGCTCAGATCATATGTAACTCTCACTTCACACTTTGTGTCTGTGTAATTTACAACACTTACACATCTTCTTCACTGCACTATTTATCACTACCTTGAAGACGTCGCAAGTCGGTCTCTTCCTCTGATATTTACAATCTAACAAGTGGCCAAGAAGGGCCTTTATTGCAAAGCAATAGGTCTCGCATTTGCGTAGAATTTAAGCTATTAGTATTGTAATGACAATGCCTTTTATTTATGTTTTAAAACCCAAAACATAAATAAAAGGCATTGTCATTTACAATGCCAATAGCTCAAACTCGCGTGAATGCGAGACCTATTGCATTGCAAATGCTTGTTGTATTTGTTGGTGGCACAGGTTACACAGGGTCTCAAATATATCTTTCAAATGGCCTTTGAGTGAGTTGCCTGGCACTTTCAGGACCCGAATGTAATATTTACAAGTATCAGACCCGCAGACTAAAGTTTGTCTTGACAGACCAAATTCCAGGAGGAGTCTCATCCTACAGATGTTGCTGGGCAGTTAGAATACTTTCTTATAGCCTGTGCACTGTGCCTGCTCCAAAGTAGGAGCACAGGCCCTGGGGAAGTCCTGATAGCCATATAGCAGTGTGGGGAGAAGTGTTGCCTTCATGACCCTGAGTATAGGTGCTGCATAGGCACTTTTTAAATTTGTTTTGAGGCACTTAAGACTGTATGTGATGGCTGTGCCTTTTTTTTCAGGGAGACTATGTGGGCTGTAGGTTTGGAGGTCTCTATAAGCCAAACACCCAGGTAGTTGTACTTCCTTGCTGTTTTGATGATCTTACTCCTCAAGTGCCACATGAGATATTTCTTGTTCTGATAGCAGTCGAAGATCAAGACCTTGGTCTTATCTTGATTCACCGTGAGGTAGTTTTTTCCATTGTAAATGTGGAGGCTGCTCAGGGCACACTGTATGCCCAATTTCATATGGTCTATTACAACTATGTTGTCAGCATATTGCAGCATGTGTAACTTCGACTTGCCAAGTCTTGGGGGAACATGACAGCCACCCTCCAGATATTTGCCCAGGTCCACTGTGTATGGATTAAAGAGGAGGAAAGCAAGAATGCACCCCTGCTTCAGGCCGCCGAGGTGGTAACTTTTGAGGCGACCAAGTGTGGGCCCGTTCTCACTCGGACCCATTTGCCAGAGATGATTGCTCTTATTAGTTTCAAGGGAACGCACCATGCATTTACTTTTCTCCATAACGTGGTGCAGTCTACTTTGTCGAAGACAGCACTGTAATCAATAAAGGAGCAGAAGAGTGGTGGCTGATTTTTCTAAAACTGCTTTATGGCTCAGGACTGTGAGTGTGATGATGCTGTTGATTGTTGGTGCAGCTGCTTGAAACCCTGTCTGAAAGAAAGGCAAAGCACAATTTTCTGTGACCCAGGCCTCTAGCTGCTTGAGGAGGGTTTGAGCATGAGCTATCAAGCAATAGTTAGACAGATTTGACTGGTCCCCTTTCTTGAGTATTGGGCACAAGATGGATTTCCTCCATGTGTCTCGGACTTGAGCAGAAAGGAAGGCATAGATAAAGATGGGGATTAACATCTTTTCCCACTCCTCCGAGGCACATTTAAATATACTTACTGGAAGTCCATTAAGCAGACCCCCCCAGGATATTGCAGCATGGATTAGCAAATTTAGCGTTACAAATATGGAAATTTAACAGCACAAATATGGGAATTTTGCAGCATTTTTGCGGCCCTTTATTTTACTCATAATCATTCATTTTCAGCCTTAAATCAATGGAAACTGTTTTAGCAGAGTGTTCCACTTTGAAATAGGCATGTTTAAAGTATCTGCAGCACTACGGAAGCACAGCTCCAATCCTAACCTCCTGAGAGGGGGTCCTATTTCTCCCTGGGATGTTCTAGCACTGATATACGCACCCCTGCCAGGCCATCGCTGCCTCCTGGACCCATGAGGCATGACACCTCTTCCTCAGGTGCCATACGGCGCAGGATCATAGTGGGTGGAGGTGCATTGCCACGGCTAATGTAAGCATGTTAAATATTGCTCTACGCATATCAGTGGCATGGGGGTGGGTATAAGCCCTTTCATAATACAGCCCCCACCTCAATGTCACTTACAGGTGCTGTGTGTGCAGTCTGCAGATCAAATATGAGACTATTCACACCAAAACTCCTCTGTGAGCAAACCCCCTCCCCTGGTAGTGGAGTTCCCCAACAAATACAGAATCAAGAACTGAGGGGTTCATTACTGTGCATGCACTTATTGTCATTAAATTTGAATACATAACTCTCAGACTAAAAGTGCACTGGATTTTTTGCAGAGTCTGAATATAGCTGACTTTTAAAACTCCTATAACCTCCGTTCCCCTTTTTTTTGCG
The DNA here is from genome assembly GCA_963921515.1 of Calotriton arnoldi. NCBI lineage: Eukaryota > Metazoa > Chordata > Amphibia > Caudata > Salamandridae > Calotriton > Calotriton arnoldi. The sequence continues at coordinate 316,648 of CAWUFW010000664.1, forward strand.
ACTTTAACAAATGGAGCACCATTTGGGGCTGTGCGGTTGCCACATTAACAGGGCCTCCTGAGCCATAGCACACAAAGGATCTGATATGTTGGTAGCTCACATTTCTGTGTTAAATAATGATGCACACATTAACTTAACTGCAGCTACCCCAGCCCTCCACTGATAGAGTTTGACAGGCCAAGTTAGTAAAGAATTCTTTTTTTACAGTTAGTGTACACACACACACAATAATTTATATCAGCTTCTCCATTGTCCCATCTCTCACCACACACCAGTTGTATTGAGTTATTTATAGTTATGTACAGTGTTCTCCTGGGACAATACCACAAGTGCCACACCCCTCTTCTTTCCAAATGTCAACCCTCCGTCTTTCAACAAGTTACTGTGGCAGCCTCTGCTTGCACGTTCTCTGGAGATAGTATTTCATTCTGTTCAACTCTCAGAAACAATCTTGAATCTGATAGAAGGCTCGGAGTGGCTGCCAAAATAATGCTCAGCGCCACCCAGGGATTAAGTTACAGCCCATAGGGACATGGGGGAGGGCTGGCTGGTAATGATTGAGAGGTACATGGACTGCCAGCCGAGACAGCAGACATGTTCAGAGAGATAGCGGACACTCATTGCCAGAGACAGCCTAACTCCACTGCAGCAGCTTTATCAGGCTTTAGCAGCTAAACATTGGATACGTTACTTTTAGAGCCTGAGCTCTGCTCACCACGCTCACCCCTCCTGCCCCCTGTGGATCCTGTGGCGTGCCCTTTCAGAACACTATCAGGTGATCATACCTTCCGAATAGCTGCTGATCGTGGCAACAGACATAGCAAAGAAGTCTCTTCGAATTTACATCAAAAGCTGTGGATGGGTGATATGGCTACCAACACCAGATTGTTTTCACACTGATGGTGAGGGCAACAACAGAGATCTGCATTTTGTCTAGTCACAGTTTTGACTCATTAAGTAGCATAAGGGGTTAATGTACCTGCTGCAAAGCACATTGTATAACATGCAAATCACACATGTATTTTTATGTACATAAGTAAGGTGCAACTGCGTTTGGCACAGAGATCTTTTTGTTACTTGCAGCGCTTAAGTTGGAACGAGCTCCAACGGGTGGATGACTGTATGCGTCTTCGTTAAAACAGAACCATGAGATTGATAATCACGTACTGTTGTGTTCTGTAAAAGAATATGGATTTAAGCTTGGGCCAAAACGGCACTCCTTGAAGGTAGTTCGCTGGAGCTCGTCCCGGCCGCTTGAATTAAAAGATCTGCGCTTCATTCCTAAATAGTTACAGTCGTAAAGATACTGACAATTGTGACTTTGCCAAGTGGCACAGTTGGTGCCAGGATAAAGGCTACACAAGCTCTTTTTCCAGGTCCTGAGGATAACGCCGTAAAATATGATTGGGGTTTGAAACGCGTAGACCTTTCTGTGACCAAACAAGTGTTCTTTAATCAATTGAGTATCAGGTCCATTTCTGATTGTGTCAATTAATGAATCTAAGTTTCTATTGACCTGAATACAGTACTGTTTGGCAAATTTTCTCCCTGGGTTTGAGTTTTATCTTATATATATTTTTGATTTATCAGTGTATTTCTCTAACCTCTCCCTTGGACTTTTCTTCTGTTTTCTCTTTTTCTTTTCTGTTTGTTGGAAGTTGAGCTTGCTCATATGTCTTAAATGTTGTAAATATGAAATGTAATGTAGAGTCACATTTGTGATTGTTTTATTTGTATTATATCATTGTATTGTTTTGTGGTCCCGAAAAAAGAATTTAGAATGTTCATGAAAATAATAATATGAACGCTTTATAAACTATACAAAGAAACACAAAAAAGAAAATAAACATTTATTTGTTTTACAATCACTCTGAGTGCCACGTGTGATTGTGCCGAATGAAGTGGGAATAGATATCAGTATTGAAATCCTCCAACAGTAGGATTTTGTGTGTGGTAAACTCTTGGAAGAGGTCCTCCAAGCTGTCACAAAGATCTTCAGTTGAGGACAATTTTGAAGGATTGGTCACATTATGGTAACAGTTTATCAACAGCAATGAAGTATTTTATGGTGAATTGTTGTTCCTGAGATTGATGCCTCTTGCAAGGCCGAAGAGGTTGAATTGAGTGGCAGGAACTCAATCTTACATGAATGCTTAATGAAAATTGAAAGACTACCTGTGGGCAGCCAAAATGATTGGCGCGCCTTGCTGGCTTGAATAGTTCATAGTATCTGTTTAGAACTGATAGAGTGAGTGCCCAAGTCTCTTGCCGGCAGAGTATGTCACCTCTGTCCAAGTAGGCCAGCGAGGACTTACTTGTCACGCTCCAATGTTCCAAGATGTGATTGTAAGATTGAGCTCTGTCTGAGATTGAAACTGGCCCGAAGAGAAGTGGCTAAGAACAACTTAATAGGCCGCCGCTATGGTGGTTGCCCAACCGTCCCCATCCGTCGTAATCTTTACTTCTTCTTATACACCTTAAAGATATTTGGTTGTGGGCATAAGATACTTTTAAGGAGTTTGCATCTTTTGACGTACTTGGGAGCCAGTCATTGGTTGTGCCCTATGCACCCCTCAAAACACGCCTGTGTGGCCTTGGGGGCTCCTGCTGCAGTAGCACGTAGGGGTATTCGGTAGGTGTAACTTTGATAGCTCAATTCCCCATTCCTCAAAGATCCTCGCTTCACCCAGAATGATGTCTCTCTCGACCATGTAGTTATGGTGGCTTCCGAGATTCATCTTTCTGAGAATCGGCAAAACTTTACAGATGTTAGGTCAGTGGAGGTTAACTCTTTAGTGTTGGAATATGTTGGAATATACATAAGAGGTTACCTCTATTAAGTATGTTGTGGGAGCCCTTGGGAGTATAATCTGGGATGAACGTGAGATCAGACTGCTCCGGAGCGCTTGCATGAGCAACTCACCCGGGCTGGTAGGTAAGGACTCCGGTGCACTTAAAGATTGAGGAGGTGGGAGCTTAAATTCAGCTGGAAGGTGGCTTAGGTAGTCTGGTGAATGCTTAAATATAGAACCAATCAGTCCTAGGCCCTTTGGGGGGTAGGTCATGGGGATGTCTGTGGTTAATTGTTGAGGGCTCTGCTGTCGCTGGGTTTGAAGCGGACCCTCTGGTTGCTTGTCCCCATTGCAGACTGTCTGTTGGAGCATACTGGGGGGCTGCCTGGTCCAGGTCAATGGGCTGAGAACCGTTGAACCAAAGAGTGTTATGACCGCAGCTGGCAAAACTGAGAGGCACTTTTACAGGTGGATTTCAGATCATTAGATTTGAATAAATGATGGCCTGTTGATTGAGTAAGTATAAGAAAGGACTGTGTTGGTCCTAATCTCTGCCATTTGTTTCTCAGACACATTTCTCAGACAAATTTGTATCCCCAAATCCCTGCCCATTGACCTTTGATGGCTGAGTGCCGTTGATCCCTTGTGTGGCTGCTGTTGGTTTATTTAGAGCGCTGGCTGAAGAACATGTGGTTACGTCCTCTATAAGCAATCCCACCTGCATTGTATCCTGAGGGGCTTAGTTTCTCATTGTACATATACTTTCCAGGCTCTCCATGATTGACTTAGGTAGCTCAGAGATGAGTGTGGGTATTGGAATAACCTCTGATCCCTGTGCATTGTCCTTTGGTAACTGGGTGCCATTGGTCCCCTGTGTAGGCACTGTTGATTTATTTGGGGTGCTAGATAAGGAGCTCATGACTACGCTCTCTATGTGCGGTCCTGCCAGTGATATGTCTGGAGGGGGGGGGGTTCTTGTTGTTTCTTGCAAACAGCTCAATGTACATATGCCTTCCAGGTGCTCCTTGTTTGACTTAGGTGGCAACCTAAATATGGGAAAGAGCTCTGTTGGTCACTGCCCTTGGTGCACCAGAGGGATGGTGGCTGCTGCTGAGGTCAAAGATCTCCTCTTTTTCTAGGCACTGTTTTTTTGACAGTTTTTTCAGTTTCTTTTTCTCCCTTCTCAAGAGAATTGAATTTTTTGAGGGGAATGGTGCTATTGGAGTTACCGATGGCCGGGATAAAACTCCCTCTTTGGTCAGGCTCGGGATGGACGTGTCTGGTGCAATGCAGAGGGAGTGAGTGGATGGTGTGGTGGGAGAATGGGACACTCAGTTTCCTGGGGGACAGTTGGTACCATGACTAAAGAAGGACGGCAGCATTTGTCCGTTGATTTGACTGGGACTGTTCTATTCAAGAGCAATTCATTTGTACCAACTCCAAGACAAGAGGTAATGTCACAGGAAGAAATAACTATTCTTGAATGAATACCAACTCGCTAAGCAGTAATCCCTGTGTTTATGTAATTATGTATAGCTCCGAGCAGTGTAAACTGCCACCAGTGATAACATTTAAGAGATAGGGCACATACATTGTTGCTACTGATGATACCAAAACAGTCAAACGGAATACCAGGGGTATACATTCAGAGGTGACAGAAATAGTGCCTGGGCAGGAAGCCCACTCGTCCAATATTCTCTGAGTGTTTCTTGAGTACATCCACCATGTTTATCTTGAGATTTTTTAAACTGCTTCGCATCTCTTTAATTTACTTCAGAGCACTAAAGGTGACATCAAATGATAAAGTGGCCGAGTGTAATCATGTGGGGTGTCTAGATATTCTTCAGTCATAATCCCAGTTCTGTCTGCCTATTAATTGAAAGCAATATAAAAAGAATTAGAACATTGGAATATTGAGTGCTCCATTGAAGACAACGGAGTAGCTCTGGGCTTATAATGGCTGGCATAAGCCGAGAGCTCCAAAATTCAAATGTTTGTCTTCATGCTTCTCTCTTTTTAATTTAAAACATTCTACCCTTATTCGGTAAAATGTTGTTTATAGCCATATGCCCTTCTGCATCGGGCTATATCAGTTGTTAAAGGCCCTCCCCCTCGTTATAGGCCCTCACGTGTCTCGGGCTATATTAGGCTATATTAAAGGGAGGTTTGAGATGGGCCAATAGTTCACTAATATGTTTAGGTCTAAAGATGTTTTATCAAGATGGGAATAATGAATAATCTAAAAAAAGAGGAGCTTTTATCCTGTTGGGCATTTCTGTCATGAGAAAGGGGATGAATCTGTTGAGGCATGAGGATGAGTAGTGACTCCTAGGTGAGTATGGACACTTTTGCCGTAAGGCTCAGGCTTATCATCTCGAAAGCCTGGAAGGGTTTGAATAAAGTAAAAATAGATCATAATTGAGGTGGCGACATGAGAGGGTAAACAGGTTATTCTGGTGTGTTAAAAAGGGAGTCACAAATTTTTGCTAATTTGGATTCGAAGAACTCAGCTAGATCTTCATATTATTGGAATATGCATGGATTACTTTTCAGAGCATCTGGTTTACATAGTTTCAGGAAAATAGTGTAGATTGTCTTTTATTTCTTTGGATGCCTTACTTATTCGCTTAGCAAAGTAGACTTTCTTGGCTCTCTTGTTGGCTCATAATCTTTTTTCTTTTATAGTGGGTGTTGTCCACAGAGGCTTATGTTATAAGCATCCCAGATTAAGATTAACATGTTCTAGTATGCCACTGTACTACTTGGTTACTACTTACCTTTCGATTTCTGGTTTTGGTTGGTGCAATGATATATGAAGAAGAAAGTGTTCCAGTACAATATTATAGCCTTATAGCCCGCTGCCGAGGGCTATACCGGCTGTTAAAGGCCCTGATCCTGAGTTATAGGCCCGAGCCCCAGGCGAGAGCCTATAACGAGGCGAGGGTCTTTAACAACTGGTATAGCCTGAGGCAGAAGGGCTATAAGGCTATTAGAACATTCCACCCACTAAGGGTAGAATATTCTAAATTACAAATGGAGAAACAAAAAGACAAACATTGGAATGTTGGAGTGCTGGGCTTATACCAGCCATTATAAGCCCAGAGCAACTCCATTGTCTTCAATGGAGCTCCCAACATTCCAATGTTCTAATCAGCTTTATGAATCACTCTTCCAAAATATCAACTCCACAATATTGATTACCACAATATCATGACAGTAAGTATATACAGCTATGTGGAGATTTACTATTCTTAACATGTATGGGCCTTGATAATATATATTGTTAAAATATATAGGTATGTAGTTAAGTATAGTAAATCTATATATACCTATTAATACTTAACTTTAGCAGTTTTTCTGTAAAAACAATATGTGTGTGGGCTCAAAGTTTTTCAGGGGACAGTCACCAGCACTGTACAATATTATGTCACTCTCAAGAGGCGGGATAACGCACCACTTGACAGATGCTTCTTAAAATCTATAAAACAATTTTTCAGCTTCCTTCCCATAAATCTCCAGCCCAAATAAGGCTGGAGTTTGGAATTTCAAAACAGACACTGGCACAGAAGGCAGCATTCGCAATATGTTGTCACAAACTCAGGTCAGCTAAAGAAGACTCCTGGGCCACTACCTTTGGTCCGAACTGAAAACAAAGCAAAAGTCTTCGGCAAGGTCCTACCTGTCCCAGGCCTAAAGTACGCTTGGTCTAACGAATGCCTGGGAGCTAGCCATCAGGAATTTAAAAGGGTGGCAAAAACGAGCACAAAGCAGCTCTCACTATTAGAGGACAAGGCTTGCCTGTCTCAGTGCAAAAATGACTGGATGACACTGCTCACCTGTAGATGTTTTAAACCGCAGTACTATCTAAGCGAACGTTATAAGGACTGGACAAAGGTACAGCTCATGAAACCAGGATGGCGATAATCCCTATCCCAAATTATTACCCTTCTTGGAAAAGATGTGAGGAACTGGCGAATTGCCTGCTGTGCAACCAGCATAAGGAAGATACAATTCACATACTGTGCTTGTGCCCCAACCTTATAGAAGACAGGCAGGAGCTGCTACGAAGAAGGTGGATCGCCCGGGGCACAAGGTCCTGCAGGGAGGCAGTGTTGACCTGCTTTGAACCATCGGACACTACACTAAACTGTGCACTGGTACTTTTTTTCATTGTTTCTTAAAAAAGGTGGATGCCATGGCTCCAGCAGTTGAAGGTTAGGGGTGAGCTTAGAAAATTAGCAGCTCTGGTTTTAGTCCCTTTAATGTACATCTCTTGGATCACTTTTAAAGTCTTTCCCATAAGTGTCATCAGGGGTGGGCAGGTACATCAGTCGGCTATATTCCCCAGACATCTAGGGGCATATTAGCAAGAACGGCGTTAAAATTATCGCCGCTTTACCAATAGAAGCCCATGTTCTGCTGTGATCCTGGGCTTCTATTGGAATTCTCAAGGGCATATTATCAAGCCCATTATCGCCGCTTTAGCGGCAGTTTCCTGCCGCTAAAGCGGCGATAATTTTAACGCCGTTCTTGCTAATATGCCCCCTAGACTTTGCACAAACACCTGTTTTATCCCAGCCTAAAAATATTGCACTTTATCCGTTTTAGTGTTAACCCTTTTTTATCATTTTAGTTTGAGCATATTGCGCTTGATTTTGTTCCACAGGTCCGCCAATTGGCTAAGGTCCTGAGACTCCTGGACCTTTTTTATATGCACCTTTTAACGCCAACAGTTTTTGTCATTTTTATTTGCCGCACAGGCACTTTTTCCGTTTTACTGTATAACAATTATCTGCTTATGTAAACCAGCAATGCTTTGGGGCAGGAAGAGTTTATCAAGAAATCTGGCCACACTCTATTGGCTTGTCTTAATTTCTGCAAGCCTCCTCCCCTCGGGTGAGGCTAATGGTATTAACAGGCTTGGGCAGCTTCATCCTAATCACACGGTAGGAAATTAGTCTCTTTCCAGAGTTCTGTCTTTTAAAAGCCAGCGACGATGGAACCATGTCTCTGTTTTATAAAATTTTATAAATGCAAATTTTTGAATATATGTGTTATGTACTTACTGTGCAGTGTTTTGCAATGGTTTTTAACAATCAAGCAATAAAGATTACTTATTTATTGAATATGATGTCACTCACCATTGTGGCATACTTTTGAGCAGAAAAGATATTCCTGTAGTACAAAACACAAGGGCATATGTACAAGCCCCTATCGCCACAGGAACGTCACTTTTTGTGACGTTCCCGTGGCGATAGGGGCCTTGCCTTATGTACAAGGCAGCGTTAAGTCACTTAACGTGGCTTAACGCTGCCTCGTACATAAGGCACCCTTTCACGCTATGTTTAGCATGAAAGGGGCGTGCAGTGGGTGTTGTGGTGGGCGTTCCACAGCAACACCCATTGTATTTGACGCTGCCCCCTATGTACAAGGGTGGCGTACATAGGAGGCAGCGTCAAAATTAAGACCAGGAAAACCCTGGTCTTAAGGTGCCCCTTCCTGTACATAAACAAACCTTTTTAAAAAATGCCATTTTGTAACTTTCATGTGTGCTGCATGAAGCAGCACACATGAAAGTTACAAAATGGCATTTTAGGATTGTTTATGTGCAGGAAGGGACACCTTCCCCGGCACACAGACACCCTTCCAATCTGGTGCAAGGGTGCCAGCGCTGGCGTTAAGTTGTTAAACTTAGCACCATCGCAGGGGGAAACGCAAGGCTGCACCACATTCTTGTAAATATGGTGTAGCCTTGCGTTTCCGAAGTGGCGGAGTGTATCATTAAGCCCAGGAGGCTAACGACACGCTCAGCCACTTCTATTGTACATATCCCACACAGTCTTTATCTATTACCAATTTATAAAATGTTCACAATCACTAAATACCTATTTCCAGTTTTCTTTTGGCTTGATAATTGTGAATCATGAGCTGCAAATAGGAAACAATGCAGAAATTGATGACCTCACAGGCCCAGGAAGTGATCCAGATGCAATGTAGCTGAACTTTGGAGAGGACCACTCTTCACAACTACTGGATTACAAACCAAATTGAGAAGTATGTAAAGCCAGGTGCCACAAGAAGAGATGGGGAAAAAGCAAGAGGAAATTCAGTGTTCAGGATCCCGAAAGGGTGTGTTGTGAAAACAAAAAAATGGCCTCCGTGAACTTTTCAGAGGCTATAAAAAAACAAATATGAAGCCATAAACAAGGTTGCAAAACTGTTGTAGTGGTTACCAACAGGAGCATTGAGGAAATCAACAAATGCTGCTATGACCTGACACCCAGGATCAAGACATGAAGCAGGAGGAACAGGTAGGGGACCCAGCAACAAGCCACTACCATCACAAATGGAAGAATTGATACAAACAGCTGTTCACCCAGAGAGGGTGACTGGAAATCTGCAATCGACAAGTCAACTCAAAGACAAAGAACCGCAGATGTGTTAAACAAAAGCATTGATTTAAAATATCTCCTAAAACTATTCATTAATGTAAACAAAGTATAATTAGTACAAAAAAACAAAGAACACTCCTTGTCAGATCTTATGCATATCAGACAATGCAAGCTGGTTAATGTAATCCTAGAATTATGCCTACAATCAATTCAAAATCATACATTAAATATGAACCTAAAAGGAAAACAAAAGCTCTGTATATTTAAATTTTTCATATATTGCGTTTGAGTTCTAAATAACACCTTTCAATACATGTACCTTGCATATTTTTAAGTAAATAATTATATTTAACAGTATATTATTGTTAGAAACTGAGTTTCTAGTTGACTGGGATGCGAGCCCTGGTCAAGCAGCACCCACAATCCTAGTCAGGGTAAGGCACAATCAAATCCCAAATTAACCTGTGCTTAACCCCCTGGTAGCTTGGCACAGAACAGTTTGGCTTAACTTAGAGGCAATGTGTAAATTATTTGTGCTACACTTCAAACAGTAAAACAATGAAAACACCACACAAAAAGGATCCCACGCCAAGTCAAAAAAGTACTGCAAAATTTAAGGAAGAAAACAAGACCAAAATGACAAATATCCAATCAGTAGGATTGGAGTTATGAATTTTTAAATAATAAACAGGAAAATACTACTTAAAAGCATAAAGTGCCAACTGGAGATATCTGGGCACACTGGGCCAGATCAAAGTGAAACGTTCAAGCCGACCACGATGGAGCGAGGATCAGATACAGTCCCAGATCAGTTTACCTTCTCAAGTTTTGTGCTAAAAATTCCGTTTGCATGGAAGAAGGACCCCGGGACCAAGATCAGCTGTGCTGGCAGTGCTTGGCAGCACAAAGAGCAGGTCGGGCATCACGGACTGGGCGGCTGAAGCTTTGCATTGGTGGTCCTTGTGGGCGAATGATGCTTGCTGTGCAAAGAGATGGGCTTGTTGTGGATCACCCTGATTTCCAGTGCGAACGGCCCAATCACGGTTGCAAAGAGCACAAAAGCATGCATTAAAGAGCTTAAGAGCCACACCAAGGGCCCAGGACCTGAGAGGTACCTCTTGGGGTCAGAAATTCGCTGAAGATGGGTTGAGGAGCTATTGGGGACCCTGTTATGTCCCAGATACTCCAATAAGAAAGCCAGAAGACTAGCCTCTTGAGGGTCCTGGGTTCAAGATGGGCTCCAGGTCCAGTTCTTCTTCCCAGACATGAGGGCAACAGGCAGCAGAGCAAGGCTGCAGCTTTTTCAAAGAAGCAGTCCAGAAGAGTGGCAGTACAGCAGTCATTCTTCCTGGCAGAGTATCCACAGGTCAAAAAGTGTACTAAAGAGGTGGTGCCTAAGGTCCTTCTTTTATACACTGGTGCCCTGGTTCTGGAAGGTGATAGAACCTTCTAGACAGTGTCTTTGAAGTGTATGGAATTCCCAACCTCCCCTGCCCTGGCTCCAAGCTGTCTGAAATGGCAATGCAGGGTCGTTAAACCCTTTGTGTAGAGACAGGACACAGCCTATTCAGGTGAAAGTGAGGTTGGGCCCAGCTCCTCCCTCCTATCCAGCCAGTGATGGTCCATCCAGTCACACCCATGCTCCCATCGTGTGTGGCTGTCTAGGAGGAATGCATTAAGCCAACCTGCCACCTACTTCCAGTAATGTGACCAGAGACAGGCTGCAAGTACCAAATGCAAGGAAATGGCAACTACCTAAAAATGGCACTGCCATTTTAAGAATTGTAATTTAAAGTCTGACTTCACCATAAGTTAGGAGTTTAAATTAGGATACCAGACACACCAAACATGAGCCAATTATCTCTTCCCATTTGGAAATTACACTTATAAAATGTAATAAGGCAACTCCAGTGCTATCCTTATGAGAGAGATAGGCCTTGCAGTAGTGAAAAAACAATTTAAGAGGTTTTCACTATCAGGACATGTAAAACCTAACAGTACATGTCCTACCTTTTAAATATACTGCACCCTGCCCTCTGGACTGTCCAGGGCCTATCCTAGGGATGACATATGTATAACACAAGGGAAGGTTTGGACTTGGCAAAGGGTTTCTTTTGCCAGGTTAAAGTGGCAGTTTAAACTGCACACACAGACTCTGCAATGACAGGCCTGAGCCATGTTTAAAGGGCTACTTAAGTGGGTGGCACAACCAGTGCTGCAGGCCCACTAGTAGCATTCAATATACAGACCCTGTGTGCATGTAGTACCACTTTACTAGGGACTTATAAGTAAACAAACAATGCCAATTGAGTAATAGCCAATTCTACCAAGTTTCAATGAGAGAGCACAATCACTTTAGCTCTGGTTAGCAGTAGTAAAGTGCACAGAGTCTGAAGGCCAACAAAAATGAATTCAGCAAAAAGGAGAGGAGGAAGGCAAAACGTTTGGGGTAAACCCTGCAGAAAGGGTGATTTCCAACAATCATCATATATTTCAATCCAAAATTAGATTACATTAAATAATTAGATGCCCTAACAAAGCCTACTGCCCAGATTAACCAAGCACAGACTGAGGAAGAGCCATCAAAGCAGGAAGACTTCGAACAGCTGTAAAAAGTGCTTGTGAAAATATTGTAGTATACAAAAAAGTGATGGATGGAATGCTGGAATTAATCTCAGCCACTGGTAATTGCTCGGGCCGCTTCCAAGTCCATTGTTATTTGGCACACCATGCCACCTCAGTTTGTACCCAGCCATATGCAAACCAGTCTTGACTCCGCTAGAGCAATCTAGCCGAACTGCCAGTCCAGGTCCTCACTCAACCAGAACACAAGCAGCCCAAGTCTTATTTTGCCAATATAATTCTCATTAGTTGAGTATAGCTTGTCTCCAGTGCCACAAAGATCACAGGACCCACGCCTGGGCAAACCTATCCTATTTGCGCCATTAAACTGAAGTATACAAAAAAGTGATGATTGGAATGCATAATTAATCTCAGTCACTGGTAATTAATTTGAACACTGTGCCAGCTCAGTTTGGACCCAGATATAATAAAATCAGTCTTTACCCTGTTCCAGTGGGAACAGTCTAGCCCGAACTGCCAGGCCAGGTCATCTCTGAACCAGAACACAAGGATCCCAAGACAGGTTTTGCCCAATTAGAGCTCATCAGTCGGGTATAGCTTACACTTTGCTTCTAATGGCACAGTGAGCACTGAACCAACATCTGTGCATATCTGTTCAAGCTGAAGTATACAAAAAACTATATATAAAAGAGTATACATATTAATGTACCCCCCTCTGCTTATTGATATGTGTTGTGATGTATGAATGATAGATGTATGGGAGTGAAGTAAGTCTGAGTTTTATAATGGTGAAAGGGTGAGTGGTCTGCCAAAGGAAAAACATATTTTCTTAGTTGAATACGGAACTCTATTCCTTTGGTGAATAAAGGGTCCCTCTCATTATTCTCTTCATATTATATATAAATATATATTTATATAACACATATACATATATATGTGTGTGTGTGTTGCATGGTGCATGTGTGTGTATCAATAAAAATGTGTTAAAGTTTCAAAAATTGTATTTCCTATTACTATACAAATCCAACTTAAACCACACAAACCTACGAAATTGAAAACTTACAGTTATAATTTAAAGTTATAAAGTGAGATCCAAGCAAAGCATACTATAACTTTCCTCCATACAGAGTGTTCTAAACTAAATTATACATTGGCCCTCTACCATGCACAGTGTTCTCATACATGATGTCATTTGAGATGTCATGAGTGTTGTTATGAATGCTATGATTTAACACTCTATATGTGATGTAATACGAAAGGGCATAAGCAGTGCATGGGAAAGGAGTGAGTTAAATTAAATTTAGGATATATATGTGATCAAGGCCGCATGTCTGGCGGCCGAAACGCGTCACTTTTGGACATAGATGTGTGAATAACCCCATCTGTTGAATACTTCTGCCTTTGGAGTCTGTGCCTGTGGTGTTGCGCTGCTGCTGCTGCCGTAGCGGATACATTCCTGGGATTTTCGTGGTGATATATATATATATATATATATATATATATATATATATTAATTTTTTTTTCTTTTCGCAGGGTCGCACGAAGAGGCTCATGATTATGTTTCGGCCCTCAACAACAACAATTGTAACTTGAAGTTCACGGAATGTATTAGTGACATCCAGGGACCATATGTAGATCTTTTGGTCTATATCAAGGACAATACCCTGCAAACCACACTATATAGGAAGCCTACGGCTGGAAACAGCACCTTACATGCGGGCAGTTTCCATCCCAAAAGTGTAATTAGTGGGGTGCCAAAAGGATATTAAAGCTTTCTCACCGAGCCCCGCTGTGTCCCTCTTGTCTTCTTTCGAATGGAGGAGATTGTTTGTGTGATGTTAAGCGTGCAGCCAGTGGCACGCAGAGGAGACCCTTCCGTGAAGTGTTCTTTGATTACAGTGGCAAAACAAACAGTGAGGATCCGAGGTATTGGAATGCCACGAACCGCCACCCGACCCAAAGTAGCAGGAGACAGCTGTCAATGGACGGTCCATCACTGTATGGAGAGACGTGGTCACGGCACCGGCGTCTCCAGTCAAGCTGCGAAATTGGGAAAGTGAGGCTGGAAGTAGGGGCAAGGGAGAAAGTTTTATCAGCCTTTACATCAGTGTTTTACCTGATTACGCTCAAAATTGGCCGTCAACACTGTGAGCCAAAGAAAATCCAGGCCCAAGGGGACATTTTGCCCGGCTGAACATCAAGCTGCATTATGGGAATTGCAGTTCTTCAATCTAACTGCATGAGTGTGCTAAGGAGCGAATGCAAATCAGGTGTGCTCCCGTCACTTTGAAAGGAGGAGCAGACCTATTTAAGAGACATTTTTTCAGTTAATCCAAACACCCGTGGCATTTGAGGAAGGTTGATTACCGAAACGCGTCATGCCAAAAGGATATTAAAGCTTTCTCACCGAGCCCCGCTGTGTCCCTCTTGTCTTCTTTTGAATGGAGGAAATTATTTGTGTGATATATATATATATATTTCTTTTTTTTTCCGCAGGGACGCAAGAAGAGGCTCATGATTATATTTCAGCCCTCAACAACCACAATTGTAACTTGAAGTTCACGGAATGTAATAGTGACATCCAGGTACCATATTTAGATCTTTTGGTCTATATCAAGGACAATACCCTGCAAACCACACTATATAGGAAGCCTACGGCTGGAAACAGCACCTTACATGCGGGCAGTTTCCATCCCAAAAGTGTAATTAGTGGGGTCCCCTATGGTGAGATAGAGAGACTGAAACGTAACTGCTCTACAGAAGATGAGTTCACAAGATCTAAAACTGAGGCATTTAACAGATTCAGGGAACGAGGGTACAAGGAAGGAGTACTAAAGGAGGCAGATAAAAAAGCAGACAAACTACAAAGAAAGGATTTGTTACTTGCAACTAATGAAACACGAGTACAGAAACAGGATGAGAAAGGAGTTATCAGGATGATAACGGAATATACAACCAGTTCCACGGAAGTCTTTCAAATTTTCCGGAAGAATTGGAGGATTTTGAAAGCAGATAATATTATAGGGCCTCACATCTCAGAAAATCCTCTTATGACATACAGAAAAGGTCCAGTTTTGAAAGATCAGTTGGTGAGGAGTCATTTTATAAAGGGCCCCAAGAAAAAAGACATGATAACAGGATTCTATCCATGTATGAGTTGCAAGGCGTGCAGAAACAGCAAAAAAGTAAAAGAATTTAATATTCCAGGCAGAACAACCAAACGAAAAATTTACAAACTTATGAATTGTAATTCAGATTTCACAGTTTATTGCTTGACCTGTCCATGCGAAATGAATTATGTTGGGAGTACGATTCATCCAACAAAAAAACGAGTCCTTGAGCACATGCGTGCCATTAAAAATCGTGATACCACATATCCCGTGGCACGCCATTTTCAGGAGAAACACAAATCGAATCAAAATCTTTTGAAATTCTTCTGTATAGACCAGGTCCCTAAGGATGAGAGGGAGGGGACAGAACGAAAAAACTAAGAAGGTTGGAGTCCAAATACATTGTGGAGTTACAAACCAAAACTCTGTCAGGCCTCAATAATCAGGAGGAATTATGGGTTCACATTCCGTAAACCCATATGAAATTGGGATAGAGCAACATCACTGTATTCGGCACTTTAGAGATTATAAGGGTTAGAATGAATTGACAGAGCAGGAAATGTAATTGATTGTAATAAATGGGCAGAAACATCAATTGAAATGATACAAAGCACCATAAGGATGGGCATTTCATAAGGTTTTGTTGATGATGGAATGTACAGCAATGAAATTTTTGAACATTCTGTGGAAATAGTGTTTGAGGAAGTTTGCTCATTCAGGGCTTGATCCAAGGGAACTCAGGAACATTTAGAGACATGGTGAAAGAAACCATTGAACCACAGTAATGTGGATATTAATGAAATTGTGCCTTGCTCTGTTGTAGATAATTCATTCATCTATGTATTGTTTGATTTAGAACTGAAAATGATTATAAGAGCATATGTTTGAAAATGAGCTATTAACATGATACACAAAAAAGATTGAATGATTCATAAAATGCACTGAATTGAATTGTGACACAAAACCAAAGATTAGATGCCCCATAATGACTTGCCCATTCAGAGCTCAATATGAACACTGGGTAATAGTGACATATATATCAACTAGAGTGGTGCTTTGAACATCAAGAATACCTTTATAAGATGGCCGCCACAGAAACCCTGTCTGGCTCTGTATATAGAAACAAACCCCTTTTTACTTTCCATTGCTATTTTTTGCACAATTGTAATGAACTGCTTCCTTTCTCTATGTTTATCAATAAGATTTAAAAATTGCATTTTTGTTTGACCCCACCGACATTGACAAAGGCGTGTAGCCGAATCGTGTCTGTCGGGTGTTTTGTCGTGTGGCGAATAAATCCTGAAATATACTTTCTCCAGTGTGTGCCTCGTTCATGACCAGGAAGTGAAGGTCATCATCTGGGAATATATATATATATATATATATATATATATATATATATATATATATATATATATATATATATATATATACATCCTACTTTGGCAACCGCCAGTAGGCAGTTATAGTTAGGACCACTTTTCCATAGGAAAAGCGTTTTTTGACTTGCCTATATCTTTGGCGCCGGTTGACAAATCTTTGTGAAATTTTCCCAAGAAAGTGTGCCGGTGATTCTTGTTGACCAAAGCAGATAAATATTCCTTTTGTTACACACACATCAATTCACATCATTCATGACTGTAACTATTCATATTTAAAAAGAAGAAAACATATTATGCTTTTATCTACTAAATTATATATCCACTCTTTCAAAACACTGACCACTGTATTATGTAAAAATGTCACATTTATTGCACATTGATATATATAAAAATAAAAAAAATTACTTTTTTTATTTTTCACAAACCACATTTCATAAAAAACTCCACATATTAAAATCACATGCTGTTAAAAATAACAATTCATCAAAACTCCATCTCCAAAGAAGTGTCTTCTACAAATAGTAATGGATGATAATATCCCTAATTGTATCAAATATACACACAATAATCACAAAATAATATAAAACACAGATCTTTATCACAGGTTGTCGACGCGGCATATCGGTGGCTATTTATAATGATGTGCTCCACCTTCTTCAGGAACAAACAATTTATTTAAAAAACACAAATCTATCTAGAGAATAAATAAAAAAACAACATATAGATATTTAATCAAAATTACAATAATTATAAAACAAATTTACATAAACAGGCTCAGTGTATAGATATTACTGATCATAAATATTACTCTATGTATCAACCTCATTCCTTCAGATTCTTTTGCAAAATGTATGCATCACAAAGAGTTTACCCAGACTCACTTTTAATTAATAGTAGGAGTCTTTCTGTAGAAAGTTTTTGTATTGTACCTTTCATCTCATGGCTAACCAATGAATTACTTTTTATATGCCATGACTCTCAAAAATTAGTTAAGAGTCCTGTTTCTCTCTGGATTATTTTAGAGGTATTAATTATTATCATTCCATTACCTCAGTGTCTGTATAAGTACGTTACACATACCTCAAATGAAAGGGCTATCTTCCTGTCCCTTTGGTTGTTTAGTTATATCCTCACTTCTTTAGAGTTATAGCGATTTCTCTTCTCTCTAAAGCAAAACAATACTATTAGATTTTGCAAGTCAGGATGCATTATTACAGATCAGAGGAGCCGAACTAATAAACTTACTCTGTGTATGATTGAGGCCTTTTACCTTGCTACTCCTTGACCTTCCTAGTAGTTTCTAACAGAATGTTATTATCTTTCCTTCTCCTTTATTTCAATTTACAGTCAGACCTATATAGAAATTAAAAAGATATTTCTACATGGTCCGAGAATATTCATAGTTAGTTCCTCTCTCTCACATTTCTCAACTATCACAGATATCCTTACCTCAATTTTCAAATTTGGGGTGTGGTCTGTGCAAAAGCCTTGTTGTTACTCTAGTTCTGGCATAAAAAAGACCACATGTTCACTTGATTCCACGTTTTTTGATTCATGTGGTACAGGGGATCTCTATACATATATTCCCTCTCGATACATTAAAATTATAACAACACAAGACAGTCCTTTAATCACTAAACACTATGGGGACGGTTGCGATGTCAGGCGGAATTGCTTCAGCCCCACACCTTCTCCGGTCAGCGGTCCCGACCGCCTAATTAGGATGTGACCAAACACTGGTCGGTCGCATTCCAACATTTTCCTATGGGAACATGGATTACGGCAGTAAACCAGCTGTAATACATGTTCCCATAGGGAAATGAGAGGTGCTGTTCATCCCTGCAGGGATCAATGGGCCCCCAACCGGAGGCTGCACACACAAGGGGGCCCTGCTGGGAATCCCCAAACACACTTTCCGACATGGTTTCCATGTCGGACAGGCCGACATGGAAACCATTATATGTTAAGAGGTACCCACTTGAGTTAATTTGTAGGTTTGGGAGCAAGGGGCTCCTCCACAACCTATATGCTTTCTCTGTAGGCTCACTAGAGCTCTATGGGCTGGCCATTACTTGACGTGACAAGTCAAACAACTGATTGTGTTTTTTTTTTGTAATTTTATTATGTTTTTACACTCATTCATATTTTTTTAATTTCTCTGATTGTACAAAAATTAAAAGCATGTTTATAAAGCCACAAGAAATTCATTAGTTCAATTATACAATTATTCCGCTTAGAGATACATGTCACAATTATTTTAGTGCATTGTCACAGTTTGAAGCCAGTACATGTATATTAAACCATTTAATCCCCTCAATCAATACCCTAATCCTGTAGCCTTGGTCCTGGGGTCCCAGAGGGACCCAGCCGAGCAAAAAGCATTTATTTTTAAATTATTGGTGTGAAATCCCAAACTTTGTGAATTTGTGCTAACATAAAAGAAAAACAAGTGCAGACTCCCATGCTTGTTTTGAACAGGGCCCCCGGGGGCGCCAGGTCCAGAGGGCATCCAGCGCTTTATTAAAAAATGGAGAGGGGCTCATATGGCCCCGCTCCAAGGGCCTTGTGGACCCCTGGGTCCTGGGAACCACCACCTCCCTGGAGCTATGATTAAATAAAGAGATGGGGGGCCAAGTGGAGCCCCCTGGGACCCAGGGACCACCACCTCCCCGGGGCCAATCATTTTTTTAAAGGTGGGAGGGGGCCTGCGTGGCCTCCCTCCCGGGCCATAAACAGCCCCGGGGACCACCACCTCTGCAGGGCCGGCCCATGCACAACAAAGGAGGAGGCCGTGCGGCTCCTCTTCTGGAGCCATTAGTGGATGCCCACTCCCAGGACACAGGTGTTTAATTTTGCTTGGCGGGAGCTGGAAAAGCAAACACACTGCTTCCAGCAAGCAGGAGCTGTCAATGTGCTCCCGCTTGCTGAAAGCGGAGTTTTTATCTCTTGAAAAGAGATGACACTATTGCTCCTGCACGCAGGGAGCTGCATTTTAGGCATTATTTGCAGCAACAATGTCAGTTCCTGCAGGAGGCGGGGAGCTGGTTAGGACCACAGTAGCCTTGAGGCTCCCTCCACGGTCGCATAGCACGCTGGCTGCCCTGCACTCGCTCACAGACTCACTCAGAAACTCATGTACTCACTCACAGACCCACTCAAAGACTCACACAACCACTCACATAATATATATATATATATATTACCTCATGGTCACCAGTAGGTAGTTATAGATCTAGTTTCCACAGGAAGAGCATTTTTTGTTTTGTTAATAACTTTGGCATGGTTTAATGAATCTGCATGTAATTTTCAAAACTGTTTTGTCACTCACTTAATGTGCTGTCTTGAAAGTGAGTGGCAAGCATGGGCTGAGAAAAAGGGGGTCCCAAAACATGTTTTCGCCATGTTAATTCCCACAGGAAATTTAGACACAACTACAGCCCAAACCGCTGAACGGAATTACACTAAATTTGGTAGAAAGGTAGATTTTGGTCCAGAGAAGTGCCTTTTTGTGATTTATTGTAAATTTGTTCTGTAGTTTTAGAGATATTAACTGAAATGCAAATTTGTATATCTAGGGTCGCGGATCCGAGGGGCCTCGCACTGCAGCAGGTCCCTGATTGGCAGGCCACAACCTGGGAGAAAAGACTGCCATTTTGTATCTCAGGGAAACGGTTCTCAGGCTGAAGTGTTGTTTGAATTCTAAGTGAAGGGGTCAGATGAGAGGTTCTCTTTTTGTATGTTTAAAATGAAAGTTAAGCATGTGTACTGTAGTGGAAAATTGTTTTAAAACAATTGTCCCACTCGCGAGATCCACGGACACATCATGGAGCTCAGTGAGGCCACCAGTGTGGTTCTGTGAGGGATCCATGGAGCCGACGTGTCCCAAAAAAATATATATATACTTTTACACCCACTCTAACTCTCAAACAGATAATATTATACCCTCTGACATATCCATACACACCCACCCTTAGACATATAGGAACACTCTCACACCCAGTCACAGACCCACACAGAGACTCATGCATCCACTGACAGAACCACTCAGGCACTCATGCACCTACTCACAGATCCAGTCAGAGACTCTTTTACCTTCTCACAGACCCACCAAGACAGTCATGCACCCAGTCACAGATTCACTGAAAGACTCATGCACCAAGTCACAGACCCATTCAGACACTCATGCACCTACTCACAGATCCAGTCAGAGACTCATGCACCCACTCACTGACCCATTGATACAGTCTCACACCGACACACAGATCCACTGAAAGACTAATGTACCCAGTCACAGACCCACTCAGACATACATGCACTCACTCACAGACCCACTCAAACACTCATGAACCCACTCACAAACCCACTCACACACTCATGCATTCAGTCACAGACCCACTGAGACACTCATGCATCCACTCACAGATCCAGTCAGAGACTCATGCATCCATTCACAGACCCACTGAGACAGTCATGAACTCACTCACAGACCCACTTAAAGAATCATGTACCCAGTCACAGACCCACTCAGTAATGCACTCACTCACAGACCCACTCAGACATTCACATATCCATTCACAGAGCTATTCAAACTCTCTTGCACCCACTCACAGACCCACTGAGAAATTCACACAACCACTCACAGGCCCACTCAGCCAGTCATGCACCCAGTCACAGAACCACTCAGACACTCATGCTCCCACACACGGACCCACTCAGAGACTCACATACCCTCTAACAGACTGACACAGACACTTATGTATCCACTCACAGACCTATTTAAAGACTCATGTACCTACTCACACACCCACTGAGGTATTTATGCACCCACTCACACACCCACTGAGGTACTCATGCACCCACTCACAGACCCACTCAGACACTTCTGCACCTACTCACAGACCTATTCAGACACTCACACACCCACTCACAGACTCACCCAGAGACTCATGCACCCACTCAGACCTACTGAGACAGTCATGCAATCAATCACAGATCCACTCAGACACTCACACACCCAGTCACAGACCCAATGGGATACACATACAGCTACTCACACACCCACTGAGGTACTCATTCACCCACTCACAGACCCACTCAGACACTCATTCACTCACTCACAGACCCACTCAGACAGTGACATACTCAAAGACCCAGTCAGAGACTCATG
The DNA here is from genome assembly GCA_963921515.1 of Calotriton arnoldi. Taxonomy (NCBI): domain Eukaryota; kingdom Metazoa; phylum Chordata; class Amphibia; order Caudata; family Salamandridae; genus Calotriton; species Calotriton arnoldi. Next base: position 338,074 of record CAWUFW010000664.1, read on the forward strand.
CACCCATTCACAGATGTACTCAGACTCTCATGCATCCATTCAGAGACCCACTCAGTCACTCATGCGCCCACTTACTTTTCACTCGGAGATTCATGCTCCCACTCACAGATCCACTCAGACACTCACACAAGCACTCACATATCCACTAAGACACTCACGCACCCACTCACATATCTACTCAGAGACACACACACCTTCTCACAGACTGACACAGACACTTACGAATCCACTAACAGATCTACTCAGAGACTCATGCACCCACTCACATACCTGGTTAGATACTCATAGACCCACTGACAGACCCACTGAGGTACTCATATACCCACTCACAGTCCCAATTAAAAACTTGTGTACTCACTCACATTCCCACTGAGGTATGCATGTACCCACACACACACCCCCACTGAGGTACTCATGCATCCTCTCATACACCCACTGAGGTACTCATGCACCCACTCACAGACCCACTCAGACACTCATGCACCCACTCACAGACCCATTCAGAGACTCACACACCCACTCACAGACCTATTCAGATACTTCCTCACCCACACACAGACTCACTCAGAGACTCATGCACCCACTCCAGACCCACTGAGATAGTTATGCACCCACTCACAGATCCACTGAAAGACTTATGCACCCAGTCACAGACCTACTCAGATAGTCATGCAATCAATCACAGACCCACTCAGACACTCACACACCCAGTCACAGACCCACTGTAGTACTTATGCATCCACTCACATATCTACTGAGGTACTCATGCACCCACTCACAGACCCACTCAGACATTTATGCACTCACTCAGACCCACTCAGATGGTGACACACTGAAAGACCCAGTCAGAGACTCATGCCCCCATTCAAAGACATCCTCAGACTCTTACACATCCACTCAGAGACCTACTAAGTCACTCATGCACACACTTACTTTTTACTCAGAGATTCATGTACCCACTCACAGATCCATTCAGACACTCACGCAACCACTCGCAGATCCACTCAGACACTCACACACTCACTAAGATTCATAGTCAGACACTCAGGCACCCACTCACAGACCCACTCAGACACTTTTGCATCCACTTAGAGACCCACTCGGAGACTCATGCACCCACTCACAGACCCATTCAGACCCTTATGCACTGTCTCACTGACCCACTCAGACACTTATGCACCCACTTACTGAACTACCCAGACTCATGCAGCCACTCACAGACCCACTCAGGCACTTATGCACCCACTTACAGACCCACTTAGACACTCTGACTCACATACCCATACAGATACTCTCACACTCAAACTTACAGGTATAGAGAGCCTGTCACAGCCACTGAGTTATACCCATACAGACACCCATACACACACTCACACACCTTTGTAGACACTGTCACACCAACACTTACTATTAAACACACACTCTAACATCCATTTATATACCTATACAGATACTGTCACAGCCACAGTTACACTCATATACTCTGTTTCGCAACCATTCATACACTCATGCACACACTGTCACACACATTGCTATATTCATACTGTCATTTACATACTCAGACACCGACCCACCCAGTCATTTACACTTTCAGTCATAGTTTCACACATGCAGTCAATGATCAATTCAGAACCCTCTTTAAGAAAATTTTAGATGTGTTGTTTTGCATTGAATGTGTGCTTTTGGTTTGCAGATCCGCGATGGATCCTCTGATTCTAGATTGATTTAAAAAACAAAAAAGATTTACAAGGAAAATAACATGTGTTTGGGGAATAGGGTGGCTCTAAAAGGAGCTTTTGTGTTTATTATGTGCCTGTGATCACTGCACATAAACCATGATGCAGTCTTTCAAATTGTTCTGGAACACCCTGTTGCCTTTCACTGTAAAATGCACTCCATCAGCTTTGAAAATGCTGTCCATGTCAAAGCGCAGGTTATTATTTTAGATAGAGCCCATGTTATGGTTCCTCAGGAATGCTGACACTGTTTTATTCACATGTTTCCTAGTTTTGTCTATCTGTGGACAGAATTCAGATGACCACTTCCATTTCTGCCTCTGACATATGTTGGAAAACACCAAGGCAGTATGAGGTTAAAGTGCCATTAGTCTGCCAAAGGTATGCTTCATTAGGATTTACAATTCTACCCCAGTAGGAGTGTCCAGGTCATTGCCACCACAGTGCGCAATCATGAGGTTTGGATGTTGGCAATCAATAATGCTTTCAACCAATGAAAGCATCTGATGCCACTTTAAACCTCTCTGGTCAACCTAAGTAATAACCACATTGGGCAAACCCAGGTCCCTGACAATATTACTCTTTCTAGCAGATTCTCTGGCTCAAAGTACTTAGCTATGGCCCACAATCCACACTCTAACCATTTTCAAAGGAAGAAGCAGTAGCACACAGGAGAAGGCTGCATCAGATTGAGACAGATTTGAGAAAGAAGTCAGTTGAAAAGATGCCTAGCCACTAAAATGTAAAGTAAGAAGTTTGATTGGCTGGTATAAATATGGTGGTGGTTAAAACTAGGTTATATTACTGAGAAAAAACGTAATTAGATGTGTGATTGGCCTCTCTAATATTAATAAAAATTAATAGAGTATCAGATATGGTTCTAACACCAAACACTCAACCACACCTGCTACAGTTGGTTTAGGAGTTAGCATGCTGGGCTAGAAAGTGTTGTGAACTTGCGACCTACTGCTAGCTGAGAATATTACAATATTGTTCACCATAGCAACAGAGCTACAGGAGCATGGGGCGAAGGGTCATAAAAGCCTACAATGTAAAGGTGAAGGGAGAGCAGTAGTAGAAGAAATAGAGAATTAGGTGTATTTGGGTCCAAGTATAGGCATTAATACCAAGGGGCATATTTACAAGCCCCTTGCGCCACTTTTGCGCCGCCATTGCGTCACGCATGTGATGCAGCGGCGACGCAAACCATGCGCCACGTTGCGCTATATTTACAACGTGACGCATCTAGGGAGATGCGTCACGTAGTAAACCCCTGTGCCACATGAAACCTGCGTCAGGTTTCATGTGGGCGTACCGGCGCAGGGGGGGCATTCGGCGCAGGAACGCCTCGGAAAGTGACGCAGTGAAATCTACAAGATTTCACGCAGTCACTTTTCGGCAGCTGGTGCGTCAAATCCTTACGCCTGCTTCAAGCAGGCGTAAGGATTGACGCACCATGTTAGGGATAGGAAGGTTGGAACAGTGCTGGAGTTGCGTCGCGCTTGCGACACAACTTCAGCACTGCGCCAACCTTCCGCCGGCAGATGCGTCACGCATCTGCTTATCCTAGCGCCACGATGCGCCGCATTGTAAATGCGGCGCATCGGACGTGGCGCAAGGGTAAACTTGCGTGACGCATTTTCCCTGGCGCATCCCTGCTGATATGCAGGGATGCGCCAGGGAACGTAAATATGCCCCCAAGTGTTGTGTAAGTGAAATTGTTTAGGACCAGTTTTAAAAAAAAGATTTTGGATTCCCATGTGGATTTGCAGATCCACCGCGAGATTACACAGGGGGCCGCGCTGAGTGCTGCGGTCGATCAGCGGAGTCATCCAAAACTCCTAACTAATTGTGCTTTCTTCAAAGGAGGGTAAGAAAGGGTTAAGAATTGTGACCATTCAGAAGAGCTGAATTATTTCAAAAGTATGTAAGCCATGTTGTTATTTGTTCACAGTGCATGTAACCTTGAAAGAAAAGTTGAAAAGGTTGCCATTAATGGTTTCCTTGCATGAGAGTGGTGTACCATTCGTCTGCTTAGTTTTTGTGAACTTTGCACATACATAAAATCAATCTGATACTGAGCAAGAGAAAAGAGACCAACAATCACATTTAACAGGTATGTGAATTAAACTGTAGCACAAAAAAATATTAGCGATAGAGTGAATGAGTACATATAAAATGGTACGCAGTTAGACAGAAATAGAAGCACTTATTCACCCAGTCACTCATCCATACCACAGACATTTATCCAGCAGTAACAGAGGGACTACCACACACAGTTGTACACAAGACTTACTAATTGAGCCAGTAAGCAACCTATACAGGTACTTCTATATAAATGTAAATAAATAGACAGTATGTAAGATACCCAGTCATAAGGTGGCATAGAGGAAGAGGTGTAGGCACTCACATATGTACTCAAGTACAAAGAGAACTGAGGGCTGATTATGAGTTTGGCACACCACCACCCCGCTCCTGCACCACCAAATATGACTGCCGGACGTCCACCAGATAAGGAGCTTTCTCAATCCCAAGGTGGTTCCTTTCAAAAAGGCACCGTAATGGGAACGTAAAAGCCCGTTCCTGCCCAGCATGGGTTGTGAAGTCCATGCTGTGCAGGAAAGGGGGTGCATGCACACAAGGGGGCACACCATGTGCCCTCTGCATGCATCCCATGGGCCATGAGGCCCCAGGGGGCAGTGTAGGGCCCCCTTGCTTTCCTCACTGCCACCCTAACAAATGCGGTCTCACCGCTGTAGTTAGGGTGACAGTGAGGAAACTTGTAATATGCTTGGCGGTGCTGCAGCACACCACCAAGCATATTACTGCCTCAAGACCACCGCGGCAGGGATCGGAGATCCCTGGCGGCTGCGGTGGTCCACTCATGGTACGACAGCCATACTCGTAACACAGCGGTCATACCACTGGTGCTGTGGTCCCTGACCTCCACTGCACCTCCACGACGGGTTCGGCAGTCTGATGGACCGCCGAACTTGTAATCAGGCCCTAAGTTAAGGAACCAGACAAGTTCCCTTGAACCTGTCTCACTTGGTATTGTTAACCCTGTGTATGCATATTTACTGCCAGGATGACTTGGCATTTAAAACCCTTTGCGAAGGCTTAGAATTCTCGTTTTCAACTTATAGATTATTACTAGGGTAGGCTGTAGGTAGGCCATATGGGAGGGTGCTATGTGGGTAAAACGTAAGACATGAAGTTTGTAGTTGCAGTCATTTACATGCACACTTACAGACGTATATGCCCAGTTAAACAACATGGGCCATATTATCAAGAACGGCGATAACATTATCACCGCTTTAGCGGCGATAAGGGGCTTGATAATATGCCCTATAGAATTCCAATAGAAGCCCAGGTTTGATGTCCTTCACACCAGAACCTGGGCTTCTATTGAATTCTATAAGGCATATTATCAAGCCTCTTATCGCCGCTTTAGCAGCAGTTTCCTGCCGCTAAAGCGGCGATAATGTTATCGCCGTTCTTGATAATATGGCCCCTAGTCTCCCAAATAAGCACTCACTTAGGTATGTACTGTGGATCTGGCACTTTAAAAGAATCATCTATCCAGACAAGTAGACCTTTAACTATGTTTCAGGCCTACTACAGCGGAGTGTGTATATGTAGTTGTCCTGGTAGCCTGAGTTCACCATCAAAACATGTGGCTAAGTCTTCAAGCCCTCTTCTAGCACATACAAGCCACTTGTGAGGTAGGGTAAAGGTAAGCTATAGGGCAGTGAGTAATGAGCTTAAAGGATAAAATCTCCTTCTCAAAATTGATTGATTTATATGCACACTACCACAGTCATATGTCCAGTTATAGATGCACTCTCCTACCTATACTGAAACTCACATACCTAAAAATAAAAGGGTAGAGCCACTAATACACCTAGACAGACACTGACAGAGACACTTAAACATCCACTGACACGAATATACCCTATTATGTATGGAACAATAATGCAGGCAGTTGAACACAGAAATAAAAACTCAAAAATTCAGTAACACAGCTATCAACTCAACTATGCAACTCCTTAGATTCATATTGAGAGTCCTATACAGTAACTAAGAGACTCAGAGATATATCCACATACTTACTTACATATCCAATGACACACCCACATGTGCACTGAGACACTCATTTAGGTATGTGCTGAAGAACTGGCTCTAACAAGCCATCTATCCATAGAAGTAAGCCTTTAAACATGTTTCAGGCCTACTACAGTAGAGCGTGTATATGCAGTTTTCCTGGTACACCATCTCGACATTCAGAACATGTTGCTAAGCATTAAACTCCTCTTCTACTACATATAAGTCACCCTTATGTTAGGATGTAGGTAGGCCATATGACAGGAAGCTATGTGCTTAAAAGATAAGACATGTTCTTTGAATTTTCATTGAGTTATGTGTACACTTACAGACCCATATCTTTAGTTATACACCCTGTCTGCTACCCACACTGGAACTCACATACCTATATGTGAAAGGATAGAGCCACTAATACACCCAGTCAGACACTAATAGAGACATTTAAACATGCACTCATATACACATACAGCTCTTATGTATCCAGCACTAATGGAGGCAGTTCCACATACAGTTAAATACCCAAGTACTAACTAATACAGCCAGCAAGGGATCAATACAGCTGCTTACATACACATTTACAGATCCATAGAGTACCTAAGATAGGCAGGCATGTACCAACATACTTATTTATATATGCAATTGTCATGTAGTTCCTAGGAATCCCCAGGACCTGCGCGTTTTGGATGACCTAAACTGAGGGCTTGGTGTCCCAACCACTTCCGGACACCCCCACAGGATATGCCAGCCTTTAGACCAGCTAGCTCTACAGTGCCACTATCAACCCCCTGTATCTGACAGTGGTGTAGGTAGGTTCTGGCAACCACTGAACATGACAACCCTGATTCCTCAGGGATCGTGAAAAACAGTACAGTATCTTTCCCTCAGCTGGTGCTCACTTATTCTCAGAAAATACACAGGACGGCGACTAGGACGTTTCAATAAGTATTTATTGGTCCAGCGTCAGTCTTGTGTAGAACATATTTGCTGCGACAATCAGAAGACAGAAGCATACAAAAGAGATTGCTCGTACCAATATAGTAAATAGTAGGTATCTACTATTTACTATATTGGTACGAGCAATCTCTTTCGTATGCTTCTGTCTCCTGATATTCCTACCATAGTGCTAATAAGATGAACAAAAGCAGTTCAGATAAGAACAGTAGCACTTGCATATTCCTAAAATGCGCGCCCTAAGTAATTTGCCTAAATGTACCTAGCCTAGATCTGTAGGTGTAGCATGTAAATGCGTGTAGCTATATATATATGTGTGTGTAGCCAAGAAACCCCTAGTGAAGAACCAGCCCCTTCACCTGATAGTTGAGCACGAAGGACCCCATCTCTGCTTCGAGGATGACACCCTGCAAGGGATGTCAGACCGCTGCGTGTAGAAGATTCAGCATGCAGGACCCTGTGTCAGCTTGGAAGGAATTCTCCTCTGATTTGTAGGGGGAAATAAGGGTCTTATATACTAGAGTGGTCACTCTAGGGTTTCTTCTGGAATCAGTATGTTTTGAAAACAATCATAAATGTTTTAAAAACAGTCATAAATGTTTTTCCAAACAAATGCGATCATGCACAGCGGGCTGTTGGCCAAGTATGAAAAAAGTGGTGACCCTTATACATAATAATTATGCTGTGCCTGAAGTCATGTTTATGTACATCAGGTACAGGGATTATGATAGAATACTAAGAGCCTGGTGTTGAAGAGACAGGAGCATTTACTAGGTAAAAGGACACCTGTTTGGAATCGTTATTGTCGTGTGGATGGGACAATGTATGTAAAAAGGGGTATACATGACAGGACTAGCCTAAAGGACATGACACAATAACACATCCTCAGGGGCACTGAGACACTGAGTTACGTATGTACTGGGGAACTGACACTAATAACACATCCATCCAGGCAACTAGGCCTTTAAACATGTTTCAGGTCTGCTACAGTGGATTGTGTATATGCAGTGATACTCTTATACATACAGTGACACACCCAGGCACAGACTGATGCATACTTTGACATAGCTACTCAAAGACTGATACATACACTGAAACACTTAGTAGCATCCTCATACATACAATGACACAACTAGGTATTCACTCACGCATACTCTGAAACAACCAAACAGTGATTGATACAGTGACACACCCAGGCATACACTGAAGGATATAGTAACATTGCTAGGTACACACTGACACACATGTACAGAACTACACATACTGAAACATACTCTTACACACTGAAACACAGGATTCTGCATACATTAACAATTGTGTGTATAGTTCTGTACTGAGAGACTTATACAACCTTTTGGAAACTAAAATGACCACTTATGTACTTACTAGTTTGCTTTCAAATAATTAATTTAATAGCATATTCTGTAAAGTTAAATGTATTCTGCATTTGCTTTCTAGAAATCCAATTGTATTTTAAAAAGAAGATTTGCAATGCCTGACAAGGGTCGAACTAGAAAGAAACTGAAAAAACACTACTACTAACTTCAAACTCAGAAAGGAAAAGAAAATGAGGTGAAAAATGTCCAGAGCAAAAAAAAGGAAGCTGGTAAGCACACTAAGCAGTTTTTGAAAAGAATATGCTGGAAAATGCAGAATGAGAGTAAAGTGTTATGTACAAATGGAATTTCATCTTCAACCGAGAAAAAGGAAGGAGTAAACATTTCTCACAGTATGAGATGTTCTAAGAAAACACACTTTATCAAGGAGACAGAAACAGTTTAAGGAGTTACGAGCTAAAATGTTTCGAAATAGAATAATAGAGAATTTGCGAAAAAGGATGAAGAAATATAAGAGGAGTAGTGCTGCATTCAAGCAAAAGCAACATATTGAGAACATTGTTGAGAAAGCATTTGCTTTGAAGCAGAAACTATTTATCTTAATATTGAATAGAATGAGCACACTAGACAAAACCGTACTGTGCATGAAGAAAAAACCCCTTAGAAAAAGGCTTATTAATAGAACTAATTGTTGTGAGAACACACTATTGCATGCAGTTGATACAACTAGTTATTGCAAAAGAGGAGATGGTTCTTTGGAATGTAGAGGAAGTGATAGCTGAAGAGGTACCAGAAAGGCGTAGATAGGCCCCTGTATTCAAGTGGAACTGTGGTAGTGTTTGCAGTGTTTGGCAGCAATCAATTGTTATATTGACATAAGTATCAAGCTGAAAAATTGCAATTTTGCAAGGATTAGATCCATGCAAAGTCAGGGTGTACAGTAATTAACAGGGACATTCACTGGCATGTCTATCAAAGAAAGTGTGCACAATCAGCTTTCATCACTTCAGGATTTTAGCTGTGCATCACTCTAAAATGAGAAATTTGTTTAGAAGACTTTACTATTTGAAAACTCTTGCTTTATATTTTGGACCCCCTCCCATCCACAATAGTACAAAATTTCAAACACACCGGTGCCCCTTTCTGGACAAAAATCATTAACTTCTCTCTCACCTCAGGCTGTGTACCAGAGTCCCTCCAATTAGGACAAATCCCACCCATACTCAAAAAACCAGGGGCTGGCCCTAACGATCTCAACAACCTCAGACCTATCTCCAATCTCCCATTCCTAGCTAAAATCTTGGAGAAGTGCGTTCTCCAAAAAGTTCACAAATATACAGAAGATTTCAACCTCCTCAATACCTTTCAATCGGGATTCAGAAAAGTCTGCATCACTGAAACAGCCCCGCTCAATATTTCCGATGATATCCACAGAGCCTTAGATGAAGGTGAAGCAGGTCTTCTCATCCTTATTGACCTGTCAGCGGCTTCCATCACAATAAATCATGCAGCTTTACTTGAGACTTTGAAGAGGCGCTTTGGCATTATTGACATAGTACTAAAAGGGTTTACTTTCTACCTTCAACACCGACCGCAACAAATTAAAATCAACTCCTGTCTCTCTAAGGCCACACGAGTCACGCTTGGTGTCCCCCAAGGCTCGATCCTCTCTGCGTCCCTCTTCAATTTCTTCATGGAACCCCTTACAATCATTCTGAAGCAAGCAGGAGTTAAATATCACCTATAGGCAGATGACACGCAACTTTACTAAATAATCATTCACCCAGTGACATCCGACACCTCAATGCTACATTAACCAAGATGCAAACTTGGTTTAACTCAAATCACTTAAAGCTGAACACATACAAAACCAAATTAATACTGTTCTCTCCGAAAAGTAACCACTTACCAATCCAAGACTGGCTCAAGAACCTGGATGCCCTAAATTGCTCCCTCATCCTATCCTACTCGGTAAAGTCACTAGGCATTACCCTGGACAAGAAATTGTCTATGAAGGACCACATCAAAAACTCTTCCAAAGGAGCGCTTTCCTCACTAAAACACCTCAAGAAAATTAAACCTTTCATCCCCCAGGATGATTTCAAGACAATAGTACAATCACTAGTCCTCTCCAAACTGGACTATGGGAACACCATCCTAACAGGGACGCCAAAAGCTCACCTAGCCCCACTAAGATCAGTCCTAAACATGGCAGCCCTGCTCATAAAAGGTGTTAAATGGATTGAACACATCACACTAACCCTCAAATCTCTCAACTGGCTTACCATTGAAGGAAGATGTATTACAAGTCTGCCTGCATCACACACAAAACCCTTCACACACATTCCCCCAACTACCTAAACAGCAAACTTGTAAAAGCAGGAAGATCCAGATCTCTGAGAAGCTCCAACTCACTTCTTCTCATCCCTCCGAAATTAAAAAGGAAAACTACTCAGTCCCGATCTTTTTCTGGCAATATACCCAGGATGTGCAATGCACTTCCGATAGAACTCAGATGCAACCCCTCCTTCTCCTGCTTCAAAAAGGACCTGAAACTTCTTCTCCTCAACAAATACTTTGCCGCCCAAGCCAACTGATCTAGGCTTCAATAGTTTAGCTGACTCTTCTCATAACTAGACCATCATGGATAGGTGGTTTTTTGATTGTTTCAACTACCTAAGCTTTCACTCACCCCTTTAATGTATGCCGTCTTAAAATGTTATGCTCTTTTTTTCTCTTTATGCATCCTTATTTCATGCTACGCCATTCTATTTTCTTTCATGTATGTAAAGCGCTCTTTTATACAACAGCATGTGACATGCGCCATCCCAAAAGACACTGCTGACAAGGGCTTGAGACATCAATTTCTACGATTTTAATATCATAGATGTGGGAAATACTATGGTCGAAAATACAGATGCAAAGGCAAATTTTACACAAGCTGTCATTCGTTTTGGATTCCCATGACCTGTCATATCAGAAGGAAGAGTGAACAGCTTTTTGTCTTCAGTCAGACACACCTTGATACGGAAATCACCAAAAAATACATGCAACCTTAGAAGAACAGAGGCTTCCAAGTACATCAATGACTACAACCCTGTAATTATGAAGATTTGGAATGTGAATATGGATCTACAAGTTGTTGCAGACAATTCCATCGCTGTTACTTGGCACGTCACTTCATATATAACAAAATCAGAGAAGACAGAAATGAAAGAGATGTGGGAGGAGATTTCTGCTGAAAAGAGTCTTACCAAGAAATTTTACAGTTTCAGCTTGAAAATGCTTTCCCAAAGAGAAATAGGATCCTATGTATGCTCGGACAGGTTGAGCTCAGCTAGTTTGTTCTCCAAGTCAAGAGGAATTGTGTGGCTAAGTCTAGGCTTTGCAAACAGTCCAAATAGAGTATTAAAGTCTTTTCCAGAAATACAGTACCTTGCAGAATTTGATTCCAAGTGTATTGACATTCTGAAAACTAACATGCTGGCTACATACTACCCAAGAAGATGTCCCCTTCTTCAAAACATGTGTCTCTATGAAGTACTCCAGCACTACACATATAGAAGTAATGTACCTGAAAACCTAGAAGAAGGAAGATATGCAATACTTGGATGTGACGGTTGTTTGGTGAGACACAACAATGGAAATTCAATTAACCACTGAAAGCTTAGTTTCCAAACTCCAAAGAGAAGAGAATTGTTCTACTTGGAACTTTTGCAGCTGTTCAAACCATGGTGTGGTGAATCAGATTTAGTTGGACAACTATGACTGTTACAGAGACTCATTCAATGCTGTGAAAGACCATATTGAATGTTCAGTCTTTCCTACGTACTTGCAAATGTTTAAAGATGTGATTGAGCAGGAAGAACTATTTGCTGCTGCCAAGGAGAGTTTTCAAAGCTGTCAAAGTTCTGCACCAGCAAGTCGAGATCCTCTGAGAGAACCAATAATTCCAAATGAAGCAGCTCTAGCTATGAATGAGGAGGAGAACACAATGCAACAAGCAAGAGAGGAAACTGTGGATTTTGAACAGTTAGTGAAACAACTGAACAATGAACGGAGAGAAATTTACGATGAAGTTAAAGGTAAAATAGACTGTGGATTTCGTCACGACAAGAAATAATGTGAATGTTCTTCATTTAAAACCAATATTAGTATATATCAGTGGACAAGCTTGCCCTGGGAAAAGATATCTAATTAAAGTTTTCCCAGTTATGTATAGAAGACTACTGATTCCAGTTTGTCATGTGTAGTAACAGCACCAACAGGATTAGTTGAATATATCATTAAAGGGATTACTTTACATTACTATCTGTTGAACATGACAATAAACTGGAATATCAGAAATTATCTGGTGAAGCTTGCCATGAGGTATCAAGAGTTTTGAAGAAACTGAAGCTTCTAATCATTGATGAAGTGAGCATGGTATCAAACATAATGCTTGCATTCGTACACCTAAGAAGGCAGCAGATTTTAGGAACAGACTATGATGTACTCTTTGGAGGAAAGCATTTAATTGTGTTTGGTAACCTACTGCAACTTACCCCGTAAAAGGGCAACCTGTTTTAAAAAAACTTCGGCATAATGAAACAAACATTTCTCTGGGAAGTATTGGGAACACCAATATTTGGTTAAACTTTGAATACAAAGAATTTTTCGAAAAATATCCATCAAGCATCTCATGTGAAATATGGAGATATACTGAAGGACATTAGCTTAGAAGTGCTGACAAAAGAGGGCAAACGTGCTTTGGAAAGTTGGCTTATCAACAGTCAATTCCCATCTAACAGTTTACCAGCACAACTAATACACACTTTCATTAAAGAACAGAAACCTATAGTTTGTTTAATGCCAAACACTTCAAGAGTGCTCCAACTTTAATGAACAATTACTACAAATGGAGAAAGAACATATTTTGAAACATATTTAGAAACTACAGCTATTGATAAAATGAAATATCAGGGAGTCACAATACTACTGACAGATAAACTACAATCAAAATTGAATTCTTTCGAGAACATCGTATGCATAACTGCAGGATCTGAGAAGCGTTTATGCATGAGCAAACACTGTCAAGTAATTTTACATAGCATTTTAAATGTTGAGGAAGGGTTAGTTAATGGTGCAATAGGTAAAGCTATTAATTTCAATATTTTTCCAAATAAAAATGAGGTGGAATGCTTGGCTATTAAATTTGATGAGATAGATGGTGTCAAACAGATTGGTCGATGCGTCGTTCGTTTTTTGCTAATGAGAGACTTATATGTTTGGCACAAGCTGCTCCTACTTTCTCTAGCGTATGCTGTAACTATCCATAAATCACAAGGTTTAAATGTAGATGCAGGTATTGTTAATATTCGGGGTTCTGTTTGTAAAGAAGAAATGTCATATGTAGGATTGTCAAGAATTAGAACATTGTGCAGTTTGTTTTTGATTGAGTTTGATGAGAAGAAAGATAGTGCAGATGCAAGCTGTGTTAGAGAGTACAATCATTAAGAAGCCTATATGCTCCTTATTTAGGCCAGTACCCTGTTTACAAGAAACTGGAAATTTGTCCGAAGCGAAAGATTACAAAACAATCTACGGATGCTCAAGAAAAGAAAGAAGGACAAACCAGAAGGTGTTAAGAATAGAAAAACCCAAAATGACGATGACATTGTAGGTTACCAGTTAGAAAATAGTTCATGTGTCAACTGCTGTGCAAATGTTGTTCTGAATGTACTGTTCCATTTACCACATCAAGTATACAAAATTCAACAAAAACCAGATAAGAGATTGTGTTCTGCACAGTTTCACTTGCTGCAACCTTTACTGACTGTCAGAACTGTGACACATTCTGCTTTGGGTATTCGAGATCATTTAGATACATGTAGTGGATCTGTAAGGTTTACTCTCAATAATCAGCAAGATGCACAGGAATTTATTATGGTTATGTTTGGAGTTTTAGAAGAAGAAGATGTAAATATTCATGATTCATTCAGACTGAGTTACACATGGAAGCAGGACTGTGAAGATTGCGATTATTTATCTAGTATGAAATAAATTCTGAGCGTTTTCTCTATTTAACATTACCATATTGTAAAACTGTGCTTTTTGATAAATTGTTGAAAAAGGCTAACCAAAATATGACCTGCCAAAGCTTCAGATTTGTTACGTCTAAATTGATTCTAGGAACAACTAGAAAATACCTTATCAGATGGCTCCAAATTGGAAACTGAAATTACAAATTTCAAATCTGAACAAATATCAATTTCTGGAAGAACTTTTACTACTCTAGCTATCATCTATCACGAAGGAGTTAATACAACATCTGGACACTATACTGTGCACGTAAAGAGCGAAATTGGATGGACGGAATACAATGACATCAATCTTAAATTCAAAGCAAAACGTCCTTTTAAACTAGCAAACTCATATCTTTTCTTTCTTCAACCAAAGTTCTAAGGAAGAATTGGTGTACAGTGTTTATTCTATGTGGTTGATCTGTGTTTTAGACATTATTCAGCCTATTGGGGGTAATGTCTTTAAAATGTTCTTCATAATTCAACAGTCCTTTTATCGTTCAGAAAGGAGTTAAAACCACATCTAAATAATACATTCTCTAATTAAAGTCTGAAATGGGATTTTAATAATCCAATTACAGCAGTCTTAAATTGATAGCAAAAACTGCCTTCAAAACTAAACAATTGTCCCCTTTTGTTTATCCAACCAAGCATCTACGTTTACACATCATTTGGCATAAAAAGGGTGATGTTTTCAAGAGGATCTCCTAAATTAAAGAGTGGTTTAAATTTAATTGTAGTATTGTACCAGACATAATAATTTAGACAATATTTCTTATTTAGGTATGTCTAGATTATTGTATTAACTCTAGACAAAACAACTGATTAATGAATTGTAGTGAGTGCAGTGCAAAGCGTCACTTATTTAAAGTAAACTGCTGTGCAGTTTTGGGGGTTTTTCTCCACTGTTAGAGGATGATTCTTCATACAGACCACCATTTATGGTGAAGTAGTATAAAAGCTGAGAAGAGTCAAAAAGGGGAAATAAAATGCTTTTATGTAATGAGAGCTACTATTACAGCATACAATTTGTCTACTGTTTTGTATATAATATCGACGTTTTCATTGTAGAAATTAAAAGTTTATTGTGTAATTCTGTAAAATGTAATACTAACTTATATTTATGTTTCTTTTCTTTTTAAACAGATGAATACAAACAACTATTTGGAGTAATAAAATCTCCGAATAAGTTCTGTCTGTGTTGTTTCAGAAACTTATATCTTCAAGGTACACACTGAGGAACAGAGTGGTACATCCACTGAGACATCCAGACACACACCTATATAACTGCTCATACACCCACTCACACACTGGTATGTCAACTTACACAGCCACATATTCAGCGATACAGCCACTCATGTACCCTCTTACTCACCCATACAGCCACTGACACACCCATTCATTCACTTACTCTACTCATGCACCCTCTCACTTACTGATACTGCCACTCACACAGCCATTCACTCACCCAGGCAGCCCCTCACACTCCGAATCAGATGACATTTGTTACAAAGACTGTCACTTAATAGTAATACAAGAAGAGGAAGTAATACACTTATTTACAAATGCAGTGAAATGTTGACACTCCTAGTGACCCATTTAGACAAATAGCCCTTTAAACATGTCTGGGGCCTACTACTGCAGAGCCTGTGTGTGCAGTTTTACAGCCAGGCCAATTTAGCATTTAAAACTGTTTGCCAAGGCTTAAACTCCCCTTCTTGTAGATATAAGTCACTCCTAAGGTAGGTCGTACATAGGCCATAGGGCAGCGTGATATGCGGTTAAAAGGTAACATATTTACCTTTAAGTTTCAGTAAATTACATCTGCAGTTAGAGACTCATACACCCAGTCATACATCAAGTGTCCCACACATATTTAGAGTTATATACATATTTACAAAATCATACAGTCACCCAGTTAGATAGAGACAGAGGCACTTACACATTCAGTTGCCCACCCATACAGTACTTATGTACCCAGCAGTAAGACAAACAGTTGCACACTAATACAGCCAGTAAGCATTCCATACAGCCACTTACATAGACATCTAGAGACATAAGCATACACTGATGGATACACTGACACACATAGGAACACACTCATGCATATAATAACATACCCAGGGACAAATTTATGCATACAGTGACAGATCGAGCCACATACTGATGCACACACTAAAATACCCAGTCACACACTGATTCATATACACTGATATATACACTGACACACCCAGGCAGACAGTGATGCAAATGCTGACATACCTAGATACATTCTGAGGTACACAGTACCATGCCCAGGCACACACTGATATATATCCTAACACACCGAAACAGACACTGATGGATACACTGATATATTTAGGGACACACTAATGCATACACTAAAATACCCAAAGACACAATTATACATACACTGACACAACCAGGCACACACTGACACATACACTGACACAGTCGGGGAGATACTGATGCAGAAACTAACACACCTAGTCACACATTGATGCATATATTACGCTACCCAGGCACACACTTCTACATACACTGACACACCCATGCTCATATCAAAACATTCACTGACACACTCACTCACACGCACACAGACATCCGTGGGACTCACTGATACATACACTAAGACACCTATGGACACATTGATGAATACACTGACATGCTCACATTCTTACTCATACAAACACTGACACACCCTGCAACACACTGATACATACACTGACACACCCATGTACACACCTATGCATTCACTTATACACACACACAGACTCTCTGGGACACACTAATCCATACCCTGTGAAACCCATAGAAACTCAGATGCACTCATAGGCTAACTCACACACTCACTCATAATTACAATCTAGCACCCTGAGACTCACTGATGCATACAGTAACACACCCATAGACAGAGTTATTCATACACCTATCACCATATAGACATAAATGTGCAACAATAGTAAAGGGTCAGACATAGCTCTTTCTTTGATTCAGTGGTGGTTCTAACAAGAACCACATTTTTTGGGTATGCTTTTGGGTATGCTTTTTATTTTGTTGTTGTTTTTTTCTTTGCTTCAAAAAGTATGAATTGAACTTCCGTGAAAAACTAAATGCAGAAATTTTGCATTTCCAGAGTGAAGCAGTGCTGCGCAACAGTCACTTTAAAATTAAGTTTGAAAAAACTAACAATGGTGCTTCTTCACCTGCGCAAAAAATACGTTACATCCTTCCACTTTGCAGCCACAAGTTTGTGGCAGGTGGCCCAATGAGCAACCATATCTCCCAATTCACTGCAGGTGGCTGTCATTGTGATCTCCGCAGGAGTGGCATGAGTAGATGATGATAACCCAGCTGCCGCATCCAAGCTTCTTCCTTCCCTCTCTCTGATCATCCACAGATATGCATGCTCGTGTATTGTGCAGACATACTTCCACATGCTTGATGTCCCATGGCTATATTTTTTAACAGTGCCACGAAAAAATTCTGTTCCACACAGGTTGCATTTCACAAATCTTGTGGAGACTTTTTTTTCACCAGTAGGTATGGTGAAAAACTGCCATACCTCACTCTCGTATTGCGAAGATGAAGGCTGATCTTCATCTTCTTCAAATGGAATTACCACAGGTTCTGCAGGTGGTGGTGCAGCACTCCCTTCAGCCACTCTGAAAAGCAGTATTTCTGGAAGATTTTCAAAAAAGGTTTCTTCCACAACATCTAGAGAAATAATAAATGCTTTAGGGAGTGGCCCTACTCAAAAAAAGGTGTGGTCCAATATTAACCAATGGAATGGCAGAATCTTTTTTTGACATCATGCGGAACCGCGGGTCCAGATCCACAGATTCGCAGATTCACATAAACTGTAGAAACACTTACTTATAAAAAACCTAAATATTTAGCCTAAATTCCCAGCTTCGTTATATATGTCCAGCCATATCCTATCTTTACAATCAGTGACTCCTATATACCTAAAATAATTTTAAAAATTTGACAAAACTGTGAATCACAACTGCTGGTTCATTCCGATCACGTGATTGGAAGAAAAACCATAGAGTTTTGTCCATCTATGTTTGCGGTGCCACAGAAGATCTGTGGTTCCCAAAAATATTTTTTAAATTTAATAAAATTATTGCTTACATCTCTACACAACAAATTCAGTACTCCAGACACTAAGGAGCATGCCTACCTCCTGCATATTCAAGGACAAATCACCTGACCACCTTAACATAAACAGGACTCTACAGATTGCAACACAAATACCTTTAGCCTGAGACACTCTAAAGATCGTTATTAATTTCCTCACTTTAGTTCAGTGATAGTGACATTTAAGTAGCCCAGAGAGTTAATGCACCTGCAGCAAACAATGTCTACTTTACAAAATATGTGCTTATCCCAGTAAGTAATTGTTGTAAAAAGATCCTAGGTCTTAGCACTTATACTCTTAATTCCCCATAAACAAACATTGAGACTTTATTATGGTAGCACAAAACAAAGGGGCATATTTACAAGGAAATTTCGGAGCACGGAGCTGTGCCAAATTTGGCAGCGTCGCACTCCGACATTTTGAAAAATCAGGAAAGCACCCTATTCACAAGCATAAGGTGCACCCTTGTGTTTCCCCTAGCCCTGGGGCAAAAAAAGCTGCCTAGCACCAGTTCAGGCACTCTGCTGCAATGTTGCATGGTGCCTGCGCTGCAGAGATTATTGTTTATGTGCAGGAAGGTCACCTTCCTGCACATAAACAATCAATAATGGTGATTTGCACCTTCAATGTGTGCTGCAGAATGCAGCACACATGGAAAGAGAAAACAACTTGGAGAAATTAATAATTTCTCATAGTATAACCATTCTAATGCCTGGTGTTCCATGGCATTAGTTTTGGCACTGCCTCAGCCTTGTAAATCTGGGGCAGCATCAAATAGCAATGGGTGTTGAGGTGGAATGCCCACAACAACACCCATTGCATGTCTGCAGAGGACTCAGGCGGAAAGGGGAATTTTTACAAGGTGGCGTTAAGCCACACAAAGTGGCTTAGTGCCATCTAGTAAATATGGAAAATGGCGCTGCGCCACAGGAGCGTCAAAAAAAGTGACGTTCCGGTGGCGGTGAGGACTTGTAAATATGCCCCAAAGAGTATTCACACATACTCATAGACCCGCATAAACACTCAGAGAGACATAGATTCACTCAAAACAAAACCAACCACTAGCACCCCCACTTTCAAAGTTTAAAAGACACTCTTAGGAAATAAGATATAAAAAACTTTAGAAATTCACTGAAAAAACCTAAGGTCACAGGGACATTAGAGTCAGGAAATAGAATTTAAAAAACTTAGAAATGCACTGAAAAAAACAAAGGTTACAGGGATGTTATAGTTAGGCTCTCATTTCACTTATACAAAACCAGTGAAATTCAGCATTTATAGTTACCTGAGCTAACTACAGCTTATGCCCCAGCAAAGCACTGCTTGTGACCTCACATATTACATCACTCATGACATGGTCAGTGACATCACTGATAACATCTTAAATGACATCACTCATGACATCACTGATTATATCATGCACAGAAGCACTCCCACACCCACTCACACCCCTATATGACCTCTAATACACCCACTTGAAACCCCCACAGTCAGTCACATACTCATTTGCAGACCCAAACAAGTACTCACACAACCACTCACTCATCCATAGAGCTAGTCACATACCCATTGACTTACTCATACAGCCACTCACAAAAACATTCACTCACCCATACAGATAATTACACACCCACTCACTTACTCACACAGATATCAAGACATGTACTCAGTCACCTAAACAGTCATTGAGACAATCACTTACTCTCCCTTATAGCCTCTCTTACACTCACTTACTCACCTGTACAGCCAGTCACACTCTCACTTGCTCACCTATACAGCCACTCACATACCCATTTACTCACCAGACAGCCACTTACACACCCATTCACACACCAATACAGCCACTCATGTACCCTCATCCTCACCCATTCCTACACTGCACTTGCTCACTCGCCCACACAACCAATTACATACCCATTCACTCATCCATAAAACCACTCACACATCCTCTCTTACAACTACTCACATAGACATTCACTCTTCAATACAGGCACTCACACCCAGTCACTTACCTATATCCACACTCACCCGGCCAGTGAATCTCCTATACAGCCACTAACACATCCATACAGCCACTCACATACCCATTCACATACCCATACAGCCACTCACACACTGATATAGATAGTCATACAGCCAGTCAGATGAGATATGTTACAAACAGTATGACTATTTACTAGTACAGAAAGAATAGTAATTTAACTTATGCTATAGCTTAGTATATATCTTTAAGTCTCAGAAACGTTAACAAAACACTTACACCCAGTGGATGATGTCATCAGTCATGTCATTTGATATGTCATCAGTCATGGCATCAGTTATGTCACTGACCATGTCATGAGTGATGTAATACATGAGGTCATAAGCAGTTCATTGTGGGACGTAAGTTATAGTTATCTCAAGTAACTATAACTGCTGAATTTCACTGGTTTTGTACTAGTGAAATGTGAGCCTAACTATAACGTCCCTGTAACCTTTGATTCAGTGAACATATATATATATACATATAGACACATATATATATATTGTTTGCTTCTGTGCCCCCTTTTGCCTTCTGTGCCCGTTTTTCCCGCCGCTGCGTCCCCTGCGTCCCCGCCCTCCGCTCGCCTATTCGTCCCCTCCCGCCTCCCAGCTGCTCCTCCCTCCCACCTCCCCTTCTTATGGCGGCCGCTGCATGGACGCGCGCAGCGGGCGCGCCGCTGGTGCACCTAAGGCAAGCCCGTCTGTGCCCGTCCGTGCCTGGACCACACCCAGCACCAGGACCCCTGGCCCCCACAACAGCCACGACCGCCGCCGCTATGACGCCTGCACCCTCCTCGCACTCAACCCTGGATGACCACACACCTGCTTCCTAGTCGCCCCGAAGCGCACCCATGGACCCTTCACATGCCGGAACTGCAGCTTCACCAGCCTCCGAGCCGCCAACCCTCCCGCCAAGAAAGAACTCAACCACCTCAGATGCATCCTTCTGAACACCCGCTCCGCACGCAAGTATGCCGTCGAACTCTGGGACCTGCTCGACTCGTCCTCCCCGGACGTCGCCTTCCTGACCGAAACCTGGATGAATGCCTCCTCGGCCCCGGACATCGCCATAGCCATCCCGGACAGCTACAAGATCATCCGCAGGGACTGCACCAACGGAGTTGGAGGTGGAATCGCCATCGTCTACAAGAACACCATCAAGGTCTCGGCCAGCACCGACGATACCCTCAGCACCGCCGAACACCTGCACTTCCAGATCCACACGGACCCCAACACCACCCTCAGAGGACCTCTCATCTACAGACCCCCCGGACCACGGCCCCAGTTCAGCGACTCCATCGCCGACTTTGTCAGCACACACGCCCTGGCCTCCACAGACTACATCCTCCTCGGAGACCTGAACTTCCACCTCGAGAACAACAACGACACCAACTCCACCACCCTGATCGACAACCTCACCAACCTCGGACTCAGACAGCTCGTCACAATGCCCACCCACTCTGCTGGTCACACGCTCGACCCCATCTTCTCCGCAAGCTCGCATGTCACCTTCAGCCACACCACCGAACTCCACTGGATCGACCATCGCTGCATCCACTTTACCTTCCGGAAACCCACCACGCACCACCGCACTCAACAGCCCCCCCGCCGCAGCTGGAGCAAAGTCACCGAAGACCAGCTAAACACCACCCTCGCCTGATGCCCACCCCCCAACCCCACCGACACCACCGCCCGCAACCTCAGGCGATGGATCGACGACTGCGCCAACACCCTCGCCCCGTTCAAGAAACCCTCCAACAGGCACACCGACAAGAAAGCCAGCTGGTTCACCGCGGACCTCCAGGCCTCCAAGCAAACCTGCCAGAAACTTGAGAAGAAATGGCACCGCGAACAGACACCGGACAGCCTCTCAGCGCACAAGAACGCCATCCGCAGCCACCACCACCTCATCAGGTCCGCCAAGAGGGCCTCCTTCAAAGACCGCCTAGACAGCAATGCACACAACAGCAAAGAGCTCTTCAACATCGTGAAGGAACTCTCCAACCCCAGCTCCAGCACCAACAACATCCCGCCATCGCAAGACATGTGCGACTCCCTCGCCACCTTCTTCCACCGTAAGATCGCAGACATCCACGACAGCTTCAACAGCCAGACCGCCCCGGCAGCCACCGACGCCTCAGACCACACGCCCACCCTCCACCTCGACCCCTTGCTCACCTGGACCAACGTGAACGACGACGACACCATCAAAACCATGAACACCATCCACTCCGGCTCTCCGTCAGACCCATGCCCGCACCCCATCTTCAACAAAGCCAGCGCCTCCATCGCACCCCATCTCCTCAAAGTCATCAACATCTCCTTCGAGACCGTGACCTTCCCAGAGAGTTGGAAGCATGCCGAGGTCAACGCCTTACTGAAGAAACCCAAGGCGGACCCGACAGACCTCAAGAATTTCCGGCCCATCTCCCTGCTCCCATTCCCGGCGAAGGTCATCGAGAAGATCGCCAACGGACAACTTACCCGCTACCTCGAGGAGCACAACATCCTGGACCCGTCCCAGTCCGGGTTCCGCAGCGACCACAGTATCGAAACCGCCCTCATCGCCGCCACCGACGACATCAGGATCCTGCTGGACAACGGTGAAACCGCGGCCCTCATCCTCCTGGACCTCTCAGCCGCCTTCGACACTGTCTGCCACCGCACCCTACACACACGCCTCCACGACGCAGGGATCCGAGACAAGGCTCTGGAATGGACCACCTCCTTCCTCTCCGGCAGAACAAAGCGCATCCGCCTCCCCCCTTTCCAGTCCAAAGCATCCAAGATCATCTGCGGCGTGCCCCAAGGCTCATCCCTCAGCCCAACTCTGTTCAACATCTACATGGCGCCGCTCGCCCATGTCGCCCGACTGCACAACCTCAACATCATCTCCTACGCCGACGACACCCAGCTGATCCTCTCCCTCACCAAGGACCCCCTCACTGCCAAATCCAACCTCCACGAAGGAATGAAGGCCGTCGCTGAATGGATGAAGACCAGCCGACTGAAGCTGAACTCGGACAAGACGGAGGTCCTCATCCTCGGCTCCAACCCCTCAGCCTGGGACGACTCCTGGTGACCGACCGCACTAGGAGCCGCCCCGACACCCTCCGACCACGCACGCAACCTGGGGTTCATCCTCGACTCAACACTCTCCATGACCAAGCAAGTCAACGCCGTCTCCTCCTCCTGCTTCAACACCCTCCGCATGCTCCGCAAGATCTTCAGATGGATACCCACCGAAACAAGAAGAACAGTCACCCAAGCCCTCGTCAGCAGCAGGCTGGACTACGGAAACGCCCTCTACGCCGGAGCTCCGGCCAAACTCCTGAAACGACTGCAGCTCATACAGAACGCCTCTGCACGCTTGATCCTCAACGCACCTCGCCACAGCACTCCCCACCTAAGGGATCTTTACTAGCTCCCCGGCGACAAGAGGATCACCTTCAAGCTCCTCACCCACGCTCACAAAGCACTCCACAACACCAGACCGGCCTACCTCAACAGGCGACTCATCCTCTACACCCCAAACCGCCAGCTCCGCTCAGCCGACCTCACCCTCGCCGCCGTCCCACGCATCAGAAGAACAACCACCGGCGGCAGATCCTTCTCCCACCTTGCCGCCAAGACTTGGAACACCCTCCCCCTGCTCCTACGTCAGACCCAGGACCTGCTAACCTTCAGGAGGCTACTCAAGACCTGGCTGTTTGAGCAGTAGCAGCACCCCCTCCTCCCCCCCCAGCGCCTTGAGACCCTTACGGGTGAGTAGCGCGCTTTACAAATGTCTTGATTGATTGATTGATATATATATATATATATATATATATATATATATATATATATATATATATATAGAGAGAGAGAGAAAGAGGGAGAGAGATATATATAATTGTATATATTTATATATATTGCCAAACCATCCTCTGTTTTGCTGGGGGCCACCGACTCTGCAGGGCGGACTCTAATTGCAGGAGCGGAGAATCCTGTATGGGTAAGATTTCGAAGAAACAGAGCCCCACTCCGACTTCTGTGTAAGCAGGAAACTATATTCGTTTAATTTCAGGCAGCATTAAAACTCATCAATCCTGACTGGTTTCGGCGTCACCACGCCTTTTCCACAGGTGAGTTTAATAGTAGTCCATATATATACTGAAAAAACCATAGGTTTCAGGGATGTTATAGTTAGAAATTAGCATTTAAAAAACCCTAGAAATTCACTGAAAAAACACAGGTTTCAGGGATGCTATAGGTAGTTGGACATTTCAGTCGTACAAAACCAGAGAAATTCGGCCGTTATAGTTAGCTGACCTAAGTGTAACTCGCGCCCCCGCAATGCACTGCTGATGACATCACATATTACATCACTCATGACATGGTCAGTGACCTCACTCATGACATCACTGATGACATCTCAAATGACATCACTGATGACATCATCCAGTGACTGTGTGTTTCTGTAAAGTTTAAATATGTTTTATATATATATAGGCCAGGGTGTATTGAAGAATGAGTGAGTGTATGACTGTCTGAGTGGATGATTTAGTAGGTGTGTGACTGACTGTATAAGTGAGTGATTAAACGTGTCTTACTGAATGCATGGGTTAGTGACTAAACTGTGTGAATGTCTGTATCAGTCTGTCTGTTGGTGTGTAAGCGGTTGCATGGGTTGGTGAGTAGCTACATGAGTGTCTATATGGGTTATTGATTGCTTGTCTGAGTATCTGTATGGGTACCTGAGTATCTGTGTGGGTGGGTGGGGTGTGTGTGACTCACTGCATGGATGTGCGAGTGGGTGATTCACTGGGTGTATGGGTTCAAAAGTGCATCTGTGAGGGGCTGTAGGGGTGGGTGAGTATGTGTATGGCTGTGTTGGTGAGTGAATAGATGTCTCAGTGGTACATGTGTGAGTAACTACATATGTGAAAGGCAATATATATGAGTGTTGGAGTATATAGATGACTATATGTGAGAGTGAGTGATTGTGAGAGTGGCTGTGTGGATGCGTGTGTGCTTGTGTCAGTGATTGTATAAGAGAGTAAGTATGTGTTAGTATCTGTGTTAATAAGTGAGGTAGTGTGTGTATAACTGTATAGGTGAGTAAATGGGAGTGTGATTGATTCTTTGCATGACTAACTAGCTGTGTAAGTAACTCTATGGGTGAGAGGCAGTGCGTGAGTGTCTGTATAGGTGTATGAGTGCATATGATAGTGGCTGTATTGATGAGTGACTGCATGTATGAGTGACTGTATGGGTGAGTGAGTGGATGTGTGGGTAGACCTAGGAATCAGTGAGTGGGTCAGTAGTAGCTGGTATTGGTGTGTCTATGGTTTCGAGAATGGAAGTCAGTATTTTAGAATGGGTGGATCAAAGGTTATATTAGGCTGTGAAGAGATGCATCAGAGGATCATGTGGATGATGTCATCAGTGATGTCATTTGAGATGTCATCAGAGATGTCATCAGTGATGTCACTGACCATGTCATGAGTGATGTAATATGTGATGCCATCAGCAGTGCATTGCTGGGGCGCGAGTTATACTTAGCTCAACTAACTATAACGGCCGAATTTCTCTGGTTTTGTACGACTGAAATGTCCAACTAACTATAACGTCCCTGAAACCTATGGTTTTTTCAGTGAATTTCAAAGGTTTTTTAAATGATAATTTCTAACTATAACGTCCCTGAAACCTATGGTTTTTTCAGTTAATTTCTAAGGTTTTTTTAAATGCTAATTTCTAACTATAACGTCCCTGAAACCTATGGTTTTTTCAGTGAATTTCAAAGGTTTTTAAATGCTAATTTCTAACTATAACGTCCCTGAAACCTATGGTTTTTTCAGTGAATTTCAAAGGTTTTTAAATGCTAATTTCTAACTATAACGTCCCTGAAACCTATGGTTTTTTTCAGTGAATTTCAAAGGTTTTTTAAATGCTAATTTCTAACTATGCCTACAGAGATAGGACAAGTGCAGAAAGAGGAAGAAAGGCGCAGAAAGAAGCAAGAGATATGCAGAAAGAACCAACAGAGGTGCAGAAAGAGGCCTTGTTGCAAAGTCATCCTGTGCCCCCAATTTTTTGCTGACTGGTACTGGTGGTAACTGACTCTGACTAACCAGGCCCGGAGCCAGTGCTATGCTGAAAGACACTTAGAATACAGTGAAAACACCTACATACACTAGGGTACACTATGGGTTGGGGTACCCCTGTGATTGGCATGACCTCCCCTGTAAGGCCCTAGTACATAATAGGGCAGGGGGATTAAAACTACCTCTAACTCAGAGGTACAGAAAGAAGTAAGAGAAGTGCAGAAAGAAGCAACAGAGGTGCCGAAAGAGGCAAGAGAGGTGCAGAAAGAAGCGAGTGAAGTGCAGAAAGAGGTAGGAGAGATGCACAAGGAGGCAAGAGAGGTACAGAAAGAGGCAGGAGGGTGCAGGCAAAAGGAGGAGAAGAGCAGAAAGAGGCAAGAGAATTGCAGAAAGAAGCAACAGAGGTGTAGAAAGAAGCAAGAGAAGTGCAGAAAGAGGGAAGTGAGGTGCAGAAAGAAGCAAGAGCAGTGCAGAAAGAACCAACAGAGGTGCAAAAAGAAGCAAGAGGGGTGCAGAAAAAGGTAGGAGAGGTGCACAAAGAGGCAAGAGAGGTACAGAAAGAGGCAGGAGGGGTGCAGAAAGAAGGAATAGAAGTGCAGAAAAAAGCAACAGAGGTGCTCAAAGAGGCAAGAGGGATGCAGAAAGAGGCAAGAGCAAAGCAGAAAGAACCAAGAGAAGTGCAGAAAGAAGCAACAGAGGTGCAGAAGGAGGCACAAGGGGGCAGAAAGAAGGAAGAGAAGTGCAGAAAGAAGCAACAGAGGTGCTGAAAGAGGCACGGAGGGTGCAGAAAGAGGCAAGAGAAGTGCAGAAAGAAGCAACAGAGGTACAGAAAGAGGGAAGAGTGGTGCAGAAAGAGGGAAGAGAGATGTAGAAAGAGGCAAGAGAGTTGCACAAAGAGGGACGATGGGTGCAGAAACAGGCAAAAGGGGTACAGAAAGAAGCAAGTGAGGTGCAGAAAGAGGCAAGAGAGTTGCAGAAAGAGGCAAGAGAGTTACAGAAAGAGGCAAGTAAAGTGCAGAAGGAGGCAAGAGAACTGCAGAAAGAGGCAATAGAGGTGCGGAAAGAGGCAAGTGAGGTGCAGAAAGAAGCAAGATAAGTGCAGAAAGAAACAACAGAAGTGCAGAAAGAGGGAAGAGGGGTGGAGAGAAAGGTAAGAGGGGTGCAGAAAGAAGCAAGACATGTGCAGAAAGAAACAAAAGAAGTGCAGAAAGAAGGAACAGAGGTGCAGAAAGAGGCAAAAAGGGTGCAGAAAGACATAAGAGGGGTACAGAAAAAGGCAAGAGAGGTGCAGAAAGAGGGAAGAAGGGTTCAGAAAGAGACAAGAGGGGTACAGAAAGAAGCAAATGAGGTCAGAAAGAGGCAACAGACGTGCAGAAAGAGGCAAGAGAGGTGCAGAAAGTAGAAGACATTTGCAGAAAGAGGCAAGAGAGGCGCAGAAGGAAGCAAGACTGGCTTGCACACCATTAGTACCAATTTAACACCCACATTTAGCAATAAGTAACAGGTGACCATTCTAGGTTTGCAAAGGGCCTTCCACCATGCTGTAACACGTGTCACTGCATTTTTGGTAACGTTTGAGCCGTTTGAGCTAGAAACAAGGCTTTTTTTGTTCAAATTTGCAGATTAGGGAGCAGACGATGAATTATGTGGCTAATGCGGAAAATGTATAATTGTGTGAAAGTCGGAGCAGCCAAACAGTCGCATAATTCCAGTGGCCCTGCTCATACCTCTGACTAGTTCCACAAGTGCTCCTCAGTGATTCCTTCTTTTTTTGTCTCCCTGAGTTCATTGTTGAGCTTCTATGGAAAGAGAAAGACTAAACCTGAGGTTACCACTCCACAACACAGGCTACGATACCACATAATTTCTCTCCATAACACATAATCCCACTCTACATAATTCCTATACACTAAATACCACATACTTTCTAGCCACATAATTTCACTGCACAACATACCACTTAATTCCACTACACATAACATACATCCACTCCACTCCAAAAAACATTAGTAAAAAACTTTTACATTTACAACGCCAAAAGATCTTACTCTCACAAATGCGAAACCTATTACATTGCAAACACTTCTTTAACTAGTAGTCGCGTTTGCAGAGTGGTGGAGAAAGGGTGCTGGGCCTCCGACCAGCGCTCAGGAATTCCGCTGCATAGGACTTACAGGAGGTACCAGGAGGGCTTCTAGGCCTCCAAAGTGCCGCAGGAGTAAATTGGACTTCTCCCCCATCCCGAAGTCTGCCAGGAGGCGTGTTTGCAGAGTGGTGGAGAAAGGGGGGCATGGCCTCCGGAGACGTTTTAGCAATCCCACTGTGTGGGACTTACTGGAGGAAACAAGAGGGTTAGTTGGCCCCCAATTACATCCTTGGGGGCCAACTACTCTTCCTATTACCTCCAGTAAGTCCCACACTGCAGGATTGCTAAGTTCTCAAAGCAGGCCATGCCCCCTTTGCCTACCACTCTGCAAACGCGCTCCCTGGCGTGCTCTTGGATGGGGATTGAAGTCCCCTTCGCTGCTGGGGGTCCTTTAGGGGCCAACTAGCCTACCTCTTACCTCCAGTAAGCCCCACACAGTGGGATTGCTGAGAGGTGGACACAGGCCACGCCCCCTTCCTCCACCACTCTTCAAATGCGCCTCCTGGTGCGCTAATGGTTGGGGGATGAAGTCCCCTTTCCTGCTGAGGGTCCCTGCGGGCCAACTAGCCCTCCTGTTACCTCCAGTAAGCCCCATACAGCTAGATTGCAGAGAGTGCTCAAAGGCCACGCCCCCTTTTTACACGACTCTGCAAACGCGACTCGTGGCGCACTGCTGCTCGGGGGATGAAGTCCACTTGTGTCCTGAGGTCCTCAGGACAAAAGAGGACCTCATTGCCCCACCAGCAGGGCGCCAAGAGGTGCGTTTCCAGAGTGGTGTAAAAAGGGGCGTGGCCTCAGACCACCTCTCTGCAATCCAGCTGTGTGGCACTTACTGGAGGTACCTGGTGGGCTAGTTGGCCCTCAGTGACCCTCAGTATTCAAGGGGACTTAATTCCCCAACTTAGAACACGCCAGGGGGCGCGTTTGCAGAGTGGTGCAGGGAGGGGGCGGGGCCTCCGGCGAGATGCCAGCTTTTTTTTAAAATATATTTTTAGAAGGGGGCTGGGTGGCCCCCCTTCTTTTAGCATTTTTGGGGACCCTGGGGACCCCATCCCCCAGGGCCTGACCCTTTTAAAAAAAATAAAAAATTTAAACTTCCCGAGGCTGATTTCGGCGCCAGGGACCCCATCCCCCGGGGCATGGCCTCCTTTTTATATATATATTTATAGGGAAGGGGGGCCGTGTGGCCCCCCTTCCCTGGGCCCCTTTTGGCCCCGGGAACCCCATCCCCAGGGCATGGCCTCTTTTAAAAAAAATATATTTATAGGGAATGGGGCCACATGGCCCCCCTTCCCTGGGCCACTATTTCCCCCGGGGACCCCATCTCCCGGGGCTTGGCCATTTTATATACAAATTTTAGGGGGTCAGGGTGTTTCTACCCTGCACCCTTTTCTTAATTTTTCACTTTTTTTCTTCCTTTTTCTTGTGACTCGGTTACCGAGTCACAAGATGGCTGCCAACACACTCTGGTTTGGAGTGTTGGCAGCCAATCAGAATGTAGCTCGTGCTCGGGAGGATTCGCGACTCCTCCTCGGTGCTCAGATATCGATATTTTTATTTTTTAAATTTCTCAGGAACTACTGAACGGACTTACACCATTTAAAAAAAAGGTTGCTTTCTGAACCAAGAGCTACCTTTCTGCCAAATTTGGTGTAATTTCGTTCAGCAGTTCGGGCTGTAGCCTGTTCCAAAATTTCCTATGTAAATTAACATGGAGAAAATGCGTTTTGGGACCCCCCTTTTTTCTCGGCCCCCGCTTGACAAATCACCCCCAAACTTTCCAGACAGGAGCTGACCTGAGCTTGTCATTAGTTTGGAAAATTTCACAAAGATTCGTCAAACGGCGCCAAAGATATTGGCAAATCAAAAAATGTTTTTCCTATGGATAATAGGTCCTAACTATAACTACCTACTGGCGACCACCAGTAGGTAATATGTATATATATATATTCACTGAAAAAACCATAGGTTTCAGGGACGTTATAGTTGGAAATTAGCATTTAAAAAACCATTGAAATTCACTGAAAAACCATAGGTTTCAGGCACGTTATAGTTAGAAATTAGCATTTAAAAACCTTAGAAATTCACTGAAAAAACCAAAGGTTTCAGGGACGTTATAGTTAGTTGGACATTTCTCTCGTACAAAACCATAGAAATTGCCACGCTACAGTTAGTTCAGCTAACTATAACTCGCGCACCCGCAATACACTTCTGATGACGTCACATATTACATCATTCATGACATGGTCAGTGACATCACTGATGACATCACTGATGACATCTCAAATGACATCACTGATGACATCACTGATGACATCATCCAGTGACTGTGTGTTTCTGTAAAGTTTAAATATGTTTTATATATATGCCAAGGTATATTGAAGAATGAGTGGGTGTATAAGTGTGTGGATGGAGGATTTTGTAGGTGCGTGACTGATTGTATAAGTGAGTGATTAAACATGTCTTACTGAATGCATGGGTTAGTGAATAAACTGTGTGAATGTCTGTATCAGTCTGTCTGTTGTTGTGTAAGCTGCTGCATGGGTTGGTCAGTAGCTACATGAGTGTCTATATGGGCTAATGATTGGTTGCCTGAGTATTTGTATGGGTGCCTGAGTGTGTGTGTGGGTGGGTGGGAGGTGTGTGACTCTGTGCATAGATGTGTGAGTGGTTGATTCACTGGGTATATGGGTTCAAGAGTGCATGTGCAAACAGCTCTATGGGTGGGTGAGTGTGTGTATGGGTGTGTTGGTGAGAGAATGGATGTCTCAGTGGTACATGTCCAAGTAACTACATATGTAAAAGGCAGTGTATGTGAGAGTTGGAGTATATAAATGACTATACGTGAGAGTCAGTGATTGTGAGAGTGGCTGTATGGATGAGTGTGTACTTGTATCAGTGATTGTATAAGAGAGTATGTATGCGTTTTTTTCTGTTTGAATAAGTGATGTGGTGTGTGTATAACTGTATAGGTCAGTAAATGGAAGTATGATTGATTCTTTGCATGACTGACTAGCTGTGTGAGTAACTCCATGGATGATTGGTGGTGTGTGAGTGTCTGTATAGGTGTATGAGTGCTTATGATAGTGTTGTATTGATGAGTGACTGCATGTATGAGTGACTTTATGGGTGAATGAGTGGATGTGTGTGTAGACCTAGGAATCAGTGAGTGCGTATGTAGTAACTGGTATTGGTGTGTCGATGGTTTCGAACATGGTAGTCTGTATTTTACAGTGGGTGTCTCAAAGGTTACATTAGAGTGTGAGGAGGTGCATCAGATATTCACGTGGATGATGTCATCAGTGATGTCATTTGAGATGTCATCAGTGATGTCATCAGTGATGTCACTGACCATTTCATGAATGATGTAATATGTGACGTCATCAGAAGTGCATTGCGGGTGCGCGAGTTATAGTTAGCTGAACTAACTGTAACGTGGCAATTTCTATGGTTTTGTACGAGGGAAATGTCCAACTAACTATAACGTCCCTGAAACCTATGGTTTTTTCAGTGAATTTCTAAGGTTTTTTAAAAGCTAATTTCTAACTATAAAGTGCCTGAAACCTATGGTTTTTTCAGTGAATTTCAATGGTTTTTTAAATGCTAATTTCTAACTATAACGTCCCTGAAACCTATGGTTTTTTCAGTGAATTTCAAAGGTTTTTTAAATGCTAATTTCTATCTATAACATACCAGTTGCATTTCCAGAGTGCTGGAGAAAGGTGAGCGTGGCCTCCGAAACACCTCTTGGCAATCCCACTGTGTGGTATTACTTAAGGTAACAGGAGGAGTAGTTAGCCCCCAACGTCAACCTTGGGGTCCAACTATCCCTTTTATTACCACCAGTAAGTCCCACACAGCAGGATTGCTAACTTCTTATATCAGGCCCCGCCCCCTCCCTGCACCACTGTGCAAATGTGCCCCCTAGCACGTTGTAAGTTGGGGGATTAAGTCTCCTTGAATCCTGAGGGTCCCTGGGGGTCAACTAGCCCAGCAGGTACCTCCAAGAAGCGGCACAGAGGTGCGTTGCAGAGAGGTGTTCCGAGGCCACGCCCCTTTTTACACCTCTCTGCAACGCAGCTCATGGGCACTTACTGGAGGTACCTGGTGGGCTAGTTGGACCCAAGGGTCCCTCAGGATTCAAGGGGACTTAATCCCCCAACTTACAACACGCCAGAGGGCCCATTTGCACAGTGGTGCAGGGAGGGGGCGGGCCTGATGTGTATTGATCAGCTATCATTAATCATTTCATAGCTTGGTCATGGAGAGAGAGTTTGCCCAAAAAAGATGAGTCCCACTTAGGGGCTGTTCAACAGACTCTAGCACTCTGTTGGTGATCAAAGCGCAGAATCATGTAGAGAACCTGAAGGGGGATTCACGACCTCAGCCTCCTGCACAAACCGAAGGAGAAAACGAGAAGCATGGCACATGACTCCTGGGCTGCGATTTACGAGGCCACAACCGAGTGACATGTAATTTTGGTATTTGTTTCCCCACTCACAACTAACAAGATTGTTCCACCTATCCTTGTTAAGGGGGATTCTTACATGGAACCATCGCATAAAGGAGTGGTGGTAAAATTAATTCTCTATCCACATACTCCATGAAAATCTGATAGTTGTCGCATGACAATGTGCCCTCAAGTCCAGCTCGTTGTCTGAGAGCGCTCACAAATTCTTTGCTTAACTTGTGCCCTCAAGTACGGCCCATGTAGATTGTACTTGGCCTGCATATTATTGTGACCTTAAACTCATCGGTATCAACCTGTCCATGCTTGTCCCACCTGCTCCTGTCTTGGTTATGTTCCCAGGGTATTACACACATATATATAATCTGCGATATGTCGCATACAATTGCATACAGCTATAGCATGTTGTGCATCGCAGTGCGTGGTATTTCACTAGTTTGCAGTAGTTTACCACAATACAGCTATTTGAGCGGGCATTCCTAAATGTTGCTGGTGAATTAATGTGCTTCTCTTGGTATGCTCCCCACTTAAAGATTAGAGCATCCCAGGACACATTTTTATTTGACTTACCAGAAACATGTCTTTCCCTTATAAATCTTCAGAAACAAATGCTCCTTTACATTTTTGTTTGCCTGCATTTTTAATTTCTTTGAAGTCACTTTTTAAAAAAAAAAAAAGCTCGATTTTTTTCCCTCCCCTTTTCAGTCAGCATTTGTGTTCCAGATGGGATCCTGCTATTGTTGCAGTTCTCTAAGCATTCTGCACCTGTGACACCTACGTAGTTTGCTTACACCGGTTCTACATGTGCTTGCACTGCCCTTTACACTCCAGATGTCCTGGGGAGCATGCTTGAATCCTGCACTCTTTGTTTTATCTTTCCAATCTATTTCAAGATAGCTATAAGTCACTGGTTATAGTGGCGGGAGCAGCTGTCCCAGCTTTGTTGTGCCTTTCAGCCTCCTCTCAGGCATCCTTCGGACTCCACTCACAATGGTTCAGTTCTTCTACATCCTTGAATAACTAAGTGAAGTATTATTTTTATATTTATATGTTTATATTAAAGTAGTTTTGATAGGACACATACTCCCTCCCCTACCTGCTACTATTTTCTGGTGTTCTACCCCTCGTGGGGGGGGGGAGGTCAGTCAGCGTCAGCCCGTGCAGGTAAGAGCAGTGGGGGCGGGCGGGGGTGAGTGGGATATCGACAGACGATGACTAGGGAAAATTAATTATTTATTTAATTTTTCCCTCGTCATCGTCCGTCAAAATTTCCTTACCACCCGGCCCCACCATTCTTACCTGCACGGGCCGCGGCTGGTGTATGCGTCAGTCAGTCAGTCAAAATCCCTTGGTATAGTCTCACCTCAGTGCCCAGCCATCATGTTCGCACCATTTTTCTCGCAGATACGGCCTCCTATCCTTTCCTTTGTACAAATATGGTTCTCAGGTGTGTAAATCAAATTCGCTCAAGTGAAACAATCTAAGCCCACCTCCCACAATGCATTAGGGGCTTCACGTGAAAGACAATTGCTAGAAGCATGGTGTCACGATGGCATAGAGACAGGTGGTGCCCGAGTTTCAGCTTACAACTGACGGCCTGTGTGGTCGCTGGCGAGTTCCTTACATGCCCCTGCGCACCCATAACCTTGTCTTTGGCTTTGGAATCCAGCAGAACCGTTTGAGAACAACCTATGGGGTTGTAAAAGAGGTATTGTATATGTAGGCCGTCCTACAAGACTCGCCCGCTCCCGAAGTTTACCTGCACGGCCTCCTTGTTGGCAGGGCCTTCCAGGGCTCGAACTTCAAAGCGGGCCTGCATCGATGGCATCGGTTCTCCTCGGCCTTCCACTTCATCCATCAATGCTTTGCATTGTAAACACCGGCGGGTAATGGACAAGTGGCTGTAAAGGACCCACCATCTGTGGAGAAAAAAAACGTTGGTTAGGTGGAGGTGAGCTTACCACTGAAGGCTCGGTCAGCGAAAGACTCACACCTCGGCCATTACCCCTTGATGTCCCTCGCGCTCTGTCGCTTCTTCTCTCCTTTCACCCACCTCCACTCTCCTTTGGCCCGCTCAGTGGTTAATTTGTAAAAAAAAGAAGTGCTGGAGCTCTCGTCAGGAAGCAGCTTCGACTAGCCTCCAGTTAGCACTGTCTAACACAGAACCAACAACCCTACAAGTGGGGAGGGGGTATGGCTTAATGGTCAGAGCTGCTGACCTCGGAGCTGGGGAGCCAGGTTCAAGTCTCCACATGGACTGAACATCCTGTGATTCTAGGTGAATCATTTAATCTCCCTGAGCCTACCAAAAATGAATGTGTCCTTAACTGGTGCTCAAGCACCGGTGTCAATGATTAAATGCAGGTGCTGAGCACCGGAAACCACCAGCTCAAATTAAGCACTTGGCCCTCTCCTTTGCTTGTCCCAAGTCTTTTACTCAGGGCTTTAAGTGGGATGAAAAAACTGGGGTGTGTCTCATATGAGTGTGGCCTCTGTAATTAAGGGCGTGTCTTAAACGCTTAAGCTAAAACTATGTACTTGGCATAGTGTGCTGCCCCACTGTATTTTGCTTCTCCTGTCCATTGATCCAGATATATAACACAAGTGACATTACACCTGCAAGAAGCCAGGACTATTGGCCTTGTCTATGGTTGTAAGTTGCATACCATAAATAAACAACAACTATGGATTCGTTGTGTATAATATTGAAAATGGTTTAGTTCTTGTTGTCGATGTTGTGGACTAAGGCTAGAGCAGCCTTCGAGTTGAGAAAGCAGGTTCGAGCCCGACGTCCTGTGATTCAAAAAAGTATTATGTCCTTGTGCAATGTAACTGATGCTCATGTAAAGCGCTCCAAGTTTGCGTTATATAAAACTGAAAAAACAAGTTTCTTTGAAGTTACGTCAAAAGCAGGTACTTTTTTTTCACCCTGAGGGTCTCTGCACCTGCTTTTAAAAACTGCTGGCAGGACCAGGGCCACTTAAAGCCATGCCTTTACTTTTTAGCCTTCTTCCATTTTCCCATTTTTTTCAGGTTTATCACTCCAGGGGTCTTCACCATCTTTCTCTCTTCCGCAGCTTTTTCCTGTTTCATTCTGCTCCCCCCGCCACCCTTTTCTTTTCCCTCCCCCTCAGCCCCACATACTTCTTTCTGCAACCCCTCCTCCAAAAGCTCTGTGTCGAACATTTTTGCTCTACTTTATGTATTACTTCAGCGCGTGCTCCTTTCTTTTCGGGTCTTAGGCTTGTGTCGCTGTCTCGCGCTAGCAGTGCTCCTTTGAGCACCAGATTACATTACACAGGGTCAGTTTTTAGGCACAGGGTAATTACGCAATGTGGCCAGAATCACAGGATGTTGGGCCGAGGCCGGGACTCGAACTCGGTTTCCCAGTTCCATGCTAGGCAGCACTGGCCTCTTCGGTGACCCTACAGGCTCTAATGCACGTGCCCCTTTTTTCTTCCCTCTTATCACTTGCTTTTGTCCTCCTCCTCACTCTAAAACTCCCATTCCTCTGTCACTTGATGTCCCTTTGTCGCTTGTGTGTACGACTCGGCAGCCGCAAGCCTTCCCCTCGCTGCCCACTAACCGTGTGCCCACTCGTCTGGCTCTTGCTCTTTCTACGCTTTCTCGCCAGACGATGGCTGTCTGGTTCGCACTCACTCACTCGGGTCTGTCTCCTACTTGGTTTCTCGCGCACTCTTCCCTTTACTGCTGTCTCACACACGCTGCCTCTGCGCTGCTCTGGTATCTATCTGGGTGCAATCACGAGTGAATGTTGATTTGCCTTAAATGTTTTTATATCACTTCCATGAGGTTTTTGCTCCTTCAAAACACCAGGAGTGCAGCTGTGGAGCAATGGTGGAATGGATGGGACAAGGGTGAGTGCAAGGACAGGATGATGAGGAAATGGAGCCGGGGAGGTCTATGATACACCAGGGAGGGATGGAGGGTCAAAAACGAGCAAGGTCTCTCGTAATGTCTCAGAGCTCTCTTGTGCTCTTCATATTTTGTTTTCTCTCTCTGGTTTTCTCGCACTCTCACGAAGGCTCTCTGTTGTCCAGGCAGTGTCGCGTACTCTCTAACAACCCTTGTGTCTCGCGCTGTCACCCAGTCGCCTATGTGATCTCCGCCTTTCAACATTGCACTCTCAGATTTCAACTTTCAACGCACTCTTGCACAGATTTGCTTGCGTTTACTAGTCCAGGTTGTCACTCGTGGCCACTAAATCATTTATATTCCATCCCCACCGCTTACCAGGACTCCTCCTACTTCACCTCCATCCCCGAACGCTGGCAGCCCAAAGCTTGTCGCTTCGCATCTCATGCCCTCAGGAGCTGAAATCCCACGCGCTCCCGCTGGCACTGGACGGCTGCTGCTGTTATCTGGAGCGTCTCCTAATGCAGCACCCGAGGCGGACCCAGCCGCCCGCCAGAATGAGCGGGCGAGCCCTAGTCCTCCAGCCGTCCATGTCCGCGCCTCCACAGAAGCTGCCCCTGCGAAGGGCACTAGTTCTGCAGCCCTGATACTGGGTCCAAGGCTGTTCAACAAAGAATACAGCTCCTCAAAGCGAACCAGCAGCTCTCCCCGTCGTCGAGCGTCTGTGTAGCGCCCAGTCCAGCATGGCAAGGTGTGCCTGCACCCAATCAAATCAGCTCCGTGAATGGAAGTAAAGCGCGCTCTGCACTGCTTTCCACAGCTCTGCCTCCGCCGGAACACGCCCCCTGCTAATAACTGCCGGTTCTGCCCGGGAAACATAGCTTGGCACGCGTACTTCCAGCGGTGCCATTGGGCCCCCGCTAATGAATTTACAGTGCCCCCGGGACCTGGCCCACCCCAGGGCTTTTTTTAGACAAAGCGCGCTAGCCCGCGCTTTGTTTTTTTTGTATAATTTCGACGGGATTCGCGAGCCCATCGCGATTTCCGCCGAAATTATTAAAAGAAAATGCTTTTTTGGGCCCTGGGGGTCCTTGTGGGACCCCCTGAGCAGGCCTAGGGGGTCAGGGTGTTTCTAACCTGCCCCCTTTTCTTGTTTTTTCACTGTGTTTCACTGTTTTCTTGTGACTCGGTTCTACCAAGTCACAAGATGGCTGCCAACACTTCCTGGTTTGGAGTGTTGGCAGCCAATCACAGTGAAGTTCGTGCTCGGGAGGGTTCACGAACCCACCGCTGCCCCAGATATCGATATTTTTTCTTTTTCTAATTTCTCAGGAACTACTGAACGGATTTATACAATTTAACAAAAAGGGCTCTTTCTGAAACAAGACCTACCTTTTTGCCAAATTTGGTGTAATTCCGTTCAGCAGTTCGGGCTGTCGCTTTGTCTAAAGTTTCCTATGGAAAATAACATGGGGAAAAAGCGTTTTGGGACCCCCCTTTTCTTCTCGGCTCCCGCTTGGCGAATCACCCCGAAACTTTCAAGACAGGAGCCGACCAGAGCGCCCCACTAGTTTTGAAAATTTCGTGAAGATTCGTCAACCGGCGCCAAAGTTATTGGGAAAACAAAAAACGCTTTTCCTATGGAAACTAGGTCCTAACTATAACTACCTACTGGCGACCGCCAGTAGGTAATATATATACACACACATACATACTGGGTAGGATTGTGTTTTCATAGCAAATGTTGCTAATAACTTTGGCACTGTTTAATGAATCTTCACAATATTTTCCACAAAAAGTGTTACATTCTTCTGGCTTGTGCATGGAACGTTTTGGGGTGATCCGTCAACTGGGGGCTGAGACAAAAGGGAGCCCCAAAAATGCAAAATCCCCATGCATTTTCCTTAGACTTTTTTGAGCAGCACTCCCGCATAAACTGCTGGACAGAATTACATCAAATTTGCTAGGAAGTTAGATCTTGGTCCAAAGAGTGTGCTTTTTATAATTTGGTGTAAATTCGCTCAGTAGTTTTTGATAAATGAAGATGCAAAAATATTTGTATATGTGGATGGTTGGGTTTGAGGGGTAGAGAGAGTTCTTCAAGCTCAATTTTAAAAAACACAGAGCCTTCTGATTGACCAAGGGAGCTTTGTTCCCCTTGAGCCATCTTGCTCCGATTGACTGCCAGCAACATGGAGAAAAATGTTGCTGGCAGACATTACAGGATTTGGTGACTTGGGGGCATATTTACAAGGTCCTTAAGCCACCGGAGTGTCACTTTTTTTGACGCTCCTGTGGCACACAATGCTGAGTCACATTTAGAAGGCCACGCAAAGCCACCCTGTGTGGCTTTTCATGGCCTTGTAAATATGGCCCCCTTTCACACATTTCTCTGCGTGAAAGGGTAGTTCCATGGATGCTGCTGTGGGTGTTCCCACGCAACACCCATGGATTCTGATGCCTTCACAGATTTACAAAGTTTTGTAAACCTGGGAATGCATCAGATTCTACTGCCTCCCCTGGGGAGGCATTGAAGTGGCACAATGAGGAGAAATACCTTTATTTCTCCTCGATTTTTTG
Organism: Calotriton arnoldi; assembly: GCA_963921515.1. Classification (NCBI taxonomy): domain Eukaryota; kingdom Metazoa; phylum Chordata; class Amphibia; order Caudata; family Salamandridae; genus Calotriton; species Calotriton arnoldi. The sequence goes on from CAWUFW010000664.1 coordinate 377,586, forward strand.
CTTTTCCTATGTGTACTGCATTCTGCAGCACACATAGAGGCAGAGGCAGATATTTCATGTTCTGGGAGCCAATACTTGGAACCAACTTCCTGTAGCTCTCAGAGCTACTGTGGAATTGTCCATGTTCAGGAAGCAATTAAAAACATGGCTATTCTGCAACTAAGTGTGTTTTGGGTGAGAGGGGAGAGTTACCTGTTAGCGCTGAGTAGCCATGCGCTTTATAAATGCCCGCTCATTCATTCGTTGATTCATAGAAGAAGGAAAATGTCATCAATTATTGTTTTTGTGCAGGAAGGTGTCCATTCCTGCACAAAAACAAGCATCCTTGCAATGAAGGCACCCTTGCACCATAGTGGCAGCCAATTGTGTGCCAGTGCAGAGGAAAGGACAAGGATGCATCCTATAGCTGTAAATTCAATGCATCACTGCACTTTCCTTATGATGCAACTCGGCGCAGTCTTATAAGGCCCTGGGTGCCAATCTTCCAGGGTTCGAAATGGACTTTAAAGGGAGGGGGCTGTGCGGTCCCCCTCCTTTAGCCTTAAGCAGCCCATGGGACCCCATCCCTTGGGGCCGGCTCAATTACTCTGTCCCAGGGAGCACATCTCTGGTGCCAAGTCATTTCCCTGCCTGCACTAGTGTGGACAGGGAAACATATGTTTGCTCCCGCATGGTGGGAACACCAGGCTGGAGAAGACATGCCTTCCTGCCTGGAGCAGCGCGGGCAAGGAAGGCAAGTCTGTTAACCAAGCCAGCGGCAATTTTAAACATGCTCCCACTGGGTGGGAGCAGACTTCTGTTTCCCTGCCTGTACTCCTGCAGGCAGGGAAAATGATATTGCTCGCAACCAGAGGAGACAAGCAAAGACAGCTGCTCCCTGTGGGTGGGTGCAATGCTGACTCATGCACCATGCGAGGAGCTAGCTGGGGCTGCGGGGGGCCATGACTACCCTTGCAGCTCCAACTTGCTGATTGGTGGGTGCCCCTGCTGGCACTGGGTCACCCAGCTATCATCAATACAAGCCCCAGAGGGATAGGGTTCCTGTGGCCACAAGAGGCTCAGGAAGGAGGCCACGTGGCCTCCCTCCCCTTTATTATGGAAACCGGCTCAGGGGAATGGGGCCAATTACCGTTCCATCTTTCTCTGGGCGACCCAAAGGAGGGTTATTACTTTTGGTGGCCTTATCATTGACTTGTAAGGTATTAATTCTTTGCACAGGGCCTCCCAACCTGCAGGCAGTTATTATTCACTTTTTTGGTAAACTGGAAGTCTTAGTTTTCAAATTTTATAACACCATTTCCTTGTCTAATACAGCAGAGTTTTTAGCACTAGTAAGGTTATTTTCACCCGTGCCTTAGCACCATTAATATTGTTTCCATTTTGAACAGTCAAGGTTGGGGGATATTTAAATGCTTCTTTGAGTGGTGTTAACTTGGTGTGCACATGTAAAGTGTCCAGTTCACATGGGCCCAGTTCTCCCACCTCAACCTTCATGGGTTGTGGTTGCTTGACTGTGTTAGACTTTATATTTGTCTCAAGTAATATCATAAATTTAGTGGATAATCCTATGGTGCATCCCATGGGGTTTAGCAACCATAATCTTTTTACTTTCAAGTTGGGGGGGCATACTACTGAAAGTTGCCCTCACATACTTATGTTTTAGGTTTGTAATCTATAGACCAGGGGAGAAGATTGAGATTGTCTAAGGTTGTCCCGTAGTCCTCTAATGCTATGCACAGAGGGAGATATGCCCTGGAAGTTGAGCTGTGTCTTGATGGATCTGCAGCTGCACAAGATATTTTAAGAGCTGACCTATCAATTTCTAAGGCTGTTCCTTCAATGTTATTGGTCCCAGGTTGGTCCAGCTTATATCTCCTCTCTAGGTGGTTTGACAAAAGATATTCCATTGCCCACAAAAATCTTCATAAGGCCCTGAAGTAACATTCAAGGGATACAATCCTGACTGCTAGTTGTAGAATGATCTACAGATCAGCGATTCAAAGTAGGAAATTTAGGAACAAGTCATGGCAGAAGTTACTTGTAGCTTGTACCTAAAAAATAGTTTTGAATTCTGGGAAATAGTGAACCGTTCTTTTTTCTCCGTTCTGACCTGGGGTCCATTGCCTCTCATATCCCACTTGACATCTGAGTGAATCACTTTGAATGGATTGATAACATTGACTGTGTGGTTAGGCATGCCGCCAATTATGCTACAAGGTGTGTCAAGGCTGATAGTCACTTATGAAGAGGTTAGGCTGGCTATTTCAGGTCTTTCGCGTCATAAGGCCTCTGGTCCGGATGGGAGACTGGCAGATCTCTTTTTAAGCAAACCAGATTTGTGGGTCCAGCTGTTAACACATACCATTAATGCAGCTGTTGTGGAGGGAATACCAACTTCATTGTCATCTTCAGTGATTATCCCCATTTTTTAAAAGGGTGACAAAGCCCCCCCATATTGTTATTGCCCACTTTCATGAATTGACTCTGTCGTGAAGGTATTAGGGAGGATGATCCTCAACAGGTTCTCAACATTGGATGAGATATTCTGTTTGATCTACAGTATGGATTTAGACCTGGCCTGGAACTAATGAGCAATGTCTGAACCTTCATCTCATCATTAGTAAACATGTGCTAGCCAGATCTGGGCCGTTCCACTTGGTATTTATGGAGCTTACATCAGCCTTTGATGGAGTAAAATGAGCAAAGCTATGGGCTATACTGGTATCTATGGGAGTAGCCCATAATATTGTGTTATTTCTTTGGGACTTGCATTCCAACATGTCCGCTATGGTTTGCTATAATAACGAGCGCTCTTGTACAAAGCTGTTTCAAGTTAATAGGGAGTTTACCAGGGATGTATTCTGGCTCCATTTCTTTTTTTGTATATATATTTATAGCTTGGAAAGTTCCCTACTGCTGTGCAAAGCTGAATTACCGCTGTTGGGAAGTCAACTTACACTCTCTCTTCTATAAGTAGATGATGTGGTTTTACTATCAAGAACCTTGTTGGGGCTGCAGCTTCTAGTGGACTACTTTGTTGCCTTCATAGAAGCCCTGAATCTAGCCACTAATTACACCAAGGGGCCGATTCTGATGCGGGTTGGAAAAGCTTCCCGACCGAATCGGTTGGGAAATGGTTTCCGACCCACTTGGATCGGGAAAGTCCAACCGGCAGAGTAGGATGCATCCGGATGTTTCCAGATACGATTTGGTTGAACTCCCATTGACTTCAATGGGAACATTTGTTCCTAACCGCATCAGAATTGGGCCCTCGGTCGGGAAGACACGTTCCCGATCCGATTTGGAAGGAGCAAATGCCGTTAGGAGGCCTTCCTAACCGCATCAGAATCAGGCCCTCGGTCGGGAAGCTTTTCCAACCCGCATCAGAATCGGGCCCCAAGTCTTTTGTGATGATAATGGGTCCCAAATTGGAGAAAATTAGGCAATACAAAGCAAAGGCCCTGATCTGGCTAGGTTTACCGATTTTAATCATTCTGGTCTTACCTTTGATTGTGCATGTACCTGGTCTTAACTCATTACTAGTAAGAGAAATACATTCTCAAGGGCAATTGCAGCCTTGTTTGAATTTGCATCAAGACTGGGGAAGAAACCACTAGAGGTTTTACTGAAATTATAAATGCAAAATATGTTTTGGCAGTAGCGTATGGTAGGTACGTTTGAGGTGACATGGGAATTGCATCTCTACCAGTAATCAAAAATAGATTTTGTAGAAATTTGCTATGCGCGTCCCCCAGTGTGTGCCCTCATACATAGGTCATGAAGAGGTAGGGCTACATTATTTGTCAGACATTGTGGGCCTATGTCTGCTTATGAGGTGGCTCACAATCTGGACCAGATTGGAATGCAAACTAAATAGATTGGTCCTGAAGGTTTGTGCCTCCATGGGTAGACGGGAAACAATCCAATGGCTGAGTTATACTAGCAACTGTTTTTGTAATATGGGGAGGTGGGAACTTTTTGGCAATCCTAACCAGATTGGGAAGGCTGATCTCCCGTCGGCTCCCACACATTAATTCTTGTGGAGACAATCTTTAAGGGAAGATGAGGAGTTATCCATATCCATGGTGCAGGGATACATCATTTGGAAGGCTACTTTTTCTATGGAACCTTATCTTTGGTTTGTTTCAAGTGCCTATCACCGTTTTTTGTTAATACGATTCAGGTTCAACATGGCACACCAGCTGCTGTTGATTCCCAGTGCTAGTATGGATCACAGACACCCCAACCCTTGTGGTTGTGATGACAAGTCCCCTCAAGACACATTGCACTTTGTTATATTTTGTGGATTTTGTACTAAGCCCCATCAGGATATTGTTGTCTCTTTAATAAGGCATGGGAGTTTTTACCAGGTTCGTCAAGCTTTATTCTATCTGCAATTACACTTGCTTCTCAGTAGCTAGTTTCTTAGTCACTGTTGTCATACAAAGAATAGTGATGGTAAATAAATTTGAATCAATCTTTTATGTATTTACATCAGACCATGAATTTTGATTTATCTGTGATTTTATAAAATGATGTAGTCTCATTTTTACTAGTTGTTTTCTGTACCTTATGTACCTTTTATGATTATTATTTTTTTAACCGAATACAGGCATTCAATTGAGATAAAAAACACAAATAAATTAAAAAGAAAAATCATTACCCAATCAAAATAAATGTCACAATCACTTACCATTAAATAAATTATACATTAAAAAAAATACAAACAAATTATACATAATTTCCAGTTAATGCATTGCATAGAAATATCAATTAATATAACAAATAGTATATATTTATTTTCTTCCCACCTACTCACCTACAAACGAAAACACTGCTTTAAATAATACATGTGTAATAAACATATATAAACACTAAAATACATATTAAAAGAAATAAAACAGTATAACAATTACACAATAATGACTACATTACGAATTTTACATAACTAATAATCAAATAATATTTAATTGACAAGAAAATTAGAATAAAACAAAATACATTTAATTTTATTTAACTTGGCACTCTATTCCTCTACAAACCTAACAATATGCAACTAAAATATAATTTAAATAAATAACTATTACACTACATAATTAACAATAAATGAAATAATTAACAATTAAAAACTAATTAACAATTATTTTTTATCATTTATAAATAGATTAACTTCCCACTCTATACCTCTACAAACCCAACAACTCGCTACTAAAGTATAACTTACTATTACTCAAAATAAAACTAAAATTAAAATTATAATTTTAAATTCAAAACATAATAAAACTCTTTAAAAAATCTGCACAATTAATAAACAATTAAACATTAGCTACCAATCAAAAAATAATTACTATTAAAATACAAATATTTCTAATTTAAATAGCATCCAAACCTATCCCACTACAAAGCCGATAATATAAATTAATATCATTTTAAAAAAATTACTAAATGGCTTAAAATAACAAACTATATTTTATATAAAAATTAATAGCAATTATACCAGTAATACTAACACCTAAAATAATATAGGGGCCCATTACGATACCCGGCGTAAATAAATCCGCCAGGCATGGAAGCGGCAAAAATCCGCCCCCACACACCGCCTGAACACCGACCACGCCATTACGATTACACAAACCGAAAACCGCCATCGGCGGAAAAATCACACAAAATACCGCCCGCCATCGTCCGAGTCGGAGTCAAACCGCCCGCCACGGACGGAAACACGCACGACAACACAAAACCGCCCGCCCACACGGCCGACACACCGCACGTGAAATTACGATCGCACCGCCATGAGCGCAGAAAAACCACAAATATACCGCCCGCCAGCGCAAACAACGGCGATGAGAATCGACACGGCAGAAGCCATGGCGCCAACGTACCTGCACAGAAACCATCCGCACACAAAACCAATAGCACACAACATGGCCAACAAGTCCACACAGCAAGGCACGCACAAATACACAAGCACAGTACACATCCCGAAAACACCCCCCGGACAAACAAAAAATACAAAGGCCAGAACCCCAGACACAACACACCTGAAAACAACAGACCATGAGGACACACCCACATAGGTGAGTACAAAAGCAGCACTCCCACAGACCACAACCCCTTGCTACATTGCAAACCAGAGAGGAGAGGAGAGGACACAGTGACACAGCAAGGACAGCAGCACACCACAGAAACGCACACATCACTACCACCACCACCACCACCAAACACCACCACCACCACCACCACCACCACCACACCCCGGCACCACAAACCCCTGCACATTACACAACACACACCGCACCAGCACCACAAACACCATGGCACCACAAAGGATGCCCAAGTTCACGCCCATGGAGCTGACGGTCATGGTCGACGAGATCATCAAGGTGTACCCACAAATCTATGGGAACATGGTCCAGCACACACCACTAGCCACCAGAAACAGAATGTGGAACCGGATCGTAGACCAGGTCAATGCAGTCGGGACCCTGCCCAGGAACAGAGTCGAGATTAACAAACGTTGGAATGACGTCAAGAGCCTGGTCAAGAAGAAGGAGGGCAAAAACAGAGAGCTGGCTGCCGTCACTGGCGGAGGGAATCCCGCGCTCTTTAAGACCTTCAAAGCGTGGGAGGAGAAGGTGCGAGTCGTAATACATCCGGAGATCCTCGCCGGATTAGCAGGGGGAGTGGAGGCTGGTAAGTACAAACTAATGTATACCAGCACACCGCTATGTACTCACATGCGCAACTACCATGCCACAGCTCCCAGGGACAAACACCCCCATGTCCAGCACACAATACACAACACATCACACACACATGCAACAGACACTACCACACACAGCCCAAACCGAACAACTGTAAGATGCGTGGGGACATGTGTACACTAAGCCAGCCACGTAACCACCAACAGGTCCCCAAATATGCCAGAAGCGCCACAACGAGCACCCACCACACCCATGTGTCCGCCACAGCTGCACTAACCGACAAGTAACAGGTAAGTGGCAGGAACACAAAGTGCAGTGGGTGGGAGGGTGGACAGCCCAAGTACAACACACACCAGGCCCCAGTACCACAGCACAGCAAGGAGGAGCATCCCCCACACCCCACAGCCACGTGTCAGCCACCACAGTGCACAACGACAGCCGAAAGGCAGACATCACGGTCCACAGCAATCGGTGTCAGTGGGTGTCCAGCCACCCCCACGACCCACAACACCCCCCACCCCCACAGACCTGCAACATGGAGCACCCCCGCTTAGAGCCATGTGGCATCCAGTACAGTGCACGCACGAACAACTTGCAGGTGGGAAACTGGACAGGGCTGGATTACTGGAGGCATGAGGACCATGACACGACCAACACATGGGACATGTCACGTAGCAGACGAACACGCAGCACCGCCCACCGTCACGAACAAGTGAACAATGTGCACACGGACATGAACAACAGACTCACACCCCACATGACCCATCACAGACATAGCAACACCCAAGGAGCCACGTCTGCATGCACAAGCCACACTGAATATAGTCCCACACGGCAGCCACTGTGCAACTCATCACACACAACCGAAACACCATTGAAGTCCTGTCCATGTAGCCCCTACTGCCTGTCAACCACACACCCCACAACTACGCCTATGTAAGACAAACAACACTAGACGCAACAGAGCGGAACAACAGAAATGCACACGAACACCACTGAACCCATCAAACTCACAGACACACCATGCACATACAACATACCATCCATCCCATCCGTCAGCCCCAGTCTCATGAAAGGCATGTCATCCGCACAGCTGCCACACATACAGCAGTCACGCTAAGACACATGCCCATGACCAACCATGTGCCAGAAGTCAATTAAGCGCACGACACACTGTGAGCAACAACACACAACATGGGCCACACCCCCCCGAGCACTGCAGTGATGCACATGGCACAGGGCAGCACGCACACCAAGGAGATGGGACAACTGCAATACGTTGGCTGGCACACAACTATCACTCACTCATAACGATGCGTCCAATGCCATGTCCAGTAATCACAACAGACAGCAAATATGCAGGCCATGTCAAGCATGCACACACCTCAAACCATGCACTGTCATGCTGCCACAACACATGTCACGTTCGGCACCCATGGCTCACAGCATGTACCCCAAAAGCATATCCCCTCCCAAATGCGAATCTGGGGCATGGCCCCCATGTTGCCATATGCGTTCCTAAGCGTTCCATTTGAACCCCAAAAGCATATCCCCTCCCAAATGCGAATCTGGGGCATGGCCCCCATGTTGCCATATGCGTTCCTAAGCGTTCCATTTGAACCCCAAAAGCATATCCCCTCCCAAATGCGAATCTGGGGCATGGCCCCCATGTTGCCATATGCGTTCCTAAGCGTTCCATTTGAACCCCAAAAGCATATCCCCTCCCAAATGCGAATCTGGGGCATGGCCCCCATGTTGCCATATGCGTTCCTAAGCGTTCCATTTGAACCCCAAAAGCATATCCCCTCCCAAATGCGAATCTGGGGCATGGCCCCCATGTTGCCATATGCGTTCCTAAGCGTTCCATGTGAACCCCAAAAGCAAAGTACAAACCAGACCCAGGATGGGCCAGGAGCCCGCATACACCAGAGTCACAATGAGTAGGGGCACAGCAACACACCCATCGGCATGGCCAATCCGTCCCATGCCACATGTGCACAGCACACAGTCCCATTGCCTAGCACACACAACTACAGATGCCACAGCCACACACTCGCCTCCGGGAAACCCATGTACGAGATTGCACGAACTGCCAATGTCAGACGACAAATACATACTTCGCCAGGTGCAACACAATAACAAATCTCATTCTCTCCACAGGTGACGAACTGCCGGATGCTGGGGATGGAGACAGCAGCCAGCACAGCCAGCCCACAAGCCCCCAACGAGGACACACGGATCTGGAGGATCTGTCCTCCTCTTCGGACACGGACCACCAAGCAGGCCCATCTGGCGTGGCAGGGCCCAGCCGCTCCCCAGGACCCCTCCTACCCACCAACCCATCATCCAGGGATGCTGAACAGTCCCAGCCCCCTGCTGCCACTGTCGTTGCGGCCACACCCACGGTCATTGCGGCCACTACCACTGCCGCAACCGCCACCATCGCCGCACCGACCACCACCGCCACCACCACCACCACGTCTTCGCTGGCACCAGCCCCAGCGCAGGTGGTGGCCCGGCCGACTGGATCCACCCTGGGAGCCACAGCGAGGACCGTGGTGTGCAATGTGGCTAGTGGGCAGGCCGGTGGCAGCAGGACTGGTAGGAGGAGCAGGGTCAGGGAAACGCCAGCCTCCCCTGGGAGCCATGCCCTGCCTCAAATGGCCAGAGTCCTTGGGGCCTATGAAGAGGCCCAAGGACAATGGGCCAGGTCTGCTACAGACACGCGGGAGGTGCTGGGGGTGCTGAGGTCCATGGACGCCCATATGGGCCAATTCGTGTCCCGTATGGACCAACTCGTGGACCTCATGGGCCAGCTGGTGGTGGCGGTGGGGTCACAGGCAAGGCCAGCAACACCACCTCCGCCACCACCTGCTAGGGCGCAGGGTCGGGCAGCAGTGTCCACTTCCCCTGCGTCCACAGCCAGTGAGCACACCTCACCCACCACCAGCAGGTCGCCACCACACAACCCCCTCCCAAACGTGGAAGGGGCCGTCCGAAGAGGAAACAGATCTCCCGGGAGGACTTCGCACGCTCCAGTCGCAAGTGAGGCAGCCAGCCAGCCTTCCGCCAGCCTTCCTTGACCAGCCACTGCATTGACTTGCTCTACGATCCCACTCCACACAGCCAGCTGGATGGCATGTGTGTGTTGGACTATGGACATAGAACCAGTGGGTACACCCTGAGCTTCACGCAGCCATGACCGACAGCTCATTGTCACTGCACGCACCACTTTTGTCCTCACCTTACACACAATCACATGTCACAGTTTGTAATAAATGCACCTTTTTCACTAACTGCTGTTTGTGCCCTGTGTTTTATTTGTACGGAATACAACGGCCACCTTGGGCGGAAAGGCACCTGATGCGTGGCATGGCAATGGAATCCGGAGGGCCTGTAGGGACCTAGGGGTGGGAGACAGAACAGGAGCACATTCAATGAGTGTGTCACACACCCATCACACAGTACATGTCAACAACTACAAGCAATGTACACACATCGCACAGAGCAATAGGGCACAATGCCACAGTCACCAACAGTGGCATACTACCCTGGCCATGGAGCGTTGACACACTGCACGCAGTGAACATACGGCCACCCTGACACAGCACACACACACCTGCACAGATACAGACACATCATCCGTCGTACATGGACACTCACCGTCAAGTGAAGTAGCGGGCGATGAGCTGCTGGCGCACATTCCCAGCTTCCTCCTCTCCGCTGTCCACCTCACTCGAGCTGTCCTGGTCTGCGGGCTGGGGCCCTGGTTGATCTCCGTCATCCACAATGAGGGGGATCTGCTTCCGAATGGCCAGATTGTGCAGCATGCAGCACGCCACCACTATCTGGCACACCTTCTGTGGGGAGTACGCCAGTGCACCCTCGGTGCGGTCCAGGCACCTGAACCTGGACTTGAGGAGGCCAAAGGTACGCTCGACCACACGTCTGGTCCTCCCATGTGCCTCATTGTATCGATCGTCTGCTGGGGTGCGAGGATTCCTCAATGGACTGAGCAGCCATGCCCCATTCGGATACGCAGAGTCACCTGGGTGTGAGGGACACAGAGAACCGTTGCTATTCCAACTGGACAGGGGACAGCATCGCACAACCAGCACGCTACACCACTCCACATACTCACCGACAATACAGCCACGATCCTGTTGCAGATTGGACATCAGTCGTGGCAAGATGCTGTTGCGCATTATGTGTGCGTCATGGGCCGAGCCTGGGAACTTTGCACACACGTGGGTGATCACCATGTCCGCAAGGCACACCACTTGCACATTCAGGGAGTGCGTGTGCTTCCTGTTGCGGTACAGGTGCTCAGTGGCCTGTGGTGGAACAAGGCCAACATGTGTGCAGTCAATGGCTCCCACGACGTGTGGGATTCTGCCAAGGGCATAGAATGCACCCTTCACTGCCGCCAATTCACGAGCCCTGGGGAATCTGATGTACCTGTTCCGGTACAGCATCATGGCTGCCAGTACATCCCTCAGCACCTTGCTGAACATGGGCTGGGACATCCCTCCTCCACTGCCCACTGTGTGCTGGAATGACCCAGTGGCGAAGAAATGCATGGCGGCCATCACCTTAGCCGTGGGGGTGACAGCAGTCGGATACACCCTGCGGGGACGGAGATGGGGCTCTAACATGGCACACAGTCGATGCAGGGTTGGCCTGTCCAGCCGAAACTTCCTGATTACCTCTGTATCGTCCATGTCCGCCAGCAATTGGTATGGGCGGTCAATGTTCGGTCTCCGCCTGGGTTAAATGGCAGAGGACACATGTCAAAGCAACACGGCACATAGCAATTTCGCATACACATCACTGACATGACTGAGCAAGCACATGAGCCACAGCCCAGCTGTCAAGCTGGGACGGCACGGCCACAATACACTTACACAGGTCTCCCAACAATGGCAATGGCAAGTGAGACATACCACTGCCATGTGCATGCACATGGGGATCTAGGCCCCAATGACTTGCGGGGCGTGCTGATGGGGACTGACTGCATATTCGTCAAGCGGCAACGCCACGGCAACATGAGTGTCTGCTGAGCATGGAACTGCTTCCGAGGCTGGATGAGTATGGCACACGACGACGACGATGTGGGCACGGGCTGAGCGGCCAATACAAGTGGGACCTGTGGCACGAGGGGATATGAGACAGTAGTAGGTGTCAGCACTGCACCCTATGTACAGCACTGTATGGATCACAGCTCCCGAAACATTGACTGGTGTCCACATTGACAGCCCCATGCCAAGACGGCTGTGTGCTTGCAGTCACACGTCACAGGTGAGAGGTTACATTGCACGTGCCAGGTGGCAGACGTACATAGTGGGAGCTGGCATGTGTGTGCATGTGTCTCCTGTTCAGGATCCACCAGATGGGCGCTGACTCTGTACTGACCATTGGACACAGCATGTTCCGTGGAAGGCTTGTGTGTGTGGGATGGTGGCACTGGATGTGCCTCCGTTGGGTGGGGGGCCATGCACAGGGCGGGTACGTCGATGATTGCGCATTGTTGGTCACGGTGGGTGCACCAACTAAGATGTGTTGCCCTGTGTTCAATTCCTATGTCCGCATGATGATGGACTGTGGATGTGGGCAGACTACACATTGGTCGATGTGCTGTCTATATGCATGTGCCTTCACACCAGGCACAGCTGCCCCTGCACATTTGACCCCTGCTGGACTCGCTGCTGGGTCTGTGGAGCTGATGCACCTTCTGCGCGTGGGGCGGACAGCTCTCCTCACTTCCCTCATTGCGCATGTCATGTCTTTGCCGCAGGTGACATGGATCATGGAGGGCCCACATGTACGCGTGGGTAGGCTACACATGATTGTTCACTGGTCGCCACCCCCAGTCAGTGTTTCGAATGGGAAGGTTGTCGTGCTGGTGGTATGTTCGATGTGGCGGATGGGCGGGCCTAGGTGCGGGCTTACATTCCGGACATGGGGGGTAGTTGGATTGGCGACTAGTTGCAGTACACACGGGACACGTCTCTTCCTTTCCACATCTGGGTCATCCCTTGTACTAACTGACAGTGATACAGTCATCTTCGCCCCAGCCCTCATGTCCTCCCCTCGCCCCCCCAATATGCATGCTCACCTGCGAGGCTAGCGCTTGCACAGGCAGCCCCAAGCTCGCACCAGAGAGGGCAAGGAGTGTATGTGTGGGTCCAGGGTATGATGTGTGGCGGGACGCCGTCCACCTGCGTGGTGCACCAAATGGAGACCCGGCCTGCATGGACTATGCATCACAGTCTTCGCCTTCCGGATCCGCCACCTGCGACACCCAGTGGCTGTGGCTGCCCTTGCGGCCAGGCCGCGTCCGTCTGTGGCTGATAGCCCACACATTCACTCTTTGGCCTCTCTGGGGAGGGCTCGGGGGTGGTGGTGCACGCGCTTGCACTTAGTCGCAATGGCATGTGGCGTGGTTGGTATGATGGGCAATGGATGGGATGGTGCGAGCCACCTCCCGTGACGTCAGTGCTGCTCGTGCTGTGGTGCGTCCCCCTACACTTCCATCTGACTTGTGCCATGCTAGACGTTGAGGTTCTATTGCCTGCGTGATATGACCAGGAGGAGCGCGAGGAGACCTCTCACACACCATGCTCCACTGCCATCCCGTGCCCTGTATCGCCTGTGCGGATGGACTATGTTGGGGTTACACCTGGTCGACTGGGGCTGTGTGTGCCTTGTCAAGGGGCATGGCGGGCGCACAACAGGATCCAGCTTGTCCACAGAGGGTGGGCTGAGGTGCGCCTGGTACCGCTTTGTACGTGTGCCCGGCTGCTGTGCACACACGTGTTCACTCCCCCGACAGGTGTCCTCTCACAATGCCCAGGGAAGCGGTGGTGTACTGTTCATGACCCCTCCCAACACGGCGTGCTCCAACTTGGCATGTGCGCATCTACCCGTCGCACCCACCCACCTGAGCACTGCGTCCATACGACTTCACACGACACATGTGTGTCTTCCACAGTAGTGCTACTCATTTGCGTTGACATCCAATACCAGTGGACTACATGGTCATGTCACGACTGCCGTGTACTTCACATACTCTCATCCTCTCTCATTCGTACTTGTGAAATGAGTCAGCGGAGACAGTTTTGGTTTCAAACATTATATTGAGTCTTCTGTCCTCTGTGATGCAGTATAGTGGACACTACTGGCAGCGGAATACATGTTGAGGATATACTGAGCATGATTACAAATGGGATAGGGTGTGGGGTAACATCTGCTTGGCCAAGGCTGTGCTAATGTACATTTACGTATAGCTGCGGAGCTGCGGACTTTGACACAGACGGTATACATGTAGCCTACCAGACCGCTCGGCATCATGGGCACAGTCCATCTCAGTTCCATGTGACAGGTTTGCTGCGGTTGTTCCTCATGCACGCGTGCATGTGAGATGACATCAGGGCATGTGCTTGCGTGCATGCAGCGGCGTGCCACTTGTTGTTGCACTGTGGTGGTTACTGGACATGTCACAGTCACTGGGGTCGTGTTGTTGTTGTATGCACTTGTCGTCCATGCAAAGGTCCTGGTATGGGATTCCCGGGGCGGGGGTGGGAGGGGTGCAGCACCCACAGACTCCAGGCGACCTATTCATGTCCACTGAGCGGTGTGTGTGTCCATGTGCGCTGGATCCATGTCGTGTCCTGGTTGTTCGTGCAGTTCTGTCCATGTGGGTGCGATACACAGAGCCCATGCCACTGCCTCCCACGATGCATGCGGTGTTCCTGGATGTGATGGGGAACAGTGTGCATGTCCCGGTCATATCCGATGTCATGGCGATGTCGTTGATGGTGTGGTTACAGTTGCCGGTCGTTTGGTATGGCTGTTGTGGTGGTGACTGGCCAGTCCGTGCGGAAGCTGAGCATGGGTGCGGGGTTGGACTTCATAGGTCAGTCGGGGAACCTGCGTTGTGGTCCGACGTATTTACAGGTTGTCAGGTATGCGATGCCGTCCAGCAGGGCTTCCATGTCATTGGTGGTGTACATGTTTGCCAGCCAATGAAGCGGATGGTGGCTCTCAAGGTGTTGTTCGTAAGTTGTCCCTTGGAGGACCATGATGGGGCATGCTGGGTGACATTCGATGTAGCTGTTCTCGATGATCCGTCGTGTGGAGGCACAGTGGTCCCATTTCAGTGCGGGTGCGATGTTGGCCACATACGCCATGCCCCCATAGGCAGAGCAGGCCCTGTTGTGTGCGTCCAGAGGGAGGAGTAGTGGTAGCAGGTCCGCCTTCAGACATGCCGGGTTGGAGAGGCATATCTCGACGGGATGCTGGTAGGGACACCTCCGACAGTAGAAGACGGGCATGACGCAGCTGAACAATGTGATGCGGTAAGTCAGTCGGTAACTTACGTTCAGCAGGGACAGGAGATCGCATCCCAATGTATGTATCGTGTTGGTTTTGTACAGCTTGAGCTGTTCGGCGTAGTTGGGTAGGTGTGTTGCGGTTGCCATTTCGCAGCGGTTCGTTGAGGTGGCGTGCTCCGGCTGTGTGTGCAGTCTGCAATGTGCACGCTCCGGGGTTGCTGTGAGCTCTGTGTAGTCGTAGGGAGACAGGACTTGTGTTCTGTTGGCTTGTTTGGAGGACACGGGCCCTCTTCCCACATGCTTCTCAGACAGTTCAAGGTCAGTGCTGTGTGACTCCTTCCAATTAACTTGCATGTGGCCGACATGGGGGAGTGTTTTCTTCTTTCTTCCCCGTCCGTTGTGTGCTTCTGTGATATGCGCTATCTGCCCTGTGGTCGGTCTCCTCGGCATGCCTGTGTTGGTCTATTCTTGGACAATGGCTGTATTCACCGGCTTCTGTCGTAGGGCTGTGGTTTCGGAGTTGGAATGGAAGGTCATTCAGTGCTGTCTGCTCTCCCTTGTGTGGGCGGCAGCCTGCCTTTCCGCTCTGCGTTGGGCCTTGTGTGTGGATGTTATTCTTGGGCCACCTGTTGTCGGTCCCCGGGCTCTTTGGTGTTCCGTTTCATGTGTCTTGTTCATATGTGCAGGGTGGTATGGGTTTTTCAGTGTGGTACTGGCGTTCCTCTTCCCGAAGGGGCCCTGCTTCTCCTAGTTGGTGTTGCCGCCGCTGTGTGCTTCGCCATGTTTGTTACACTGGGGTGTGTCCTGCTGTTGCGTGACTTCACTGACATGTGTGCGTCGGTTGTGTGGCGTTGGGTGTTGTCCGTGAATTGGGCGTTGGGGACATGTCTGTGGCAGGCCTGTCACGTGTCATGTGCGTTCGGGGTGGGGCTGATGTGTGTGCTGCTTGGTTGTGACCCTGTGTCTGTGTGCGACGCATGCATGGCGCTGCGGTTGGCCTCTGCGTTGTGCGCATGTGGTGGCGGCGTCATCGGCGCTTTGTGGCCGTGACGGGGTGGTTGGTTCCTAGTCCCAGGTGGTGTGTACACATGTGTTCCGCGATGTTAGGATTTGGCCTGTGTGTCATATGTGGATGCAATGGTGGATGTGTAGTGTACACGCGCTGGTGGGGGGTTGTCCGCTTTTTCCGCCCTTGCACTGTGTGCGCTGTTTGCGTGCACTTGTTGTGTGTGTGCCTACCTGCGTCTCCGCGGTACGTTGCGTCCTTGGTGGTGCATCAGCAGAAGCATGGGAAGGGCCTGCAGTGCTGGATTCATGCCCGGGGTGCCGCTTCTTCGTTGTCCGTGCTCTGCGTCCGTGTTACCGCCTCTCTTTCACGTGCGGTGTCTCTTGGCCGTGGGAGCCGTTTGTTTGCGGCATCGTAATTTATGCGCCGGGCGGGACGTGTTTCGTCGGACGGTGTGTGTCAGTTGTGCTGCGCCGCTACGTGAACGGGCGCACTTTGATGGCGGACGGTGTTGCTGGCTTGCCGGCGGTGTTTGGCCTGCTTTTCGCATCGTAATTGGGCGGGCGTGTGGACTGCTGCGTGCCGGCGGTAACTGGTGGTTTTTGCATCCGCCAGCACGGCGGTTGTGCTTCCGCCCGCCATCGTAATGAGCCCCATAGTGACTAAAACATATTAAATTATTTTTAAAAAATTATATTTTTACAACCGTTTTGAAAACAATAATATTCTTGAAAACAATATTATTTATCCCCCCAAAATTATTCTTGACAACGATATTGATAACATGATAATTTTGATCAATATTTTTTCCAATATTTATGTTCTATGATATCTTAACTTCTTGTCCAAACACCAACACAACACCACTGGTGAGTCAAGAGGTATCAATGTGAGTGGTAGGTCTGTGTCATCCAGCCATGCATTACAAGGAGTAGGAGAGCCACACCAGGCAGCCAGAGTGCAGTGCAACTCACCATCCCACAGAAAGAGCAACTATTAGCAACCCAAGATGTAAATGGAATCTTAATTGTGGGGCAAAAACGTTACTTTCCTGTTTATGCGCAAATGCATCAATAATGTTTTTTTCTTTTAAAAATGAACGTAAGTGATTGGCAAATTCTTGCTCAAACATTATTATGCATTATACAAAAAAATGCATATACATGATATCAACTGATAAAAAAAGTTTATATCTACATTTATGCTTCTGATTATTTTACCTTATACTTAAATATTTGTCAAATCAGTCCAGGATGCATGTCCTTTTGTGCCTCTTACTACATCTTGCCTTATGGGCGGGATTTGAGGGCGGAGTTCCTTATTATCATCAGAGACACCACTTCGAGGATTATTTGGCATATACTTTCTGATGTCCACATTGTCCAACATTGCACTTGCAGCTATGATTTTGCAACAAATAAGAGGAGCATCTTCTAGTGTACACTTTTGTGCAAAAGCTACCTTTCAACAATCCAAATGGGATTTCTATCACTGATCTGGTTTGCTTGTGAGCAACGCAAACACAAGGAGATGATAGACGGAGCGCTGAAACTTTTCAGACACTCACCCCCAGTCACAGATCTGGGTTGAATCCATCATCATTCTTTAGCTCACTTCGCCACCCCCAGTTCAGACACAGATGTATGTAAATCAGTCTAGACCCTGTGCCTGCTTGTGAGCAACGTTATAGCTCCTTTTTCTAGGTTTTAGTGTATTTAAATACTCTTTCATTATCCATGGATGTAGAACAAAGGCCCTGTCATATGCAATACGCAATGGAAGGCAGGTATTTAATTTGTGATCAAATCCACCACATATAATATAATTGCAAAGCAGTGTCACATCATGTAACCGGATCACTGACAGAATATAGAATGCCAAAATATCGACCTGCCAAAATATCGTGGATAAAATATAGAATGCCAAAATATCGAATACCTATCTACAAACAGGTAAGTACAAAAATATCGAATCCAAAATATCGTTGTAAATAATATAGGGGCATATTAGCAAGACCGGCGATAAAATTCCAATAGAAGCCCAGGTTAGATGTCCTGCACATCTAACCTGGGCTTCTATTGGAATTCTATAACGCATATTAGCAAGCCCATTATCGCCGTTTTAGCGGGAGTTTCCTGCCGCTAAAACGGCGATAATTTTATCGCCGGTCTTGCTAATATGCCCCACAGTTTGTTAAAATATCGAATTTTTTAAATGTCTTAACAGTAATGTAACATTAATGAAATAATAAATATAATTAACTAAAACATACTTAAAAATACTTAAACAACCTTAAAATTAATAAATAATTAATGTAAGTTATAAAAAAATAAACATACATTTTTAATAATATATATATTAACTTAATATTAATAAAATATATTCAATATTTTTAGCGTAGGATAGCGGGAGGGTAAAATTTACTATTATCACTCCAGAGAATGCAACAGTAGGGAAACCGTTGGATAGCGGGAGGGTAAAAATTACTATTCCCACTCCAGTTAGTGCAACAGTAGGGAAAGCGTTGGATAGCGGGAGGGTAAAAATTACTATTCCCACTCCAGTAAGTGCAACAGTAGGGAAAGAGTTGGATAGCGTAGGGGTAAAAATTAATATTCCCACTCCAGAGAGTGCAACAGTAGGGAAAGAGTTGGATAGCGTAGGGGTAAAAATTACTATTCCCACTCCAGTGAGTGCAACAGTAGGGAAAGCGTTGGATAGCGTAGGGGTAAAAATTACTATTCCCACTCCAGTGAGTGCAACAGTAGGGAAAGCGTTGGATAGCGGGAGGGTAAAAATTACGATTCCCACTCCAGTAAGTGCAACAGTAGGGAAAGAATTGGATAGCGTAGGGGTAAAAATTACTATTCCCACTCCAGAGAGTGCAACAGTAGGGAAAGCGTTGGATAGCGTAGGGGTAAAAATTACTATTACCACTCCAGTGAGTGCAACAGTAGGGAAAGTAATGATTTAATATTTAAATAAAAATAAATTAATTATCAATACCAATAAAAAGTTAATTAAAATTAATTACCAATTACAAAATATTTAATAATTAATTAATTATAAATACCAATACATATTATTTATTAAAAAATAATTACCTATTAATAATTAACAACCAATTAATTTTCAATACCAAAAATATAACAAGTAATAAAAAAAATTACCAATTAATATTTAATTAACAATAAATTAATTATCAATACACAAAAATAATTTCATTAATTACTTAATTACAATTAAATTACTTCCCACCCTATTACCCTATAAACCCACAACCCGCTCCAAATAATAAATTAATACAATTAACATAATTATCAATTTATCAATTAATAAAAATTAATTACCAATTAATAAAAATTAATTACCAATTAATAATTAATTAACAATAAATTAATTATCAATACAAATAAATTAAAATAAATATTTACTTAATTACAATTAAAATACTTCCCACCCTATTCCACTATAAACCCACAACCCGCTACAGAACTAAAACGCAAAATTAAATTAAAAATAATTAATAATTCCTAAAAATTAATATTTAATTTACTATAATTAAATTACTTCCCACCCTATTCCCCTATAAACCCACAACCCGCTAGGGAATTAAATTACGAAAAAATTAAATAACATAAAATTCATTATTTAAAAAAATTAAACATACATTACAAAAATAATATACACTTTTAACACATATACTAACATAGTAAACACTTAAAAAAATTCGATATTATTAAAAATTCGATATATTTTAATGCCTATATTATGTACTTTGATATTTTGACAGTCGATATTACTTACCTGCATTTCGATATTTTTAACCACTATATTATGTCCATTCGATATTATGTCCATTCTATATTTTTACTTCGATATTCTGTCCATTCTATATTTTGACTTCGATATTTTGGGGCCGATTCCGATTCGGGCCAGAAAACGTACTGACCGACTCGGAGCCGGAATTAATACCGACCGACACGTACAGGTGCAGGCCGACCCGCAAAGTATGATGAGAAGCGTGCAAAATCCGACCGACTCGTACGGAACACAAGCCGAACGACCGAGCCGCGCGGAAAACAGCCATCCGGCCAGAAAATCACGCGAATCGAACCGACCGACACGCACCAGGAATGAACCCGAACGAAACGTACCCGCAAAGTCCGACCCGCGCAGTACGATGCAACGCGCGGAAAACACGACCGAGTCGCACGGAGCCCAAGCCGTATGACCGACACGCATACAAAACTGCGAGCAGAAGCAACCCAATACACCGCGACCGACGCGTACGCAGCATAGAAAACAGCACAAACACAGTGTGAACGACACGGAGAAGCTCGTACGAGACAACTGCAGGGTCCGACTCGGTCACAAGAACGTCTCCTACATGCACAAAAAGTACAAAGGAAAAAACACACAAAAAAAGACCAAACAAGCAATTACAAAGCCAATAAATACTGGGGGGGGGGACAGGGAACAAAGACACACCCACAACTCCACCCATATAAAGGACACAAATCCCTACCATGATCCTTTGCCAGCACACAACAGACAGCAACCACCCACCCACCCACAGCTCATCCATCACACAAGCCACACACCATCAGCACCTCAACAAATAGCACCCTCACATACACCCAGCTAAACACACACTCACACACCCTCACCTGCACACCAACACACACATCACTCACCATCACCACCCATCACCATGCCCCAAAGAAGAATCATAAGTTCCTAGATAGTGAATTGGAAGTCCTGGTAGATGAGATACTCAGGGTAGAGCCACAGCTGTTTGGTACACTGGTCCAACAGACACCCATGTCGCAGAAAACCAAGATGTGGGAGAGGATTGTCGACAGGGTGAACGCACAATCACCATGTTTGCACACAAAGGGAGACATCCAGAACAGGTGGTATGACGTGCGCAGGAGGGTCAGGGACCTGTTGAAGAAGGACTACATTAAAATGTCGAAGCACCAAGGCTAATCCATGGTATAATAACAACTTAGCCACTATCCGCAATTCGTGCAAACGACTGGAACGGGAGTGGAGGAGAGACTTTGACTCTATCCGGAAAGGTCACTATCAGGCCGCCATTAAGAATTATCATAGGGCTGTTCAGAAGGCACGTGCCACCTATTTTTCTGAAGAGATCAGAAACAGCCAGAATCCCTCCAAAAAGATCTTCGCCATTATTAAAAATCTCAAACACGCGGGGGCGCCTGCGGCATCCGCCGTTAAATCTAATGTACAATGTGAGGACCTTGCCACCTTCTTTATAACAAAGGTGGATAATATCTACAAAACCTTCCCCAGAGAGCCAATGGCTCTGATTCTGAGGACCCTGTTCCCCCTGCCCATATATTGGCTACGTTTCCACCTATCTCTGGAGAAGCTCTTAGCATACTCTGCAGGAAGGTTAAATCGGGTTCTCCAACTGACCCTATGAAGCCGGAACATCTAATAAAACTCTTACCTGTGCTTCTTACACCTCTGGGCCAGGTCATTAACCTATCCCTGGCCACGGCCACAGTTCCGAGGACATGGAAGCAAGCCGCGGTAAGGCCGCTATTAAAGAAGCCTACTTTAGATCCGACAAAACCTGAGAACTATCGCCCCATCTCCCTGCTTCCCTGGACTTCTAAAATATCTGAAGCCTATGTCAACACCATTGTCTCAGGCTATCTGGAGGAGAATTGCATACTGGACTCCTCCCAGTGTGGCTTTCGTCCGGGTCTTAGTACAGAGACCGCATTGCTAGCTGTGACCGAACACCTGAGAGAGGCTCTGGATGAGGGACGTACTTCGGCACTGATCCTACTGGATCTCAGTGCCGCATTTGATACGGTCTCCCACCAGATCCTGATCCAGAGGTTGAAGGATGCTGGTATTGTGGGCCCCGCTTTGGCGTGGCTCACTTCCTTCCTTTCGGACAGGTCCTTTCAGGTGTCAGCCCCCCCATTTTCTTCTAAGGTGCATTCCGTTAAACAGGGCGTTCCACAGGGCTCTGCTCTAAGCCCTACGCTCTTTATCCTGTACGTCCAGCCCTTAGCTGTAATAGCTAAGAGGAGTGGGCTGACTATAGTGTCTTATGCTGACGACACTCAATTAGTCATCGCGCTCTCCAATGATTGTCTAAACGATGCAGCTAAGTTTCGAAGTGGGTTGGCGGAGGTTGCAGGGTGGATGACCGCCAACTGTCTCCAGCTCAACGCCAGCAAGACTGAGGTCTTGCTGGTAGGAAAAGATCCTGAGCTTTGGAGCGGACACTGGTGGCCCACCACCCTGGGACCGGCCCCCACTCCCAAACAGGTGGTGAAAAATCTTGGCGTCTGGGTGGACTCGGTGCTTAGTTTCCGAGATCAAACAAAGAGGGTAGCGGCGACTTGTTTTGGTATTCTGCGCAGCCTCAGGCCCATTTTGGGCTTCTTTGACCCCTCTATCCGGCAGACGATTGTGCAGGCATCTGTGCTGTCAAGATTGGACTATGCCAGTGTGCTCTACCTGGGGGCCAATAGGGCCGAGATTGCAAGATTGCAGAGGGTCCAAAACGTTGCTGCCAGAACTCTTCTTGCTATGCCCAGATGCTGTTCCACCTCCAGCACTATTCGTCGGCTACACTGGCTGCCAGTGGAGAGGTGGGTGGAGTTCAAGTCTCTCTGCTTCGCGTTTAAGATTTTGAAATATCCGATCTCTGGGATATTATCTGGCCTACTCTCTGCCTATATTCCCACGCGTCAGTTACGTTCCGCAGATCAACAGCTGGCATCTATCCCACGTGTGAGGAGAGCCCGCGCCGGTGGGCGCTCTTTCCGCGTAGTGGCAGCTAAGCAGTGGAATGGTCTTCCAAGTCATATTCGGAACATGGACAACTATTTTGCTTTCCGAAAAGCACTAAAAACCCACCTATTCCCTCACTAGGCTATCTGCTCCGCCCTTGTCATTTCCTATTTCTCTTGGTTCCCCCTCTTTTGCTAGAATGGACTCTTGCTGCCAGTTGCTATTATTGCTCTTAGCGCCGGGACGCCCCTTTGCCGGGGCAGCTGAGCGCTCTACAAAACGGCTTAACATAACATAACATAACTACCTCTTGAGCCAACACACCGACAGTGGCCCTCCTGCCAAACCAGTATACCTCAGGCCCTGGGAGGAGAAGGTGCGGGCCATCCTACCACCAGTGAGCGTATATGGACTAGAAAACATCCCAGAGCCTGGTGAGTACATAACAAATTTACACAATATTGTGCAACAATACACACACATCACTGTCAAGGGGAGAGTCAAACCATGCACCCTTAGCAAATACACACCAACCAGAACAGAATCATCCCAAATTGTGTATGTCAGTCAGATAAACACAACACATGCCATCTCATAGTGATATGTAACTGTGTCATCACATGTACAAACACAACTACAACTACAGCTAGGCAGTGGCAGTAATATAACTAACAAACACATCCAGACATGTAGGCACCACTACAACACCACCTCACAGTGAAGCCCACTGAAAGGAAGGAATCCTGTGTATGCTGGTCAAGTCAGTGTAGCCAATAGCATCATGGGAGTTGTAGTCACAGACATTGCCCACCCTCACAATGCGCACATCAACACCACCATGAACCATGCTCACATCACAGGGAGTGGAAAACAACTGACAACTGGCTACTGCTGTGGGGAGCACAAGGTCCTGCTGGCAACTGTGACCCAACCAACAGCAGGACACCACTGACTGACATCCTGAAAGACAACTTGCACTCCCTGCAACGGAAGCACGTTCCATGGTGGAAAATCTGGCTGGGTGGGAAGGAGGACTGACAGCACTGACCATAGTTACCAGCAGCTCCACTCACACACACCCCTAACACAAACTCCACACAACTCACCTGGGAGAATGCATTGCCTCACACTCTAATCAAATATCCCACAAAGAACCACAACCCTGGGTAATGCAGTGTGAAGCACAGGGACACACATGTGACTTGCAGCAAAACTAACCCCAGGATAACACTGTCAGCCATCTTGTCAGCACAGGCACACAACCCCACAGGGAAGCAGAATCAAAAGGAAGTAAGCATGGGCATGCTGGGAAGTGGGGTGGAGGCAATAGCATGATGGGAGTGGTAGTCACAGCCCAACATCCCCCACCCACATGGCCCAGCAAGCTCACACCCAAGCATGCACACCTCACAGGGAGTCAAAAGCCACTTCAAAGATGGCTGACACTGGTGCTCAGTTGTGGGGAGCACATGGCCCTGCTGGGAACTGGGCACCAACCAACAGCAGGACACCACTGTCAGCCATCTTGCCATTGCTCTCACACTCACACACAGTGAAGTCCACCCAAAAGCAAGTAAGAATGGGCATGCTGGGAAGTGGGGTGGAGGCAATAGCATGATGGGAGTGGTAGTCACAGCCCAACATCCCCCACCCAAATGGCCCAGCAAGCTCACACCCAAGCATGCACACCTCACAGGGAGTCAAAAGCCACTTCAAAGATGGCTGACACTGGTGCTCAGTTGTGGGGAGCACATGGCCCTGCTGGGAACTGGGCACTAACCAACAGCAGGACACCACTGTCAGCCATCTTGCCATTGCTCTCACACTCACACACAGTGAAGTCCACCCAAAAGCAAGTAAGTATGGGCATGCTGGGAAGTGGGGTGGAGGCAATAGCATGATGGGAGTGGTAGTCACAGCCCAACATCCCCCACCCACATGGCCCAGCAAGCTCACACCCAAGCATGCACACCTCACAGGGAGTCAAAGCCACTTCAAAGATGGCTGACACTGGTGCTCATTTGTGGGGAGCACATGGCCCTGCTGGGAACTGGGCACCAACCAACAGCAGGACACCACTGTCAACCATCTTGCCATTGCTCTCACACTCACACACAGTGAAGTCCACCCAAAAGCAAGTAAGTATGGGCATGCTGGGAAGTGGGGTGGAGGCAATAGCATGATGGGAGTGGTAGTCACAGCCCAACATCCCCCACCCACATGGCCCAGCAAGCTCACACCCAAGCATGCACACCTCACAGGGAGTCAAAAGCCACTTCAAAGATGGCTGACACTGGTGCTCAGTTGTGGGGAGCACATGGCCCTGCTGGGAACTGGGCACCAACCAACAGCAGGACACCACTGTCAGCCATCTTGCCATTGCTCTCATACTCACACACAGTGAAGTCCACCCAAAAGCAAGTAAGTATGGGCATGCTGGGAAGTGGGGTGGAGGCAATAGCATGATGGGAGTGGTAGTCACAGCCCAACATCCCCCACCCACATGGCCCAGCAAGCTCACACCCAAGCATGCACACCTCACAGGGAGTCAAAAGCCACTTCAAAGATGGCTGACACTGGTGCTCAGTTGTGGGGAGCACATGGCCCTGCTGGAAACTGGGCACCAACCAACAGCAGGACACCACTGTCAGCCATCCTGCCATTGCTCTCACACTCACACACAGTGAAGTCCACCCAAAAGCAAGTAAATATGGGCATGCTGGGAAGTGGGGTGGAGGCAATAGCATGATGGGAGTGGTAGTCACAGCCCAACATCCCCCACCCACATGGCCCAGCAAGCTCACACCAAAGCATGCACAACTCACAGGGAGTCAAAAGCCACTTCAAAGATGGCTGACACTGGTGCTCAGTTGTGGGGAGCACATGGCCCTGCTGGCAACTGGGCACCAACCAACAGCAGGACACCACTGTCAGCCATCTTGCCATTGCTCTCACACTCACACACAGTGAAGTCCACCCAAAAGCAAGTAAGTATGGGCATGCTGGGAAGTGGGGTGGAGGCAATAGCATGATGGGAGTGGTAGTCACAGATATTGGTCACCCCCACAACTGTCCCATCAACACCACCCTGAACCATGCTCACATCACAGGGAGTGGAAAAGAACTGACAAGATGGCTGACACTGGGTACTGCTGTGGGGAGCACAAGGCCCTGCTGGGAACTGTGCACCAACCAACAGCAGGACACCACTGTCTGACATCCTGAAAGACAACTTGCACTCCCTGCAATGGAAGCACGTTCCATGGTGGGATATCTGGCTGGGTGGGAAGGAGGGCCGGATGTCAACCAAATACAACCAATGCAGACCATGTACACACCCCAACATTCATATAGAAATGCCCAAAGTATGCAGGACAATGTGCTACACCAATATCAACCGCTGACTGTGACAACTTAGGACAATGCAATGTACAGGCCTGCATCCAGAGGTACAGTCACAACTGTCATGTGTGTCAACCATTCATGCCTGCAGAAACATAACATACATTGTGTGTGTCTCCCAAAAACAGGTGATGATGGGGACACAGCAGCAGACGCTGAGGAGTCCCTGTCCCAGGCTCAAGGGGAAACGGAGCTCACTGGTGTGGAACAGCCTCTGCCCTCCTCGGATGACGAAGACCTACCTGGCACCTCCGGAGCAAGTCATCATGCAGCACCAGCAGGACCACCAGCTGCACCCCCTGCACCCACCCCTCCAATGACTGTCAACCCACATACCACCCCTGCTGAAACGGACAGACCAAGGAGCACCACCACCACCAGCACAGGGACCCTGGACCAACGTGGGGCTATGGACACCAACACCACCAACAACCCCCAAGGGGGCCCAGGGTCACCTGTGCGTGCCACCTCAGGTACTGCACGTGTCACCAGGGGTGGTGGGAGGGGTGGGAGACATAGGTCACTGATCGCAGAGGGGTCTGGACTGCATGATGACCCACAACTGGTACGCATAGCCGATGCGTACCAGTCCAGCACCGGAGAGCTCAGCCAGGTAGTGGGGCTCCTCAGGGACATTAAACAGCAGCAGGCTGCCCATCATGCCCGCTTGGACTCGCACATGTCCCGCGTGGAGTCCAAGTGGGACACACTGCAAGAGATGACGGCGGTGCATAGGGACATATTACAATGCCTCCGCCAGATGAGCAGCAACCAGTCAACACCTCCCTGTGTGCCCACAACATCTGGTGCTGAAACAACTGCAACTGCCACAGGGAGGGAGGATGACTCTGGCGGAGAGTCCCCTGCACCGCAGCAGCCTGCACTTGAGGCCCCCCCCCCCAAAGAAGAGGGGTCGACCGAGGAGGGGCAAGTGAGAGGTTGATGGCCATGTGCAACCCCCAGGAAGCCTAAACCTGTACTGGATAATCACCTTTGTGCGCAAACTGTTCACCCTGTTGACTGCAACACAACTCCCCCACATGACATGGGGAGTACAAGTTGGACCAATGTATCAGATGACTGTGGACTTTATTCTGGACCTATCTGCTACCATGACTTCCAATTCATCTAGGAACTTTGGATTGAAATCAAAATGTACAGCACCCACCATCCTGTGCACTATACACACACATGTATGACAATAAACACACTAATACACCATACCTGCCTCTGTTGTGATTCCAACGTGGTTCCTGTCATGGAGATGATGACCTGCGAAATTACACTGTGCATGCTAACTGCTACAGCAAGTACAACACAGGCATGTGAGTCATGGCAACGTGACACATATGAGGGAGACACACCACCAGGGCTACACAACATATACACACCTAGCCCATCTGACTCATCGCCTACACTGATGTTGCCAGGAAATACGGTGCAATGCACAGACACAACACCTATTCACAGTCTCTGTCAACTAGCCCACTGGTGCAGTAAGCAAATGTCAGTCAGATGTGTGACCACAGACAACGCACATCACAAAGTGAAGCACATGTTTATTACACATTTGCAACATGTTGTAACCACTACAGATGCAAGGCAATCCCACCTGGCAGCGGGCACACAGTCAACAAGTGTAGAAGGAAGGAAGTCCATGGGTGTGGCGCACATCACCTGTAGGGACACGACAGCTACCACCCTGGAAGTCGAATCACGGTGTCGGGGATCACAGTTGACCAAACCACTCTAAAAGTACCCTGTGAAGGACAGAAATGAAACACAGTCAAAAGCACTTAAGAACATGACAGAACTGCAATACTCATGCCCAATACATGTCACAAGATACCCACCCAGAACCAAGTTAGCATGTCAACACTGTTGGGGAGTACAGACTACCTGTAAGGACACATCGCTACACGCATACAGTCATGTAGCACATGGACACACTCAAACAGCACCAGAGCACCACCAACACATATCATGCATACTCACATCATTGATATGACATCTCTGGATAATCACATTCAGCTGAAGAAGTTGGTGATGAGCTGTGTGCGGACATCACCATCACTGGCATCGTGGTCCAGGCCAGGATCCTCCACAGGTGGCGGATGTTGGTCATCGTCATACAGGATGAGAGGCAACTCCTTCCGCACTGCCAGGTTGTGTAGCATGCAGCAGACGATGACAATCTTGCACACCTTTGCTGGGGCATATGGGAGGGCCCCTCCTGTCTTGTCCAGGCAGTGGAAGCGGCTCTTCAGGAGACCAAATGTCCGCTCAATCACTCTCCTGGTCCGACCATGTGCCTCATTGTAGCGCATCTGGCCTGGTGTCACAGGGTTCCTGAGGGGCGTCAGCAACCACGGCATGTTGGGGTATCCGGAGTCACCTACATACAGACAATTGCACATTAGCTGAGTTGGAAAAGAGGGTGGAACACTACATTGCAGAACACACACAATGGCACTAAGTCAGTACACACCAACAAGCCATGCACGCTGGTTCCGCATCTGTGACATCATCCTCGGGATGCGACTACTCCTCATCACGTAGGCATCTTGTGCAGAACCGGGGAAACGGGCACAGACGTGTGAGATGCTCATATCTGCAAGACATACCACCAGTGCATTGACCGAGTGGTAGTGTTTGCGGTTCCTGTATGCCTGCTCTTGTGCCTGTGGTGGTACCAAAGCAACATGTGTCCCATCAAGGAAGCCAATGACATGCGGCATCCTCCCCAGGGCATAGAAGTCACTCTTCACATCAGTGAGTTGTTGGAGTCTAGGGAAATAGATGTACTGGTTCAGGTAAATCAACATAGCCTCCAAAACATCGCGGAGCACACGGCTGAACATGGTCTGTGACATCCCACCAGCAGTCGCCACAGTGTGTTGAAAGGTACCGGTGGCAAAGAAGTGTAGGGCTGCCATCACCTTCACTTTGGGGGTCAGCGCTGTAGGGTATGTCCGGCCAGCTTGCAAATGTGGGGCCAACCGCACCGTCAACACCTCAATCAGCGGCCTGGTGAAGCGGTACCGTCGGATGCAGTCCCAATCCACCATGGTTGCAAGGTCAGGGAATGGTCTATGGACAGCTGGTGCCCTGCAGTGCATAGGTGAAGAAAGAAAGATTGTCAGTCACCCCACATATGTGGCATTGACCGTACTCAATATCACATGATACATCATTATGAGGCACAAGTACATGATGTGTGCAGTTCCGTAAGGACATGTATGGCACATACATGGCCAACATCTAACATCACAGTTCAACAAGTGGCATCAACAAGTCCCAGGTTGTGCCATGGGATATCATGAGGCCGTGTCACAGTTCCCATCTCCTACTGCCACGTTCCAAACACACCACACAGTGACATGTGAGGACAGATGTGCCCCAGGCATCACAGCTCAACGACAGGTAGATTCCCAGGGACCCTGTATTGCCACATGGACACTGGCATGACATGGTGTATCATGAATACACCACAGCAAAACAACCATGACCCCCACAGGTAGTGGTCCCTGTTGCCTCGGCAGGACAGACATGGACGTCTGTGACACACACACGTACAACATCAAAGTCCATGCACAAACAACGTGGATGTGGAGACTGTCTCCCACTGTGCACATGGAATCAGAGACATTGTAAACACAACATGCACACAGACTGTGGAGGACCATCACCATTGTGGCAATGGGTCACCCTGGGACGTACATACCGTCACACATGGGACTCAGGGGGTATGTGACATGACATACACTTACACCACCGTGAAATGTGACCATGCCACATGCACAGAAATGAACAGTTGCACATCACAGTGGTCATGTACATGAAACACCAAGGATTCTGTCCCCATGAACACGTGCACAGCCTGGAAGTGGCTGCCCCCAAGTGCCACCCACAGAACAACATGTTCACCCCCATACACGGAATAGGTAATGCAGCCTTACATGCCTCAGGATACAGTGTGGACAGGGTGTGGTGTTGTAGGTGTGCCCCTCACTCCATGGGAAGTATATGTTGCTGGCATATATTCACCTGTGACAGGCATGGTGACATATGCCAGTGACTTGTACAGGGACGTGTTGGACAGCAATGGACCGATCGGTGCGCACACATTGGCCATTGCATTCAATGTGAGCGGGTACGCGTTGTATTCGCAATACGCATTGGACAGCAATGAACCGATCGGTGCGCACACATTGGCCATTGCATTCAATGTGAGCGGGTACGCGTTGTATCCAGGTACGCGTTGAACAGCAATGAACCGATCGGTGTGCCCGGCCGGCCCATTGCATTCAATGTGAGCGGGTACGCGTTGTATCCGCAATACGCGTTGAACAGCAATGGACCGATCGGTGTGCCCGGCCGGCCCATTGCATTCAATGTGAGCGGGTACGCGTTGTATCCGTAATACGCGTTGAACAGCAATGGACCGATCGGTGTGCCCGGCCGGCCCATTGCATTCAATGTGAGCGGGTACGCGTTGTATCCGCAATACGCGTTGAACAGCAATGGACCGATCGGTGCGCACCCATTGGCTATGGCCTGGCCTGGCAACGGACGCGTTTTCAAATCTTGAACGAGTCTGATGCTGGAAATTCAGTTGGTCACCCACAACAATGTTGCAAATTCATGGGTGTCATGAAGTTGAACTTTTGAAGGATGCTGTGGGCGTGTGTAAGTGGTGCAATTCCATGGATTGGCCAGATTCAGAAGATGCTAAAGACTTGGACCTATCACTTTGGACACATGGGATAGTATCTGCCTCTGCAGCACACATATAATGCTGGCTGTTCCCCTGAGAGCTCACTTGCCTGCACTACATGCTCCAGGACGACATCTGCCACCAACACTGCTGCTGTATCTGCACCCTCTGGACCCTGCAATGGCACGTACTGTGGAGAGAGCCCCAGCCTTCAGCACTGAGGAGAACCAGGCCCTTCTGGACAGCCTCCTTCCACAGTACAGCAAGCTGTATGGGAAAGCAGGGGAGCAGGTGAGTGTGCTGTCCACTGCCTTACAAAATGTGCATGTTGTCTGACTAGCAAGGCTAACAGTCTGCACGCCACTGGCTAGCAGGCTCACTGAGTAGTTGTCACCCCCCATAGTGTGTAGTTACATGCACTGAACAGGTATAGTGCAGTGACAGTGCATTTAAACAAGGTTTTACTTCCCAGGCAATGATACCATGTAGTAACTGCTGGCATACTGTCCATAGCCATCGTTGCACTGCCTGTGTACATCATGTACCCCTGTGATTGAGACATGTATATCCAACTGTGTAATGCACGGATATGTTGCATGTGTAGTAATGGCATTCTCACTTTGTCTTCCTCACAGGTTGATGCCCACCAGAAGCAGAAGATATGGCTGACCATCGTCCGGGCAGTGAGATCCGTGGGGGACTACAAGCGCTGGATCTGCATCTGCCAGAAGAGGTGGCAGGACCTTCGGGGCTGGACCCGGAGGATCGCACGGGTCCAGCTGAAGCTGTCGCCTCCTCGCAGGAGGGGCGGACACCGGACCCTGACCCCCCACATGCTCAGGATCCTGGTGGTGGTCTTCCCTGATCTGGATGGGCAGCTGAAGGCTAGAGAGCAGCAAGGAGGGGTGAGTCCATGACTGCATTGTGAACTTTGTCTGCCATGCTATGTGCCCTCCTCTGGCCTGGTTGAACTTCCACAGTACATCAGTCATGTGGTCCAGGACCCATGTCCCTCGATTGTGCACTGCCCACTCCTCATCTGATACCCAGGTGTGGCCCTTGCAGTCAGGGAATTGTGTCACTTAGGTACTGTGTCCTTGCAGTTTGCTTGACTCAAGGTGGGGGACAGCATCTGTTCCCCTAACTCTGTGGTGGGCATCATGGGTGGGTCCTTTGCTTACACAATGCCTGTGTTCTGACATGTAATCTGCGTGTTACTTTGATATGTGGTCCAATTGCTGAGCTGATCCACCACATGTGCCTGGGGTATCTGGCACACACCCATGCTGAGGGTGGGAACAATGCTTGGGCCCCAGGAGTGTGTATATTACGTGTGTCACACATACTTAGCCAGCTGCCTACTGTCCAGGGCTCATCCCTCATTCATGTGGGGCAGGACAGTCATGCCTACTCCAGGCCATACAATACACTCTGTACTCCCACTCCCGTGTATCAGCTGACACGTTGTGCTCAGTGATATGTCCCCTCAGGTGTCTGCCTCTGTGTCAGTGTGCTGTGGCTTCCTTGTCATGACTGCTGGGGTGTCTCTCGGTTGGGGCTCAGCATGCCACCGGAGATGTGACCATAGGAGACGATACTTGGGTGACACATAGGTGTTTGATCACCTGACCGTGCAGACTGGGGTATGCGAATGTGAAGTTCAGGCAGCTGTTTCCCATTCACAGCAGATTGTGAGGTGCTCAGGTTCAGAGGGTTGTGTTACAGATCTCCCATATGTCCAATCGGTATGACGTGGACAGATAAGGGTTCAGATGATGTGGTGTGTGGGGGATGTACATGTGCACTTGTTCAGCTCCAGGACTTGCATTCCCCATGACCTACTATTGTGACACAGTGCAGACAGTTGTAGTCTGGCTGCCCTGCCCATGTGACTGGAGACAGTGATGTATGACTTAGCAGGCATGCCTGTGCCATGGCATGTAACTTCCTATGAGTGATCCTGCAGGGGAGTGACATGTGCTACATGCACACCATTGTGGCAATGGCTATCAGGACATGGGTGTATCATGGTGTCTGTCGCTGGTATGCATCACATGCATTTCATATTTGACTCTGGGCATCCCTTTCATCCGGACACCTGTACTGACTCAGTGGCAAGAGTTGTGATGTGTGCATGTTCACATGCTTCACCGTGTTTTCTGCACTGTCCAACTACTGTGTAGGTGGTGCATGTGTCCACACTGGGGTATTGCCATCCAACAGACACCAGACAGATGTGTGCAAGGCCAGGAGGGATGTGAGTGCCATGGTTGACCATCAGACTGACAATTGGCTACTCCTATTCTGTTTGGGCACTTTTGGCAATGTTCAACTAAGGATGCCAGGGCTTGCACTGTAATGTGCTGTACTTACTGTGGTGTGTGAGTTCGGTGCAGGTGACTGATGTCTGTCTGTTTCCCTATTGTTTGCAGATACATCCACAGCCACAGGAGGGGACAGCTCCACGGACCAGGAGGAGCCGCAGAGCCAGACTGGGTCAGCAGCCGAGGAGTGGTCGGAGGGACCCAGTGGCACGGAGGGCGAGGGGAGCCACACCGAGGAGTCCTCAGCACCATCCACCTCAGCTGAGGACCACAGCAGCTCGAAGGATGACTCCCTTGTGGATGCGGGTGTCAGCAGCCACCACACCCCAGCTAGTGTTGCTGTCCCCGCCACCACCACCACCACCGCCCTCCCATCGGCTCCCATTCCCGAGGTCCGTGGAGGCTCCCATGATCGGGAGCGTGTCTCCTTCGGGCCAGGCACCGCACCCCTGCCCCTGTGTCCCCTGCTGCCCTGAGTGAGGAGTCTGTGTACCTCCTTCGCCAGCTCCATGTAGGGCAGACAGCGATGCTGAGTGTCCTCCATGCACACACCACTCTGTTGACTCAGCTGGTGTCGTTCATGGAGGGCATCTCATCGGGCATGTCTGCCCTACAGAGGGGCAATAGGTCCATGGACTCCTCCCTGACGGCAGCACTGTCCCTCCTCCAACAGTCCCTCACCCCTCCTGCCTCTGCCCCATTCACACTCCCCAGCACCTTACCTGTCCCAAGCACACACACACCGGCACAGGCACACACCAGCACAGACACGAGCAGCACACAGACACACACACCACAAACAAGACGCACACGCACGCACAGTCAGGGGACTGAAACCACACTCACAGGGGATGGGGCCCAGGCACACACACACGCATCCATGAGCACTGCACAGTCCTCAGTTGCCTCTCCCTCCAAAGCCCCC
Source organism: Calotriton arnoldi (assembly GCA_963921515.1). Classification (NCBI taxonomy): domain Eukaryota; kingdom Metazoa; phylum Chordata; class Amphibia; order Caudata; family Salamandridae; genus Calotriton; species Calotriton arnoldi. Next base: position 411,783 of record CAWUFW010000664.1, read on the forward strand.
TCCCTTGCCTCACCTGCAACCCCAAAGACACAGCGGCTCTTCCTCAGTGACCTCGGCCTCTTCCCCTCCGATCCAGCTGATCCAGCATTCAGGGGGAAGAGGAAGCCCACCCACACGGAGCGGAGTGCCCCTCGCCCCGAACACCCTCCCCCAGGAGCAGACCGACTGACACCCCCATCCGCAAGTCCCCCCGGACCCGGAAGAGCAAGACCCCGCCGCCGCCCTGCAGCTCAGGCACCAAGTCTCCTTCCTCCATCCCTCAGGCCCCCACTCCACAGGTGCCACCACCACACCCTGCCCCAGGTTCCCCCACCCACAGATACACCATCCCCAAAATGATCCGGCCTTCTCCCCCTGCCACTTGCTCTTCCGGCCCCACCCCCCGCTGCGCTTGTCTGTGCCACTGGTGTGGAGACGGTGTCCTCCCCCTCTGTCCTGCCCACCTTACCTGATCCCCATTCTCCTCCCCTGGAGGTAGGCACTGCAGTGGAGTCCACTACCACCCTGTCTGACTTGGGCACTGCAGTGGGGGACCTGTCCACTCCATCTGCACGGTCCACTGCAGTCATGCCGGCACCTACACCATCAGTGTCATGCCCCCCAGTTGTGCCGGCACACACCATGTCAGACACCTCCACTGCAGTTGTCAGTGGCTCTTCAGCACCCACCACCCCTTCCCTGCCTCCTTCTGGTGAGCCCTGATCCTGTCCCTGCGGTGCCTGGCCTGCCCCCCGTATACCCCTCCGAGGGGATTGTCCCTGGTTTTTATCAGTGCAGGCATGCGTAGGGTGACATCTGCCACTGTCACCCTGTTTAGACTTTCAGGATGGACTGGCCATTGGCCTTTCTTTCTTTTTTACTGGACTTCAACTTTTGAACCCACATATGCTGAATAAAGCGACTTTCTGTTCTCTAGTGCTTTTGCTTCTGATGTACATGATGTTGATGATGCTAACCATGCCCTTGCTGCAGTGATGGTGATATTTGGTCTCATGAAAATGAAGTGTTACTGTTCAGGAACCCATGTGGTCCAGGGGGAATGTGTCCTATCCTGTGGTGTACCCATGTCATCCTTAGCAGCATCTGAGGGTGTCATATTTTCAATATTTGGCAATGGGATTTCCTACTTACATTAGCAATGCCACATCTGTGGCTTCCACCCCTGCACATCTGTTGTGCTTGCCATTGTTCAATTATTCTACTTCCCTGACCGTGTGGCCATCTCCACTGGACATGCAGGTTTGGGCATCAATGGGGAAGGACTCATCTGTGTTGTCAGTGCAACTTGCTACACATGTGTGTTGGATCTGTGCTGATGATTTAGTTGACACTCCCATGACCAGGCTGATGTGACGGGAGCCTTCATTTGGTGCAAATTGTTGACTGTGTGACCAAGTGTTCTGCTCACATGATGGAGCCCTACTGTGGCAACATATGGCACAGCTTTCCTCACACAGGAGTGGAGTCCCCTCATGGCAGTGTGTACTCCTGTGACATCACCTGCGCCCAAGGTGTGTGTTGTATGAGCATGTCTGTGTGTTCACTTCCATTTTGCTGTGCATGCTGGGATCCCTAGTGGTGTTCCTGTTTGCGATGCTTGCTGAGTTGACCTATGTTCCCCCAAAGTCTTCTCCCTGGGTTCTCTGTGATGTGGGTGCATGGCACATTACTGGTCATCAGGGTGTCACCCATAGGTGTGTTGGCTGTGAGGGCTGAGCTTGTGGGCAGACGTAGATGGGTCACAGTCAGGATTCCCCTTGGCACTTGTTGTTTACACCTGTCATGTGATTTCCAGTTTGTGTTAGCTTTCAGTGATTGTGACACGTTGTGTGAGTGACTGCTGGCACTCCTCAGGGTCAGGGCTGCAATGTTGGTAGTTGTCTATGTGTGTTCTTTGTGGGTGACCTTGGCTTCTTCATTGGTGTGGGACTGTGGCTGGGATCCCATTGGTTGGTGTGGTATTGCCGTCATGTCCATGTACAGCGTAGTGTGCAGTGTGTCAGACATTCAAGGGTCTTGTTGAGTGGCCATATGTGATGTGTTTCTGCACCTTGGTTCCCACCACCACCCATGGGATTGTCATGGGTGCATGTGCAATGTCACCAGTGCATGTGAGCTTCACTGCTGCACATTGTTGGAGGTCGAGGTGTGTGGTGTTGAGTGTGTGCAGATGAGAGTTGTTGCACGGCTAGACCCCTGCCTCCATGTTGGCCTTGGCTTACTGGCCGTCCTGATTGATTTGTGCTTGTGTAGGTGTGATGGTAGTTTGTTGCTCAGGACACATGACTGTGGTTCACAGTGTGAACGACATCTAGCTTTGTCATCACAGTGGGATTGTAATGCATCCCAGGGTCACCACATTGTGGGGACCCTGGGGGTAGTGCTGTGGTGACTCTGTGTCTTGCTGTGTCAGTTGCTGTTCCTACATGCTTGTGTGACATGTGTGATTTGTGCTCCCTCTCATCTAACAATGCCTGATTGCCCACATAGGGGATTTGGATCCATGAGTTACCTTTGTGTTGCACTGTATGCACATCTGTGTAATTGGTATTCAGGCCTCATCATGTGTTGTGTGGTTGCCTGGGGACACTGGCACCCCCCTCACCTGTTGTGTTTGATGTGCAGTGTGGGTCTGCCTGTTTGTGTTTGTGCATCTGCACCACTGCATTGGCATGTCTTTAGTGTGCCATTGGCTGTATGTTGTTTGGTGGGTTTCCCCTGCTGTCCCTGGGACTCCTAGGTCATCATTCAGCACAATGATCATTGTTTGTGTGTCCCATTGCTGCCATGGTATGGTATCTGTTCACCTCACATCTACAGTCTCCACAGGGTATCTGCATTTGTGTGCCCATTGGTGCAAATATGTGGGTCTGCATTATCATGGTCACTTCTGTCATTGTGTCATTGATGAATGTTGACAGTGTCAGCCCCCATGGGTGATATATGTCTACACATGGCCAAAGGTATGTCTTATTTGCACTGCAGTGTTTGCCTCCCCCAATCTATGTTGCTATGGGACACAAGCACTACTTTGCCACTGATGTGTTTGTTGTTCTGTGACCAGGAATCATCCAGGCAGTTTGGCAGTTGCAGCTTTTTCAATGTCAACACTTACATTTTGGTCACTGTGATGATGGGGGTTTGAACCCCATTGCCACAATGTTCAAGATGTGCTTCAGCCATGGGCCCCACACTTACCTTTTGGTCACTGTGATGATGGGGGTTGGACCCCATTGCCACAGTGGTCATGGTCTGCTTGCATTGTGGGGGCCACACACATTTATGTGTGGCACATGTGATAGGGGGTCACATTGTATGTTCAAGGTCATGTTCAGTGTTGTAGCCATTTGACACAGTCTACACACGCTTGTCATGGTGTTGGGGGGGATGTCTTTATGTTGCATTGTTTATGTTGGTGTGTGCTTGTTGTGTCATGTATTAGCCATCCTATGAGTGGGGGTGGGAGTAGTAGTAGGCATCTGGCACCCCCTGGGGAGGGGTGGGAGTAGTGGTAGGCATCTGGCACCCCCTGGGTAGAGGTGGGAGTAGTGACAGGCATCCAGCCCCCCACGGGTAGAGGTGGTAGTAGTGGTAGGCATCTGGCACCCCCTGGGTAAGGGTGGTAGTAGTGGTAGGCATCTGGAACCCCCTGGGTAAGGGTGGTAGTAGTGGTAGGCATCTGGCACCCCCTGGGGAGGGGTTGTAGTGGTGGTAGGCATCCAGCCCCCCATGGGTAGGGGTGGTTGTGGTGACAGGCATCCAGCCCCCCCTGGGTAGGGGTGGTAGTGGTGACAGGCATCCAGCCCCCCATGGGTAGAGGTGGTAGTAGTGGTAGGCATCTGGCACCCCCTGGGGAGGGGTGGGAGTAGTGGTAGGCATCTGGCATCCCCTGGGGAGGGGTGGGAGTAGTGGTAGGCATCTGGCACCCCCTGGGTAGAGGTGGGAGTAGTGACAGGCATCCAGCCCCCCATGGGTAGAGGTGGTAGTAGTGACAGGCATCCAGCCCCCCCTGGGTAGGGGTGGTAGTGGTGACAGGCATCCAGCCCCCATGGGTAGAGGTGGTAGTAGTGGTAGGCATCTGGCACCCCCTGGGTTGAGGTGGGAGTAGTGACAGGCATCCAGCACCCCATGGGTAGAGGTGGTAGTAGTGGTAGGCATCTGGCACCCCCTGGGTAGGGGTGGTAGTAGTGGTAGGCATCTGGCACCGCCTGGGTAAGGGTGGTAGTAGTGGTAGGCATCTGGCACCCCCTGGGTAAGGGTGGTAGTAGTGGTAGGCATCTGGCACCCCATGGGTAGGGGTGGTAGTAGTGGTAGGCATCTGGCACCCCCTGGGGAGGGGTGGGAGTAGTGGTAGGCATCTGGCACCCCCTGGGTAGAGGTGGGAGTAGTGACAGGCATCCAGCCCCCCATGGGTAGAGGTGGTAGTAGTGGTAGGCATCTGGCACCCCCTGGGTAAGGGTGGTAGTAGTGGTAGGCATCTGGCACCCCCTGGGTAAGGGTGGTAGTAGTGGTAGGCATCTGGCACTCCCTGGGTGGAGGTGGGAGTAGTGACAGGCATCTGGCACCCCCTGAGTAGGGGTGGTAGTGGTGGTGGGCATCCAGGCCCCTATGTGTATATGTGGTATTGGTGATGGCCATCCCGCCCCTATGGTGCTGCTGTTGCTGGTGTAAGTAATTTCTGCATCCCTCTGTGTGTGTGTGATATGTCGGGTACGTGTAGTTTGTTTTTGTGCTTGGTGTCTGACTTACCTTCTGCGCCGTACGCGTCCGTGCCTGTTCCGGTAGTAGATGTAGAGTGGTAGGATCGGCACGATGGGATTCATAGTTGGTTCGTCTTTCTCTTTGCTTCGCCTCGTCCTCGTCGCTGGCGTGTTCGTCTCGTAGCCGTGGATCGTGTTGTGGCGCAAATCGGAGCTTATGTGCGCCTCTCCCGGATGCTTTGACGTGCCGTGCGTAGCGACGGGTTCGGCGCGTACGGAAAGCGCATCGTACTTGTCCGGCCGGACGGGGCTGCATTTTGGCTTCCGTGTGACTCGATTCTGCGTTTACGGATCCGGCTCGGTCGGAGAACAGGACCTGGATTGGGTGAGTACGACTGGGTCGTAATCTATGCAGTTTTGCGCATCGTACCTGCTCGTTCGGAAGAATGTGCGAATCGGTCGGGAAACAGGCATTCGCCTGGCTTTTTTCCCGGCCGAATAGTGTTGGGTGCGCCTCCGACCGAGATCGGAATCGACCCCACTGTCTAGTTACCCATGTAAATGTGCTCCCTAACCGACAAGGGGCGTAGGAAGGCACAGGTTCCATCAACACACCCAATGACATGTGAGAATGTGTCATGCAACAACATAAAATTGTGCATTCATAACCTGTAACCCAGCAGGGGTGTTTGGAAAAATGTATATGTGACTTAACTAGTTTCACAATATCATCAAGGAAGTTCCTGAACACCCTTGATAGGGCACATATGACATGACCCCCAACAACTGCTACTATATGCTGGTAGCTAACAAATGCTTAGATGTCCCTGCCTAGAACAGACTGCAGCTCATTAACTAGGTTTAAACTGACCCGATTACTGAATCTATATCTTAAATAAAGCTCCTGCTCAGATTGTTCAAACAGGGTCACTCACTCCCTAAAAAATTCTCTCCTTTCTCTTACTCTGCTCTTAAAATACACATCCTCATTACCATAGCATAGAGTGCTGGCAGTTTGAAAGTTCGCTTTTCATTTTCAATGAACTTTTGTACTTTGCACATTGTTACAACCTGCTTCCACTTCATGGTAATGAAATTTGTACTTGTACTTGTAATGAAATTTGTACTTGTAAAGCGCACTTATACCCCCAAAGAGGTGTCCTGGCGCTGTACGCATACCGCTGTGGAACCCTTCCTGGCTTTTTCCCTGTGAAATGTCCACTCCTGGGCACCCCCAGGGTGAAGCCAGGCATCCCAGCGCTGTTGGGGCCGTTGTGGAGATTAAGCAAGCTATTGCCGAGAGTTGCAGAGTGGGACCCATGATTAGAATAGGCACCGAGGCGAGAATTATCAGGTCCGAGGAAATTGAGCCCAAGACCCGCCGAGGCGGGAATTGAACCCTGGTCCCGGGCCAGATCTCTGCATCAGGGTCTGCCGCTCTAACCATTGACCATTGAGCAATTTGCTGTTTTTTCTCACTATACGTAATAAGCGAAGGTATAGTACGTATGAAGTGTGAATCAGTCATTGGAAATCACACGCTCACCATTGCTAATTTATATTGCACTTTAAGGATTAATTAAATGTTCACAAAACGATTTTTGAAAACCTTTGTTTTGCGACACTTGGTACATCGCACACAGCCATTTTGTAAATGGTTTGCGGCTCGCAAAAGCTTTCTACATCAGGTACATACAGATTTGTTGACTAAAACAGAACAGTGTACTTGATTTCTGCAGGCACTAAAATCTGAGAGATTAGAGGAAGATTTGTTATCCATTTCTCTTTGAAGGTAAACCATGTTTTGAATAGACCAATTAAGTACTAGAATTACTTACCAAAATAGGACAGGTGAAATAGGAAAGGGATGAAAATAGTTGGAATGCTAGTTTTTATATTTCTACGGTGTTTGAAGGGGGTAGGAAGGATGATGGAGCAGACAGAGGAGGAAAGCTTGCGAAGCTAAAACGTATTGCCTATCTGAGATGGCGGAAACATGCGGGGTGTTATCTTGATAAAGTTTCCAGAGTGGGCCAATTTGAAAGAGCAAGCATATTTTAGTTGTATAAAAACACACATTGAAATGACAATTTTGGATAAAGATGAAGAGGAGTGATAAAAGCGGAAAGAAATCCTCAAAAAAAGGAGAGAAAGAGCAAGTGGAAATGTACATGTGGGGATACAAAGGCGGGTGCTGCTGAAAACCCGTGAAAAGAGTGGGGCCTGTACAGGCTAGGGTTGCAGCATAAAAGAAGGGAGGCTCAGTAGGTTTGTTCCAAACCACAATGGTGAAAAGGTTGTGCAGGGCCGAGAAGAAAAACAGCTTTGAAAATTCATGCAAGGGTTGTATGTGGCAGCCCAAAGAATAGCATTCATTTTTGTAGCATCTTCCCAGTCTCGGTACATTGCAATGACCACGCCACACATCCGAAGCTTAGTATTATACGTCTTTATTCTGCTGCAATTTACTGCAAACTCAACATTCAAAAACAAGATTTCATGACATTGAACTCTGACAACTACGTCACAGCTCTATGGAGTCCTTTAGGAGCCAAAAGTTTTCCGTCATAAAATATTGCAACACTACATCTCCTCCTCTGTTAAATAACAAATAATTTTTTTTTACAAATCAACAAATATATACATATATATATATGTACAATCACATTTCTTTTATCAATCTTCTTGGCGCTTTAATTATTCGACCTGATCTGGTTACTGGAAGCTGGGAGCTGTCATCTTCACTGTCAGAGGTCTTCGAAGACGGTGAAGATGTAACAGCAGTCAGTGGGTTCTCAGGTTCAGTCTTTCTTTCACCAGCTTGATCAGAAAACAGATGAATCAAATGCCGAAAGTAAGAAGAGTCTCTGGTTACAGACTTCCCAGGGTGCTGGGCAGTCACCATATGTCCCTTGGTGGAGAGAACATGGAAAGGTGCAGCATCATATGGAGCATCAGATTTTCTCCTTCACAGTTGGCAGGTGTGATCATTAGATATCTTGTTTTAAACTCAATCTTCTTTGCATATCGACTCTAGTCAGCATAGGCTTTCCTCTTTTCTCTATGAACCTATCCTTCATTTGAGTGGTATTATCATATTCTTCTCTTTTGTTGGTCCATTGAAGCAATGGCGGCTCCTCCTCTAAGGCAGAGGAGCGTCGCCCCACATCTTTTGGCAGTAAAAAAATAGGAAACATAAAATGATAATAACTCAACGTTATTATCATTTTATTTGTTCCTGCTGCAGCGTCTTGGCGTGGCGGATATGCTCTCAGAACAGGGGGGGAGCGGTGGGCACTATTGAAGTGTGCGTAAGTGTTTGGCCGACCCTCTCGGGCCAGCCAAACATTTATGCGCACTTTGCATGTTCTCCACCCAGGCTGCATTACAGCTTGGGTGGAGAACATGCCAAGGCTCCCATTCCCTGGCTGAGCGCCGAACCACAGCTCTCAGACCAATCACAACACTGCATTGCAGCATTGTAGCATTGTGATTGGCTATGGGGAGCCTGGGAGCCCGGGTCCTTCCTGCTTGCAGTGAAGAAGCCAGGAAGAGGACGGAGGAGAGGCGGCGGCCGGCCAGCTGGCTGGTCGGCAGGTAAGTGATTTTTTTTTTCAACCCCCTCCTCCTCTCCCTCTACCCCTGTCCCCACTCCACTGCTGCTTCCAGGAAGCAAAAGCCACTGCATTGAGGGAACTTTGATTGTCATTGATCTTCCGTACATCAAAGTCACAGGACTTTCACCCGTGGTCAAGTGATGTGTTGAACTATAGGCTTATGGGTGGAATTCAGCACAATTTGCAAATTGAGCCTCTCAAGAGTTGCACTCTGTGCAGCTTTCTTTAGCGTACTTATAAAACGCTCAATGAGTCAGATAGCCTGCGGGCACAAAGGTGTGCTCTTCTGAATTCTCGACTGTTGAACGGCGGGCCATTATCCGACTTCAAAATGGCTGGAACACCCCATGTTGCAAAAATGTCGTCAAGTCTCTCAATGACTTGCTCATGAGTTGTGGATGAGAGATCCTCTATTAATGGAAATCAAGAGTACTCATCACCAATTACCATCAGATGATGTCCACTGTCGATTGGACCAAAGAAATCGATGGCTATTCTCTCCCATGCATACTTAGGGAGTTCTGACATGGTAAGAGTATGTTAAGTAATATTTGTCGAGAGGCAGTTACATAGATGACAGGCCTTGAGTTCCTTTTCAACCCTCTCATCTAAATATGGAAAACAAACTCAAACTCAGAGAGCTTTCTTGGTGGCAACAATACCACGATGTACTTCATGAGCCGCTTCAATTATTTTCTGTCTTAAATACTCCGGAATTAGGATTCTTGACACTTGCAGTATAACTCCTTCCTGAGTTATAGACAGTTCATCTTTAATGTTTTTGTGTACTTTTGATATTCACCATCACTGCTGAGAGCCCTGCGTATCGGTTCCATGACTGATGTGTAATTACATCTTTCAACATCAGCATGTCACTATCACGGCTCGTAGCAGTGATGATCTGGGCTAACCATATGGCAGCTGGCATATTTGACTTCACAATGAAATTAATGTAGGTTTCAGCCATCTCGGATGGAATACCTTGACCTTGTATAGTAACTCTGGAAAAGTAGTCAGCAGGGTTTTGATCCTCTCCTAGATGATGCACAATGGTGTAATCATACTCTGGTAATCGTATTCCCCACCATTCAATGCAAAGAGACATCTTGGCTTTTGGATTGCCATAGACAGTCAATGAAGCTTGATGATCAGTTGCCAGCATAAATGGCTTTCCATACAGAAATACATGGAAATGTTCACAAGCCCAAGCCACGTCCAAACTTTCTTTCTCCAGTTGAGAGTAAGCACGTTCTGTTTGGGATACATTCCTACTGGCATATGCCACAATATGCCTTCGAGCATGGGGGTGTCTGCTGTGCTGTGCTAGGATAGTGCCTAACCCAATGGAGCTAGCATCAACAACAACCTCGGTATGAAGTTTGGATTGAAATAGGCCATTTCAGTAGCAGTTCCAATTGCTTGTTCGATTTTCTTGAAACTTTTCTCACATTCTTGTGAACAGTTGAACAGTGGCGGTTTCTCGTACCGGGGTCGGGGCTCCGCCCCCTTTACTTTTGTCCCCCGTCACCATCTCCACAATAAAAACAGCGTTTACTGTTTATGTTATTTAAAATGCAGGCTGCTTCACTCACCTAAATTCGGTCGTATACATGCCATCCTTGTTTTCTGTGTTGGGGCCATAAGTAACAATGCCAGCCTGAGTCACTGACGCTGAGTGACACTGGGAAAATTATTTGCCGGGCTGAAGAGCTCACCGACCTGAGGCCTATGAGGTCATCAGCTCGGCAAACACATTGCCCAAAGGATCAGTCTCCACCCCCTGATGACGTGGGGGTAAAGTTAGCCCCGGGCGCTTCAGGCTTAAGCCCTGTAGTGCCGGGGCTTCACGTCAATCAGGGAGTGAAGAGCATGGCTACCCCACCCATTTCCAACTCGTCACGGGGGGTTGGTCCCACCCTGTGACGAGTTGGCAAGGGGTGGGGTAGAGGCCCCAGGCAGGCGGGAAGCGTAGAAATTGAATCTGCGCAGTTTGTCCACAGGATTCCTGAAGACACACTGCGCTGACTCGAGTTTTCTCTTTCCGGTGCTGAATTGTAGGTGCATCACACGTGTACGGCACTACACAGTGATGGACTGTTTGGCAGCCAGCAGCAGACCCCTGGACCCGGTGGCGGCATGGAGGGAAGGTTGCGCAGGTGTCCACTGCAGTTGTCTGGGACTCGTGGCTGCGTCACTGCTTGCAGAGTCCAGAGGGTGCACCCTGTCTCACGAGGTGAGTGATTTGTATTTTACGGCTCCATCTGACTGTCCCTGAAAATGATTAGATCAGCAAGTGGCAAGTGTGTGTGCTTTTGTTTTTTACCTCACAGTTTTAATTAGCAACTGCGTGCGTGATTTTACACATAGATGCGCAACTGATGCAGTCGTTGTACTGCCATCTGCCGATTTGTACATTTTAATTTTAAACTTGACACCCTTTAATTGTAAAGTGACGTAGTTTGCCACATTTGGTTGCTTGGTGCTTTACCGGCTGCCTGTGTGTTTTTCTCACCAGGCTCGTTTTTTGTTGGTTGCTTCTTTGTGTTTGGGGTTTTTCGGGGCAGTCAGAGCGGCGAGAGAAAGAGCGTGGAGCAGGGCAGGGACAGAGGAGCAGGGCAGAGACAGAGGGGCAGTCAGAGGACAGGCAGAGCGGGGAGAGTAGGAGGGCAGAGAAGGGCAGAGAAAGAGAGGCAGTAAGAGAACCGCAGGCAGAGAGGGGGGAGAGCCTGGGAGGCAGAGAGAGCAGTGGGGCAGAGAGTGGCAGGAGGAGGGAGAGGGGCAGTCAGGCCAGAGACAGAGCTCTGAGTGTAAGAGGGCAGAGAAGGGCAGAGACAGAGGGGCAGTCAGAGCGGCGAGAGAAAGAGCGTGGAGCAGGGCAGGGACAGAGGGGCAGTCAGAGGACAGGCAGAGCGGGGAGAGTAGGAGGGCAGAGAAGGGCAGAGAAAGAGAGGCAGTAAGAGAACCGCAGGCAGAGAGGGGGGAGAGCCTGGGAGGCAGAGAGAGCAGTGGGGCAGACAGTGGCAGGAGGAGGGAGAGGGGCAGTCAGGCCAGAGACGGAGCTCTGAGTGTAAGAGGGCAGAGAAGGGCAGAGACAGAGGGGCAGTCAGAGCGGCGAGAGAAAGAGCGTGGAGCAGGGCAGGGACAGAGGGGCAGTCAGAGGACAGGCAGAGCGGGGAGAGTAGGAGGGCAGAGAAGGGTAGAGAAAGAGAGGCAGTAAGAGAACCGCAGGCAGAGAGGGGAGAGTAAGAGGGGGGAGAGCCTGGGAGGCAGAGAGAGCAGTGGGGCAGAGAGTGGCAGGAGGAGGTAGAGGGGCAGTCAGGCCAGAGACAGAGCTCTGAGTGTAAGAGGGCAGAGAAGGGCAGAGACAGAGGGGCAGTCAGAGCAGTGAGAGAAAGAGCATGGGGCAGGGACAGAGGAGCAGGGCAGAGACAGAGGGGCAGTCAGAGGACAGTCAGAGTGGGGAGAGTAGGAGGGCAGAGAAAGAGGCAGTAAGAGAACCGCAGGCAGACAGGGGAGAGTAAGAGGGGGGAGAGCCTGGGAGGCAGAGAGAGCAGTGGGGCAGAGACAGAGAGTGGCAGGAGGTAGGAGAGAGGCAGTTGGGCCAGAGACAGAGCTCTGACTGTAAGAGGGCAGAGACAGAGGGGCAGTCAGAGCGGCGAGAGAAAGAGCGCGGAGTAGGGCAGAGACAGAGGGGCAGACAGAGGACAGGCAGAGCGGGGAGAGTAGGAGGGCAGAGAAAGAGAGGCAGTAAGAGAACCGCAGGCAGAGAGGGGAGAGTAAGAGGGCAGAAGGGCAGAGTCAGAGAGGGGTAGAAGGAGGCAGATGGGTAATTAGAGAACCACTGGCAGAGCAGGGAGAGTAAGAGGGCAGAAAGCACTCGGGGTTCTTCAAATTAAAGCAGGGTGCACTTTCACTCGGGGTTCTTAAAATTAAAGCTGGGTCCACTTTCGGATTCAGGACCAAGTATCAGTGCTGCTCAATGGCAGGTTCCGCCACAACTTTATGACATGGATACATGTGTGCCAAACAAAGCCGATCTGCTCCTATTTATAGATTGGTGTCCGAGAGCACCCAAAGTACGTCAGAGAGAGCACGTTATTTCACTTTAGTGCTGTAAAGAGGTCTGCAAACCCAGAATACCTACTTAGAGTTTCACATTATTGCAAGTGTTAGAAACCGCATCAAAGGCTCCTTGCCGCCTAAGCTAGGTGGCTGGCACGCCATTTGATGCCTTTAACTTAGTAGCGTAAAATGCAGTGCAATTTGCGCAACAGATTCTGCTGACAGAAGGCGAGAGTAGAGGTGAAGTGGGAACCCTTCTCTCAGCAGACTCCTGAGGCTGAGTGAAGTCATCACTAACACAGTGAGGTAACGTTTAATAATGGAAAGAGTAGGCAGTTTTTTTAAATGTTTGTGCTCCTGTTTTATGGTCTGGAAGGCTGCTTTTACTGTTTATTTCTCTGGTACTACCACAAACATTGTCTGCAGCAGGTAAAGTGCATGCAATCTCCCATACCTTGCAATACACCTATATGATCTTGGACTTTGATGTTTCTGGGGGCACAGAGCTGACCTCGGGTGACTGTCCAATTTACAGGCAATTCTACCGATTATGCAGCAGTGATGCACTGTTGTGCTTTGTTATGATTTTTAAATATTATTTTCAGCAGTTTTTCAACTGTTGGCTTTTATATTTTATAGAGCAACAACATTGTACACTGATGCATGTGATCAATGTTTCGTTGTGAGAAATAGTTATGGCATGTATTTGGGAGATTATGTATTCCGTCTAGTGTCCTTTTTTCAATAAAAGCCACAATGCCGAGGCAAGATAGGACTGTCGCTGTGTATGTCTTAGTTATTACAGAAGGAACTGTGTTTTCACATTTAAGCTTTCATGGTGGGTATTGTGCCTTACACTGCCCACTTATGTTTTTATTTTATGTTAGATTTGTGACAAATAAAAATACAAGTCAGGTTTAGTCCAACACTATGTCCCTAGACTGCTTACTGGGGTGCAGGTGTACTTTACTAGAAGTGTTCAGCCTCCCTCCTTACAATAATGCCATTAACAAAGAGGCAACTCAGTTGTCGTGCACCCTATATGTGGTCTAGATTCTTATTGCTTTTTCATTTTTTTTTTGGTGTAAATTAGCTTAAAATGCACTATTTGCCCTCTTTTTCTTTCAAAAACTTCTCAGAGGAAGAACCCCCTCCCCCTGATCTTGACTTATATCGGTTGGGCTCACTTGGGGCTAACTTTTTTACACTTTACTTATTTTACAAGCTCAAACAGATAAGGTGAATGCTTAAAAAAAAGAGCATTTTGATGGCAAATGTGCTATGTATGATTGGTACTCAGCATTGTTATCTCGAAGTCTGTTATGAAGTTCTGTGATTAAAATGAATAAGCAACTACCTATGTTATTATATGACATTGACATCTCTTTATTAATGTAATAATTGTACTTTCACAATTGCTTTTTTAACCTTCTTGCTTTCGCAAATTTGCTTGAAAATGCACCATTTGCCCACTCTTTTTCAAAATTTTCTCGGGGGGAAAACCCCCCCGAACTCTCCTTATGCCAATTGGGCTCGCTCGCTACGCTCGCTCACCGCGGTGCGCTCCACCACACATTTTACGCATCACCACTTTCAAATGTCACCAGCCACCACTGCAGCTGAATGAAACATTTTTCTTTCTTAACTCTCATAAGGGAGTTCTTATGGTCGCAAAGTCTCGTAAGCATCTTGAACAGCATCTGGCCATGCCAAAAAATTACCATATCAGAGAAGCATCTTGTGGGGGATCAGCTTTTGAAAGTGCTTGTACTTTAGCAGGATTGGGTGTCATACCCCCTTCAGAAAAGATATGGGCAAATAATTTTTGGTCTTGTGGAACTCATACGTGTCTGCATTCAAAGTCAGGCCTGCATCAATCAGTAAGCAACATACTTTGGTAAGAACTTTATCATGCTCCTTTTGTGTAGCTTCAAAATTCAACATGTCTTCGCTATCATTGAAGGCATGCACAACTGGTTGTATGACACATAGATGACGTCTTGGAAAAGCTCTGAAGCTAATGACACACCAAAACGGAGTCTTTTATATCGCCCGACATGTGTAGAAAATGTTGTAATATAACTGCAATCTTCTCCGAGTTCCGACTGATGACAACCTTTATTTAAATCAAGGCGAGAGAAAACCTTTGCACCATTTAATTGCGCTATTAGGTCATCAAAATGTGGACCTGGATGTCGTTCTCATTCAATTGCCTTGTTTGCTTGGTACATATCAACGCATATGTGTACAGTTCTTCAGTGTCCTTTTTGGGCACTGCCACTATGGGAGAAACAGATGGCGTTGGACCAGTTGAACCCTCAATAATGTCATTCTTAAATAATTATTCAAGTTCTTTTCCAACAGCTTCTTGTAAATGAAAAGCAACTCGTCTATGTCTCTGAGCAACAGGACGGACATCGTCATTAATGTGTAACTTTACTTTCATAGTCTTTCACTTTCCCAAACCATGAAACAATGAAGGAAAACGACTTACTATTTTGTGCTGAGCATTCAGGTTGTAATTCACTGCAATCAGAGTCATATCAGCAGTGTTTCTGAAACTGATTAAAAAGGCACTTGCTGCTGTACCTTGAAGCACACGGATGGGTGCTTGCACCTTTGTTTTCTTGTGTTTTCAATGTCACTACAAATGAACCTTGACTTTTTATTGGTATCAATGCAGCCAAAGTATACACTTTGGTTTACGTTGGTGTAAGCTGAGGCAATGGAGACAATTCATGGTATTTCTCTTCAGGCATTATCTTTATTGTTGCGCCACTGTCGATGATGAAAGTTATCAAGCAATCATTTATTTTAATGTAATATTCAGACAATGTTTGTATGACTTTGGTGCTTTGGCATGTCGACTTTTCTTTGACTGGCATTTTTCCTTGCATGGAGCCAGTCCGACATGCGCACAATTCTGAGGGGAACATTGACATGGAACAATCCTCTTCTTCACTTTCACTGGATATTGAGGTGGACGGACTGTTTGACGATGATTTCGGTGACAATCGAATTCATTCAGTGTCAATTTGCCTCAATTGATGTTGCCTCTTTGCCATGTGGGGGTGCCCCGAACGTTGCATTTGGAATATTCTGGCAGCCATTTTGTCTTCAAACCATGACGTACTTGCTTTTGCCTTCACTTTACACACCGTCACATAATGGTTCTGTTTCCCAAAGCCTTTACATATCTGTCCAATGGCAGGACATTTACCTGCGTGCAGATATGAAAATCCACACCTAAAACATAGCTTCTTTTTACTTGTAGACAACACTTTGTGTACTTCAATCTTTTACTTTGGCTTAATGTTAATGTTGTCACTTGGTATAGCAAGCGACTCACTCCCAAAAGGAGTATCTCAGCACTGTGCTGATCAGGCAAGAGTGCCACTGTTTAAAACAACCTTGGGGCATATTAGCAAGGGCTTTTTTGCAGCTTTAGCGGCACTTTTTGCCGCTAAAGCGGCGATTTTTTTATCGCCCTATCAGCAAGCTGTCGCTAACAGGCGTTAGCGACAGCTTTCTGGCGATAGCGGCCCGTTTTCCCATCGCCTTGCATGCCAGCGATAATTATCGCTAATGACATGCAAGGTAGGCGTTCCCAACTAAAAGCGACTGAAAACAGTCGCTAACACAACTTCCCCCTATTAGCAACGCAGGCGAAGTGATAAAAAAATTTGCGCTAAGCGCGAATATCGCTAGAATTTAACACCTGCTAAAAACATGACTTACCTGTTTGTTGAATGGGAGGTGGATTGTCAGGCTAAGTCCCACATGGCGTTAATGCGTGAATATCGCTGGATTTCCAGCAATATTCACGCATTTCGCCGCTATCGCTGGATATTTTATCGCATTGGAGATAAACGTTGCTAATAGCGTGTTATCGCTGCGATAATATCCAGTGATACAAAAAAATGCGCTAAGCGCGGTTTGCGATAATTATCGCAAGTTGTTGCTAATATCCCCCCATGTTTTTAACATCTTCCTAAAGTTAATGTAGTTGGGGCAAGTGCGGATATGAAGGGGGAGCCCGTTCCAGCGATGTGGGGCCTAATATGAGAATAATATGCCACCAAGTCTGATGACACAAATGTGTGGGGTCTGCAGGAGAGCTTTGTTGGAAAATAGCCCACTTTCTAATAGGCAACCAATGCAGTTTTTAGTATGGGGCTGAGGGTGACCAAGCTGGTAGATTGCAGATTAGCTGAGTGGCCGTGTTCCGTACAACTTGTAGTTTGGCTAGCAAGGTGTCATTTGCTGCTACTAGCAGTGTGTTCCAATAATGCAGATGACTTGTCACAAGAGCCTGGACCAGAGTTTTCCTTGAGTTGGATGGGAGACAGGGAAATAATTTTTTAACAGCCTCATTGTGGTGAAACAGATGCCACATGTGACATTAACTTGATCTTGCATGGATAATGTTTGGTCAGTTTTTGCTCCCAGATTTCTCACCACTTGCATGGGAGAAGGGGCTGGACCAAGATGAGAGGGCCACCAGCCAGCCGACCAGAGGTCATGAGCTTTACCAAATAGCACAATCTCTGATTTCTCACTATTTAATAGGAGACAGTTCTTCCCCATTCAATCTGAAATGTTCCTCATACAGTGCGGCAGTTGGTCTTTCACTTTTTCTATTTCAGGACCGAAAGAAATTAGCAGTTCGGTATCGTCTGCATATGACACAATCTCCAAACCGCAAGATCTCACAATTTGTGCCAAAGGTGCTACATAGATGTTGAAAAGAGTTGGGCTCAGGCAGGAGCCCTAGAGGACCCCTATGTTGGTAAGTAGTTTTCTTGACCTAAACGGACCCAGACAGACGTGTTGAGTAAGGTTGTCAAGAAAGTCTCTGAGCCAAAGCAGCACTCTGCCATGAATACCTTCTTCATGTAGTATGCTGATGAGAATGGAGTGGAAGATCAAGTAGAACGCTGCAGACAGATTCAGTAATACTAACATCACTGACGTTTCTGCTTCTAGAGAGAGTCAGATGTTTTCGGTGACTGCCAACAGTGCCATCTCATTACTATGCATTGCTCTAAAACCCAATTGTGACGTGTCTAGGATCTCATAATTTTCTAGAAAGGATGTTTGTTGTTTGTTAATATGGCTTTCTAGAATTTTTGTGAGCAGAGGTAGTAGTGAGATGGGTCTATAGTCAGCAGGGATTTCAGGGTTAGAAGAGGGTTTTTTAAGAAATGGAGATACTTGTGCACTCTTCCAGTCAGATGGCACGTTAGCAGAATTTAGGGAGAGATTCAAAACTTAGGGGCATATTCACAAGGAGCTATCGCCGAATTAACGGCACTTTATCGCAGCCAAAGTCGTGATAAATTTACCCCCCCATTCACAAGCCGGTGTAAACAGCACACAGCACCAGTTTACCCGTGATAGCAGCCGCAAAAAACATCGCCACAGAGGACCCCCGCAAATATCGCTAATGAGATGCAGAGTAGGCGTTCCAGTGCCAAAAGCCGAGACAACATCACACCTCAACATTCACAACGACCAGCCACATCGGCGATAAGAACACAAAACAGGCGATAAGGCGCGTTAGCACCAGGAAATTTACTCCTGCTCTGACCTGGTGTAAAGTCGGACGGCAGCCAGCACCACAAAAGGGAGCACAGCCCAGGGACACATCCGAAGGGCAACAGATGCCATGGAGCCACCCATCATGCGGCCCGGACACCAAAGAGGGCCACAACACCCACCTCCACCACCCCAGGACCCCAACCCACACCCGGAACACCCCCCCGGACCACCACAGACGCAGCGCAGACAAAGACAGCTGAACCCCAGGAAACGTACCAGCCGCACAGACCCAACATCTGACAATGTCACCGTCCACTACAGGCTGAAAGGGAAAACCAACCTACGCATCCTGACCATCATCGCCTAACAGGCCTACGGCACCAACACAGCGGACAACCAACATCCCACCCCACACAAAGCTGATGGCGTGGCTGCACCTGTTGGCCCCTGGGACCCCCCAACCAACACCCACCAGAGTCAGAGGAGTCTCACAGCCAGCCACATCCAAGTCCCCCACACCTGTCCTGGACATCACCATCACCCTGGTACCCCAGTCCCCATACGCACAACACAATGCCCAGGATCCGCTGGAGACCAAGCAAGGACCATACGCCACAGCAGGATGCACGCACGTGTTGGGGGCAATACACAGCACACATGTACTACCTGTGCCCCCTGGTGACACAGCACACAATCACCGCAACAAGAAGCACACGTCGCACATCAATGTCCAGGCAACAACAGAACACCGTGGAACACCCAACAATGTCACCTTCAAATACACAGCCAGTGTGCATGATACCTTCATCCTCCGACAGTCCATCATCAACCAGCGTTCCCAGGATGGCAACAAGGGAAATGCACAGCCCCTTGGCAATATACAAATGAACACCCCACACACCTCAACTCCACAACCATGCAACTCACAACGCTGGCAATGCACACGTCACAAAATCACATACAACAGGCACAACAACATGCCCACCCACCAGACATGACAGAACAACTTACAATGTCCACATGGGCAAGCCCTGAACATGAGCCAGCAACGGCATGGCACCTCAGCCACATAATAGCCGAATGTGGGGAGAGGTGGCAACCAGGCATGTGTGAAGGATGCAGTAGAACCATGATTGGGAAAGTACACAATGCCAAGAGTGCCTGAGATGTGCTGGACACCTCGCAGTATGCAGAACACACCCATATCCATGGCGACATACACCGCTTGTGTATGGAGTGTAGTGGACAGTGGACGCCACCATGTCACCCCAGCCAGTGGGGGACCTCATGGAAATGTTGCCTGTTACGCTCCCCCTAAGCGTCAGCGGAGTGGTATGGCCCAGCGTACGCCACGCCAGCGTAGGGGTGTGAATAAAAAGCACGTAGGCCTGGGCATGGACCTCTTCCTGAAAGACCCACGTCTCTGCCAGGGCGGCACCTCCCACCTCGCCACGAGGTCGACACCATCCTCGTGAGCAGAGTTGCCTGCGATGCTGTGCGCCTGCCGGACCCCGGCATGCTGGACCATGAACCCGTCAGGCCAGCCCCTGCGCAGCTAGGCCACACTGATCACCTTCCGACACCGGCGTGTGTCAAAGAGGGCCCACCACGTGCCGGCGCAGGCCCCAAGCCCGAGGCCCGAGACCTTGGCAGCCACCTCAGACCATCTTGGCCTCCACGACACAGGCCCGCTTTATTCCTTTTTCGTTGATGTACTCCACTGCCGCCCCCAGTCTACTCTTCGGACCAGTAGGTCCCATATGTGAAACTGTGTCCTGAGTCATGAATGACAGTGACCCCAAATCCGGGTCAGCGGCCACAGCACCAGACCCCCCGATCAGTGAGGCATAGTTCCATATGGGCATCTTGCGACACGTGGTGCCACTAACCCTGTTCAATGTCAGCCAGCTACACGTGGTGCCACTAACCCTGTTCAAAGCCAGCCTGCTACACGTGGTGCCACTAACCCTGTTCAACGCCAGCCTGCTACACGTGGTGCCACTAACCCTGTTCAACGCCAGCCGGCTACACGTGGATGAGGGACCAGGACTACCCTGCTGACCAGTAGGTCACACATCCAGCACCTGGTCGCAAAGCACGAATGGCGGAGTCCACACCAGTGGTCGCACAGAGAGGTGTAAGAGGAAGATGCGGCTCAGTCTGGATGAATGCCGGGTCACATACGCGGAGGTGACCTTAACACGTGGTGCCACTGAACCTGAACTACGCAGGCCGATGGGGCCATCCAACCTATGCCGGAGACACTCGGTGAATGGGCCATGCTGACCGCTGCCTCAGGCCTACACCACGGTCAGGTAAGTCACACATTTGGAACTGAGTCTTGATTACACCATGGCAGTGAACATTATTTAAGGCAGAGAACAATTCACTATACACCCTCCGATGTGGTGCAACAAGTCTGTGCATGGCATCACAACCACACGTGTCTGTGGGCCTACGCGGACCCCTGCCCTCGGCCTACGCTGCGCACGAGTGGGATCACAGATTTGGAACTGAACATCGGTACTTCAAAAGGCAGAATACATTTCTTTGCACGCATGGAGGGGCGTAAGAGGATGACACGTTGCAGTCCGGAGGGAATAGGATCAGCGTCACGGAGGTGATTGAACACTACAGACAACTGCCACTGTGTCACTAACTCTGTGCCTCGCGAGCCAACGACCCGTGGCTGTGGGCCACTGCTGACCGCTGCCTCCGGCCTACACTGGGGTCCAGTAGGTCACAGAGCCTTGATTTGGCATTCTTGGAGTTCACATATGTGTACCGGCATCATCGCAGACTGCATCCCCTCACAGCACCTGTGCCACTAAGTTTGTTCCCCGACATTCATGGACACTCACTGGTCGTACATTGGTGGCGTTTGAGTCTATGGACTAGGGGCTAGTTTTCATCCTCATGTAGCTGATCCCGAATTGTTGGTACAAACGAGGGTTGTGCTTTCCACTCCTCCATTTGCTGCTTCCAGATAACATCAGACCTTCCGCATCATGCCCTGGAGGATACCTTCCACTGTCCCCCACAACCCTCCGCAACATACACCTCGGACATTGATGGGGACCCGCTCAGGTCGCATGGCCCATCTGACTGCACCGCAAGTCACCGTCCCGTGGCTGGGTGCCTGTGCCGGCCGCAATGCATCCGGGGCCACTAACTCTGTGCTGCTCAGGTCTGGGACCCCTTCTTCTGAGACATTGAATGGCCTCTGTAGCGATGGTCTTGGGGTCATCAACGCCATGTGTCTGTGGCCCTGCGCTGTCCGCCTCCTCTGGCCCCAACTGCGGGCTACCAGGGCCCACACATGGCATCGAGTCTTGACCGGCCCGGACGTCGCATCACCGCAGGAGGCACACGCCACCACTGCAAGGACCACCTCCATCCGCCATCTGACAGAGTCGAAAGGGTGGTCCTGACGGAGTTGCTCAGACCTGTCGTGGATGCCATCATCAGCCTGCTACCCTGGTCAGCACTCCAGGTGCCAGTGACTCAGTGCACCGCAAGCCATTGTCCGTTACTGATTGAGTTTTGTGCTGTTGTGAGGTTGCACAGCAATGTCTCCCCATGAGGTGGGGAAGATCTGGGACTATGATGAGGAAGATGTGTCAAGTGTGTGGACGGGAGGAGGCACAGACAATGGGAGGGCAGGAGGCAACAGCCCCTAGGCAGGAATGCAGACTGGTGGTGGGAGTCAAGCTACACACCCGGATCTATTACTGGGTATTGCGCTGTGGACTGCGGATGCAACTGTCACCTCAGGCAGTGTGGGGGACCTGGAACGTTGATGAGGAAGTTGATGCAGGTGTAACACACCCCACTGCATGTGCATCAGGACTAACCGGAAGGGACACAATCCTATCAATTTCTTCACATGAGCGCGCTCTTCTCAAGTGCCCCTACCTCAGTGCACTGCAACTCACGGAACCTCCTGACTGAATATTGGGTGACCTCTGTCCTTACTCCAGATCCCTCCATGTTGCTTTGCAGTTGACTCTGTTATGCTGGTGTTTTCTGGTTCCATTACACTGGTGTCCACTGTTCAGGTTGTTGCCAGCACCAAGCACTCCGTGCGGGCTGGCTTATACTCACCCCACACATATCCAGCACAGGCGTCACTGTACATGTGGCCCTGCCAATAAAGGGGCCGGGCGCACATGCCCGTAGCCAGTTCAACATGATATGTGCATGTGTCCCTGTGGTCTTGTTGTATGCATGGGGGCCCTGGGCCCTACGACATTACATTGTGCTGTGTACAGCGGACGCAGACATGTCACCGCAGGCAGCGGGCTAGAACCTGGACATGTAGCTTTGTCCTCACCCACTCAATTTGTAAGGGGAGTGGACTGTGCCATCGTACACTGAGCCAACGTGGGTGTGTGACTGATATGTGCGTGCCCCTGTGTGGGTCTCCTTTGTGGGGTGTAGGTGGTCCCTGAAGGGTATTGGACACCCACGTATGTGTTCTAGTTCGCATTCCATGGGTTGGGCAACACCCGCACCTGTTGGGCCACCTCCTTTTGCCGTTCTGACACCTGGCATTGGGGTGCCATGTGTGGGTGGGTGAAGTGTTGTGAGTCAGCCGTGATTGCGGGTGCTTCATGCTGTGTGGTCTGTTGCAGGGGCTGGGTTCTCCTCTGATTAGCTTGTCTGCCCTGGTCCTGGTGGTGGGTTGTGTGGGATGTCCATGGGCTGTTGTAGGGCGTCGGTGTCGAAGGTGTGGTGTTCGTCTCCGGCATCACTGATGGGTTGTCTGTTCTGACCTGCTGGAGGTGTTGTTTGTCCCTCTACATTGTGAAGAGGAGGTGCATGTTGGCATTGTGTTGGTGCCTTGTTCTTGTCGACATGCAGACTGTGTGACAATGTACATTGTGACTGTTTGGGCGGTGGTGGATATTTGATTTGGGACAGTGTACATTTGGCCTACATGGCTGATGTGGGGTTGTAGGGGTAGATATGCATCTCACAGTTCCCTGCTCTGTCCAATGTGATTGTTCTGTTTCTGCGCCTGGGCGGACCCAGTTGTGTCCCCTGTTCTGCAGTGTGGGTGTTGCACTTTGTGCCACATTGTCATGGTATGTGCTGTGATTGCTATGTGTGTGTGCTGCAGTGTGCCACGGGGATGGGGGACATGTCCCTGGGTAATTGTGGGTGTGCATTGGGCTACACCTCATTGTGCATGTGTGCCATTGTGCTCATCACCCCCGTCCCCCCAGTCCCTGTTGGATCCTCACCCTGTTGTTGTTGTGTCAGGTCCTGTCGAGCTGAGTCTGTACTCCCTACTCCTTGCACCGTCTCCACACTGATGACTGTGGCCTGGGTTTCCTCCAGCTCCTCCTGTGGCGCTGGATTGCCACCTCCTGTCGCCGTTGCTGCCTTCCTGTCAGCAGCGGGTTTGTGCCTGGTTTAGGTTGTCACGTCCTGGCGGAGCCTCTTGTCCTCCTGGATTGGCCTCCTCGGCACTCCGACTGCATTCCAGGTGGTCTGCTTGTGGGTCAGTTGCTGGTAGTGTTCTGTCACCTCCGTGGCACTGGTCTTGTTTTCCTGCAGTCTGCACCCCGTCTTCCTCTCCCTTTTCTCCTTGGCCTTCCCCGACCCGGTTGTTCCTTGCTGGTGGTCTGTGGGGGTTGTGGGGTTCGCGTTGACCTCTGCGCTGGGTCAGGGTGCATCCATGTTGCTACCTGCTTTGGCTTGTTTCTGGTGTGTTGTTTCTGTGGTTTTTATGGTGCAATTTCCCGCGAGACGCGTGGGATTTGCAGGCCTGTGGCTGCTTTTCGCTGCTTTTTTTACCGCGATTGACCTCATTGCATGATTTCTCGTGTTTCGCAATTTTTCGGTGTGGCATTGATTTTCACGCTGACATTTGACGCGTTATCTGGTGACTATCGCATGGTACCGCCTTGTTGTGAATTCCACATTGACACGTGGTTATTTTCCCGTGATAGGCTGCGATATTGAAAGTTGCGTTACGCTACTCTTGCGGTAGTTATCACACGTTCTTGTGAATATACCCCTTACTTTTTATGCTCATGACTGATTCACTTTAGGCACCTCTGGCCTCCCTGTCAGTGGCTTGTCTATAAGCATGCTCCTCAGCTCTGGCAGCTATCAACACTCGCTCCAGACTAAGGGCCTGATTATGAGTTTGGCGGTCCGATGGACCGCCAAACCTACGGTGGCAGTGCAGCAACCGTCGCACTGGTGGTCCGACCACCGCATCATGACTTTGGCGGTTGGACCACCATAGGACCGCCATGAAAAGGGAGGCAGTGAGGAAACTAAGGGGGCACTACAGGGGTCCTAGATTATGAAAGTTTAGACCATGCTACCTGGAGATAAGAGAGTAATAAGTCCTCCTCTTTTAACCCTTCTATCCATTTTTCACAAACTGATAACTGAATGGAGAAATTTGCAATATGACAAACACCCACTACACCACACCACCCCCAAAATGAAAATGAGAATAGAAAGGACCAATATACTTGGCAATTAAACTGGGGGAAATCAAGCAACAACTTAGAGCATATGCTGCACTACGTAACATAAAAGCAAAACATATATCTATATATATTATTATTTATCTAGCTACCAGTCTAGGACTACAGTGGTTCCCATATATACTAGATCAAAATGGCTGATGTCCCTTTGGCTTTTGCCAGTCGATGCTGGGGAGGAGTCTGGTGTAGTGGAAAAGTTCACAATACATGAAAGCACTCTGAAAACCTACATCTGAGTCATTGGGAATGCGACATCAGTAGGCCTATACTTAGAGACTCCTGATGGGACCTCCCAATTCCAGACCCTGTGGGAAGATTTCATAAGGGTTATCAATAAAACATTAGGGGGAGTACTATCATGAACTTGAATATATTGGCACACTACAACCCAAATAAAAGGTCAACTGATCAACTTCCATTCTTGTTTGCAGCATATTTACACATGTTGATTGTAAATCTCAAGACCAGCAGTCCCACAGAGACATCAGTGATAGAAATCGACAACTATTGATTATCTATCTATGGGACTAGGTGCACATGGAGAACAATAGTGCAAACATATGACAAGATGCAAAGCCGCAAACAAGTACACACTAGACTAGTGGGAGAAATTCTCTCTGGATTAGGTAGTACAAGTAAACAGTGGTACAATGAAGAGTCATGAATTCTAATCCCTTCCTTCTAGGTCAACAAGTCCAAAGGCTCTTAAACTGCAAACAGTGCACTGCTCTGCAGTATAGCTTAAAACTTTGACTAAGCCAATAGGTTGTGTAGTCAAGACCTATTGAGTTCTCCCATGCTTATTTTTTCTGGCAGGAGGGAGGGAAGGGGCAAGCAACAATGCTGGATGGGTCTGGAGGGTGGTAGGGGGCAAGCAACAATGCGGAATATGGGGCAACCAATGTGTTATGGGCTAGGAGGTTGGTAGGGGGCAAGCAACAACACAAGATGGGCAGAAGGAGGTATGCAACTACATCAGATGGGGCAGAAGGGTGGGCAGGGCATGTACAACAAGGGACAGGGTGGGAAGGGGATGGCAAGAGACAATGTGCAACAGAATTGAAGGGGGCAAGCAGCAATATGGAGAGGGACGTAAGGATGGGAGGATGGGGTAGGCAACAACACAGAGAGGGATGGGAGGAAGAAAGCAACAACACTGAGCAGGGTGGGAAGGGTCAACAACACAGAGCGAGATGGGAAGGTAGAAGGGGTAAGCAGCTACACAGAGAGGGAGGAATGGGGACAAGCAACAACACAGAGATTGACTGACAGGTGGGAGGTGGTAGAATTACATGAGTGAGGTGACTTTCAAACACATACATTCTCATGAAGTACTTGAACTAAAGGAAAAAAGTTGTTGCAAAAGCATGAGCAGTGGAAGCACACAAGTACTTAGGCCATGCACCAGGGGAGGTGCCAACACATAAAGAGGAAGTGAATCTGGTATGTGCTGACCAAAGAGAACCAAGGAAATGAGAGTGACAATGAAGCCAACCAAATAGTAAGTAATAAGCTGGTTATATATTCTAACAAAATGTCTTGCAAGAGATATCCCATACGGTGTCTCAGGCAAAACCTAAAAAACGGGTGTTGGAATTCTAGTCTATCACTTACAAGTATTTCACACCATATAAAACACCACTGAGAGCTTGATCAGGAAATACAATATGAGCATGATTTCAAGAGGATCTTTTTTGAAGAAGTTTCTAGTTGTTACAAATCCTATAGCAAGTTAAATCCTGGGTGCATGCTGAATGAAAATCATTAATAAATCCTTAATCCATTCCACACCGTGTGGACCTATTGATCGTCGAGTTGTCATCATGAAAACTGTCCTGGTGCTTTAGTTATTCATTACATGCATTTTGTATAAACTTCTCCCAAAGTGTCAGATAGTATTAACTTGTCATCTTATACTGCATTAATCCATGCAGTGAATTCTCCACACTATGGTGCCTTCAGATGTACGCCCAGGTTCCCCGATGTGAGTTCAAGAACCTGATGAGAATTCAAAAGAGCATAGACAGACAACCAAAGCAGATAACTTGTGTGAAGTGTTTTATGGGTAAGTATATTGCAATTTTTAATTTGCCATAGCAAGCACAGATAATCAGCTTTCCCGTTAAATGCACAGTTATTGCCTGTTAAATCCCCATAGAAACTAGCTGATATAATGAGTGAAATGCCCCATGAAATTAGTTGAAATAATGAGGTAACGGCTCATAGTTATTAGCAGACACTTAAAAGTCACAGGGACACTGAAAGGTAAAAACGTGTCTGCGCATTTTATTGAGCTGCAGAGCACACATTATATAAAACCCACTATCCTGAAAATGTTGATTGACACGCTATTAAATCTGTCATTAATGAGTATGAATTCCATATACCAAAATGCCAGGTCTAGGAAAAGTGACATCACTCGCCCTGCTACCTCTGACTTGCTGTTTGACACCCTAGCACTGTCCCTGGTCTCAGGCTTCATAAGTGGCGCCTGCAGGAAAAAGGGAAAAATGGCACTGAAGGTCCTGTTTACTGTATGGATTTTCCAATCCTTGCCTGTCGCTGATCCCTTCAGTAACAAAAAGCATGCTGCTGAGACACTATGGGTACGATAATGGGTCAATGATATCACAGGATTGACCCTCTATCGCTCCAATAGGGGCATATTTACAAGGGCATTGCACCACCAGAACGTCACTTTTTCCGAAGTTCCAGTGGCTCAATGCTCTGCTCCATATTTACAAAGCAGCGTTAAGCCACTTTGCATGGCTTAACGCTGCTTTGTAAATATCGTCTGCTTTCACGCAAATATCTGCGTGAAAGGGGCGTGCAATGGGTGTTGTTGTAGGCGTTCCACCCCAACACCCATTGCTTTTTGACGCTGTCCCAGGTTTATAAGAATCTGTAAATTTGAGGAAGCTTCAAAAACTAACGGTACTGAGTAACAGGCATTAGATTGGTGCAACGAGGAGAAATACTTTTATTTCTTCTTGTTTTTGCTCTTTCTATGTGTGTTACATTCTGCAGCACACATAGAAAGAGCAAATCGCCTTTAAAGATTGTTTAAGTGCAGAAAGGTGTTTCTTCCTGCACATAAACAATCATCTCTGCAACACAGACACCCTTGCACCATGGTGCAAGGGTGTATTGCGAACGCAGGCACGCTTGCACTATGGCGTAAGAATGTCTGTGTTGGCGATAGGCAGCTTTTTTTAGTGCAAGAGAAAAGACAGGGGTGCACCATATTCTTGTAAATGCAGCACATCCCTGCGTATTTGAAAATGATGCAGTGCGGTGCTGCTAAATTGCATGCAGCACAGCGCTATGCCATTTCCTTGTAATAGCCCCTTTAGTGTCTCAGCAGCATGCCTTTTGTTACAGAAGGGTTCAGCAAAAGGCAAGGATTGGAAAATTCATACAGTAAACAGGACCTTCAGTGCCATTTTTCCCTTTTTCCCTGTCGGTGACACTCATGAACACTGAGGCCAGGGGCAGTGCCAGGGTGTCAAACAGCAAGTCAGAGTTAGAAGTTCGCTACCCGTAATTCACATACATGTTATGGTAATATGAGGGAGTCAACCATTTCTGAAGCTAAATTACGCCCTCTTTTGCGGGTAGCCTATTGTTAAACAGCTAATTATCGCCCTTGGACAAAAGTCAACGGCGAGGTGTTTAAATTTTTGGGGTGCAATAATTACCACATTATCTGAGTCTAAACCACAAAACACGGGCATAACTTGCAGATTTTGGTGCTTATCAATCAATATTTACTATTTACTGGACATTTTTAACATGTTAGCAGGTTTGACCTGCTAAAATATACTTGGAGAAAACTGCAGGAATTCGGCGTTAGGTAAAGCACGTGCCCTGTTTACAATCCCAGAATCTCTGTTCGGTGCAATTTAGTAATAAAACAATAAAAACATTCACTGTCATTCTCTGTGGTGCTCTTTTTGCTTTTATGTACACTTTTTACACGTTATGAATTGTGTTATTCATCTTCCAGCTCATAAAAAATAAGTAATGAAAAAATCTGAATTTTTGTGTTTCTATATAATTTCCTGATTAGCTTTTCATCAACGCTAAAATGTGTGTTCCATAAATATACGTATAGTACTAAAAACTTTAGATATTTTTGCTTCTTTTGCTGTACTCCCATAAGCATCTATTCTTACTGATTAATTTATCCTCGAACATCAATACTAAGGGCCTTATGTAAAGTTTGGCAGAGGAGACAATCCTTCACCAATGTGGCCAGTGGCGTAGCCAGCCCTTTGGCCGCCCATGGCGGCCCCCTTGTTTGCCGCCCCGCGGCGGCCGCATTGAAGAGCGGGGGGTAGTGCTGGCGAGATTCTTCAGTTTTCCGCCCCGCGGCGGACGATTGAAGAGGGGAGGTTTGGCTGTTTGCGATTACTGCCCCAGAGACGGCAGGTAAGAGA
Source organism: Calotriton arnoldi (assembly GCA_963921515.1). NCBI lineage: Eukaryota > Metazoa > Chordata > Amphibia > Caudata > Salamandridae > Calotriton > Calotriton arnoldi. The sequence continues at coordinate 440,651 of CAWUFW010000664.1, forward strand.
GGGGGGAGGTCGTCGCCCCCAAAACTCATGCCGCCCGCTCCTGGCTACGCCACTGAATGTGGCGCATATCCTGTCTGTCGTATTTTCAGTGCATTACAAACTAGGTCACTTGTAATACGGCGGATGGGATATGAGCCAGATTCCTGTCCAACAAACTCTAAATAAGGCCCTAGATCTTTAGGTCAATAAGGAAACATCCTAAATCCTTCTGGATACAACATTAAAGAATTTGCAGGGAGATCTGCTAAACCTTACTCATGGATCCTCATATGCACTGTACGCAGTTTGCAAGGAAGTGGTGGATAGCTGTCCTATTTGTCTCCTCATTCAACTCACATCATCTCCCCGCAGATAAGGTACAGAATCCTTATTTGCCTGAAAGGGGTATCCACCTCTGTGGACAAGGCTAAATCACCCCGCATGGTTATATGTTAGAAAAACGTACACAGAAATGTGATCTGACATAAATTTCATACCTTAAATATTGTTTGCTAAAATATTCTTAACTCAAACAGGGCAATATTTGTATACATGCTACATATGACATGTTATAATGTCAGATGATATTCTGGTAACGCTATTCTGGTGCCACACCTGACCACCCACCTAAGCTGGTATGTAGGAAGCTTAAGGTGCAGCAACTGCAGTAAGCGTAGGCTAGATTATTCAGGATAGGGGCCAGGAAAACACATGATGTGAGACTGCAGATACCAGTTATGAAGGCGCCATTATCCATCTTCAAACTCTGACGGGAGGATAGCACTGGTAAATCAATTTCAAATCAACTTCACCATTATTTTTGGTTCCAGGACAGTTCAGGTAGGGGTCATCTGCTCAAATGCAAGCAACTTGGAATGCAAGCAATGCAGGTAGTACTACAATTCTGTTTCCAACAAATGCATCAGATTCCCTGAACTTGACAGCTTTATCCTTGTCATTATTTATCAACCCAACAGACAAGCTAACAAGCCCGCACCCCCACAATCATGATGCTTTTGGTTTGACAGGGCAGCTGCTATGCCTTCCTGAACCCAAACTGCCTCTTTCTGCATCTTGGAGACAACAGGTGCAACTGCCTTCTCCAGCCACCCCTTGTGCATCCGCTGCCTCCTTATTACTAGTCACTTCACTAGCACACTCAAGCTCACATATGCATCCTTCTGCCTCTCCCCAGCTTTATGTTGCTCTTCATGCACCTCCACCACTTGATCTTTTGGCTGCTGTCACTGAAAATGCTGAACACAGTGTGCACCAACAAATGAGACTTCTCTGTCAAGAGCATCTGCTACTCCTCCTCATTCAGTACCCCTAAACTAAAACAAATACATACAAAATAAAATAAAAATATATCAATAAACACCTAAAATAGCAATGCACACAAAGGTAACACAAAATGATCCCAAAGAAAATCCAGATGTACTAAGGGTCTGGTTGCAAAAGGTGGTCGCAAAATGCACGTTGACATTGCGACCAGTCTTTAATTTTGTGATGAGTCCTTTGTACTAATAGGTCGCATTGCAAACTTTTTTCTGTTGTAGGGGGTCGTAAAGTGAAAATAAAGGAAGCAGGTCACTAGTTGTAATCGCCTGTGATTAGCTAAGAAAACAAAGATGGTAGCCTGCATATAAGAGCGAACCACAATTATAATATATGCATTCTCAATTGGGGGCCTATTTATTTCAATCAGCTAATGCTCCATAAGGTAACCAGTATTGCTTTAAAAAAAGTTTGAGAGAACTTAGTGGGTACGAGGATACCTACTTCGAGGTTTCTGACACCATTCACAAAGGGAAACCTGTCCCAAGAGGACTCCTTCTCCTTTGCGAATCAGCTATCACCTCCTTTAGGGTGTCAATAACTGATCAATAGTTTGCGACTGAAAATGTAGTGACAAACCTCTGATACATATCGTAACAAATTGCAATAAGGAAGGAAAGCCACTTCATTCCCCTTCCTAATTCCAATTCGACATGGGCTGGTGAACCTATTTTGTGGATCGGAAATTCTTCTTAACTCGCAAAATTGATTTTTTTAATGTATAGTTAAAATACATTTTTTAGTCTCAAAACATGTGGTTTTGTGAATTGCTGGGCATTAGTCCTGGCATCCCGGACGTGGTTTCCCCAAAGTGTTTGCCTTCAGACCTCCTGTTTTTGCTGACTTCGTTTTTGCTGGCCTTAGGATTCTACGCACTTTACCACTGCTAACCAGTGCTAAAGTGCTTGTGCCTTATCCACAATTAGCAGATTTAATTTTCTTATAACTCCCTAGTAATATGCACTACCTTTGACCAGGGCCTATAAATTAAATGCTAAAAGTGGGCCTGCAGCACTGATTGTGCCACTCACCTAAATAGTCTTTTAAACATGTCTCAGGCCTGCCACTGCAGAGCCTGTGTGTGCAGTTTTAAACTGCCATGTCGACCAGGCAAGTTAAACCTCTTGCCAGGCCCAAACCATCCTCTTTAATGCATATAAGTCACCCCTAGGTAGGCCCTGAACAGCCCAGAGGGCAGGGTAGAATGTATTAAACAAGTAGGACATGTATTTTCAACTGTTATGTTTAATTAGAGCTCCAGGGATTATGGCATTTTTTGACATTTTCATCTGTATTAATTCATATTGATTTTTGCACATTTTATCTTTATTTATCCGTCTATATTTCATATTTTGTGAAAAAAATAATGCTGCTCTAGCACATTTACTCATCCTCATAAGGCCATTTGCACCCAGTTTTTGCCCTATAAGCAGTCATATATGATGCAGCACAACACACATACAAAACAGCACTGTAGTACAAAAGTGCAAATCTGCAGCTCTTTACGCTGCCTTAGTAACCCTTGCCAAATTTTTTAACCCCCTTACCTTAAAATCTGGCCTGGTACTGGCCTCGCAGTCATGACTGACAGCACTCAGAATCCCTCAAAAGACACATCTTCTGCTTTTTCTGTATACAAACATAAATAGAGACATGGGACCTGATTTACAAAGGTAACATTACACTTTTGTGTAAGTTTACTACTTTTAGGTATTTACAAACTACGTGCAGAGTTTTACGACTCTGCATTCCCTCTACTTATATAGTTCCCCACCCTGGTTGCAGAGTCTCCAGGTGCAGTAAACTCCACACACATAAGTATTGGGAGTTCGAAGTCATAAAACTCTGCAGGTAGTTTGTGAATACCTAAAGGTAGTAAACTTACACAAAAGTGCAGGGTTACCATTGTAAATCAGGCCTTCTGAAATTAATGGTATTTTGCCTGTAGTTATCTGAGATGATCCATCGGCTTCTGTAGAAGAAAAGTGTGCCAGTGATTCTTGTTGCGCATGGAAAGTTTTGGGTGATTCGTCAAGCGGGGGCCGATAAAAAGGGGTATAAAAATAAAAAGTGCGTTTTCCAATGTTAATTTCCATAGGACTTTTGAACATGTCTACAGCCTGAACTGCTGGATGGAATCACACCACATTTGGCAGAAAGGTAGATTTGTTTACACAGATTGTGCTTTTTGTTATTTGGTATAACTCCATTCAGTCGTTGTTGAGAAATTATAAAGTAAGTGATATCTGTGGCCACGATGACTTCACAAAAATAATGAGTTCTTGCAGGGAAATGTAGAGCTCTGATTGGCTGCCAACACTTCAACCAGGAAGTGATGGCAGCCATCTTTGGACTCTGCTTCATCTGAGTCCCTAGAAATATACAAAAAAAGAAAAGAGAGCAGGGTAGGAATACCCTGACCCCGAAGCCTTGGTCTTTGGGTCTCCCTGGGACACTGCCACAGCTTAAAGCATATTTTTTAAATTGCAGTGAATTTTTCATATTATCGAATTTGCTGGAAAAAAAACAAGCGCGGGCCCAAGCTTGCTTTTTAATAGACCCCGGAAGGGCAGGGTCCTGGGTCATACCATAAATATAGGAGGAGGGTGCACTGAGCCACAATCCTAGGGCTTATGAAAGCCCCAAGAACCATCACCTTCCCGGTGGATTGTTTTTTATGTATGCAGAGGGTGCCTGCCACATCCCAGGGGCAAAAGTTTAGAAAGTAATGTGGACGGCCTGAGCAGTCCCCCAACAGCCCTGGTGACCGTCACCTCCTGGGGGCTGTTCAAAACATGTATACCTGAGGGCCGGTAGGCCCGCCCGCACCCTGGGGACCACCACTTTCCCGGAGCTAAACATCAATTTATTGTGGGGGGTCTGCGGAGCACCCTTGGAGCCCCGGGGACCGCTACATCTCTGAGGAAATTCATTCAAATTAAGGGGAGGGCACGCTGTCATCCTGCAGACCCGGGGACCATCACCTCCCTGGGGCTAAGTACTGCTATGGAGGAGGGGCCATGCGGCCCCCTTCTGGAGCCATATATGGCCCTGGGGACGAGCAGCTCCCAGGTACGGCTCCTGGTATGTGCCGGTGTGCCCACCCCCAGGACACAGCTGTTTGCTGTGGCTTGACAGGAGCTTTAAGCGCTCCCACCAAGTCACAGCAAAGACTCCGCTTTCAGCAAGCGAGAGAAGTTAAAATGGTTTTGCTTGCTGGAAGTGGAGCTTTTTTCTATTTCCTTGCACACTGTCAAGGGAGCAGGTAAACAGACAAATTGCTTTCACACACAGGGGACTGCATGCTTAGCATCTCCCTGTATGTGAAAGCATACCGGCTACCGTGGTCCCATTGAACACTGGGTGCCCTGGGGTCACCCAGGGAACCATTGCCAGTCCCCAGGGGATGAGGTCCCCAGGACTGATATTGGCCAAGGGAGGTGGGCCGTGCGGCTCCACATTGGAAATAGGTCGGCTTTGAGATCCCCCTCCCCTATTAAAAATATGTATTTTTAAAGGACAGGCCCTGAGAGATGGCATCCCCAGGGCCGAAATCGGCCCGGGGAGGAGGCCACACGACTCCTCTCTCCTATTGAGGTAGGGCTAGGCCCCAGGGAATTGGGTCACTGGGGCCAATATTTGCCTGGGGAGGAGGGCCACATGGCCCCTCTCCCCATTTGTATATGTCTGGGCCCTGGGGATGGGCAGGGAAGGATTACTATGCACCCTCCCTCCCCCGTTTGTTTATTGCCAGGCCCCAGGGGATAGGGTCCCCTGGGGCAAAAACTGCCAAGGTGGGCTGAGCAGTCCACCTTCCCTACTGAATCATGGGTGGTCCCCAGGAGATCGAGTCCCTGGTGCCAAAATCAGACCAGGGAGGGGAGCCGTGCAGCCCCCCACCCCCATTCAAATGTGGCCTGGCCACTAACATGCCCACTCACAGATCCACTTTGCCACTCACAGACCCACACAGACACTCACACACCCACTCAGACACTCATGTTCCCACTCACAGACCCACTCAGAGGCTTATGCACCCATTCACAGACCCACTCAGAGACTCATGCACCCACTCAGAGACCCACTCAGACACTCAATCACAGACCCACTTAGACACTGACACATCCACTCACAGACCTATCCAGAGACGCATGCACTGACTCACAGACCCACTCAGAGACACTCATGCACCCACTCAGACACTCATGCACTTACTCACAGACATAGTCAGACACTAACGCACCCACTCACATACCAGTGAGACACTTATGCATGTATACCCAGACCCTCTCAGCTACTCATTTATCTAGTCACATACCCATTGAGACACTTACACACTCACACACCCACTGAGACACTCATGTACTCCCTCACACACTCACTCTCAAAGGTTAGAAGTTTCAGTTAGAAAATACAATTAAAAAACCTTAGAAATTCAACTGAAATCCAAAGGTTATAGGAATGTTATAGTTAGGAAATAGACTTTTAAAAAACGTATACATTCACTAAACAAAACAAAGGTTACGGGGACGTTATAGTTAGGAAATAGAATTTTTTTTCAAACCTTAGAAATTCACTAAAAACCAATGGCTACAGGGACATTACAGTTAGGCTCAGATTTTACTCATACAAAAGCAGAGAGATTCAGCAGTTATAGTTGCCTGAGCTAACTATAACTTACGCCCCTGCAATGCACTGCTTATGTCCTGACATATTATATCACTCATGACATGATCAGTGACATCACTCATGACATCACTGATGACATCTCAAATGACATCACCGACGACATCTCAAATGACATCACCGACGACATCTCAAATGACATCACTGATGACATCACCCACAGAACCACTTATACACCCACTTACACCCCTATACTACATCTCATACACCCACTCCCACTCGTACAGAACCATTGACGTGCCCATTCACAGACCTATACAAGCATTTACATACCTACTTACTGATCCATAGAGCCACTCACATATCCACTCACCCATAGAGGCACTGACGCAACCACTAACTCATATATACAGCCATCCATGCACATACTCACTGACCAATACAGGCACTAACACGTCCAGTCATACAGATATAAAGACACTTACACACTCAATCAGTCACCCATACAGCTACTCACTCTCCCATACAGTCACTCACACACCCACTCAATCACTCATACAGTTACTTATACATCCACTCACTTACTCATACATATAGTAACACATGTACTCACTCACCTATACAATCACTGGGACAAGCACATACTCTCCCACACAACCTCTCTCACACTCACTTACTCACCCATACAACCATGCACACACCCATTTACTTACCCATACAGCCACTGACACACCAACTCACTTACCCATACACTCACACACACATTTATGCACCCATGCAGTCACTCATGTACCCTCTCACTCACCCATATGGACACTTATGTATCTGCTCAGTCACCCAGACACCCACTCATGCACCCTCCCAGTCCCCATTTACAGCCACTGAGACATCAGTACACTCACCCATACAGTCACTCATTCAGCATCTCATTCACCATTACACTCACTTACATACCCACTCGCTCACCCATGCAAAAACTTACACATCCACTCACTCATGTATACAGTCTCTCACATACTCACTTCCTCTTCTATTCCCCACTTAGACACCCACTTAATAACCCAGCCAAGCACTCCAACAGCCAATTATCTTAGTATATATGTTTAACACTCAGTAAGTTCTAGAAAACACTCCCAATCACGGAATTATGTCATCAGTGATGTTATCAGTGATGTCATTTGAGATGTCATCAGTGATGACATTTGAGACATCATCAGTGGTGGCATGAGAGCTGTCACTGACCATGTCATGAGTGATGTAGTATGTGAGTTCATAAGCAGTGCTCAGGTAAATCTACCTGCAGAATGTCTCTGGTTTTGCATGAGTGAAATCTAAGCCTAACTATAACTTCCATGTAACCTTTGGCTTTTTCAGTGAATTTCGAAGTTTTTTTAAATTCTACTTCCTAACTATAACGTCCCTATAACATTGTTTTTATCAGTGAATATATACAAATATATATATATGTAAAAGCTTGGAAATTGGAAATATGGGAGACTATGTGGTTGTCTCAGTGACTGTTATGGTGAGTGAGTACATGTGTTTGCATCTGTATGAGTAAGTGAGTAAGTGTATGGGTATCTGTATAGGTTGTGTGAGTGCCTGTATGAGTGAGTGAGTGGGTGTGTTAGTGACTCTATGCATGAGTGAGTAGGTGCATGAGTATTCTTATGGGTTTGTGAATGAGTATGTGAGTGGATGTGTGGGTGTGTGAGTGGGTGTATGAAATTTTGCATGGGGGTGTGAGTGGGTGTGTGAGTGGTTCTGTGGATCATGTGATCAGTGATGTCATCAGTAATGCCATTTAAGATGTCATCATCGATGTCATCAGTGATGTCACTGACCATGTTATGAGTGATATAACATGTGAGATCATGAGCAGTGCATTGCAGGGGCATAAGTTATAGTTAGTAGGCCCGGGCGGTAATCTCTGCTCGTGGAGTTTGTCGAATGCAGGGACTCCGTGCTCCACCGAGGAGCGCAGAGTTCTTGAATTGCATCTTCCTGTGCGTGAAGTGGAGTTTTTTACATTCAGGCACTCAAGATTTGTTTTGACGCTTGTTCACGAGTGCCACGATAATTTCGGTCCGCTAGCGAGCTCGCGCGATACTTTGCGCTTGCTTGCACGACTTCCGGCCGCAACGGTGCCAATGTAGTGCCGATCGCAAACACATCGCTTGAGCAGCTTATGTGCTCGAGAAGCAGCTAAGAGGCTTTTTGAGCAGATTTTCTTCTCCAACGGGTCGTTGGAGTTGTTTTTTTTGTGCAAGAAATTTTTTTTTCCAACAGGAAGGAAGTGCCCCAGCGACTCCAACTTCCCGTTCCTGCCCAGCAGGCTCCTCACAGTGTTTTGTCCATCTCCTGGTCACTTTTCATTTGGATTTGGAGCTGGAAGGATCACTCTCCTTGCCTGTTGCATATACACCATTGGATTTAAGGACTTTGTATTTGAGATTTCACAAGTAAGTTCAAAAACTGTTGCATAAGGGTGTTGTTTGTTTGATTAAGGGCATGCACCAGGATTTATTTGCACTTTTATTCGATTTTCACATTTTATTGTGGTGGGTGGCCGGCAGTTTCAGGTTCAGTAGGGGCCTAGTTACTTTGGAATGTAATTTTTCTTCTTTTGTAAAGGAAAAGTGTTGCCCAGGTTAGTACATTTTCTCCATGTTTTTAATAAATTTGCAAAATTCAATTAAGTCACTATGTGACCTATTTTTCCTATGTGCCTTCCAGCCAGTAGACCCAGTACTAGTCATGGGCGCATAAAACAACTGTTTCTGTGGTGTCTGTTGAATTGAAAGATCATTTAGGTTATGGATGGCATTGGATTAAATTGTATTTGATGCCTTTGGAGTATGTGTGTTGTAATAATTTTTAGCCAAGTTAATTTTCGTATGTGGCATTGTTGAATTAATGCTGTTTTCTCCTGTGTTACCATGTCTCCTTTATCTAGCAAGTATGTAGGTGTGTTTGCCATAGGCCACCAATTGTCTTTATTCCCCAGGCCATGTGGTCAAGGGGCATTTTTTTGTATAGTCAGTGTCCATAGGCCTGTATGTGTTCTTTGTTTTCCATGCCTCCTGCTTGTCGTTTGATGATGTGGCTGGTGACCATTTTGTGTAGGCAGCCAGTGTGCTTTTGCGGTAGGCCTGCATGTTTTCTTTGTTTTCCATGCCTCCTGCTTGTTGTTTAACCATGTGGCTGGTGGCCATTTTGTGCAGCCAGCCAGTGTGCTTTCACCATAGGCCTAAATGTATTCTTTGCTGTGGCCATGCCTCCTTGCTGGTTATTGTTGTTTGACCATGTAGCCGGTGGGCATTTTGTGTAGCCAGCCAGTGTGCATTTGCCATTAGCTTGCATGGATGGATGAGATATCAGTTTAATAATATAATTGAGGATCATTGTAGTATGTACATTAATAGTATGATGTATATCATATCATATCATATCATTTGTAAAGCGCACTACTCACCCGTGAGGGTCTCAAGGCGCTGGGGTGGGGAATGCTGCTACTGCTCGAAAAGCCAGGTCTTGAGGAGTTTTCTGATGTTGATGAACAGTGCTAATATATACTACATGCATTTTGTGCTTTTTTTATTTTGCACCTGATTTTTTTAATTATAATTTTTATTTTATGTTTTTAATTTTAATTTTTTTAATGAGAAGAATTTTTTTATTTTATTTAAATTTTCTCAATTTTGTTATATTTTACTTTTTTATTACATTTTAAATTTTGATGTTTTAGTTTTCATTTTTTAATTTATTTTTTTACATGAAAATATTTTTTATTGACATTTTTTTAATTTAAATTTTTTTCATTTTATTTTCTATTTCCCATTTTGCCTCAGTCTATCCATCCTCCATCCATCCATCCTTCCATCCATCCATCCATCCATCACCCATTGGTGTACAAACGCACAACAGCATTCAGTTTTTTTAATATATAATTCCATTTCCTCCTAGATGCCCTGGCTGCGATGCACTTTAGACACATCAGCATCAACCATTTGTGTAATGATGATTATTCCATTTCCCCCCGGACAACATTGCCTGCCAAAGGCCCACACTAACCAATTTTTTTAAAAGATTACTATTCCATTTACCCATGCAGTTCCCTGAGTGCCACAGGTGCCTCCTTTAGAATACATGGACATAAAGGAAAGAGCTCTATCATTCTCTATATTGTGTATGTTATTCTGATAGTGTGGTTTGACTTTAAAGTGATTATTACTTATTACTAAGTAAACAACCACACTAATATTGCCTTTGTCTGTACTAATTCGAACTGCAAACAAAGCCACGTGACATTTCACACTAAATGTTTTTCTTGCTTGTTTGCTTTTAGATGCACAAGAGAAGAGACATCACCTGCAGTACTGCCAAACAGAAGGCATTGTGGGGTCACAAGTCAGTCCTCCAATCTCTTCTGCTTGTGCAGCTTAGTGCAACTGACAACTGGGAGCTTTAAGATGCCCCCAAAGAAAAATGCTTCCAAGAAAGTGGTCAGCCAAAAGAAGCAGCCTCCCACCATTGGCATGTCGCCCCAAATGTTTTTTGGACCACCACGTTGTGTGCTTGCTGCACTAGCCTCTGGGGTGCAAGCTGAGTGCAGCACTCACACATCAACAGTAGCACCCCAACCTAAGCCCAAGACCATGTCTGTCAGTGAGGCGGCCACTACAATACTGACGACACCAACAAGCATTGACACTGAATTAGATTTGTCCCTTCCGCAAAGTTGTTCGCAATCGTTTTAGGAAACAGAGCATAGTGGACAGGAGCCTCAGCCAGCAATTGTACATTTTCCTGATGTTGGAGCAGAACAGGAGTTTGAGCTTCCTTCCGAGCAAGAACCTCCTCTTTTAGAATCATTGGCTTCTAGATCTCCAGAAAGGAAAAGGAAGGGTACTTCTCCACCATCTTTTCCAAGCACCACTTCTGATGATGATGATAAGGACATGGAGTGGACCCCGGCAGAGTCCAGGAGCCAACAGGAGAGGCAAGGGAAAAGAAAAGTTCCTGGAAGCCTTAGTCTTATGGAGGGGGATGATGAGCAGGATGATGATGATGAGGCATTCATTGTGGAAGATGACACAGAGGAGTCTGGCATTGCTATTCAACCTGCTCGAAGGATGTGGACCAGGTAGCACCACCAGCTCCCATATTTGCAGAACCCTAGCTGAGACCTGCACCAGCCCCTACCTCAGGAAAAACATTCACTGCAGCGAGGCAATCGACAACACACCCACCAACCTCCAGCTCTTCTTCCGGCATTGGCAGTGGCACAGTAAAAAAGTACTTCTCCCCAGTTTGGGACCTTTTTTACTGTTAGCACACAGGGGGAGCACACTGTGCTCTGCAGAATTTGCAACATGCATGTTCGTTGAGGTAAGCCTGGTTCACATTATGGTACTGGAGGCCAAATGATCCATATGAAAAATCACGATGCAATTCGGTGGGAATAGCACCTTAAAACAATTGCGGAACGTGGCTGTGGTGGTGAGGAGAACTGGGGAACATCAGCTACAAGCCCAATCATGGTGGGAGGTGATGATGAGGAAGAAGAGGGTGACATCCTAACACAAAACAGCCCTGCCAACAGCAGTGCGCCAGCAGAATCACCCACCTCAGTGACTTCACAATGGGACAAGAAGACTCAAGAGTGAGATGGAGATACCACAGCATACAATGACTGCCCCACCACAACGCACATTGAGTCTACCACCACCTACTTCTCGAAATACGCCTGTGTCAGTGGCCACAGAAAAGAAGAAAATCCAGGCTACTATTACAGGCATGTTTAGGCAGGAGGGGCCCTACGAGCGAAACCACCCAACTGCACGTCTGTCTAATGAGAAGCTGGCAAAAATGTTAGTGCTGGATCTCCTCCCTTTTTCTTTTGTGGAAGGAGTAGGATTCTTAGAACTTGTGGCAGCCATCTGCCTGAAAAGGAAGGTACCATGTCAGACATATTTTGCCATAGTTGCTGTTCCAGTGCTGCATCACGATATGCTGCAGTTGGTTGGACAAGCTTTGCAGCAAAGTGTTGTTCGTACTATCCACCTGGTGACAGACATGTTGACCAGTTGTCAGGCGCCTGATTACATGTGCATCACTGCACACTGGATCTCTTTTGTGGGGATAAAGCAAAAGATATCTGCAGGCCTTGGCCCTGAAGAAAGTTTTAAGAGTGTTCAGTGGCATTCAATAGTGGCAATGTTCACCAGGGAGAAATCACATATAGCTGTAAACATATTGGACGAATTTAACAGCAAGGTGCATGAATGGCTACGACCCAGAGGTCTCAGAATTGGATTTTTTGACATGGACAATGGCAGTAACATAGTCAAGGCCATGTCAGATGGTGGCTATTTCAGGGCCCTGTGTTTGGCCCATTGCATCAACCTGGTGATGCAAGAGTTTCTCACGAAAGTAGACATAGTCAGCAACATACTGACCACCAGCAGAACAATCTGCACTCATTTCAGCCATTCTTTTAAAGCCCGGAAGCAGTTGAGGATTATTAGGTGTACTAATAGAGCACTAATTAAAGCCCTGATACAGGAGCTGCCAACATGTTGGAATACAACCTGTTACATGTTGCAACGTCTGTTTCAGCAGTACAAACAGTTCAATGACTATGTCATTCAAAGAGGAGGGGGTGCAGTTGGAAAAGCTATGACCATGAATGCGGACAAATGGGGCCTTGTCAAATGCCTGACACAGATGCTACTCCCTTTGGAGATTTTCACACTGGAAGTTAGCAAGGACGAAAGTACGATGGGCCAAGCGATCCCATTGTTGCATCTGCTACAGGACCAGGTAAAGAAGCTGTCTCAAAGGTTCGCCCTGCAGGTGTGAATGAAAACACAGAAGCACATGCATTGGTTGAGAGCTTACTCTTTCACTTGGCTTGTAATGGAAGGCTGAAAAATGACATAATCTCATCCAAACAGTACATCTGTGCCACACTACTTGATCCATAGTACAAAACAATTCTGCCCACTTTCATACCTTTTTCTGACGGGTATATTTCAAAATGCAAGAGGTGGATTATTTAGCAAGCCGGAGACCTGGAAGAAGAACGGCTGGAACTCACACCCTGCAGTTCTGAGGTGCCGCCTTCAATTTCCAGAGAGGGCAGTCTTGTCTCACGGCAGCTAACAACACCATCAATCAGAACACAGGCAACAAAAGCAAAGGAAGGACCTGACCCAACCTCTATATTGTATTGGTTTCAATCAGCAGGGCTTAAGTCCAGTGCAGAGGCGATGGCAATAGAAGTTGAACAAGAGGCAGCACCAATGACCATCCACAGGATGTTCCAGGATTATCTGGAGGTCTATGTGAATCAAAACCCATTGATTTATTGGTATTGGAAGATGCGCCAATGACCAGAGCTCAGCAGGTTGGCAATAAAGTATCTGGCTTGTCCTTTAGCCAGTGAATCTGCTGAGCATGTGTTCAGTGTAGCTGGTATGGTTGTTACTGTGTGAAGGACCAGTCTCTCGCCTCAAAATGTGGAGAGATTGACTATGATCAAAATGAACTAACATTTCATATGACACAAATACACCATTCCTGAAACAGCACAGGAGGAGGAGGATTAGCCAGAATCAAGTGTATTAGCTGATCAACTTCTGTGTGAACCACCTGAGTTTGAGGACGACATCTGTTTACCGGACTGAGTATGCCAGTGCCCCATAGAACATTTTAATTATTTCTCATTGAACTTCTATCTTTGCAAACATTTTTTTATTATTTTTGTGTCATATGTAGGCTTCACAATTTCTTCATGACATTGGAGACAACACCTGCCCCCTCACATCCCTATCCTGTTTTGCAACACTTAGCACTAGCAGGGCTGCCCCAGAAGATTGTTCATTTATAAGAGGGGGAATTTCAAATTCCAATTTATTGCCTGTGTCAAAGATTATTGCTATACCTACTACCTAACCTACCCTTATTTTGATTGGAAGAGGTAACTACAACTATTGCAACTGTGAGTGAGTGATTGTGTGAGTGATGATTGATGATTCATGTGGTAGCAGACAGTGAGGCAGGGTGTTGAACTATGATTTGGGAACTTGCCTGAGATGAATTGCAATGTTTGGGGCCTGAATGTATTTATTTATTTATTTATAAGTGCAACATTCATCCGAGGGGATATCACGGTGCTAGGGGAGCAAAAACCTGAGTGAGGGTGAGGTGATGTTAGAGGCCTCTGTGTCACCAGTTAGACCCTGGGGAACAGATGGGTTTTCAGTTTCTTTCTAAATGACATATAGTCATCAGTAAGACGAAGTTCTAGGGGTAGTTCATTCCAATGAGTTGCTGCCAGATGGGAGAAAGAGCGACCCCCTGCCCTGGCTTTCTTAATGCGTTTGGTTTTCGCCCGTGCCTGATTACACAACCTTAAATTTCGTGTAGGGGCATAGAATTCGATTTCATCTTGTAGAATTCTGGGGCCGTGATGGTATAGGACTTTGTGTACATGGCCCAGAAGCTTGAATCTAGCCCTTTGGCGCACAGGCAGCCAGTGGAGCTCTCTCATGCATTCTGATGCCGAGGTGTACTTGCTTTTGTTGCACACCAACTTGGCAGCCGCATTCTGGATTACCTGCAGACGGGAGAAGAGGTAGTCTGCCCTGCCCACATAGAGCGCATTCCCATAATCCAGTTTGCTTATGAGCAAGGCTTGAATGATGGTTTTCCTACATTCCAGGGGAATCCATAAGAAGAGCCTTTTTAGGAGTTTTAATGTATCAAAGCTTCTCCCGCACAGTGCATGGATGTGGTCCTGCAGGGTTAGTGCATTGTCAATAAGAATGCCCAGGTTTTTTGCGACCTGTTTGGGTGCGGGTGCAGATCCTAATGATTGGGGCCACCAAGTTGCATCCCAAATTAGATGGGCTCCTCCAAAGAGTAGGATCTCTGACTTATCCGCGTTCAATTTCAGACAGTGGTCTGACATCCAAGCCGCCATTTCTGAGAGACAGTTAGTTAGTTTAATCCTTGTGTCCTCGTGTCTTTCTTCAATGGCTATCAGCAGTTCCGTGTTGTCTGCATAAGAGCAGATACTAAATCCCCATTCTTTGCTGATTTTAGCCAGAGAAGATACAAAGGCATTAAAGAGGGTGGGGCCCAAGGAGGCTCCCTGTGGGATGCCATAGTTGATGGATTTTGGGTTCGAGGTGAAAGGGCCCATTTGTACTGTTTGTGTTCTGTTGCTTAAGAAGGATCAGAACCACTGAAGGGCTTTAGAATGTATACCCTTTTCATGTAGGGTGCTCAGTAATAGGCCATGAGAGACCGTGTCGAAAGCCACCGACAAGTCCAATAGGATCAGGGCGGCTGCTTTGCCCTGATCAGTTAAGGATCTGATATTATCTAGGACTACCAAGAGGGTGGCTTCTGTGCTGTTGGTGGCTCTGAAGCCAGTTTGAGTTGGATCCAGGAGCTCGTTGGTTTCAAGATAGTTAGACAGTTGTTTGTTAACGAGCTTCTCCATCACTTTAGATAGATATGGGAGCTGAGAGATTGGTCGGTAGTTTGCCAGATTATGGACGTCCGTGCCTGCTTTTTTTAGTAATGGGACTACAGTGGCTTTTTTCCAGATTTCTGGGAATACAGATGTGTCCAAGGATTTGTTGAATATGCAGTTATGTGAGGGCATAGGGTTGATATGATCCGAGAGAAGATAAAGTGAGGGCATGGATCAAGTGGGGACCCTGATTTAACTTCAGCCATTGCTTTTGCGACCTGCTCCTCTGTGAAGGGGTCAGAATTTCTGAGGTGGTATTGAGCCTCATGGTGAGGATCCAGGGTATTCCAATCTGTATCAACTGATGGGGATTGGTTTCTGAATGAAGAGTAAATCTCTGAGTTTTTATCAGCAAAGAAAATGCGGATTTTCTCACAGCATTCTGCTGAGGGGGGCAGGATTTGGGACATGCTTGATGGTTTACATAGTTCTTTAACTATTTTGTAGAGTTCTTTGGGTGAGTTACTGTTATCATTTATTCGCTTCACGAAGTAGGTCTTCTTTGCACTTTTAATGGCATTGTTGTAAATTCTCATCTCTGCTTTGTATGACAATCTATCCTTGTCCTGCTTAGACAGCCTCCAATTATGTTCTAGTGCTTTACGCTTTCTTTTTAGTATCCTGAGTTCGGGCGAGTACCATTTTTCAGATGGTGTTCTCCTATTAGGTTTGTTTCCTAATCTGGGGGCACAATGGTCCAGTGTGTTGGAGATTTCCGCTTGGAGGCTTTCCGCTCCCATTTGCACAGGGAGAGTCCTTAGGGCATTTTGATCATTTAGAGAGAAGTGGTGCTGGAATGTGTCAGGAGTAACAAGCCTCCAGGCTCTTTTTACCGCCTCTGACAATGTGAAAGGGCTGGTTAGTTTTGCCGGTCGGCTGAGGGTAAAGGAAATTAAAGAGTGATCTGTCCAGGAAAGGGGCCTGACCTCTAAGGTATTAGTAGATTCTATGTTAGAAAATAGAAGGTCCAGAGTGTGCCCATCAATGTGTGTGGGTCCTGTAACCCACTGTTTTAACTGCAGAATCTGCATGTCATTTTCCAAATGCTTGGCCACAGGGTTGTTGGTATTTTCAAAATGGACATTGAAATCTCCTATTACTACAAAGTGTTTGTGCTTTAAACGTAAGGGGAATAGTTGAGAAAGCAATTGAGCTCTGAAATATGGTTTGTATCCAGGAGGATTATAGATAACTGCTCCCCCAAGTGTTTTATGGTCACCACTGGATACTTGGAATGCTAAGATCTCATGCTCCCCTAGCTGCGCCACTGATTCGGGGAGGCAGGTGAAACAGTCTTTAAAAAGAATGGCTATTTCACCTCCCTTCCGTCTGGGTCTATCCCGTTTTAGTAGTTTATAACCAGTCGGTAGGGCAATGGCGACATCGGCAGAATTATTATCGTCTAGCCAAGTCTCTGTGATAAAGGCAAAGTCAGGCTTTATCTCAGCTAGTAAGTCCCATATCTCGGGGGAGAGTTTGGGCACTGACCTTGAGTTGAAATAGATGCAGTTCAGTTGGAGACCAGACTGGTCATCAGTTATTCTATGTGACCAATCTGGTAGCGTCTGGCTACACTATTTGCAACTGAGGCATGAGAAAGGACCTCCATGTTTCCTGGGGAGGCATTGGCACAAGACGCCTTGTTACATGGCATGTGTTTGGCTAATTCAATGAGTTTTTCCCTGGAGTAGCGGCGATGACCGCCGAAATCTGATTTGGGATGTGCAGGGGTCCAGGTCCCATTCGGGAGCGGGCGGGCACAGACGGGCTTGCCTTCAGTACTCCTTCGGCGCGCCAGCGGCGCAGCCGCGCTGCAGCCCCGTTTTTATGGCTGCCTGTAATTGCCATTTGCCAACTAGACCGCTGACCCCCAACACTGTTGCTTCCGGTACAGCAGTTCCTGAGTCACGATCTCGAGCCCTCCCAATTATACTGAGTGCAGGTAAGCTGAACACGCTTCTAATCAGATTCAAATTCAAGTTTCCCAGTTTGACAGTTTTGGCTAAAATAATTTGTTATTTCGTTAATTTAGTATGCAAGTTAAAAGTACGCTGATACTTAGATAAAACAGGTAAAAACAGGTTAAGAGCAGATAAAAACATAATGGGTGAGCTGTCTCACTTTAGGTAAAGGCAATCATTTTTTCCCTGGAGGTGCTTGGACCTTACAAACTTAGTTAAAATGAATTAACCTGTATGGTCAACTCCTATGATCCTTCTGTTTTTTCATCACCTGGTGGGACTGCCCCAGACGATCACTTGATTTACAAGACTCTCAAATTCCAAGCTGTTGCTTGCATCAAAGGGGAGATAGTATACCTACCACTGTGCTTGGTTTGGAACAGGTAACCATTGCACCAACGAGTGATTATTGGTTGATTGCGAATGATTGATGATTGATGTGGCGGCAGACAGTGAGGAAGGGGGTTGAACTGTGATTTGGGAACTTGCTTGAGAGGATTTGCAATGTTTGGGGCCTGAATGATGGGCGATAATCTTTTCCCTGGAGGTTATAGGCCCTTTAACACGTAGCCAGATAAACTTGCCGGGTCCTCACCTTTTTCCTGGTTCATCAGAGACCAGAACAGTCACTTTAGTTAACAAACAAAAACCTATGCAAAATACTGCAATTTTGATATTCTCTACTTGTTCTTCAACAGCTGTGCACTACACATTAATATTCCTCGGTTCATGACTGGTCTGGGACGGAGTTACTCGGAGTCAGGAGGAGGGTGGAAGAACTCATGGCGGGAGCCGCGGGACTACCTCACCAACAGCTAGAAGCAAGTAGTTCTTAACTTCAAAGGAAAACCATGAGTCTGAGGTCTAGTACTCAGCTCTGTGGAATGGAGAGAGGTGCGCTGATTTGTGAAATGCTGCTGTGTGTGTGTGTTGGTGTGTTACACTTGTGGCAAAAGTAAAACCCTGAGTCCCCCTATTGTTTTTTTTGCTCTGCCTTTGAGTCTTCTAGATATACTCCTCATAAAGTTTACCTTCCTTCTGTCCTTCTCCATGACTCTAAAATACAGTTTCTGTTTTACAATCCGCAGGCCTTGTAGTCTCCTGCATGATCGAAAGGAGAAAGCTGAGCTCAACACTCCTGCTTACCTACCGGACCAGTCCAGATAGGCACCCAAGAGTGATGGACATTCCCGAGGAGAATGCAGATGCACCACCTAATTTTGCTATACAGTAAAAAAATTATTTTACCAATCATATTTGGAGAACTGGGTGGGTGGGTTCACTTCCAGCCTAGAAGACAGAACATTTAGATATCTGATAAATTGGGTCTCAAAGGCAGAAGGACTGTTTTCAATGCATTTAACTTTACTGTGTCATACTCATTCCTTCATTTCCTTCCACAACAGATTGATGACGAATTATGTGCTGCTCATTGCCCAGCTGAATGTTGTCCTTGTGTAGTGTTTGTCTTTGTCAAACTTTTCCCCAAATCCCTTTTCCCATCCATTCATCAAACCCCTAAACCTCTTCCACTGGTCTGTGTGATTTATTGAGGTATGGCTTATTTTACACCATCAATGGATCATACACTTGGTGGAGTGGATGTGGTGAAAGCAACACTAACTCACTGCAGGATCTTCTAAGCAATAGCCCGCTGGCCCCATTTACCCACCCGTGCATAAAAGTGATCCATATTTTAGATATAGAACAAAGAACATGAGACGTCAGCATCATCATTCAGGCTTTGTGTTATGTAACCGTAAATGCGTAACGTAAGCTTGTCCACTCCAGTCTTTGTGTCCATTTTTTATGACTCGAGTGTTTTGTTACTTTTAGTAGCTCCCCATTGCTCAAGTTACTACTATTGCTTTTTTTTTATTTTATCACTATCAGGAAGTCTTGTTGTGTCATCATGTAGTAGCCTGGTCTCAGTTCTTTGTAAAGCTTTGATATAACCTACTAACTCAGTGTTTTTATTTTCATTTAGTTGCCTGTGATGGATTATCCTTTTGAATAATCCTACAGTTGGAGCTCACCTGGGTGGAAGTGAGACCTCGCTTGTGAAGTTGTGATGCCTTCAGTGCCATTGCTTCATCAATATTCAGGTAAGACAACTATGGAGTGAAGTGAACTAGTTAAGTTAATCAGTAAGCAACTAACTGCTACTGCAAGTAATCATTTATCTAGGTTGTTGTAGACAATATAGAGCAAGGAAACATCCTCCTTAATGGTCAAGATAGTTAGAGAGGTATAACTCTATAACTAAGCGATATAATACACTCTTACAAGCACATAAACAGGCTGCGTAAAAACTAAAGGCAGCAGTGAAAAGTAAAAGTAAAACAAACTACTTCAAGCATAAATATCAATAACATTTAATACGTTTCCCCTTTATTTATTTTTAGAAAAAACTCACCCTCTCTACCCACAACAGGCCCACCCCTCTCCCCAAGCAAACTGACCCAGCCGTCAATGTCTAAAAGTCTGGAATGTCCAATAAATAAAACAACCTGGTCCCAATTTCCTTCCTACCCCCTCCACCCACAACAAGTCCCTACCACCAAAACAAAAAATAAAAAAAGGACTGGAAGAGGGCATTGTCCATGTGGGTCCGGAACTGGTCCAGGCTCTGCTCCATCCTGACGAGCCGGCTCTCCATAGTAAATCAATCAATCAATCAATCAATCAGGGGTTTGTTAAAGCGCGACTACTCACCCGTAAGGGTCTCAAGGCGCTAGGGGTGGGGGGGGTGCAGGTTCCATCCATCAAGGAGGGGGTGTGTCGAAGAGCCAGGTTTTGAGGTTTCTTGCGAAGATGGGGAGCGATGTTGTCTGTCTGAGGTGGAGCGGAAGGGCGTTCCATGCTTTGGCCGCGAGGAAGGAGAAGGAGCGGCCTCCCGATCTGGTCTTTCTGGTGCGGGGGACCACGGCGTAGGAGAGCTGGGCTGATCGTAGGGTCCTTTGGGGTGCGTGGAATTTGAGTCGGCTGTTCAGGTATGCTGGTCCGGTGCCGTGGAGGGCCTTGTGTGCGTGGGTGAGCATCTTGAAGGTGATTCTCGCCTCGACAGGGAGCCAGTGGAGTGTGCACAGGTGCTGGGAGATGTGGCAGTGTTTTGGCAGGTTGAGGACCAGTCTTGCGGCGGCGTTCTGGATGTTCTGTAGCTTGCGGGTGAGGTTTTTGTTTATTCCGGCGTAGAGTGCGTTGCCATAGTCGAGTCTGCTGGTGACCTGGGCGTGAGTGACGGTCTTTCGGTGTTCGAGGGGGATCCATTTGAAGGTCTTACGAAGGAGGCGGAGGGTGTGGAAGCAGGAAGACGAGACAGAGTTGATCTGGCGGTCCATTTTGAGCTTGGAGTCCAGGATGATTGCCAGGTTGCGTGCATGGTCCGTGGGGGTTGGCGGGTTTCCGAGGGCGGGGGGCCACCAGGTGTTGCTCCAGGCATCGGGGTTTGGGCCCATGATGAGTACTTCTGTTTTGTTGGTGTTTAGTAAACAGCCACTGTAGGATGTGCCGCAATAATGGCCTGTCAGAGTGGGAGGGAGTGGCAGCAGTTATGGTCAGCTGGCGGCAGTGCTGGCAATGGGATGGCTGGGAGGCTGGAGGCTGAGGGGGACCAACTTCACTGGGGCCTGGCTGAGACAGAGAGACAGCTATTTCTCCCTCATCTTCCTCTAGGACCACCAGCCCCCAGTATTCCTGCTGTATATAGTCCAGCTTCTGCCGCAACAGACGGGCCTCTATCTCCTGCCTGGTGGGTGGTACAGGTGGACCAGCAGGAGCAGCTATATTGAGAAAACCAAAAAAACAAATTGTATATAATGCTCTGTGCAAACAATTGTTTTAAATTAGTGGGTGGCGCAGTAGCAGTACATTGCTCATCCTCTAGGGCCATTGGAATTTGAATTATCATTAGGAGAGTCACATGGCCAATTTTATGTTTAAAGCAAACACAAGGAGATGATGGACGGAGCGCTGAAACTTTTCAGACATTCACCCCCAGTCACAGATCTGGGTTGAATCCATCATCGTTCTTTAGCTCACTTCGCCACCCCAGTTCAGACACAGCTATATGCAAATCTGTCTTGACCCTGTGCCTCACGGGAACAGTCCAGCCCGATCTGCTAAGCCATTTCTTCCCTGGACCGGAAACAAGCATCCTGGACTGGTTTCGGGCTAACAGCCCTCATCGGCCAGGCTAGCTTGAATCCAGTGGCAAAGTGAGCAAAGGACCCACGTCTGGGCATACCCTGCCAACTTAGGGCAAACAAAGTAAACACAAGGAGATGATGGACGGAGCACTGAAGCTTTTCAGACACTCACCCCCAGTCACAGATCTGGGTTGAATCCATCATCGTTCTTTAGCTCACTTCGCCACCCCATTTCAGACACAGCTATATGCAAATCAGTCTTGGCCCTGTGCCTCATGGGAACAGTCCAGCCTGAACTTCCAAGCCATGTCTTCCCTGGACCGGAAACAAGCATCCTGGGACCGGTTTCAGGCTAACAGCACTCATCAGCCAGGCTAGCTTGAATCCAGTGGCAAAGTGAGCAAGGGACCCACGTCTGAGCATACCCTGCCAACTTAGGGCAAACAAAGCAAACACAAGGAGATGATGGATGGAGCACTGAAACTTTTCAGACACTCACCCCCAGTCACAGATCTGGGTTGAATCCATCACATAAACAGAGTCACAGAGAGAGTGCTAACTCACTGCTAACACTGATTCACTGTGGTGACAGGATGACAGTCTGCAATGGCTTCTTAATTAATCAGCCAAAGCGAGAGTCAATAATGAGTATGATCAGGTAGTGCTGAGTTTCTGCCTTGCAGAAACTATAAACTGGATCACATAATAATAATATTCTTAACGTAAACTAAACGTAATTTACCTCAGTCATGAAAAACACCCAAAAAAGTACAAAAAAACGTAAGATACACAAACACAAAGACACACACTAATATAATAAATAAAAATGAAGGGGTAGGTAAGTTTGATAGAAGGAGGATTAAAGAGCCAAAAGAGGGATTGAAAATTAGACCCAGCACCATAAACAGAGTAGAAAAACAAGATGGCCATGCCTATGTGGACCACGCGTTGCTGTTCGCTCGTGATTTGGAACATGAGGATGCACTCCGTGTAGGATTTTGCAATGCGAACAGGTGCGTTGGCAAACTCCGCCTGAACGCAGAACTCCATGTAGCGTGGCAGAGTTTTTTAGCCACTCTGTTGGAGCTCTACGTAGCGCATCGCCGTGAACTCTGCATGGGCCCAATTGTTAGCTCAGGTAACTATAACTGCAAAATTTCTATGGTTTTGTACAAGTGAAATCTGAGCCTAACTATAACGTCCCTGTAACCTTTGTTTGTTTTTCTGTGCATTTCTAAGGTTTTATAATGTTAATTCCTAATTGTAACCTGTAACCTTTGAGATTGAGTGTGTGAGTGAGTGCATGAGTGTCTCAGTGGGTGTGTGAGTGCATGAGAGAGTGTCTCACTGTGTGTGAGTGGGTGTGTGAGTGTCTGGGTCTGTGAGTGGGTGCGTGAGTGTCTGAGTGGGTGTCTGAGTGTGTGTGTAAGTGTCTGAGTTGTTCTGAGAGTGGGTGCTTGAGTGCCTGAGTGAGTTTTGCTAGTTTTCTACTCACTTATGACCTTTATTTTGCCTCTTTCTGTTTGTTGCTGACCTTTATTTTTCCTCTTGCTGCTAGACCTCTGTGGAGCTCGGGGAGTTTCACCATGCGGAATTCCGTGGAGTTACAGAAAACTCTGCCAAATTCCACAGAGTTCTGTGAGTAGGCAGAGTATTGCTCTACCACCCCTAATTAAGTCCCCTTGGATGCTGAGAATAGTTAGGTGCGAAGAACCCCCCCTGTTACCAACAGTAAGTGTCCCACAGCGGGACTGCAGAGACCTCGTGGTTTCTCAACCACTCTGCACATGCGCCTCCTTGCACACTACTGGTTGGGGGATGAAGTCCCCTTGGCTGCTGAAGGTTCTTTGGGGCCAAGAACTCCTATTTTTGCCACCAGTAAGAGCCCCCCAGCGGGATTGCTGAGACCTCGTTGGAGGCCCCACCCCCTTTCTCAGCCACTCTGCAAATGTGACTCCTGGCGCACTACAGGTTGGGGGATCAAGTCCCCTTGGCTGCTGCGAGTAGTTAGGGGCAAAGAACCCCTATTGCTGCTACCAGTAAGTCCTCCACAGCGGGATTGCTGAGACCTCAGCGGAGGCCCCGTCCCCTTTCTCAACCACTCTGTAAAACACGCCTCCTGGCGCACTACTGGTTGGGGTATGAAGACCCCTTGGTTGCCGAGTGTCATTGGTGGCCTCTTTCTGCTTGTTTCTGATCTCTATTTTGCCTTTTCTGCTAGTCTCTGAGCTTTATTTTGCCTCTTTCTTTTCATTGCTGGCCTTTATTTTTCCTCTTCCTGCTTGTTTCTGACCTCTATTTCCCTCTTTCCGCTCGTTTCTAGTCTCTATTCTGCCTATTTCTGTTCGTTTCTCACCTTTATTCTGCCTCTTGCTGCTCATTTCTGACCTCTATCTTGCCTCTTTCTGCTCGTTTCTGGCCTCTATTTTGCCTCTTTCTGTTCATTGCTGACCTTTATTCTGCCTCTTTCTGCTAGTTTTTCACCCTTATTTTGCTCTTTCTGCTCGTTTCTCACCTTTATTTTGCCTCTTTCTGCTCGTTGCTTACCTTCATTTTGCCTCTTTCTGCTCGTTGCTGACTTTTAGTCTGCCTTTTTCTACTCGTTTCTGACCTTTATTCTGTCTCTTTCTGCTTGTTTCTCACCTTTATCGTGCCTCTTTCTGCTCTTTGCTGACCTTTATAATGCCTCTTTCTACTCATTTCTGACCTTTATTCTGCCCCTTTCTACTCGATTCTGACCTTTATTTTGCTTCTTTCTGCTCTTTTTCCCTGGAACCGCGGGGGGGAGCCTCAAGGCCCTCATGGTCCCAGTCGGCTCCCCATCTCCTGTGGGAGTCAACTTTGCTCTCGCAGACAGGGAGCTGCTAAACATACAGCTCCCTGTCTGTGAGCGCAATCCTTTCATATGTTACAGGAAACAGATGAAACCTCCGTTTCCAGCAAGCAAGAGCATTTATCAGCTCTCGCTTGCTGGAAGCGAAGTGTTTGATCTGACTTGGCGGGAGTTGTCAAAGCTCCTGCCAAGTCATAGCAAACAGCTATTTCCCAGGGGTGGACACCCCAGGACATAGCAGGAGCGGCCCCCTGGTGGGGTGATGGTCCCCAGGACCATGTAAGGCTCCAGAAGGAGGGCCACATGGTCCCCCTCCTTCTCTGGGCACGGGCTGGCCCGGGGGGGTGGTGGTCCCCGGGCTGTGTATGGCCAGGGAGGAGGGCTGCGTGGGCCCCTCTCAGTGTTTATTATATTATGGGCCCAGGTAGCTGGCCGTATAGAGGTCCGGAGGGTCCGAGTGGCCCTCCCATTGCATTTAATTTATCCCTGGGGAGGTGGTGGTCCCAGGGACTTGAACCCGTCCCAGGAAGGGATCTGTACGCCCCCCCCTCCAAATTGAAGATAAAGCCCCTGGTCCACAGGGCTCAAAAGTGCTACAGGAGGGGGGCACCATGCATCCCCCTCCTTTTATTAATTCTGCATGCCCCCAGGCACTGGGGTCTAAATAGTAGAGAAGCATGGGAGCCTGCGCTTCTTTTTTTTTCCGGCGAGAACCATGGATCCCTTACGACTTCCACCGAAAGAGACTTAGGGGGTTCAGGGTATTCCAACCCTGCCCCTTCTCTTTTTAAAAAAATTTTTTGTGGGACTCGGCTGAAGCTGAGTCCCAAGATGGCTGTCAACACTTCCTGGTTGAAGTGTTGGCAGACAATCAAATTTCAGCATGGTGACCGTCAGATCCTCGGAGGATCCGCGTCCCTATATATACAAATTTGGTTTTCCCTTAATTTCTCAAAATCTACTAAACGGATTTACACCAAATCGGACCAATATCTACTTTTCTGCCAAATTTAGTGTAATTCTGTTCAGCGGTTCAGGCTGTAGGTGTGTCTAAAATCCCTGTGGGAAATTGCATGTGGAAAACATGTTTTTGGGACTCCCCCTTTTACTTGGACCCCCGCTTGACAGGTCACCCCAAAACTTTCGAAATAGCAGCTGAAGTGAGTAGCAAACTAGTTCTGAAAATTTCGTGAAGATTCGTCAAACGGCACTAAAGTTATTGGCAAAACAAAAAACGATTTTCCTATGGAAACTAGGGCCTACCTATAACTAACTACTGCTGACTGCCATTAGGTAATGTATATGTATATATGTGGGTGCATGTGTGTGTGTATGTGTTTAAATCTGACTTTGTGGGGATGCGAAATCTTTATCTATATATGTAAAGTTGGGGTGGGCGGAATTTGCGTAGTCGCGTTACGCAAATCTCCGCGAAATTGTTAAAAATCTCCGCGAGCACGTAGAAATTCCGCGAAGACGCGGAATTGCTTGTCCCGCCCGTTCGCGATGTGTTTTTGCGTGCTCGCGGGGAAATAGATCGCTAACTTGCCCATGCGGTCGCTAATGGGCGCGGCCATCTTGTTTTTCACTTGTCCCGTCCGCTCGCGATGGTTATTTCCTGTTCTGGGTCGCGTATTGCATGCTCCCGCCCGCTCGCGATGCTTATTTCCAGTTCTGGGTCGCGTATTGCATGCTCCCGCCCGTTCGCGATAAGTATTTCCTGTTCGGGAACGCATATTACGTGTTCGCGACGCTTTTTGCGTGCTCGGGGGGGAAATATTGCGCAAACTTGCCCATGCGGTCGCAATGGGCGCGGCCATCTTGTTTTTCACTCTATTGCTATGGTTCTGGGCCTGCTTTTCAATCCTCCCTCTAGCTTTTCAATCCTTTGTTTCTGGAAACTTTTTTTTGATCTTTTTTATTTATTATCTATTTTTCTATTTTCCTGATTCTATATTTTGAGTTTTTTTCTACTTTTTGTGTGTTTTTCACTACTTTTTCACTCTTTTTCTATTACTTGCTTTTTCATTTCTTTTACTTACTTTTTTAATTCCTACCTTTTCTTTTCCGCCCCCCCGCCTACCCAGAACCATGGGAAAGGGCCACAGGGCTCGTAGCCGTAGCCAGAGCCGCGACCGCCATCCTTGCGGAAGGCGGCGCCAAAAAGGGGTGCAGGCACGGGCCTTATTTGGTGAGGCGGAGGTGGCCGCACTGGTTTTTTTGTGCAGCGCCACCTCCCCTTAACCCTGGCAGCAGGTGGCAGGCCTGGGTCCGGGTACGGGCTCCGGGACCATCGGCAGCAGCGGGGCAAGGTGCGTCGGGCAGTGTTTCGCTGCTCTGGTGTCCGGCGCACCAATAACCAGCTGATGCACCGGTGGTCCGATATTCTGGACCGGGAGCAGGACCTGCTGGACCTGCTAGGAGTGGAGGTCCCGGGGCTTGGTGAGTAGCTATTTAATATTACTACTTTGTGTTCTTCTGCTCTGTGTTATATATTGCGAATACTTTTTTTTTCCGACCAGCAAGAATGCTGCTGCTTACATTGCAGGTAAATTACGTTTAAAAATCTTCTGTTATTGTTATGACACAGGCGCTCGGCGCTACTAATCTTACTTGTTTTCAACTTTGCGCTCGCTTGGCCTGATGATTATGTAAGAGTTTACTTTAGAGAACTTAAGTTAGGTAATGCTAGAGAGACTCTAGTCCTTCCTTTGTCCTCCTGCCACTAAGAAGGGATAGAGATGGATTGATAGGTTTAGTTACTTATTAGTTGGTAATTTTTAAGTGGTGTGCGTGACGCATCCTCTGTCACGTTACGTGCTGCTGAGTGCTGCTTACCCCAGTCCTTAGTAGAACCTTTTGTAGTTTGTTTAGTGAGTGTTAATAGGCTTATATCATCACTAGCAGAACATCAGCAGCAACCAGCCAACAATTTGGTGCATGCAAAAATGTATGCATGTGTCCTCCATCTATGCATTTTTGAGGACTAAAATAAATGGAAATGCAGACTTACTGAACAATTGGCTCATCTGGATTGGAATAGGTGGGCTAGGTCAGGTGGTACTTAGGATTACTAGACGGTCCGTGAATCTCGCAATACTACTAGTTGATCAGATTAGATAGGTCAATTTTATTGCAATTGTTGTTCACAAAAATGTTTTTGGAGCGTATTTTAAAATATTTTATTTGTTTCACACCCTTTAATTTTTGTCTCTTTCTTTATGAAATCTTACATGATCAGCACCCAGGGGCAAGAAGACGGGGTCACAGAAGGCGGGACAAGATCATCAAGATGCCTCCCAGGGCCAGGACCGCTCCTCTACCGAGGGCTCTGCTGCTGGCCCCAGTAAGTCCTCCAGTGGTTAATATTAATAATTATATTTCCCTCACTTTTCCTGCACCTTATTTTTTCTGAACTATTATTTCGGTATCCTAATTCTATTTTTTACAAATTCTTCTTCGATCTAGACTATCTGTTTCTAAATTCTTGTTATCCCTGCCTCTAACTGCGTCTACTATGACTCTCTGTCCTACTACTATTAGTCTGTCTGTAGCTAAGCTTGCCCAGTTGGCCACTCTTTATTTAAAAGGTTTTAAATAAAACTCAGATTCACCAATAGCTCTAGCCATTGAGTCCAGTCCTTTGGGTTGTCCTCTTCTACTACTTCTAGTCTTCTTAATGTTGAGGCTTTTCGACAATTCCCACCAACAAAATGCCCAACCAGATTTTACTATTTTTGATAGGATAGGACATACTACTACTGTTGTAGGGATTCTGCACATACAGAACTTTGCACAAGAAAATAGGACGTTGGTGATGGGAGGTTGGACCTTCCTCACACCTCAATCAGAAGCCACCACAATCCCCTGACCGACTAGTTATAGTGTCTTATTAGCTCTCCAAAACCCCCCCCAAGATACCCAATGAGTAGACAACCCAGAACATAACACTCCCGACCTCTGTCGCGGAAGCAATGCACACCCTTTCGCTCACTCACTCGTGTAAGTCCACACCAAATACCACTGAGTCTATGTAAGTTCAAAAGGTTTATTTTCAACTGACAAGCTCTGTACGTTGTTCTATAATGCAGCAGCAACAGCAAAATGGATAAGATTAAAACACTAAACATTGTTGCACTTAGTTACACTTACAACCACAAGTCCATAGAAGACAAAATACGAAATCATGATGACTGATTAGTGGTGGAAGAACCACCCTCCCCTTGGTAGGAATATAGTTTATATAAAATTATAAATGGAGATCTGAGCAAATTCTGGGGCCCCCTCACCTTAGAAGAACCTAGTACTGGTTACATCATAAGCTCTGCAAAGCTCTGGTTCGTATAAGGGAATCTAACGTCTGTTATGAGAAAAATGGTGCGCGTTAGTATAGTGCAAGCATTTCTCAGTCGTGCCAAAAAGTGTAGTATTTTTATGGATAAGCAATATGGACTAAAACCAGAACTCCATAACAAAGTGGCTTGTTTTTTGACCTTGTACGCAGCGCTCAGACAGTAGCAGTATGAGCTCATGTGGGCTCAAAGGCGTCTTACACAACAAGCTGCGAGGTAACTTGCGCAAAAATAAAAGACACAAAGCTAAAATGGTTGCATGGCTCGGGGTAACTTAGCAAAGACTAGAATGACCCTAGGGACCATATAACACTACTAGTGTCTACTCTACTACCTGATTTGTACTAGTGATGTATGTTGTATATGTATTATGTATGTATTAACTTTTTTTCAATCTTGCTAGTGAAAAATAGGGGGAGGTGTATATGGCATCTGAAAAATGTGTAATGTTTTTTCTAGGCGTACTACCGACCACCAGTACCGGGGCCAGCGGCGAAGGTGACGTGGCCGCTGAGGGTGCAGGAGGTGATGCAGCAGTTGCAGGAGGAGCTGCAGGGGGTGAGCCAGCAGCAGTGGCGGGCGGTGGTAAGTTATATTCCTAATCCTTACTTATTGACATTACACTCGCTGCAAGGGTGTAATGTGTACTGTACTGTTGAGACTTAAGTAAGAAGTTGTTGTGAACGGTTGAAGAAGACACCCTTTACTTAGCATTAGCAATAGCATTAGCGACGGGAGTGTACTGTTGAGTAACCAATGGCCTCTTCTATCTGACTTCAACTCAGCTGTGAAAGTTTTATGGAGAAGACTAAAAGTCAGATCAGATGACCTTGATGGATGGGTTGAACGAAAAGGGAAAGAAGGGTGGAAGGAGGAAGGACGGGCGAGATTTAATATTTATGACTGGCAGAGAAGGATACGTGGGATGCATGCATAGGTGTCTGATAGGAATCAGATGCATGGGTGTTGGAATGCCTGAAACTCCCACAAATGTTAGAGGCCGAGGTAGTGGGAGGATAGATACATACCACACATGTTATGTACTGTGCTTGCTAGTGCTACTGTGCCACTATGTGTAGAATTAATTTGTCTTACTGCTTTGCTAAGAGTATATTTTACAATAGTCTTGTTTTTTCTTCTTGATATAGCTACTCCTTCCAAAGTGAAAGTAGACAGGAAGGAGTTGGCAGCCAAGGCCCGGCGCCGGAAGCTGGAGGCCATACAAATTGAATACCGGCGGCTGGTGGTTCTAGAGGAGGAGGAGGCGGTGGCAGCTGCAGCCTCCTCCAATGCCCCGGGCCCCAGCCACCCCCCTCCAGTGTTACGGCACCACCGTCTGGCAGCCGCCCGCCGCCGTACTACATTAAGCACTGCTGCCCCCCCTGTGGATGCAATTGCCGCGCATTGAAGCGCCGCGTGGCCTGTCTAGAGGAGCGTATTCGTGTCCTGGAGAGGCGAGCCCGCTGATGAACAGACCCCGTTGATTGCCCCTTTTTATTGCTTATTTTGGTGGGTGGGAATCGGGCGTTGGGGTTTTCACTTTTGGACAATTGGACATTTAATTTGTTGGACTTTTTCGTTCTGGGCAATGGACATTGGTTGGGGTTAGAGAGAGGGGTGGGTCAGGTGTTGTGGGATTTTTTTACATAGTTTATTTTTGTTAGGGATTAAATTATATATTTATACTTTATATACGATATTGTTAATGTTTTGTGGGTGGGGTTACTGTTTTACGTCACACTGTTTCCTTGCTGGTGCAGGGCCACAGCCAGTGTTTGATTTAAATAATTGGCTGACTTAGTAAGACACAAACAGATAGATGCGGTACCCCTCACTGAGGGACTCGTCCTACTAGTACTGTCAGTCTCTCCTCCTAGTCTATGCATTCTGCAACTGGACTCAAAGGGGTGTGTGAAATAGAATTAATGAAAAAATTTCCATTATTAATTAAGCCTCCCCAAACTTCTTCTCTTACCTGTGCTTGATGTTTAACTTAGGCACGGCGATGGCTGCATGGTGATGATGGTTTTCTTTCCCAACATGCCATGTTTGTGGTGGTAGTAGTAGTAGACCCTGGCAGTAGCATTTGCAAAAAAAGAAAATGAGACAGTCAGTCGCCTGAGAGAGACTGTGGGAGGAGTAGTAGAACGAAGTACAGTACGGAACTTACTGCCAAACAATAATATGCCAAAATACAATAAAACATAATGGTGGCGGGGATAGCCTAGTACATAGAGTTACAAACTCTAGCTGTGTCGAGTCACTCGACTAGGCCTACAGTACACTCGACACAAGCGTAACCGTTAGTGCTGTGTAGGAGGATGACAACAAATCCAATCGATGCCGGCAATTAATGCTGATGGATTAGGTTCCTTTGGTAAAAAATGTATCTCGCAAATATACTGCTCATGGGTGGGCAAGCAGAAGAAGATCCTCGCCCTGCCTTGAAATTGAATTAGTGTTGCTTTTGCCACATCCGCCCCAGCAAGCGTGTGATAAATTATTGGTGCACATTTAATTTAGTCACACCTCAATAAGTCACACAGCCCGGGGGAAGAGGGTTAGGGTTTGATGAATGGTTGGGAAGGGGGTTTTGGGAAAGGTTTGACAAAGAAAAACAGTACGCATGGACAACAACAAAACACAATCTTGGCAGACAACCATATCCATAAATCTGTTAAGGGAGAAAAAGGAAATGCATGCATGATGATGATAACTTGATGGTTAATGATAAGTAGTACTTACTAACTACTACTAGACAATTAGACAGTACAGGGCAGCAGTATATTATGCAATTTGCCTTGCCTGTCTGCCCTCCGAGAGACCCAAATTACATACAGTTTCTGTTCTGTTGTACCGGCCCGGGCTTAAAGATAGCAAAGAAAATTCAAAAATAGCTGTAGGGATGAATTGAATTATAAGCAGAGAGCAAACATAACAACAACAACAACACACAGTAATAATGATTGAAGACAAAAAATGAATCAAATTTAAAAGATGATGAAAGTTGATACTGTTACTGTATGTTATCCTGGTCAAAATGGGGAGTTGCATCTCGGCATTCCTCTTGGTCCTCCCTTCCATGGACGCTCCGGCAGATGTAGATTCATTGGTAAGGTAAGTGAGAGTTGTTTTTCCCAGTATAGCACAGGGTAAGGGCCGGCCTGTAATTGTAGATGGGAAAACAAAAGGGATATTGAAAAATCAAGTAGAAAAAAATGCATAAATTACGGTGGAGTGCAACAAGAACACTTTCAGAGGCGGCATGGATACATCATGTCTACTCTAGTCTGTTTCCAGCATTAACCTCCAACAACAACAGGACAGAGCAGGCCCACGGCACCCGTGACCCATCCTCCATCTAGCGTACATTTTTTGACAGAGGCAGACAAAGCAGATATACAGCAACATAGCATTTTACAAATTAAGTGACTAAATCAATGCCCCGCTGTCAGTCATACCACCACACTCGACTCCACCACTACACAGACATGTAGGTCTGCAGTGGTTGTTGTTGACTTGGTTACCTTTTATGCCACTCATGAAACGCCCTGAGTTATTCCATCAATCATCTCGGATCGTACTGAGTGACTGCGAAGATATTATGTCACTGTGGTCATCATCATGGTGTGTTGTCCAACTCAGTGTGCAGTATACAGATTGAGTCCCCTTTCCATATTCAAAATGCAATGGATCGGCCTGCAGTAGAAGTAGAAATTTGTTATTAAAAACAAGAATGGAAACAAACATTGCATTGAGTTACTTTTAGTGTGTAGATTAGATATTAGTACACAATTAATTAACTTCATGCACTACAAACAACAACAACACAAATCACTCAGTCAGCGTCCAATGCATGTCATCATTCATTACCTGTTCCTTCTCATCTTCAGTTAATGGGCAGTCTGTCTCGGCTCGGAAAGGAGGATAGCTATAGTAGTCATCATCATGTTCCACTTCTTTTGGAGAGACTCAACGAGGCAAGATTTTCTTTTTCTTCGATTATGCTACATCCAATCATCATCTGGCTTGAGGGCAATAGATTTAGGTCGATTCAGGAGGATGGAGGAGCAGTACTCGGAGGAGTGGACTGAAATGCAGACAGCTGTAACTCATATATGGCAATAAAAGACGAAGACGGTGGTGATGGATTTGTTGTGATTTGAAGTTTCCAACCAGAAAGACAGACACACAAATAAAAGTAAATAAGGGAGAACGACAGTAAGAAGTGGAAGCCTAGTTGTCAGGGAAGTATAGCTCGTCCTCAAACTCTGGGGGTTCAACCAGAAGTAGGTAATCAGCATCTAACACGCTACTTCCGTCACCTGAGCCGCTGTCCTCATCTTCCTGCGTTGATTCATGTATTGTGTAATTCGGTGGTATAAATTGCTGATTCATTTTGATCATGGTTAACCTCTCCATGTTTTTTGGTGAGAGACTGGTCCTTTTCACTGTTACAATGGAACCAGCAGCACTGAAAACACGTTCAGAAGAGACACTTGCGACAGGGCAAGCCAGATAGTTTATCGCCAGCCTGCTGAGCACTGGCCATTGGCCCCTTTTGCCATACCAATACTGCAATGGGTGTTGATCAATGTAGACCTCTGTTGGGTCATCCAGGTAGGCCTGGACCATCCGGTCAATGTTCAGGGGTGCTACTCTTTGTTCGGCCTCTTTTGTCTTTGCATCAGCACTGGACCTAGCAAGTCCTTGCTGTAAATACCAATCCTGTGCCGTTTTTACTGGGGCTGATGATCCGGTTCTTGCTGTTGTCGATAGTGTTGGTGTTGGTGACAGCTGTGAACCAAATGCACTGCCCTCAGGCTCTGAAGTTGAACTTGACGCCGGATGCCCTGCTGCAGTACTTGTTGTGGGTTTGAGGCCTTTAATTACCAGCCGTTCCTTTTCCAATTTACTGGCTGCCTCAGCTATCCAAGTTTTGTACCGGGCAACAACCACTTCTGAAAAAGGGAGTAATGTCTTACTGTTCAGTGCCGATTTGTACCGTGGATCCAGAATTGTGGCACAAATGTAATGTTCTTGTGACAAAATCTTAGTTTGCACCCTTGCATTTTCAGTTAAGCGACATGATAAGCTCTCCACCAACTCATATGCTTCTTTTTTTTCCTCCACACCTATGTACGCTTCAGACACCTCCTTCAGCTGTTGCTCTAGCATGTGCAACAATGGGATAGCTTGGCCCATAGTACAGTCCTCCTTGCTGACTTCACGTGTGAAGACCTCGAAAGGAAGAAGCATCTCTGTAAGAGATTTAACTAGGCACCATTGGTCCATCTGAAGGGTCATGCTTTTCACAGTAACATCCGCCCTTCGCATGACATATTCATTGATTGGTCTGTACTGCTCAAACAGACGGTCAAGCATGTAATACGTTGAGTTCCAACGTGTTGCCACATCCTGGATGAGTGCTTTGACTGGCATTCTATAGTCACGTTGAATGATCCTCAGCTGCTACTGGGCTTTAAAAGAATGGCTGAAATGAGTGCATATTCTGCGGCAGGTGGTCAGTAAGTTGCTGACTATGGGTTCTTTTTCAGAAAGTCTTGAACTATAATGTTAATGCAGTGCGCCTAACACGGGACCCTGAAATAGGCACCAACCTCCATGGCCTTAAGTACATTACTGCCATTATCCGTGGCAACAAAACCAATGTTAAGCCCTCTTGGGCGCAGCCATTCAAAGACCTTGCTGTTAAACTCTTCCAAAATGTTTGCAGCAGTATGAGATTTCTCCATGGCGAACATGGCTACAGTTGCATGTTTCCGAGAAGCATTAAAAATATCAGCTGTGTCAACAGCACCTACTTCAGATAGCTTTTCTCTAACCCCCACAAAAGAGACCCAGTGTGCAGTGATGCACATGTAATCAGTGGCTTGGCAACTGGTCCACATGTCTGTTGTCAGGTGGATTTTGTGAACAGCACTCTGCTGCAAAGCTTGTCCAACCAATTCCAGCACATCGTGATGTAGTGCTGGAACAGCAACTCGGGTGAAATAGGACTGGCTGGGCACCTTCCATTTAGAGCAGATGGCTGACACAAATTCAAGGAAACCCCCCCTTTCCACAAATGAAAAAGGGAGAAGGTCCAGCACAAACATTTTAGCCAGCTTCGCATTGTACAACCGTGCCGTTGGGTGGTTGCGTTGGTACTGCCCCTCCGACCTAAGCATGCTGTCAATGGTAGGCTGGAATATTTTCCTTTGTGGTGCACCTTTCTTCTTGAACCCAGTTAGGCTCAACGACGCCGCACTTTTGCTCATTGCAGTGCCCGGTTGCCTTGGTGTCTCAGGCTGACTCTTACTACGGTGCCACTGAGATGTTGCTGAGGATGTGGGCGGTACCACTACACTGCTGGGGATAGGGCTAGAAATGTCTCCCTCTTGTTGACCTTCCACCGCGATCATATCTTCCCCTACTTCTTCATCCCCAACAACAGCAATGGGTCCAGTTTTACTATTTTCTAAGTGAAGTAGGTGAGCCTCCCACTTGATACTGTGGTGTTTTTTGAGATGACTCGTTTGTCCTCCGGTACCATAGTTTGTACCAAGCTTACCCCAACTAACAGCCTGCCGACAAATTGAGCATATAGCAATGTTCTCCTCCTTACTGCTAACCAAAATGAAGTCCAAAACTAGGGAGGAGAATTTCTGGTGCTGCTGGAGGTGCCACTTTCAATACCAGATGAACTGGAGGGTGTGCCTGGAATTTGACTCTGTGCACTTACATTACCACCACCTACTGAGGTGGTGGTTTGAGCTGGATGTAGGTCCCTGCCGGGCCTTTGCAAAGGCAAATATGGAAGCTGGAGGTCGTGTTGGGGTTACCTGTGTTGGTGGTATCCGCGCTACATCCCTCGCAGCGATTTTGGATAGTCTAATAATGTTGGTCTCCATCTCCGCAGGCCCAGGAGTGATGTTCATGATGACTGGCTCTTCATCATCATCACCCCCCTCGTCTACATCTACCTCCATAACTCTAAGGCTTTCTGGAACCTTCCTTTTC
This sequence comes from Calotriton arnoldi, assembly GCA_963921515.1. NCBI lineage: Eukaryota > Metazoa > Chordata > Amphibia > Caudata > Salamandridae > Calotriton > Calotriton arnoldi. The sequence goes on from CAWUFW010000664.1 coordinate 476,458, forward strand.
ACTAGCCTTGTCTTGTGGCGTGCATCACTCTCAGACTGAGCTGGTGGCTTCCAAGTGGCATCTAGATCATCAGAAGCGGGGCTTGAAGAAGAAGTTGATGGACTAACCCTCCTTTTCCTTGCTGGGGGTCTGGAACGCAATGGATCTTCTGAAACAGTGGCTTGCTCCTCTTCGTCTGCAAAAAGCTCGATTTCCTGAACTGCCCCTAGTTCAAGTGGAACAACTACTATTGTCGGCTGTGGTTCCGGCTGTGGTTACGGCTGCGGCTGCGGTTGGGGCTGCGGTTGGAGCTGCGGTTGGGGCTGTGGTTGCGGCTGTGGTTGCCCACTTATCTGCTGAGTTTCCGCCTGCGAGTGCGTGGATTGGGTACTACTTTGCGATAATGACATTTCAACATCACTGGTCGTTAGTAGACTGGCAACCTCTGCCACGCTCATGGGCTTGGGCCTAGGTTGATGGGGTGGGCCCGCTGATGCGGATGTGCTGCTCCCAGCTTGGTCCCGCCGGACACCGCTGCTGCAGGCGTAAGTTTTTTTTTTACCAAAAAACACATCGGCCGGCACACCAGTCTTGGCAAGTGCCACTTCCTTCTTCTGTTCCTTCTTCTTCTCACTGGCAACTTTCTTGTTACTGGAGGACCTGGTACCTTTCTTTGGGGCCATCTTCTTCAGATGTCAGCAGGACGCAGGTGCACAAGTTGCAGAGATGTCTGTGGTCACACGTGGACGTGACGTGGTGCGCAGCAGAACTTCTGTCTGGCAGTACAACGGGTGATGATGATGACACCTCCTCCTCTGTCTATTTGTGCACCTAAAAGCAAAGAAGCCAGGAGAAGAACATCAGTGAAATGTTGCATTTGTTGTTGTGGTTCAATTACTAGTAGTACAAACAAACAAATAAAATATATAAGTTAGTGTAGCCATTTGTGAGACTGTCAACAAGGGCTTTCATGGTATACTGTGTACACTCTCAGGAAGGATAGGAAAGAAGAGGAACAACAACAAAAATACAAATGTAATAGAAGTGGACCCTGTTTGGCATTAAATTATTTGCTCATCACATCATTCAGGGAGCTGCAGCTGGCTAAGGGGATGGATGGAAGCAGTAAGCCAAGAGGAAAACCATGCAGGCCTAAATGGCAAAAGCAGCAAACTTATAACTCCCACCAGAAATGGCCACCAGCCACATGGACACTCACAAATCACAAGCAACAAGCAGGAGGCCTGGAAAACAATGGACTGAAAACAGGCCTATGATAGCCAGGTAAAGGCTGCATGCTAAACCACACTGCTTTGCCTGTAATGCAATAAAATGCAAAAACGAAAATCCACAGGGCTAAGCAAGGCCTGCAACACACCACACACAACTAAGGCATGTATTTAACACACACCCCAAAAAACTGAAATACACCCAAAAATACACATTTTGCAATTCAATCCAATGCCATCCATGCCCTAAATGATGTTTAAATTCAACAGAACACACAGAAACAGTTGTTTCATGCACCCCTGACTACCTCTGAGCCTACTGGATGAAAGGCCTGTTGGCAGACTAGGCCACAAGCTTGCAGGCCTATGGATAAAAGCACACTGCTGGTCTTCAAAATGGCCACCAGCCTCATGGCCAGACCCACAACAACAAGAAACTGAAGACAGACAATGCAGGCCTATGGCAAAAGCACACTGCCTGGCTTCAAAATGGCCGCCAGCCTCATGGCCAGGCCCACAACAACAAGAAACTGAAGACAGTCAATGCAGGCCTATGGCAAAAGCACACTGCCTGGCTTCAAAATGGCCGCCAGCCTCATGGCCAGGCCCACAACAACAAGAAACTGAAGACAGACAATGCAGGCCTATGGCAAAAGCACACTGCCTGGCTTCAAAATGGCCGCCAGCCTCATGGCCAGGACCACAACAAGAAGCCTAGGCCACAAAGGAAACACATGCAGGCCTATATGGCAAAAGCAGCACACTTATAACTCCCACCAGAAATGGCTACCAGCCACATGGACACTCACAAATCACAAGAAACAAGCAGGAGGCCTGGAAAACAATGTACTGAAAGCAGGCCTATAATAGTCAGGCAAAGGCTGCATGCTAAACCACACTGCTTTGCCTGTAATGCAATAAAATGCAAAAACGAAAATCCACAGGGCTAAACAAGGCCTGCAACACACCACACACAACTAAGGCATGTATTTAACACACACCCCAAAAAACTGAAATACACCCAAAAATACACATTTTGCAGTTCAATCCAATGCCATCCATGTGCGCTAAATGATGTTTAAATTCAACAGAACACACAAAAACAGTTGTTTTTTGCACCCCTGACTACCTCTGAGCCTACTGGATGAAAGGCCTGTTGGCAGACTAGGCCACAAGCTTGCAGGCCTATGGATAAAAGCACACTACCGGGCTTCAAAATGGCCACCAGCCACATGGCCAGGCCCACAACAACAAGAAACTGAAGGCAGACAATGCAGGTCTATGGCAAAAAGCACACTGCCTGGCTTCAAAATGGCCACCAGCCTCATGGCCAGGCCCACAACAACAAGAAACTGAAGACAGACAATGCAGGCCTATGGCAAAAAGCACACTGCCTGGCTTCAAAATGGCCGCCAGCCTCATGGCCAGGCCCACAACAACAAGAAACTGAAGACAGACAATGCAGGCCTATGGTAAAAAGCACACTGCCTGGCTTCAAAATGGCCACCAGCCTCATGGCCAGGACCACAACAAGAAGCCTAGGCCACAAAGGAAACACATGCAGGCCTATATGGCAAAAGCAGCACACTTATAACTCCCACTAGAAATGGCTACCAGCCACATGGACACTCACAAATCACAAGCAACAAGCAGGAGGCCTGGAAAACAATGTACTGAAAACAGGCCTATAATAGCCAGGCAAAGGCTGCATGCTAAACCACACTGCTTTGCCTGTAATGCAATAAAATGCAAAAACGAAAATCCACAGGGCTAACAAGGCCTGCAACACACCACACACAACTAAGGCATGTATTTAACACACACCCCAAAAAACTGAAATACACCCAAAAATACACATTTTGCAATTCAATCCAATGCCATCCATGTGCCCTAAATGATGTTTGAAATTAATAAATACATCACACAGCAAAGGAACAGTTGTTTCATCATGTTTCATCATGCACCCACCCATGACTAGCTCTGGGCCTATTGGCTACCCACAACTATTTATTTTTAAAAATGATGAAAAGTACCAAAATTGTAGTTGCAGCAACTGCAATGCCCCAATCAAACACCAACTTACTTGTAAAATCTCAAATCCAAAAGTCCTCAAATCCAATGATAATGATGCAGCAGACACAAAGAGTGATCCTTCCAGCTCAAATCCAAGTGAAAAATGAACAGGAGATGGACAAAGCACTGGGAGGAGCCTGCTGGACAGGAACAGGAAGTAGGAGACTCTGTGGCACTTCCTCCCTCTCCCCCAAAAAATTTGACAAAAAGGACAGCCAAATATCAATCTGAGTTTTTTTTTCATCCAAATCATCATTTTATAGAAGGTTTTATGCTGCTCGAGATATTATTCTTCTCCAGATTGAACATTTTGCGTGTTCGGGATCGCAAGCTTTACCAACATTCCGCTGAATGTCCGATAGCGCCCGAATGACGTGTTCGCGATCGCAATCTCTCTCGCGGTCCACGATGGCGCGGCGAATTACGTGTTCGCGATCGCACACTCGCGCGTTGTCCGATGGCGCTGCGAATGACGTGTTCGCGATCGCAATCTCTCTCGCGGTGCACGATGGGGCGACGAATGACGTGTTCGCGATTGCACACTCTCGCGTTGTCCGATGGTGCGGCGAATGACGTGTTCGCGATCGCAAACTCTCGCGGGATCGTGCGGCCGGCTACCGAAATCTCGTGGCGCACGCGAACGGATAGGAAAACCCTTCGGCGAACGCAGGAATCCCGGTAAGTCGCTATCGCGCGCGCTAGAACGCATTTTTAAAGCGCGAACAAGAAAATAATTCCGCTACGCCGCGGATCGTGGAATTGTTGGCAATTCCGCGTTCTCCGCGGAACGCGAAATTGCCTACATTCCGCAAATTCCGCGAGCGGAGCGGAATTTGACGCCCAGGGTTAATGTAAAGATAGATACACATACATAGAAAATCAGATTTAAAAATTTTAAGCAAACATATAAGCTGGTGCATCGCTTCAAACCAACACTGCTTTGCAATGAAGGGTAGACAGAAAAATAAATAAATGTGTGTGGCAAGGTGCCTGTTGGCATATTCAGCAGCTGCAGTGTTGGTGCCCAAGGAGAGGGATAGGACAAATAGAGCTGGCACATCCCTCTAGCAATTCCACTGTAAAAGATCAGTAGAAATTGGAAAACTACGAGCCTTACTTACAATTCAGCAGTGGATTATTGGTCCTTGACTCTTTAATCTAAAGTGTGTTAAAGCAAGACACAGTCGTGAGGGTGGTTATTCAAAAAATGCAAACCAGCATCAACTTATCTGTGAATAAAAGTAGGCGGACGCCATGGGCCCTTTAGCTTGATATTCGAGCTTAATTGCCTAACTGCGTTTCCTGGAAAGTCCTCTTCGTTGTACTTTGCTAGAAAACAGCAGATGGGCCCACCAGCGCTCTGAGCCCGGCTGCAATTATGAGCCAGCTATTCCCTGTTTCTTCCACGCGCAGCGCATCAGTTTTTGTGAGCTCATCACTGGCACGCTTTCCCACGTGAAGGCCATTTGTTCGAATTTTCATGCCCGTCCATATGGTATGCTTTTTAGGCAGCCTCAGCTGAGTCGATGCCGGCGCGCGTCGTTCTCTGCCCTCGTCCCTCTGGTACGATAATGCCTCTGCCTTGGAGAAACGAGTCCCTTTTTGCGCGGGAGCCGCCTCGCAGCATGAACACTGCTCAGCTGGACACATTAGGAACTCAACAATCTTTTTCATTATTATAGCAAGTTTGAGTGTCCTTTGTGTCACCTACTACATTGCTTCATGCTTTAAAATAAGCCGCACTGCAGTCCTTTAATCTAGGACCAATCTTATTCAATGGGATGATTACAGGTGTCCTACAGACAGCTATAACATGTGTAAGTGTGACAAAGCACCTAGTCCCAACCACTGAGCAATGTAACCATGATTACAAAGCATTTGGATTCAAGATGTACATGCGGCAAAAAAATGCATCTCATTGATGGTAACGACTGACGGGAATTAATTCTGTAACATTTGCATATCATTTTGACAATCCATTTCTTCTGCTTCTTTTATCATTGTGGTAAATTAACTCATTTGGTTAATGTATCAGCTACTGAAATCTCTTGGGATTGTGAAAAAAGCAGGCATTATTACCTCTAAACATTGACATGCATAGTATACCCCTACTCCAGGTAGCAGTGTCTAGTTGTCTCACTAACATTCAAACCTATATTTGCTTAAAACACATTCTAATAGCATTATCCATCACATTGTCAACGTTTGTCATTTACAGCACAGCAGGCACTGGAAACCAGCAGTCACTTGTGTATATGATTTCACATTATTCTTCATTTTAGCTCCTGACTTGTAATTTTCTCTATAGTCCCTGAAAGCATTGTACACAAGTACAGGGCCAAATTTAAAATCAACTCACTCTTGTAATGCAAAAGAAAAACGCTGGGAAATTCTACTTACATTTACCGTAGAAGATTAAACAATGTAACATGGGTTTGAAAGCGGGATACAAAAGTCTGGGTGGTTTTTAGTTCTACTGCTACAAAAAAAACATAAAGGGGCTTTGGATCCGCTCCTTTGTCCCGGTGCCTTTCTGAAGCCAGCCTCTTTCAGCCATAGGTATGAGAGCTTAAAAGTCACGGAGTCACGGCTTAGGCTGCTGGCGTAAACCAACTCTTACATAATGCTATTAGTTGTTTGGTGTATCCTTCCACCTCCACTGGGGTGCTTGCAGTGAACTGCATGTAAGACTACTTTACAAGGATTGCTAGCCCTTTCTCTCCTCTCTGCTGGCTTCGTCTCCTGTATCTTGCGCTAGTGAGCTAATGGTTCATGTTCACCACATTAAACTGTGCCCTATTTGCTTTGCCATTTCTAGTTATAAGCTTGTGCCCCACTGTAGCTTTTAAATGAATAAGTCAACTAATTTACAAAAAATGGCTACAAAAGTATTCCAAGGGGCTTATTTACAAGAGGCCTGTGTCTTTGGAGCATCACTTTTTTAGATGCTCCGGTGGCGCAGGCCTCTCAATCATATCTATGAGGCGAAGCACAACCAACCTGTGTGGCTCTGCATGGCCTCATAGATATGGACTAACGGAAGGCAGCGTAAATAAAGCGCTGCATTGCCTTACTATGCGTCCAGGAGGCATTGCATGGGTGTTGCAATGGGTGTTCTCACACAACACCCATGGATTTTGATGCTGCCCCAGATTTACAAAATCACTTAAACCTGGGGCAGCAACAAAACCTTATGCATCCACACAGCTGGCATAACGAAGAAAAATGTTTTCATTTCTCCTTGTTTTTTCCTCTTTCTATGTGTGCTGCATTCTGCTGCACACATAGAACGAGGAAAACGACTCTATGGATTGTTTTTGTGCATGAAGGTACCCCTTCCTGCACAAAAACAATCCTGCCACCAACGCAGGGACCCTTGCACCATGGTGCAAGGGTGCCTGCATTTGCGCTAGGTACCAAATTGGGCATGGGCACTGTCTGAAGGGACAGGAATGCACCATATCTCATAAATACAGTGCATGTCTGCCCTTTCAAATTGGCTTAGGGCAGCACAGTAAAATGACTTGTGCACTGCCCTATGCCATTGTTTTGTAAATATGCCCCCAAATGTTTTGTAACTAGTTCTAAAAGCACACCTGCCAACCAAACCACGATTTTTGTTGGCTGTCTTCAGAAATTCAGGGTTTTTAATTGCTGCATGTGTTTTGCTAGTTTACCCAACATTCCATTTACTTGGGAGATAGTTCAAAAGGTTATCGATCCACAGCAAACATCCTGCCTTGCGCATTGGTCAAAAATCCAGATTTCAGTGTGACTGACGTAGACTCTCATCCTTTTGAGGTTGATGAATTGAGGATCATTAAACTGGGTGACAATAACATCTAATACATAAACATTATGAGACAATTTGAATTGTGATTCAACCACTATTAATGACAATATAGTAACATTAAAGTGGAAATGGAGTAGCAGCATTAAGCTATATTGCATTTATATGTTCCCTAAAGATTAATTTAACTTATTTCCTCCCAGGTCAGTTTCAGAGATAAGCTGTGGATGAGCAGTCAACCGTCTTTGTGGTATTTTGTGATGGCACCGACTAAATAGCATTGAGACAGATTGTGCTTCATAAACAAACTGCCTTCAGGCATTTTCTTTGAAGGCGAGCCCTTAGCTAGCTGTGCCTCGACGGGACCAACTCAAATAAAATGGACTTCAAGAAGAAAAGTATACATCAGTTGTCTATATTCTCTGATTTTAAGCCAAAGGCAAAATAAAGTTGTTTTCATATTTGATAGCGTCTCACCAGCAGTGAAGTCAAAAAAGATACTTTGTACATATTTGTAATAAACTTCCCACAGGCCACAAAAAGAAAGGTGCTAATACTAAAAGAGTTAGTAACACAACCTTTGCAGCCAAGGGGCATATTTACAAGGAGTTAACACCACCAGAAAATCACTTTTTCCGACGTTCTGGTTGCTTTAAGTCCTGCACCTTATTTACAAGGCAATAAGTCACTTAACGTGGCTTAATGCACCTTGTAAATAATGCACCTATTCATGTAGCACTTAGTGTGAAAGGGGCGTGCAATGGGTGTGGCAGTGGGCGTTCCGCCGCAACACCCATTGCTTTTTGATGCTGCACTATATTTACAAGGTATGGGACAGCTCCAAAAATATCGCCAGGGAATAGCTGGTCTTAAGCAGGTGATACAAGTAGGAATGTTTCATTTCTTCTTGTATTTTGCTCTTTCCATGTGTGCTGCATTCTGCAGCACACATCGAAACAGCAAATTGCCTGTAATGATTGTTTATGTGCAGGAAGGTGTCCCTTCCTGCACATAATCAATCACCCCTAAAGCGCAGGTCCCCTTGCAATATGACGCAAGGATGCCTGCGCTAGGGGAAATGCTGGGGTGTGCCGCATTCTTGTAAATATGGCGCATCCCTGCATTTTGAAACTGATGGAGCGAGTTGTTACCAATTTTGGCATAACCAGTGCTCCACCAGTTTCGAGTAAATATGCCCCTGTTCTTCAGATTGGAACAGACATTGTGCCGACATAGGGGCCGATTCGTAAAGTCTTTATGAATACAGTAAGTAGTTCTACAGGAGTACTCTTTTACATATTTTACATGCCTTTTTCTAAATTGGCTTAGAAATGCCCAACACCCTATTAGTAAGTGTGCAAACCCGGCACAGGCCTTTTTTTTTTGCTCCAATTGTCTATGGGCATTTCCTGAACACTGCTGTTTTATTTCCATGTTTGATGTTTTGGGACCTGTTCACAAAGGCATGTAAGAGTACATAAAAGGGTACTACAGGAGTACTACTTAACCCCTTCCATTCGTCGGACGCGCAGGAGCCATCCATCGCATAGGTGCTCATGTGCGTCAGACGGCTCCCGCATGTCCGACGCCATGACACAGGGAATCCCTCTGGTGCCCGCACCAGAGGGGTTCCCTTTTTGCCCCCAACAGCCTCGGGAGCTGGGGAAGAGCTTCCCCAGTTCCCGAGGCTGTAGCTTTGATTTCTGTGAAATGACGATCAGCGCGCACGTCGTGCTGACTTCATTTCATTGAAACCGAAACTGAAATAGCCCCCTGAGCACATAGAAAGTCAGGAGAGGTATCGTTGGAAAAGGGAGAATCTTCCCTTTCCAATAGTACCCCTCCCTAGTGGATCCCTGCTTGGGGACAGCCCAGGAGGGCAATCGCCAAGCAGGGGTCCACCCACTAGGCACCAGGGAGGAGGGAGTGGCCCCTTGGGCAAGGGCCTTTGCTCCCCTCAAAATTAATTGGGGAAAATCAGCCTTTCTGCCCCCCTAGAGAACAGATTGGGGGCTACTGAGAAAAATATGATTTTTTCAGCTAAATTTGAGGTTTGCAGGGCATTCTGGGTAGGAAAACATTGGGGGATCCACACAAGCCATACCTCCCTGGACTCCCCAGGGTGTCTAGTTTTCAGAAATGTGTGGATTTGGTAGGTTTCCCTAGATGGCCACCAAGCCCGAGGCCAAAAATCCAGGTGCGCCCCTTGCAAAACCAGGTCGTTTTGTGATAGGTAATTTTGATGTTGCCACAATACGTTTTGGCCCCTTGACTGTCGCAGGTACTTGGCCCACCCACATGAGTGAGGTACCATTTTTATCAGGAGACCTGAGGGAGCGCTAGGTGGTAGGAAATTGTGTCAGCCCAGTGATCCCACAACTTTCCTACACAGAAATTTGAGAAAAACTTGATTTTTTCAGCTAAATTTGAGATTTTCAGAGGATTCTGGGTAGGAAAACGTTAAGGGATCCATGCAAGCCATACCTCCCTGGACTCCCCATGGTGTCTAGTTTTCAGAAATGTGTGGGTTTGGTAGGTTTCCCAAGATGGCCACCGAGCCCAAGGCCAAAAAACCAGGTGCCCCCCCTTGCAAACCAGGTCATTTTGTGATAGGTAATTTTGATGTCACCACAATACGTTTTGGACCCTTGCCTGTCGCGGGTACTTGGCTCACCCAAATGAGTGAGGTGCCATTTTTATTGGGAGACCTTGGGAAATGCTGGGTGGTAGGAAATTTTGCCCACCCCGGTGATCCCACAACTTTCCCACACAGAAATTTGAGAACAATGATTTTTTCAGCTAAATTTGAGGTTTGCATGGGATTCTGGGTAGGGAAATGTTGGTGGATCCACGCAAGCTATACCTCCTTGGACTCCACCGGGTATCTAGTTACCAGAAATATGTGGGTTGGTAGGTTTCCCTAGATGGCCACTGAGCCCGGGGCCAAAAACCCAGTTGCCCCCTTGCAAAACCAGGTCGTTTTGTGATAGGTACAAAGTTTGAGTTTTGTAAGGAATACTGGGTAACAGAACCTGGTGAGAGCCACACAAGTCACCCCATCCTGGATTCCCCTGGGTGTCTAGTTATAAAAAATGTATAGTTTTGCTGGGTTTCACTAGGTTTCACTAGGTGCAGGCAGAGCTAAGGTTCAAAATCCACAGCTAGGCACTTTGCAAAAAAAGGGTCAGTTTTTACTGTAAAAATGTGGTGTTTTGGCCCGTTTCCTGTCGCGGGCACTAGGCCTACCCAGACAAGTGAGTTACCATTTTTATCGGGAGACTTTGGGGAATGCGGGGTGTGTGGAATTTCGTGCATCCACGCAGATTCCAGAAATTTCCACCACAGAAATGTGAGGAAAATGAGTTTTTTCTACACAGTTTTAGGTTTGCAAGGGATTCTGGGTAACGGAACCTAGTGAGTGCCACACAAGTCACCCCATCCTGGATTTCCCTGGCTGTCTAGTTTTTAAAAATGTACAGGTTTGCTAGGTTTCCACAGGTGCCGGCTGAGCTAGGGTCCAAAATCCACAGCTAGGCACATTGCGAAAAAGGGTCAGTTTTCACTAGAAAAATGTCATATGTCCATGTTGCGTTTCGGGCCGTTTCCTGTCGCAGGCACTAGGCCTACCCACACAAGTGAGGTACCATTTTTATCGGGAGACTTAGGAGAACATAGAATTGTAGAGCAACTGGTATTTCCTATTGACTTTCTATGCATTTCTGCCTTCCAAATGTAAGACAATGTGTAAAAAGAAGTCACTTTGAAAAATGTCCTATAATTCACATGCTAGTATAGGTACCCACAATTTTGGAGATGCGCAAATAGCTACTGCTTCTAAACTCTATATTCTGTTCCCATTTCGAAAATACATAGGTGTTCTTGATTCCTATTTTCCACTCTTTATATTTTATCAAATGATTTGCTATATGCCCGGTACACATTGAAAAACCATTGCAAGACACAGCTCAGTTATGGGCTCTGGGTATCTTGGGTTCTTGGTGAACCTTCAAGTCCTATATATCCCCACAACCATAAGGGTCCAGCAATGTAACAGTATATTGCTTTTAAAAATCTGTCATACTTAGAAGAAGTTACAGGTGAAAACGTTGGCACAAATGGCTGTTTTATTTTAACTCATTTTCAATTTTTCTTATTTTCAACTGTTAGTTTCTATAAAAAAACCTTGAAGGATCTACACAAATGACCCCTTGCTAAATTCAGAATGTTGTCTACTTTTCAGAAATGTATAGCTTTCTGGGATCCATTATTGCTTTCATACCCATTTCTACCACTAACTGGAAGGCGGTTGAAAGCACAAAAAGTAGCAAAAATAGGGTATGTCCTAGTAAAATGCCAAAATTGTGAAACATTTTTTCTTTTTCTGACAAAAGTCTGCCTGTCGATGAAAGCTGGGAAGATGGTGATTTTAGCACCACAAACCCTTTGTTGATACCATTTGCAGGTAAAAAAACAGACGCTTTCTTCTGCAGCACTTTTTTCCCATTTAAAAACAAAAAATGCTGTATTTAGGCTAATTTCTGGGTCCCCTCCAGGGGAATCCACAAACCCTGGGTAACTTTAGATTGCTCAGGATGATGGAAGAAAAGGACGCATATTTGGCATGGATACCTTATGTAGACAAAAAGTTACAGGGGGCTAATCACGAACTACCCCAAATAGTAAAAAAAAAAGGCTTAGCACAGGGGGGAGGCCTAGCAGCGAAAGGGTTAACATGCTCCAAAATGCCTTTGCCCATAGGCCCCAGATTGTGGTGATTTGCAGAATGTCAAATCTCTGGTGACTTGCAGCATAACAAACTGTGAATATAAGAGGGCCTGAAAAGAAATTAACAAAATGTGGTAGCTTGTCTATCAATAAAAGGGAAGGATGTATGACAGCACATATTTTTAATCAATCTCATTTTATTGATGATTGGATTTCAATTTAACCATCCATGATGAAAAACAGAATTAAATCTGACCCAAACTTTTGACATAAAATAGATTTAGTGACCGCCTTCCCTGAAACCCAGGAAACAGCTTCTTCTTCTTCTCTTGTAATAGAAATGAACTGCCTTTGCAGACCTTTTATCCAACTATTATTACCAGCTCTAGAGCTTCAATAAAGACATATGTTGACACTTGAGTCCAATTTGCAAACACACACAAATGGACACTCTTGCTTTTTCTATACTTGAATTAAATATTTTGCCAAGAAAAAGCAGTGCTTGGTTGCAGATTTGCAAGCTCATTGGTCTAGCTACTTCAATGTCTTTCTACACTTAGCCACAGAACTAGTTTAATCCAGTTTTCACTCAGTCGACTGAATTTTGGACTCAAAAATAGAAACGCTTGCCTCTACGAGCCTGTTATACACAGATGGGCAGATATATTATGTGGCCCAGACCAGATTTTCTCCCACCAACAAACATCAAAGGCATCAATGTTATCTGACCATATTTCCAATGTTTAATTAATATATTTAAAAAAATTAAGTTCAGGGGCCCAAGTTTTTTCACAGGTGCTGACCACTGGTGCTGTCTAATGCCAGAGTTAACAAATACCAAAACTGCTTAGTATTGATTCCATCTTATATCTCCTTCTTCCACCACTCTACACTTCCAGTCTATTTATCTCATTCTTGGTTCTTTTTCACCCTTCTTTTCCCTTTATTACTGTTTTCCCATGTTTTTCTTCCCCCTTCTTTCTCATATTAAAATCTGATAAGGAAAAATAAATACCCCAAAATGGTTGCTTGGGCCAGCACTTGCAACCATCTGCACAAATTAAACACTACACATTCTTCTGGTGAATCACTGCTTAAAGGCAGAAGAATACACATGCACATAGTTCAAGTATGGCTTAAACCATTTCTCAGGTTTAGATTCTAAATACATGATTACCATGCTTCTTTCAGCTGTCTTTTCTGTGCTCTGATCTTCTCCATACACTGTATATATACTTTTCAACATTCATTGCCCACTTTCTTGATATTGTTTGAAGACCATAAAGGATAAGTTGGCAGGTTTATGTTTCATTACATTATACAGGAGGTTTATTCTCCCATTTACATAGTTCGACCTAGTACTGACCTGAATTTCAGGGATTTTCTGAGGACAGAGTACTGTGAATATGGTGTTTATATGCTAGGTTTAGATGTATTAATCCCTACATAGCTATTTTCGCATATGAATGCACATTTTAAGGCAAATTGCTTTTTTCATGAATCAGTTATCATTGAATTACATATATTGTATCATGCAATTATTATTTTAATCTTCTCCTGTTTGTTTCTGTTGAAAATGAATTTTTAAAGAATTTGTTAAAGTATTTTGCATGTCTTTTTCACATTTTTCTTTAAAGGCAATGTTGATCAAAATGTGCCCAATTAAGTTTTTGACTACATTTATCTTCACCTCACAGAAAAAGTCGTAAAAACTCTTTTAGCTTTTAAGAACAGCCAAGTCAAAAAAGAATACCATTTTCCCCTCCCCTGCTACTCAATTTACACAACCCTGTTTCTCTCCTCACCATTCTGAAAGAGTTTTGTTGCTCAAAACCCAATAAGATTGTTACTAAAGGTCTTTCTGCTCTATGAATGATGTCTTGAGGGCCCACTATGTGCAGCATTGAACTGAAAAACAAAAACCGAGAATTCACATCACTAGACTGATTACAAGTATTTTCATGTAGTTCTATTGTGAAATCATGCATCTATCTATTCATCATACTCATTCTCCTATTAAAATAAGTTAACAAAATATATATGGCTCTTCTCTTTTCTGAATGAGTGCAGGAAATTTCAGAAATGTGCTGTTTTGGACAAAATAGTTTTATATACTTATTAATTTTATATTAGTAGTATTATATAGTCAGACCTAGTCACTAAGACAGTGGAGTCCTTTACATAATTAGGAAAAGAATACATATAACTTAAATAGATGAGAGGGATGGAAAAGTGAGTATACTGTTAGTTAGGTATATACATTTTGAAGATGTGAGCTTTTAGTTTTTAGGGAGACCTCTGCTGTTTTGCCGATTGACCACCTGCAACTGCCGTAAACGCCAGCACCAACATCCCAGGAAGACCCCTGGTGGGACGAGGGTCCCAGGGGCTACGGCGCTCTTCAAAAAATGGACCCGCACCTATCTTCACACTCAGGGGAGGACTGCAACCCCCAGAGTGCACCGCTCTCTCCCGCAGCTGCCGCGAGTGAGGGGGAGGCGTGGCCAACGCGCTTATAGCACAGCCTCTACCCCCACGGCGTGGGAGACCTCTGCTGTTTTGCCGATTGACCACCTGCAACTGCCGTAAACGCCAGCACCAACATCCCAGGAAGACCCCTGGTGGGACGAGGGTCCCAGGGGCTACGGCGCTCTTCAAAAAACGGACCCGCACCTATCTTCACACTCAGGGGAGGACTGCAACCCCCAGAGTGCACCGCTCTCTCCCGCAGCTGCCGCGAGTGAGGGGGAGGCGTGGCCAACGCGCTTATAGCGCAGCCTCTACCACCGCAGCACGGGACGCGCGCGGGTCGCAGCCCGGACCAAGGGCGGGCCCGTCTGAGCCCGTCTGAGACTGAGCGAGGCTGGGCTGGGCCACCCCCCTGAAAACTTCCTCCGTGTGAGTTGACTTGCTTTTGTGAACACATATCTGCTATCCTAGTGAACTGTTGTCTCTGGGTGGGTTTCCCTGTGTTTTGAAAGTGATTAAGCATAAGTTCAAACTATTGTTCCACACCGTGGATTTTCCTGAACGCATCCACTTGATTATTATTGTTCACTTGCAAATTGGATCTAGGGTACTCCCTCAAACCAAATAGCTATGGGAAAGGACACTGTTCCGCATATAAAGCCAAACACCAGGCAGAAAACCCATGCCCGTTCACCGACACCCAAACCTACAGCGATCGATAAAATGCTCCAGCAAGCAATAGGTGCCGTCTCCAGCGAAATCGAACGCACTGAGAGACGCCTTTCCCTAACACCGACATTACCTAGGTTTTCAATCCTTACGGAGGCAGTAGTCCTAAATCCTCATCAACTATCAGACTCTCCGACCATCTAGAAACACTGCCCGCACAAGCAAACCCTGCTAGGGAAACTCCTAACAAAACATCCACGGGGGGAGGCAAAAAGAAAGGGACCATATCGAAAACATAAAAATCAAAGGGGAGGGAAACAAGGGAATTCGTTACCCGAGGTGGCGTATATTCAACCACCAAACGACAATGTAGCCTGTGATAGAAGCAACGCACCCAAGGAGCCACCGACTTGGGCTTTAAACCTGGTTGAAGAGCTCAAAATTCACCTTGAACTGCTCATTAAACATGAGCTCGAAGTCGCAATGACCCGCATCAACAGGCTGTCCTCCCTGGTTACTTCCTGGGTTAGCAAAATTGAGGCTATTTGGCATGCTACTCAACCAACAAATTCCCTGGTCCCTGCCAGAACACTCCAATCCCATCAAAATCCTGAAACCCTACCCGCATTAACTGTGCCACCCCCCCCTTGAAGGCCAAGTACCAATAGCATCTCTTGCACAACCACCTGCACCAGCGGAGCCCATCCCTCCGCCACAACAACATCAGGGTTCAGATCTACTCCAGCACAGGACGACAAACACTATAGGTAAAGCGCAAGGCACTAGGGCGGTGACAACAACCCAGGGCCTATCAATTGATCACACATCTAGAAACAGCAAAGGAAATAATGAAGGGAACTTATTCCAACTTAATCGGAGGGAACTTAACCCACTCCTGCCATCCATAGACTTGCCTCCAGCTTCCACCCCATACGTTGTTGTACTAGCAGGTGTACCTGAGCTAGACACAGGACGTGCAGAGACCTATCCTGACCTAAAAAACAAAGCCATTTATTGGCTAAATAAAAATAGACCCCTTCCCCATCAGATACATAGCGAAATCCTATTCGCACGCAGGGTTAGCTGGGTGGGGCAGAGGCAGAAAGACATCAAGGGAGACTGCGTCTTGATTAACTTTAGAGACAGCTGGGTGGTCCAGCCCATTATTGATTGGCGCCAGTTCGGGATGAGCTGTGGTATCCAGACCCTCCCCCTGGGTTATTTTTACCCCCCTAGTCCCCTGTTAGAGAGAATGGGAAGCGTGTACAAAAAATGGGAATTAAGAGCTCAGTCAGGAAGTGCACTAAACAGGGGTTGGGGTTCTGAATCTACTTCACCATTTAGCATCCCTGTCAGCAATAGGTTCAGTCCCTTAGATTTGGTTGACTGACTAATTTCGCCCCCTAAACATCTATCCTGCATAGGCACCCACACAGACAAGCCACAGTGCCAAGAGAGAACTGAGCTCCTAAGCCATGAAAGATCTGCTCCCACTGACCACCTCACGGGAATAAATCAAGTGACTATCCCAGGGACTAGTACCCAATGTGCACCCCTTAGTACACCTAGGGCCCCTGACCACAGTACACAGGGCTGGGAGGGGACTCATCATCAAGAATTGCAATTAGAGAGGGATCCCTTGTCCATATCCACAGGAAATGTAGAAAATGCGCAGAATCTCAAGATCTTGTCCTGGAATATAGCGGGTCTAATTGCTAAAATGGACCTCCCGGACTGGGGAGAATTCATAGATTCTAATGAAGTATGCCTTCTCCAGGAAACATGGGCTACAATAGAATTGCATAGGGTAGGATATGTAACCTACTGTATTCCAGCTGTTCAGGGGCTCAGGGGGAGACCTTCTGGAGGTTTATGCATCTGGGTGGGCATCCACCTAGGATGCTCCATTAAGATGATAGACACGTCTTCCTCTGATATTCTGTGCGTTCTCCTCTCGACTGAAAATCTCCCCAAGTTGGCTGTTATTAATATCTACTCTCGCCCTGTGAGGCATGGGCTAACCTCGCACACTCTTGACTCCCTGCTATCATTTCTCCCCACTTTACCCAAGTCTACAAATGTAATAATTGGAGGCGATTTTAATTGCCACTTCGAGCCCCTCACTGGTATTGCTTCTAACATCACTAGCGAGGAAGACTTCATCTGGTCAATCCCAGACTGCAATACCTACCAGATAAGAGGGTGGACCCCTCTTGTCCTTCAAATGAACACCCTCACATTTAGTCACTCGCTTAGGGCATGCAATGGTCGCTTTCCCCTTGATAGCCCGGGTAAATACACATTCGAAAAACTGGGACAGGCTTCTATAATTGACTATATTCTAGTCGATGTCGAGATATGGCATAGAATCCTGAATTTCTCAGTTCAACCTAGATGTGAGAGTGACCACAATCCACTGGTCCTAACTCTAGACCAACCCCAAATTAAAGGGGTCCAAGGCATGCTGCAACGACCTGCCTCGAATTTAACAGCAATTGAGGGGGGCAGAAGAGTACGCTGGGCAACACTTGTACAAGCACCAGAAAAAATGGCCTCTATGTATGACCAAATTATTCCATTTCTAGCAACTGCATTCGCAGCTTTTAAAAACAGTGATGCTCCAGAATCCCTCCTGGTAATAGGTAAGAACCACCAAGATTTGGCACCAAATCTGGCTGAGTTTTTTTATAATGGTAGGAGTCCCGATAGTCTTGATTTAAAACCTAAAAACTCCTGGTATACCAAGGCGTGTAGGGTAGCCAAACGCGCCCTGATATTAAAGATCAGGGAAGGTGACAGCTCTGGTATTAAAGTATCCAGAGCGCACTATAAAAACACTCTTGCCGAAGCGAAAGCAGAATGGGAGACCGATAGATGGGACGCGATTAAGAAAGCATTAGAAGCTAGGAATATGAGATCTTTTTGGAACCTAGTTAAAACGGGAAAATCTGAAGGCAATACGGCCATAGAACCAAATTTGGGGGAGGAAGTCTGGAGATCCCATTTTAAAGCCTTATATTCAAAAACCCAAGCTAAAGATAAAGATGGTAGGGCTCCAGACTCTGATGAAATCGCCGCCAATCAGAATTGTTTACCACTGTGTACATTGGCAGAGGTATCTTTGGCATTGAATAAATTGTTACCAAACAAAGCCGCAGGGTTGGACAGGATCCCTGGAGATCTGTTCAGGAATGAACAAGTAGTATGGGCCCCCTATTTACGGATTTTATTCAATGCCATCTTTTGCGGTATGGCACTCCCTCCAACATGGGCTGGGGCCGAAATTATTCCTAGTTATAAAAAAGGCTCCCCGCTAAATCCAGCAAACTACCGACCAATAAGCCTTATTGATGCCACCCAAAAGATATTTGCTCGTGTCCTCTTGGGTCGACTGCAATCATGGATGGATGAGACGGCAGTTTTAACCCCATTACAAGCCGGCTTTAGGTCTAAAACGTCAACTATAGACCAGCTATTCAGGTTGCAGTTGATCCATTGGAAAACTGTTATCTTGGAGGGTGGCACCCTTTACTTAACCTTCGTGGACCTCAAATCCGCGTTTGATATGGTGCTGCGCGATCAGCTATGGGGCCTTCTTCATGATATGGGTGCCCCAGTATATCTTTGTCATCTGCTGAAGCGCCTCCATGAAGGCACCTATGCAAGGATAAGATACGGTAGGAAGGGGGAACTGTCAGCTCCATTCCCGGTTGAGAAGGGGGTGAGACAGGGGTGCGTGTTGGCACCGACCCTGTTCTCCCTCTTCCTAAACGGTTTAATCAAAACCTTACTCTCAGTCAAAGATATCGACTCCCAAGGCTAGCGAACCGCAAAATGCCAGCCCTAATGTTTGCGGACGATACGCTGCTCTTATCCAAGTCACCCATGGGTATGCAGCGGGTATTGGAAGAATTCAGCCTATTCTGTAAGAGAAGAGACTTGGAGATAAATCTACAGAAGACTAAGTACATGGTTTTTGGTGCCAATACTAGAAATCGCCCGCATCCTCGATTGGATGGCAGATCGCTTGAGCGAGTGACTATCTTTGACTACTTGGGCCTTACACTCAACGACACGATGGAGTGGGGGACCCAAGAAAAGAGAGCAAATATCAAATTAATACAGTCAATAGGGGGAATCATAAAAGTATTTAAAAATTGTACCCATAAAGCTCTAGGCCCCCCAGCAGAAATTTACAAAACCCAAGCGAGGGGAGCCTCGCTATATGGTGCTGAACTCTGGGGCCATTGCCCGTCTAACACCCTGTCAAAAACTGAGAACACCTTTATTAGGCAGCTGACGGGTCTCCCGAAAAGCACCCCCCTAAGTCCACTTAGGATGGACTTTGGCATTGATCCAATAGCCGACCTAATTGCCTCTCGCCCTCTCCATTATTGGCGACGCCTTTGGAGTACGCCCGAGCTACAAACATACAGGGAGGAACTGAAGGATGTCATGTCTATCCTGGGAGCAGGTAACCTACCGTGGTTGACTTATATCAGGAACACATGTCACCAAATGGGGAGGGCTAATATGTGGATAACCCCAGAAGTGACCTGTCCAGTTATCCCTAAAAAATCTCTAACTACTGCTTTTAAAAATTATAAATTAGCCCAAATTTCCCAGAGTATAGACTCTTGAACCCTGACGTCCAGGTTTTTGGACATCAAACAGCAATATATTCTAGAGCCTGCCTTGGATAGTATTCAACCTCCCATGGCTAAGAAACTGTATTTACAATTTAGGCACAGGACGCTCCCGTTGCGCGCATTTACCAATAAATGGAAGGGAGCAATAAAACAAGAATGCCTGGGGTGTTCCCACACGGAAGAAACAGAACTCCATGCCATCCTTTTCTGCCCTGCATATAGTAAGGCGAGGTCCAAGTGGGTACTCCAGCTCTGTAGGAATTTAGGGATCAGAGATTATACCGAAGTGTTCAGGCTCCTAAAATATGAGACGCAGACACTATTTGTAACTGTCACTTCGAGATTTCTACTTGCAATGTGGAACACACGCAGAGGTATCATAAAGTTGAAAGAGTCGGGCAACAACATAACTCTGTCTTCTCCCTAGACAAACTATTGTATTTGCATATAGTTCTTAATGAGAAAATCTGTTTACAAAGTCAATTTGGACAAGTGGTTTTAATTGCTCTTTTAATTATCTTTTTAAAGATAGGCAATAATCCAATTGTTTATACTGCTTTTAAACTTTTATCAAACAGCACTTGATACCAGATGATGTTTTGGTCTGTTGTATATCAGGTGATGACTCAGATTTGGGGATAAGACTAATTTTTGTACCGGCGAAGCTCAACAATGTTTTTCTTTTTAATGTCACCCCGCACTATCATTATGCCGATTACATTTGCTGTCAATTTTAACTTTTTGTAAAAATTATTTCTAAATGTTATATCTTACTGTGCTTTTATGGCTGTACAGCCGAAATAAAGTTTTATTTGACTTGACTTGAGTTTCTTACAAAAGAGTAGACGTTTCTAGTGTAGTCTAATATGATCAGTAACAGCATTTCAAAGCCTGGGGGAAGGCAAGAAAAAGCCTATTTAGATGTTTTCTTTCGTTTAAATACTACAATTTCCAGAAATAGTCAGCTTTTGTTCCCTGTGTTTCTACAACCTCTGATTAGTTGAAGTTTATAATTCCAAAACGAAGGTTGGCCAGTATAAGATTTTTTGGGTTAAGCAAGTGATCTTGAAGTCAATTTTTGCTTCCAACAGAAGTCAATGGAAGTGAGCTTGAGCGGTTGTTATGTGTTCTGATTATCTGGCTCCCAAAAGTAGATTAGAAGCTCTATATAACCTTGATTGGGGGGGATGCATAGTGGATTTAGGCAGGCATGCCAAGACTGCATGTCCTCTATCCAAATGGCTCAGGAAGTGTGTCTTTACTGTTGATCTGCAGTTTGAGTGAGGATCATACAGTTTCAGTTTCCTGGTGTGGTGGAGTTGAAAAAAGGAGGATCCTGCCACGTTGGTGATATGGTCTGTTAGGATGAGATTTTGATCTGTGAGAAAGTCCGGAGGACAGGTCAGGTCCCAGTTTCTGATTTAACAATAGAGTCTCTTTTTAAGATTGCTATTATTCCTTTAAAACTAGAAATTAAGAGGCGGTGGACAGGAATATCTTCGACCAAGGATTTACTGGATGCTGTATAAAAGAGATAGCCCTTGGCTGCAAGAGGTGCAGAGGCCCATTTGTACAAATGCATTTTTCACTTCCTAATGGTGCCAATCACAATTTCAGGCCGTTAGGAAATGCAAAATGCCACATTGGAATATATGAAAGGCATTTGCGGTGGTGCAAAATGCGATTCCTATCTAGTAAAAATCGCATTTTAGTAATCCCAAAATAGGAAATTGCAAATGGCGATTTCCAAAATGCAAATCGTAAACCGAATGTACAACGGATATCCTAATTGCGACTAGTCGCAAAATTGCCATTTAGGAAATGCAATTACTATTGAATCAGATCAGGTGGTACCAGGAGCAGACTATAAAACGGCACCCAAAATGCATTAGGCTCTTTCACAATGGTGGCTTTGTGTGTACTGGCAAGGAAGATGAGGATTTTGGCTGGGAGGCAGAGAAGGAGGAGGAAACAAGAGAGGATATTTAGGGTGAGGGGCCCCCTCTTTGGACAGACAGAGGAAGAGATTCTTGGCAGACACAGACTCAGTAGTCAGGTGATACTTGATTTAATTATTGAGTTACAACCTCAGCTACAGGCCCCAACACTCAGAAGCAACGCAATCCCACCACATGTGCAGGTATTGTGTTGCCTACACCTCTTAGCCTCTGACAGTTAACAGGGGGTCATAGCAGTGGAAAGGGGGTGTCAGAAAGTTCTTTGTCCAGGTTCTTTTGCAGGTTTCTGGACATCATGGTGAGCAGAGTCAACCAATATATATATCATTCCCCAATACCTCCCAATTATTGCAACAAACCAAATTGATGTGCTACATGGTAGCACAGTTCCTCAATGTCATTGGCTGTGTTGATGGCACAAATATTGTCCTATATCCCCCCCTCAGCAAATGAATAAAAATACAGGAACAGGAAAAGCTCATACTCACTCAATCTGCAGGTAGTGTGTGATGCCTCCTGTATGTTGTGGCCAGATTCCCAGGCGCACCCACGACTCATTTATGTTTCTCCACAGTGGAATACATACCCGACTGGCACAGGTTGAATTTGGCGATGGTTCCCTACTCGGTAAGCAAATCACAGACTCAATGCTTACAGTGACCAGGACGGTGTGTGTAATATGACCTAATGGTGTACCTTCTTATGCATGCTCTTAAGGTGACAGGGCATATGCCTTACGTCCCTAGATACTCACACTGTACCTGACTCCAAGTACAAGAAGTGAATGACAGTACAACAGGGCACACAGGACAATGCACTCCATCATAGAGAGGACCTTTGGGATCCTGGTTTCACTGCCTTCACAAGACCAGCCGGGCACTACTGTACAGACTGGATACATGCTGCAATATCATCGCCACATGCTCCATACTGCATAATATCGCTATGAGGAAGGGTCTCTACGATATCCCAATAGAGCCTGAGTTTGACTCTGATGATGAATTACCACCACTACAGGTGTAGCAGGAGGGTACACATGCAGCAGAGGGAAGTGCCGGACGCATAAAGATAGTCAACAACTATTTTCGAGGTCAGAGGTTTTACAACATCCAATAATGAGACATCACACATCATTGTAATTCTTGGTGCATAACTGAGTGACCACCCTTTATTCAGGTGTATACACATTGTTGCAAGCAAGGATCAACTGCACCTTGTGAATGTTACATTGTTAAAAGAATAACAACAAAGAAAATAATGGAAAACAAAACAAAGGCAAGTCATTCCACTGAGTGTATAGTGAGTCACTTTTTACGGCCTCTTTGTTTAGGTGCTTTGTCAGCAACACCGGGCTACATGTCATTGACAGAAGTATGATGACAAGAATGCCTGGTACTGCATGCCTCCTGAAGGGATATGCCACTGAGGCTAGAGCCCTCTTCGCTCTCAGGTGGGGTCGAGATGTTGGAGATGCAGAGGTTGTGAGTCTGGATGTTCTCTAGTGCTGTGGTGGCTTGCAATAGCCGACGTGCAACATCCTGACAGCAGTGTGCCATGTCAGTCTGTATGTGCACAGTCTGCCTTGCCAGCATGTGTTTGCAACTAGCAGGCGGTTGGTTGACTGGAGAGGGTATCAAACCTTGCCAGGTACTGCCTGTGCCTCTGCAGATGGTGCTCCCTCTCAATTGCTGCTAGCCACCGTTCTTGCTCTCTCTCCATATTCTGCAGCAACATAGACATACAATGCTGTTGCCTACTGACAGCGCATATCTGTTTTGTCTGCGGGCACTGAGTGGAGTTCATTGACATCTCTAAGCCACCATACACAAGATGACCATCCAACATGTCGTCTGACACAATCTCTGGATGGACTGCTGAGGTTTGTCCTCTGCATTTCTCTGTGTCCTGGTCTCCAATATTGTGGGGTCTCTGCTCTGCGAATGGCCCATATCACTGTCCTCAAACTCTGGCAGTGGTGAGCTGGTGGCTCTCCTGCCAGTTGGAGTTGGGGTGATGGGCAAAGATGAAGGTGGTGTCATGTCCCCAATGTAGCCTGTCCTGTCACGTCCGGGCTGTGATTTGTGGAAATGCATGTATATTGTTAGTGTAAATAAATCGTTGAGGTTTGGCCACAATATTGTTGTGACTCTGCTTCATGTGTTTGTGAAATGTTTATGTTGTACAGATATGTTTGGTGTGGTCATCAGCATACAGTACAGCACACAAATGATGTGTACTACAACCCCCATGATGCATTGCCTGGATGGGCCAAGCACCTCAATGAAGTTATTCATGCTGAGACGTTAGGCCTGGGTGGTAAACTCTCCTCTGTGGGCAGAGTTCACAGAGTTTTTGCCACTCCGCACTCTGCTTGGAGCTCTGAGTTCGGCAAAAACTCCACTAACGCCATGTGGCAGAGTTTACCGGCACACTGCTCACCTAAGAGTTTTGCTTGCATGGAATGGTGTAAAAATGCAAGGAGGCTGGAGTGTGTTTTCACTTTTGTATTTATCCAGCAGGGTTTGATGTGATCCTCTAGGGCTGCGTGCAAACAGAGAGGTGCTGCACTGCGCAGGGGCCAATGGCAGGCTGCCTCCCCTCAGATTAGAACAACTCTATCTGCAGCCTGGCTTCAGGGGGTGCCCTGGCCAGGGCGGAGACTGGTCAAGAGGTGTCTTACTATGTGCAGGTCCTGAGGTGCTCCCTGCAGGTGAAAAAGGTGGTCCTTCCAGCTGCTACTGAAGATAGCTATGTCATCCAAGTAAACAGCACTGAAGGCCTCCATAGAAGCCAAAACCAGGTGCTCCAGATTCTGGACTGTGTTAGGGGCATTCTTTAACCCAAAGGGCATCACTTTGAACTGGTAGTGGCCCTCTGGAGTGGAGAATCGTGACCTCCCCTTGGCTCCTTCAGTTGGGGCAATCTGCCAGTACCTGCAAGTCAGGTCAAAGATACTCAGGAACTGTGCAGCCCCTAACCTATCAATCAGCTCATCAGCTCTGGGAATTGGAAGACCATCAGTCTTGGTGATAGAGTTGAGCCCCCTGCAATACACACAGAACCAGAGTTGTGGGGTAGTGCCTGGTGGGGCAGCTTTAGTACCAGTACTACAAGGCTGGACCAGGGTCTACTGGAGGGCTCAATCACCCCCAACTCTAACATCTTTGATACCTTATCCTTGATGCTGGCCCTCACTTTGTCAGACAGCCTGTAGATTTTGTTTTTGACAGAGAGGCTGTCTCCTGTATCAATGTGGTGGGTACACAAATGTGTAATCCCAAGCATGAGGGAAAACAGAGAGGAGGACTGTCCTAGCAAGTGGTGGCAGTCCCTTGGCTGTTCTGAAGTCAGGGTAGGGGAAAGGTGTACACCTTCGAGGGACCCATCCTTCTCTTGTGATGCTAGGAGTTCAGGGAGAGGTTCACTCTCCTCTTCTTCCTGACCATTTGTCACCATCAACAACATGGTGACCTCTCAAAGTGTGGATTGAGATGGTTGATATGGTGAACCCTTTGGGGGTGTCTAGGGATCTTGAGGATCACCAAGGAGGTGGCCTCCCCCTTCCTCTCAACAATCTTATAAGACCCAGTCCAACGGTCTTGGAGGGCTTGGACATGTGCTTCCTCAGAATTAGGTTGTACAGCACTGTATCATCTTCTGTTATATCCCGTATAGAGGCCCTAATGTAGACCCGTTCGTACATGCCCTAAAATGGACGTATTCATATTTACCCTAATATGGTCATATTCGTACTTGCCCTATTATGGTCATGGCCGCATATGCCCAATTATGGTAACAACTGTACATGTCCTACTATAGTATGATTCCTTATATAGGCATGATCTTTCACCTACATTGGTCCCAGCTAGTACACAACGAGCTCTGAGGGCTGAACGTTATCTATCCTGTGGTTTTGAATACAGCAGGGTTTTTCCAAACACAGGCCCACACTGTACTCATTAATTATGCATGGCTCTCTAAGAATACACCACCGCCATAATATGTATGTACAAAGTTCACCCCTGACGTCTTCATCATGTCCAATGCAAACCATACAGAGGACCGAGACTCTTTAGGGTATAAATACACCACATCTTGCCCCGGTAAGACAGAGGGAACCGAGACTTCCATGCTGACACACTGACCAGAGACGCTGACGCTCCTTCATGCAGTCACTCAAGCTGACAGTGGACTGACACAACCCGGACGGGGTGTCCAACTCGAGACCTGGACGGTGTCCCACACTCTCTCTATTCAGGTATGGGGGTTCGACTAAATCCTAGGAGGATTCTTGGCTCTTAGCTTCTAAGACCTACACACAAATGCTAGGTACACTCAGGTACATCTAGTTAGGCATCGTAGGAGTAGGCACACTTGCATAATGCTTTTATATTCATGTATGTACTCATGATCATCGCAATATGGTAGAACTGTTCTATCCCTTTGCTTTTATTGTACTGCTGATAATATATCTCTGCTATTGTCTGCTGGTTACCGCAGCACATATATTTTACACTAGAATAACAACTGTTCAATAAATACTTATTGAAACGCCCAACTGTTTATTCTGTGTAACTCTCTGAGACAAACCGAATAAGTGAGCACGAGTGACTGAGTGAAAGGTAGTACATTGTTTCCACGATTCTGAGGGATCAGGGTTGTCATGATCTAAGGTTGCCAGAAACTAATCTCTCCCCGATAAGAGGAGACATTAGTGGCACTGCGAGCTAGCTAATGCAAAACTAGGCTAACATATATGGTGGGGGTGCATGGAGTCAGTTTGCCACCAAGCCCGCAGTATGTGTTATCCAAACGCGCAGGTCCTGCAGGGGTACTATAGGAGCTACACGACATGGCGCCACCAACGTTGGTTTGGTACTTATTTAACAGTAGAATCTGAGTAGTTCAGTCGTGCTATTCTCAGAGAACCTACTCACAAATCCCCAGAGACGTCTGGAGTGGGTGGGCACTAAATCCGCTGCAGCTGAGTAGTACGAGAATACTATTTATCGGCTGTTGGTTATTCAAGCTTGAAGGACATATAGTTCCTACAATTGTGCATTTACACCTTATCTTAAAAATTCTTTAACCTCCCTTCTTCCAATTAAAAATGGTGGAAGAAACAGACGAAACAAGGAGAGTTACAACAAACCTCTTCAGTTTAGAAGAAGACCCTGAAGATGCAATACAAATTGCACCAAATTTCAGAAGGGCAGTCACCATAAAACTTCTAGAACATGGCTTAAGAGCCAGGGGTGGTACAGTAATTTTCGTGATTGAGGCAGACGAATCTAATAAAACAGAGGTGTTCTATTCATGGGTTACATTCCCAGCAGTGAATGCAATTACAAATGTATTTCACTACTACCTAGAAGGTGAAACACCAGCGGACTATACTCCTTTTGAGGAAGTAGAGGTTCCGCTCACTTACCAGGAGCTTAATTACTGGTTTAAAGGCGCCCTACCCCATGTACATGGAAGAGCAAGATTAGGCCGGCTCGGAGGAGCAGGAGCCACATGGCCCATATTAGCGGCATACACACCGCATCCTGACATTAACACAATGACACAGCCAGACTTACTCGTACAACACAGAGATTTAATTAAAATCTACAGAAACCTCGCACAATTTGTGATGAGGACTTTAACAGTTCAGCCTGCACCAGCTGCAGCACAAGACACTCCAGTCCAAGGTACAGTTAATAAAATAACTCCACAAACATTACACGCAATAATGGGCAAAATGCCAGCAAAACGCGAACAAATCCCATTCTGGATAGCTCAGAAAATAACTCAGCTTGAAGCAGTATTCCCGAATTCTACAACCAGTGATAAACACAGAATTCTAACAATCTGCTTGCCCATGGGTCTGACACCACAAGTAGAGGACTGCACCTCTTGGGGTTCAGTCTTTGCTGCCATATATACCAGAACACATGGTATCCCATCAATAGCTATAGTACCTGAAGTATTGAAACAGATACAAAATGAGTACGGAGCAGAGCCTGCCCTTAACTTAGGGATGAAGTTGCTAAACAACTTTGAACAGGTCTCAGCCATAATACTAGCTAACATTAAGGGGGAAGCAGCTTCAGTGGCGATCCGCCAACGCCTGAGGGAGTTCGGTCCAGAGGATCAACAACACGAACTACCCAAAATAATTGAAACTGCATATGCAGAACTAGGCAGAGACAGTCTAGGTGGAAAAGCATTAAAACCACAACTGGTGGGCAGTCCTGAAAAGGACACTACAAAGCAGACACCTACTTCTTCTAAAAAGAAGAGGGAAAATAAAAAACAACAAAAGTCTAAAGACAGCAGATCTCAATCCAGAGGTAGGTCTCCTCAACAGGAGCCCTCTGAAAGGAGGTATAACCTCAGGAATAGGGATAATATTAAAAAACCTGACAGGTATCAGGATACTGATACTCGTTCCTCTCGTTCCTTTCAGGGTTCATCAAGAAACTCCGAGAGGGAAGGACGGTCAGAACACAGACAAGAGGAGCGTACACAGTCCAGAGACACGCAACGCGCTGCGGACTATGCACCTAAAAAAGAAGATAAACAAAAATCAAAACCTCAGTTCAAAAAGAAGAAGGTAGCAGGTCTCAAGATCAGACATGCCCAGAATTCTGAGGACACAGCTTCTGAACGGGGAGTGGGCTCTGACGATGCTAGACAGCGCGGCAGAAGTAACAATAGCTCGCCAGAACCTGAAGGAATTTCTGGTGACAGCGGAGTTGAGTGAGTATATCACGGTGGAAACACCTGATACTCGGATAAGTGTCCCACATAAGTTACATGAGATAACACTCTGGATGGAGGGGGACAAGCCCAGAAAAGTTAAAGGTCTCTTTTGGAAAGATCTGTCATCTGGTTATGACATTCTAATAGCAGAACAAGACTGGCCGCCTGCATTCGTCATGGAGTGCCCTAGGGGAGAAACGATAATTTTTCCAGCCTTTTCCGACCTCGTTCCCATCCACCTAAAACATGCATATGCGCAGGAGTGGGCGGTTGCCCTAGCTCCACCATTGTATAAAAATCATGCTGGTTGAGATGAGGATTCAACCCACCACGTGATCCCGTTGAAAGTTTCCCCAAATGCCCAAAGGCAATACCCTATAAACCAGGAAGCTAAAAAACAGGTCAGGGAGATTCTAGGCCAACTAGAATACCAGGGGGTGATTGAAAATTGCACTTCACCTATGAACAATCCTTTGTTCCCCGTAGCCAAACCTGACAATACATATCGTCTAGTTTTAGATTACAGACATTTAAACACTTGCACAAAGACATTTGCAGTTCAAAATGCACACAGTGCCGCATTAATGAATAACATTGTGCGCAAAAAATACAAAACAACACTTGATATCTCAAATGGATTTTTCTCCCAAAATATAGCGCCTGAAAGCAGGTATCTGACCGCATTGTGCGTTAGGGTCCCAACAGCAATTTTGCCGACTCCCCCAAGGGTATAAAAGTAGCCTGGGGTTGTTTTCAGCAAGGGTAACAGAGTTGCTCCAAAATTTGGATGAAGAAGCATTGTCCTATGTGGATGATATTTATCTGACGGACGATGACTTACCGAGGCACTTGACCAGGGTGAGCACCATTATTATGGGATTCGCCTCTGAGGGCTATAAATTTAATTTCAAAAAATCAAAAATTGCCCACCTCAATGTCCTGTTTTAGGATACGAGCTGTCAAGTGAGGGAAAAAGCCTAGCAGCAAACTTTTTAGAAAAGTGCGCGCTGCTCCAACCTCCAAAATCATTAAAGAATTTACAATCAATTCTGGGATTCCTAAATTTTGGTCGAACATACATTTTGGATTACGCAGAAAGAGTAAAACCTTTCTACGACTTAATAAAACCTGACTTTTCAGTCAAACAATGGACACAGGAACACACAAATATCCTGCATTCCCTACAGGAAGACATGATAGCTTCTAAACATTTACAGACACGCGTAAACACACAGAACTTAGTGATCCGAGTCATAGCGGGTCAATGCGGGTACACTTATTTAACTTTTAATGAAGGTGAAACAGTACCAATTGCATACAAATCCCACCTGTACACAAACGCAGAGATGCGTTTCACTTCAACAGCAAAAATTCTGACAGCAGTGCAGACCGCTGTAGCAAGAGAAAGAGCTCTGGCTCAGGGTAAACGCATAATTGTCGTGACCCCAGTACCAGCTTTAGAAGCTGTTACAAAAGCTAGCATTCCAAATGCTAAAGCCTTACATCCAAGATGGATACAAGGGGCTAATTCTCTTACTGCAACGGATGTTGAATACAGATTTGATCCAAGTTTAAAAACACAGGCATTCCTGCAATACGAACAAGAATATCCTCTACCAAATGAAATTTTGCCTCTAGATCAGTATGAATACATTATTTATAGTGACGGATCTGCTCAACCAGCCATAGGGAGCAAGCAAGCTTACAGCGCAGCGAGTGCGATTGTTAAAGGTCGCATGCACAATGGCAAGTTCCATCCGAGTTGCACTAAAATGCAATCTCTAGGAGACTGCACGGCTCAGTTGGCAGAACTCAAAGCACTTATACTAGCACTTATAAATACGGATCACGAATTCCCCACACTAATTGTGTGTGATTCCTTTTACTGTGTACAGTCGTACAATGAATATCTACATCATTGGGAACAAAACGGGTTCAAAGATGCAAAAGGTGGCACAATTAAGCATAAAATGCTATGGGAACAGGTAGTGGAGTTGAGAAATGAACTACCAAGGGCTCACGTGATACATACACTGAGTCATCAGCGTGATGGCGTTCACGTTGAAGGGAATTCATTGGCTGATGAAGCCGCAAAGGGGCTGTTCGCACAGCCGCCGTAGCTGCAGTTACTCGTTCAAAGACGAGGGTAGACGGCTAGATAATGGTAGCTGTCAATGCTTCACGCAAAGGCAGCACAGCAGTACATAAAAAATTTCCACTCAAGTACTCCTACAAGTTAGATGCACAAAACATTCCATATGCTCAAATTCCTGGAGTGGGGGATAGAGTAATACCAAATATGGATCGTAGGCTAGGCTTAATTGTGGCAGCACATGAAGGGACGGGTTCTGTACATAACGGACTTAGGGAGATTGTTGCTTTGTTGAAAGAACGCTACTGGTGGCCCGTGATGAGAAGGCTGATTAGAGACTATGTCTGGAACTGCGACATCTGCAAGCAGATGAATGGGTCCACCACAACACTTCCAGTACAGATACCATTGTTAGACAGCATTAGGTTGTCCGTTCGTGCGCGTCCAGCTCAAGTTTCCTATGGGTTTGGCCTCAGCGCTCGGCTGACGCTCGAACTGTTATAAAAGATTTGCGAGTCTTTATCGGCACATACGCAGTTGGCACGTTACAATCTGACCATGGTCTGGCGTTTAGCTCTCGGGCTTACAAAGAGGCCATGGAAGGAATGGGCGTAGCATTGCGGTACTCCTCTCCATACCATCCCGAGGGAAATTCTGTTGTGGAGAGCAAAAACCGAGACTTAAAGCAAGCTTTAACAGCTAGGGTATTAGGCACGGGCGGTAGATGGGTCGATCACCTTTATGGGGTACAGCGCGCGCTCAATAATCAGCCAAGAAGCTCTCTAGGAGGTGTCACTCCTTACGAGGTCCTATTTGGGACAAGAATGTGGGTACCTGATCTTGATAGTGAAGGCACAGTGGCGGATGAAAAACCATTTGATATCCATGATCGTTTGGCTGTTTTACAGGATCTAAATGAATCCAAAGTAACGTGCTCCAGAAACAGGCCGCCACTGAGGAAGTCAAGGCAGTAACGGCAAGACCTATCTGGATCCCAAAAATCAGGGATCTAGTCAGAGAGAAGATTGCTGACAAGAAAGAATTTGGGCCATCTTACAGAAAGCCTGTACCGGTCCTTGCAATCCACGGCACAAGAACTGCACTTCTACCGCCTCTTGCCGGAAAAAAAGTAGAAAAGATTTGTCTCAATCGACTTAATCAAACCACACTATGTGGCCGATACTAAACAGTAGGCCTCGTGGACTCCACAGTAGCAGACGCCCTCCTCTCGCTACAATCCAAGAAGTTCAAACAGAAAGACTCATCACGTTTGAAGAGCCACCTGTACGAAATGAAGGACTAAGCAACAATGCTATGGAACTTGTTCCACTTCAACAAGAAATTCATCTTCAAAATGAAAATCAACTTAACAACCAAGTTGCAATCAGACCTAATACAGACATCTACGTCAATGTGCCTCGACAAGAGAACACAGCGATTTCAACAAATCCCGATGCAATTCCAACAATTGATCGAACTGCTTCTGGCTATTTCATGAACTTTGATACGTTCTCACTGGATCCAAGCGAGCCGGAAACGACGCCAGCCAAAAAATCACTCCAACAGAAACTCAATGACTTTTTGAACTTTTTTAGAAAGACTTACCTGGTGTCACCTTGGATAGAACTATGGTATATCACTGGGATTTTATTTTTCATTTTCTGGCTAGGTTTAATAATAACTTTTAGTATGCTTATTAATGGACGATACCTCCAACCAAGTTCTACAGCCCAAAGAGTCAATTTGATTTTAAAACCACACCAGTCTTCACATCGTGAACCTAGAGACTTGTCTTCAGTGAACATCACAGCAGTTCCTATACCGGACGGTATAGTATGGGACAAGATTGATTATGATGTATTCGGTCCGACTGAACTTTTAAAGCTAAAACATGTATTTAAAATTTCTTTAAATGATTTCATTACCTCCAGTACATTATCTGATGATTGGGACACTGAAACTGTAAATGCTATGATGTCTGATTTAGAAAATACTGCTGCATTTCCGAACAATGAAATGTTAGAAGGTACTTCAGACTGATACATTGTACTGTTACCAGCAATATGGTCATCATTTCTTACACAAATCTATAACACCTAGAAATGTATTTGAGTACCACCAGTGGGAACACTGCCCAACACCACAGAAAGGTAGTTCACAAGCATTTGCACAGAAATTCACATACTTCTCAGGGTTTAACACATCCGACCCGAAGTCATTTTATTATAAAGTGGCGAAAATTTCAGCTCAGAAAATTATGTTAACAAACACCAAACATATTTACTCTGCATCCTTTCTGAACCAGTTGTCTAAACAGGGTTTCGATCTATGGAAAGACACAATAGATTCCAAATCGATCTGGGGTTCTAGGGACTGGCAAGTCCAGGGAATAGAAGCACTTTTTAGAGCATGCATCATTCCGCAGCAGATTTTATTTCTGAATGAGACTGTGCAACAAACAACCTGTCTTGGATTAGCCAAAGGCAAGGAAATGAACACACCGGGGTTTCCAACACCATCACAGATGGGTGGGGAGCAGAATTCAACTACACAAGGGGTAGGATTAGATGACATTTTCCAGTACAACAGATCAGATCCTGATTGGACAGAATGGCTGATTTGGCCCATTGACACAAACAAATGTCAACAGAGATTTATGAATACAACCAAAGGGTTTAGTATCCATAGGCCAGATCCATGCTATGTACAAAGACAACACCCAGGGGTAGTGACATCCTATAGTGTTGGGAAGTTGTGCTTTGATTGGCTAGAGACCTCAACACTCACAGAAGTAAAGCACCACTTGACCTTACTCACACCTGACATGGATCTTAGAGATTTTCTACTAGGACCCAGGAAACGTCAGAAACGTTTCATATATGCAGGCCTTTATGCCTACTATAATGAAAACTGGAAAATATCCCAAGAGGCCGCAGAGAGGATAAGGGAAATAGACCGTATTAACTTAAAAAAGGCATTAGCTGTGGTGGATAATGGGTTAACAACTTTGACCTCCAGGATTTACTCCTTAGGCAACATTGTGTCTTCGGCAATCGACATATTAGAACAAGATCTGGCCTTGTTACAACACGGGCAATCTCAGCTACGTTCTATTATGATGTTAAGCTGGACGCTGCAATCTTTGCGTGCAGGCTATGTGCCATGGCATTTTATAAACACCACGTCTCTGTTCTCAGAATACAATCTAACTGATAAACAGACAGAAATGGTACAAAGGGGAGCCAAATATACAATGCTGCGTATTGAGAAACTGGAAAGGCTACCGTTCACTGTAGCAGAGTCACCATCAACAGAATGGCTAATTCATGGCCAAATCACTCTGCCGGTCACTACGTTTCAGTTTCAATATTGCCTTGAGCAAAGGCAGGCAGGCAAATATGTGAAAATGGGTAAGGGATACATCAAGGAAACTTGGGAGTTACCATATAGATACCGATGCCGGAATGGGGGTCAAGAAGTGTATCTGAGTGGTACAAACTGCAAGAACGCTTTGAGCGGTTCTCTCATGTGTCAGGATATTTCTCTACACGGAGCCTGCAGTGGTTCAGTGGCGAACTTATCTTGTCACATGTCAGGGACCCCAGCGGCCATGATCACGCCGGTTTTCCAGCTGCTCTCGAATGGGAGTTACTTAATGCTAAATGATCAAGGTTGTTGTGGGATGCTTCCGGGCGTCGCATATCTAGTAACTGTTAACTCCAGGGTTACTTGCTGTATGCAAGTATTGTTTCCGCCACTGAACACAGTCGGGGAGGCGCCGCTATGGCCTTCGCTGAATGTTTCTTTTATACAGTTTGATACTCTGAGCAGATTGAAAGCCATGCTTTTACAGCGCCCAGTGCCCTTAATCTCCGCTCGAGAAACCTATGAACTTCAAGTTACAAGGACCTCGACCGAGATACAGGCACTCATACGTACAAACTACCCCATTCATTTCGCAGAAATGGTGGGACGTATCTTCAATATGTCTGATACGAGCGGAATTGTACACCTATTTAAGACCATAGGGTCTGGACTGTTAAGCACCTTTCAGACAGTCCTCGGAGTTGTCCCAAATTTTATACACTCTGTATTGGGAAGCGTATTTGGAGGATTCCCGCTCATCCTGTTCCTAATCGCTGGAATCCTGATTGTAATATTTCTGCTACGCAATGGACGGCCCACTTCCCGAGGGAATGGTGAACACGCTCCTGGAGCGGAAATACAGTGAACGCATGGTACAACTTCTGGGCATTTCTTACCTGCGAGAACTCAATGCCTCCTGGTTTCTATCTTTTAGACCAGTCTGGGTAGACTGCATCTTACCTGTTCTTCGATGCCTGTTCTGCGGAGAAGAATCACGTTGGATCTTTGTCTGACATTTCCATCAGATGCGCCTCCGGACACGGATGCAATGCTAGACCCCATAAAGGCCCACGCTCTGCGTTGTCCTCAGCGGCTTCCGATTCTGATGAATGCATTCCTGGAGAATCCACAGGTGCCATTCGCTCCTGCTGGGTTAGGTGATTCTTCCACAGGCACCCAGGTTACAACTGCCGCACAGGCTGCCGCAGCACCGACTGTTGGCAGTACTACATTCCATCTATGTGCGATTGACGTTCTTTGTGAGGCGTTGGATTTGTCATATACAGCAGCTGACACCGATAATATTGAGCTTCCCAGCCAGGACGCGTAATCTTGAATTGGCTCATCGTGTCCTGGGAAAGAATTCGGCTTCTTCACTCGTTTCAAAATAAACGATCTAAATTTGGAACATTTTCTTACATTGACACTTTCGCTTGAGAAAAGCATGGCCTTCTCCTGCTTATGGTAATACAACTTCTATTGAGAGACGATATTGACTTTTTAAGTGGTAACTAGAAAAAGCTGAATTTAAACATTTTTTTAGCACCTCAATTATTAACGATTTTTTAGAACCATGTTTTTACTTGCTTTTAAAAATGTTTTTAAATTGTCCAGATTTTAAGTATGGTCATTTTTATCCAGTTCGGAAGAGGAGTGGGTGTTATATCCCGCATAGAGGCCCTAATGTAGACCCGTTCGTACATGCCCTAAAATGGATGTATTCATATTTACCCTAATATGGTCATATTCGTACTTGCCCTATTATGGTCATGGCCGCATATGCCCAATTATGGTCACAACTGTACATGTCCTATTATAGTATGATTCCTTATATAGGCATGATCTTTCACCTACAGTGGTCCCAGCTAGTACACAATGAGCTCTGAGGGCTGAACGTTATCTTTCCTGTGGTTTTGAATTCAGCAGGGTTTTTCCAAACACAGGCCCACACTGTACTCATTAATTATACATGGCTCTCTAAGAATACACCACCGCCATAATATGTATGTACAAAGTTCACCCCTGACGTCTTCTTCATGTCCAATACAAACCATACTGAGGACCGAGACTCTTTAGGGTATAAATACACCACATCTTGCCCCGGTAAGACAGAGGGAACCAAGACTTCCATGCTGACACACTGACCAGAGACGCTGAGGCTCCTGCATGCAGTCGCTCAAGCTGACAGTGGTCTGACACAACCCGGACGGGGTGTCCAACTCGAGACCTGGACGGTGTCCCACACTCTCTCTATTCAGGTATGGGGGTTCGACTAAATCCTAGGAGGATTCTTGGCTCTTAGCTTCTAAGACCTACACACGTATGCTAGGTACACTCAGGTACATCTAGTTAGGCATCGTAGGAGTACGCGCACTTGCATAATGCTTTTATATTAATGTATGTACTCATGATCATCGCAATATGGTAGAACTGTTCTATCCCTTTGCTTTTATCGTACTGCTGATAATATATCTCTGCTATTGTCTGCTGGTTACCGCAGCACATATATTTTACACTAGAATAACAACTGTTCAATAAATACTTATTGAAACGCCCGACTGTTTATTCTGTGTAACTCTCTGAGACAAACCGAAAGGGTTGTCATGATCTAAGGTTGCCAGAAACTAATCTCTCCCCGATAAGAGAAGACACTAGTGGCACTGCGAGCTAGCTAATGCAAAACTAGGCTATCATATACGGTGGGGGTGCACGGAGTAAGTCTGCCACCAAGCCCGCAGTATGTGTTATCCAAACGCGCAGGTCCTGCAGGGGTACTATAGGAGCTACACAACACTTCTTCCTTGCTGCCACTCAACCAGCCCTTCAGTGCCTTGCTGGATTTATTCTACAAAGTCCACTCAGGTCTGGGTGGGAAGTTTTTGGCTGCCCCTGAACATCTGCCTATAACTCTCAGGGGTCAACACAAATTTATTGACAAGAATGTCCTTCATGTAAGGGTACTGTGTCTGGTCCTCTACCTCTAGTGTTAGGTGTGTGTCCCTCCCCACTGTGGCCATGTGCCTCCACAAGCTACCCTGGCCATGTGCCTCCACAAGCTACCCCCCAATGCACCTCAGGAACCTTGAGAACCACTTGTCAACATCATCCCCGCCACATAACTGGGTACCAAAACCTGGGATATGGGGGGCCCTTTCTTCGCCAGTGGGCACTGTGGTATGCTGCCACCATTACTGCCGGACTCCCTCACATAGCTTTAACGTGGAGCTCTCTGAGGCTTAGCTCATGGGCCATTTGCTTCTACTCCATGAACAGCCTCTTTTCCTCCAAAGCTTGTTCCCTCTCCAATTTTAATTTTGCCAGCTCCAACTTGAGCTTTCTCATCTCCCTCCTGTACTCCACCTCCTCTGGGGACAGGCCTCTGTAAGACACACTTCTCCCTGCTCAGGGTGAAATCTACAATCCTGGTAGGATGTTACCCCCCTCCTCAACAGGTCCCAGTTTAAGACTCTCCTTTTTAGTGCAAGCCACCCCTCTCCTGGCAAAACTCCTTGACCTGGGGCACAGTGTACCTCTCCAGGTTGGCCAGATCAAACTCCATCTTTGCAGGTGAGGTCACAAACACAACAGGAAGGCTGAGAGAGGATACATTTGGAAAAATCAAGCATGCCAGTCAGGGAGAATCGACTCAAATTGGTCTTAGATATGGGATGGTAGTGTACACCAAGTTACTGTATGGCACTGCACAAACACAAATCCTACCCTCACCTCTGCCACCTATGTTTGAAATTGGGTTCCTGGTTGACTGGGGTGTGAGCCCTGGTCAAGCAGTAATAACAATCCTAGTCAGGGTAAGACACCAGCAATCCCCAAATTAACCTGTGCTCACCCGTTGTTCGGTTGGCACAGAGCAGTCAAGCTTAACTTGAAGGCAATGTGTAAAGTATTTGTGCAACACTTCAAACAGTAAAAGCAGTGATAACACCACAAAAAAAGATCCCACACCAGTTTAGAAAAAAAGAAGATATTTTAAAAAGTAAAACAAGACCAAAATGAGAAAAGATCCAATAATTAGAACCGGAGATATTGGTATTTAAAGAATTAAGTGAAAATAGCACCAAAAAGCACAAAGTGCCAACAAGGGATATCTGGTTGCGCTGGACTGGGACAAAGTCAAAAGTTCAGGCCGACCGTGATGGAGGTCCACTTCCAAGGGCCCAGGACTAGGGTGGCACCACTTGGCAGGGTCGACTCACAGATGGCAGAGTCCAGGAGCAGAAGCAGGATAGCTGGAAGTCTTTTATGTCGCTGAGACTTCAGTTCAGGAGGCCAGCCAACTAGCTCTTGGAGTCATTCTGGGTTCTGGGATCAAGTGATGAAGATCCAGTCCTTCTCACCCAGACCAGGAGGACAACAGGCAGCAGGGCAGCACAGCAAGAAAGCAATTCTTCCAGAGCAGCAGCCCAACAGTGTTTCATCAGCACAACAGCCCTTCTTCTTGCAGAGTATCCACAGCTCCAGAAATGTACTGAAGTGGTAGGGTCTGAGGCACAGCCCTTATACCCAGTTGTGGGGGAGAATTCAAAGAAGGGTCTTTGAACTGCACAGAGGGTTAACTTCCTGTCCTGGATCCACACTCACTACAGGGTAGCATGGAGTCCTTAGTGTTGGGACAGGACACAGCCTCTTCAGGTGTAAGTGTGAGGTTGTGCCCAGCTCCCTCCATCCTCCCAGGATGGCCCATCAAGTCACACCTAAGCTCCTATTGTCTGTGGCTGTCTAGGGGAAATACACAAACCAGCTGCCACCTTCCCCAGATGTGTAATAGAAAATGACTGCAGGCACACAGGGATAAGAGCAGGAAAATGCCAACTTCTAAAAGTGGTGTTTTTAAAACTGTAATGAAAAATATGACTTTGCCATTAAAGATGATTTATCATTAGAATTCCATAGGTACCAAACATGACAAATCCACCTCCCTGAATTAGGAATTGCAGCTTATTAAATGTAATAAGGAATCTTCAATGTTATTGTTAGATTTGGGGGTCTCTAGTTGGCAGAGGTAGGTACCTTTGTCCAAATAGGGAACCTTGAGTCTAGTCAGGGAAAGTAGGTACACTCCTGAAATAACCCCTGCTCATCCTCTTGGTAGCTTGGCACGAGCAGACAGGCTTAGTTCAGAGGCAGTGTGTAAAGCATTTGTGAACACATACAGTAATCAAGTGACAACACTACAAATGGACACCACACAGGTTATATATTTATAAAAATAGGTATACTTTATATAGATTTATCACAAGACCATAAACGACAAAAATAATCCACAATACTGTCAAGAGTGCTTAGTTCTGATCAAAAAGGCTTAATTCAAGGTTCTGTGCAAGTCGGTAGCCTCCTCCGGCTACGGCGATGTCGAGAACAAACAGAGTCTAACAAATCCAGCTGACCACATCGAGACTGGCCAACACAGCGTAGACAGACTCGGTCACAGTACCTTTTACTTGAAGCGGCAGGCACGGGCCTGCGAGCCGGATGGCTGTACGTCGCGATTGCGATGCAAGAATGGAAGCGTTGCAGGACGCGTTGTCCCTCGATGCGGTGCAGGCAGCGGCTCGTTGACGTCGTCGAGACGGAGTCAGTGAGACCAGGGCCGTGCGTTGCAGGGCGAGACGGTGCTTCGATGCGGTGCTGGCAGGTTGCGGTGCGGCGACGGAGCCGGATTCAGGAGCTGGCGTCGATCAGTCCGGACAGCGGTGCGAGTCGGGCGGTGCGTCACAAAGCGTGCGAGCGGTGCCCAACTCCGGTGCGGTCACAGGACTCGAACTCAGCAGCAGTGACCGTGTCGGTCGGACCAGTTTGATTCGGCGTAGCGAAGCGTTGCAGGACGCGTTGTCCCTCGATGCGGTGCAGGCAGCGGCTCGTTGACGGAGTCGGTGAGACCAGGGCCGTGCGTTGCAGGGTGAGACGGTGCTTCGATGCGGTGCTTACAGGACACCGAGTCGGTCGTGAGAGTCGGTCACAGCTCCCTACCTCTGTAGCCACTGAAACAGAGTTTCCAGCAGCAATTCACAAAGGGGTGAAGTCCAATGGTCCTGGGACTTCGGTCAAGGGGCAAGCTCTCTTCCAAGCCCTTGGAGATCCTTCACAAGGTGATGAAAGTCACAGCAAAGCAAAAGTTCCTTTCTCCTTTCTTTGGCAGTCAGGCAAACCACTGCAGGCCAATCCCCCAAGCAGCACTTCAGGCTTAGGGATAGTCTCTCCTTAGTTTCTTCTTGGTTCCGCTCCTCAGCAAAGGTTTCTTCTTGTTCCCAAAAGTGATCTAATCTTCCTGGGGTCTGGGTGCCCCTCTTATACCCTGATTCTCTTTGTTCTCTGGAGGCAGAGAGGCCTCTGCCTAGTCCAAAACCAGTTCTGGTCAGTCCTGGAGCACTTTGTTTTTCTGACTCCTTCTTTCCTTTCAGAATGTGGGGCAGAGTGCTCAGCCGCCCGGCAGGACGTGGAGCCAGCATTGTGGAAGGCAGGCACAGCCCTATTCAGACCCAGGTGCAACTCCTCCCTCCACTCTGGATACAGATCTTTCTATTCAGCCCTGCGCTGACTCACCCTGTCTCCTGTAGCCACCCCCAGCCCCTGTCACTCAATCTCCAGACAAGGAATACACAACCTAGCAGAGGCAGGCTTGGATAGTTAGGCAAGAAAATACCCACTTTCTAAAAGTGGTATTTTCAAACACAGGATGTTAAAACCAACTTCACTAAAAGATGTATTTTATCATCCTGAGTTCAAGCATACTAAATTCGTTTTTCTACCATGTTCCCGGGGTCAGTTCTGACTATAAGGTGTAATAGTCAGTCTGCCCATTCTGGCCTATGGGGAGCAGGTAGCCTTGCAATAGTGAAAAACGAAAATGGCTGTAATTCACTATTAGGACATGCCACACACACCAGGGCATGTCCTACCTTATACTTACAATGCACCCTGCCCTAGGGCCTACTTTAGGGGTGACCAACATGCAGTAAAGGGAAGGTTTAGGGACTGGTAAGTGTGTGCACTCACCAAGTCGACATGGCAGCCCTAGGCTGCACACAGGCTCTGCAATGGCAGGCCTGAGACACACTTTACAAGCTGCTTCTGTGGGTGGCACAACCCGTGCTGCAAGCCCACTAGCAGCATTGGATTTATCAGCCCTGTGCACACTCAGTGCACGTTACTAGGGACTGACAAGTAAACCAATCATCCAATCATGGAGTCACTAATACATACATCAATTCACGATAGGGAGCACTTGCACTTTGGCACTGATTAGCAGCGGCAAAGTGCCCATGAGCATCTAGTCCAGCAAAAACATACCAGCAACAGTGGAGGCATTACGAAAAAATGGAAGGGAGACCCACGCCAAGGATGCCAGGTCTAACACGTGTCCCCTCCAGCTGAAATGTGGGGAGAACTATCCTACCCCTAGGGAGTTCTCATCGCTAAGGCGGAAAAATCTGGACAGTCCATCAGCATTGGCGTGTTCTGTACCAGGGCGGTGTTCCACCATAAAGTCCATCCCCTGTAGGAAATGGACCACCTCAACAGCTTTGGATTCTCACCCCTCATCTGCATCAACCATCTGAGGGGCCTGTGGTCTGTCTGAACCCGGAAGTGAGTCCCAAACAGGTATGGTCTCAGCTTCTTCAGTGCCCAGACCACAGCAAATGCCTCACGCTCAATAGCACTCCATCTCTGTTCCCGGGAAGTAACCTCCTACTGATGAAGGCTACAGGTTGGTCTAGGCCCTCCTCATTGATCTGTGATAGAACAGCCCCTACACCATGCTCTGAAGCGTCGGTCTGAACAATGAACTCATTGGAGAAGTTGGGTGCCTGGAGCACAGGCGCCGTGCACATGGCAGTCTTCAAGGTGTCAAAAGCTTTTTGACAGGCGTCAGTCCAAATCACTTTCCTGGGCTGCTTCTTGGAAGTCAGCTCTGTCAAGGGGGCAACAATGCTGCCATACCCCTTGACGAATCTCCGGTAATACCCGGTGAGTCCTAGGAAGGCTCTCACCTCTGTCTGGGTCTTGGGGGCTCCCAAGCCAGAATGGTATCAATTTTCGGTTGGAGGGGCGCCACCTGGCCGCTCCCAACCTGGTGTCCCAAGTACACCACAGAACCCTGCCCAATCTGGCACTTACTCGCCTTGATTGTGAGGCCTGCCCTCCGCAGCGCCATCAACACTTCCCAGAGGTGACGCAGATGTTCTTCCCAACTGGCACTGAACACTGCGATGTCATCCAGGTAGGCGGCACTGAAATCCTCCAGTCCAACCAACACCTGGTTGACCAACCTCTGAAAGGTGGCAGGGGCATTCTTCATCCCAAAGGGCATCACCCGGAACTGGTAGTGCCCATCTGGTGTGGAGAATGCTGACCTCTCTTTGCCCCATCAGTCAAGGCGATCTGCCAGTACCCAGACGTTAAGTCAAACGTGCTGAGGTACCGCACAGCCCCTAACCGATCTATGAGCTCATCAGCTCTGGGGATGGGGTGGGCATCAGTCCTGGTGACGGAATTGAGTCCCCTGTAGTCCACACAGAACCGGAGTTCTGGTGTGGCACCAGGCGCGGCAGCCTTTGGAACCAAGACCACTGGGCTGGCCCAAGGGCTGTTAGAGGACTCAATCACCCCTAGCGCAAACATCTTGGAGACCTCCTCCTTGATGCAGGCTCTGACCCTTTCAGTCACCCTGTAAGCCTTGTGCTTCACAGGAAGACTGTCCCCAGTGTCCACATCATGGACGCACCAATGAGTGACACTGGGAACCAGGGAGAACAGGTCAGGGAACTGTCCCAACATTTGGCGACAGTCACCCTGCTGCTCAGGTGTCAGGGAGGTAGAGAGGTTTACTCCCTCCACTGATCCATCTTGCTCTTGGGCTGACAGGAGGTCAGGAAGAGGCTCGGTCTCCTCCCCCATTCCATCATCTGTAGCTAAGAGCATGCCCACTTGGGACCTCTCCAAGTGGGGCTTCAGGCGGTTCACATGCAGGACCCGCAAGGGGTTCCTGGGAGTCTGCAAGTCCACCAAATAGGTAACTGGACTCTTGCGCTCCACCACCGTAAAAGGGCCGGTCCACCTGTCCTGGAGCGCACAAGGCTCCACAGGGGCCATGACCCACACTTTCTAACCAGGCTGAAGCTCTACCAGAGTGGCATTCTGGTCGTACCACCGCTTCATCTCCTCCTGGCTGGCTTCCAGATTTGCCTCAGCAAGTTCTCTGAAACACTTGTGTGGTTCCTGAAGGCCAGCATGTAACTGTATACATCCTGGGGAGGTTTCCTGGGAGATTGCTCCCAGCCTTCCTTGACCAAACTCAGAGGTCCTCGCACCGGGTGTCCATAGAGGAGCTCAAAGGGACTGAACCCTAGAGACTTCTGTGGCACCTCCCGGTATGCAAACAACAGGCATGGTAAGAGGACGTCCCATTTACGCCTCATGGGTTCTTCTAGACCCATAATCATGCACTTGAGGGTCCGGTTGAATCTCTCAACCAGCCCATTTCCTTGAGGGTGGTAAGGAGTGGTGAACTTGTAAGTTACACCGCACTCCTGCCACAGGGACTTCATGTACTTGGACACGAAGTTGGTACCTCTGTCAGACACCACCTCTTGAGGGAATCCCACACGTGAGAAAATTCCCAGCAGTGCCCGTCCCACCACGGGGGCCGTCACTGTCCTCAGAGGGATGGCTTCAGGGTACCGGGTGGCATGGTCCACCAAGACCAGGATAAACCTTTTGCCCATGGCTGTCTTGGGTTCCAGTGGCCCCACAATGTCAATACCCACCCGTTCAAAGGGGGTGCTGACCACAGGGAATGGCTGGAGAGGAGCCTTGTGCTTCCTCCCACTCTTTCCACTTGCCTGGCAAGTCTGGCATGTCCTGCAGTGAGTGGCGGCACTCCTGCGCATCTGGGGCCAATAGAAATGGGTAACAAGCCTGTCAAAGGTCTTGTCCTGCCCCAGATGTCCCGCTAACGGTACATCATGAGCCAACCCCAGTAGGAAGGCTCTGAAGCGCTGGGGTACCACCAGCACATGGGCTGACCCAGGCTCAGCAACCTTAGGCTCTGAATACAGGAGACCATTCTCCCAGTAAATCCAATGTGATCCAGACTGATCACCTGCTGCCTGGTCTGTGTTCTGTTGCCTCAGACCCACGAGAGAGGGGCATGCGTTCTGCTCCTCACAGAACTCTTCCCTGGAGGGTCCTCCTTCTTGCTGCCAATGGGTCAGCTCAGGTAGGTCCCCCAGTTCAGCTACCTGTTCCCCTGTAGGCTCCAGGGCATCCCCCTCAGGGTCTGCCTCCTCCTGGACCGTGGGAACTTCGGGGCCGGTTTCCCGCGCCCCCTGCCTCCTCTCTCTCCGGCAGGCACC
This sequence comes from Calotriton arnoldi, assembly GCA_963921515.1. Lineage (NCBI taxonomy): Eukaryota > Metazoa > Chordata > Amphibia > Caudata > Salamandridae > Calotriton > Calotriton arnoldi. The sequence goes on from CAWUFW010000664.1 coordinate 520,577, forward strand.
TGGGCCTCCCTCTCAGGCTCCAGGTCCTCTTGAACACATGTAGCTGCCATTGACCGGGTGGTCACACATGCCCAATCAGGCAAGCCCAACATTTCTAAATGCGCACTCCGCTCCACCTTAGCCCAAGGTGAGCTCTCCAAATCGTTCCCTAACAAACAGTCAACAGGCATGGCTGGCCTCACAGCTACTTGAAGAGTACCCGAGACCCCCCACTCAAAGGGAACCTGAGCCACCTTGCAGTGACTCTCTGTGTTGTCAGCGGCAACAACCGGATAGAATGCATCAGGGACAACCTGCTCCTTAGACACCAGGTGACACTTGACAGCTGTCACACTGGCTCCTGTGTCTCTCAGAGCCTCCATCCTATGGCCATTGATGGTCACCCAATGCCTGTATTTTTTAGTGTTATCAGGCAGCTGGGTCCTAGGGACCATCTCAGAGTCTCCTAATGAGACAAGGGAAAACACTGTGGGATCCCCCCCACCTTGGGCACCCAACTCCTCCCCCAGGGCTACACTAGCCAACTGCCGGGGGACTGCACTAGTGGGTGCTGGTTTTCCATGCAAAGGGCAATGAGGATCGTTTGCCTTGTGGCCAGGGGCACCACACTTGTAACACACCAGTGGTCCCTGGTGAACAGGGGGGCCTGTCAGGGCCACTGGCTTCTTCTCAGGGGAGGCTGGGAACCTTTCCCTTGGTTCCCTTGGGGTCTACTTTGGGGCCCTTTATGGAACTCCCTCTGTTTACCCTTGACCCCCACTCTTCTGCTGGGGACCCTGCCCACCCTTGGCGGAGTCTCCCACGTGACCCTTGTGGACCCGGGTACTCACCCAGCGGTCCGCCTCCTCAACAAGCTGCCTAGGGTTAGTCAGCTTACTATCAATCAGGTGCTGGCGTAGCTCAGGAAAACAATTACCGGACAAGTGCTCCCAGGCAATCAAATCAAAGAGCGCCTGAAAATCAGTCGCTTTGCTACCCTTTACCCAACCATCCAAGGCTCTGCAAAAGAAGGTCACATATTCAACCCAGGTACTGCTTTCAATTTTACTACAGTTCCTGAACCTTTGCCTATAAAGCTCAGGGGTCAAACCATACCTAGTCATTAAGGCATCCTTCATGTGGCTGTACGAATTATAGACTTCAGAGGGCAAATCCAACAAGGTATCCCGCCCTTCACTGAGGAACCGCCCCACAACCCCGCTCCCCAATCCTTCTCAGGGACCCGGTGGGAAGGCATGGCTACCTCATAGGCTTTGAACCACTGCCCAATGTCATCATTTTAAAAAAAATCCTTCACCACATCTTTGGGAATATACACCCTAGCTTCAACAGGCACAGGCGGTACACTGCCACCAGAAGGAGTAATCTCTAAGCTTTTGGCCTTCAATTCCAACTCCCTCAAAACTTTCTCATGTTCAAACTGCATTTTCTTTTCCTCTAGGGCTAATTCCCTAGTTTGCATTTCGAATTCTAACTGCCCATTCAGTTTGAGCTTGGTCAGCTCCATTTCGTGCATCCTACTCTCTTTCCTGTCCTCCAACTCCTCTGGAGACAGTCCTCTGGCAGAAACACTGCTACCTACTGGGGAAGGTGGTCTTCCAGCCCCTAGACCCAATAGCCCCTCCAGCTGCCCTTCTGCATTCTCAGCCCCTCCACAGGGGCACTCCTTGATTCGACCCAGGCCCTCAGCGCCTTTTGGAGGTCCTCCTTCCTGGAGAGCCCGGTCATGGACACTTTAAACTTTTTGCAGAATTGCCTGAGCTGCTTGAGGGTGTAGCATTCTAGCCTCTCTTCTTCCCAATCACACTCAACAGAGGCTACTGGTTTCTCCATAGTGATTAAACTTGGCAGTTGCAAAAATAGGAAATCCCAGAAAAAATGCTATCAAAGTATGTGGTTGCGTTTTGGTCTGCACTCACTAAGTAGTGTTCACCAATCACTGTACATGAGTCACAAATGCAAGTCCAGAATCCTCACCACTGACCACCAATGTTAGATTTGGGGGTCTCTAGTTGGCAGAGGTAGGTACCTTTGTCCAAATTGGGACCCTTGAGTCTAGTCAGGGAAAGTAGGTACACTCCTGAAATAACCCCTGCTCACCCTCTTGGTAGCTTGGCACGAGCAGACAGGCTTAGTTCAGAGGCAGTGTGTAAAGCATTTGTGAACACATACAGTAATCAAGTGACAACACTACAAATGGACACCACACAGGTTATATATTTATAAAAATAGGTATACTTTATATAGATTTATCACAAGACCATAAACGACAAAAATAATCCACAATACTGTCAAGAGTGCTTAGTTCTGATCAAAAGGCTTAATTCAAGGTTCTGTGCGAGTCGGTAGCCTCCTCCGGCTACGGCGATGTCGAGAACAAACAGAGTCTAACAAATCCAGCTGACCGCGTCGAGACGGGCCAACACAGCGTAGACAGACTCGGTCACAGTACCTTTTACTTGAAGCGGCAGGCACGGGCGTGCGAGCCGGATGGCTGTACGTCGCCATCGCGATGCAAGAATGGAAGCGTTGCAGGACGCGTTGTCCCTCGATGCGGTGCAGGCAGCGGCTCGTTGACGTCGTCGAGACGGAGTCGGTGAGACCAGGGCCGTGCGTTGCAGGGCGAGACGGTGCTTCGATGCGGTGCTGGCAGGTTGCGGTGCGGCGACGGAGCCGGATTCAGGAGCTGGCGTCGATCAGTCCGGACAGCGGTGCGAGTCGGGCGGTGCGTCGCAAAGCGTGCAAGCGGTGCCCAACTCCGGTGCGGTCACAGGACTCGAACTCAGCAGCAGTGACCGTGTCGGTCGGACCAGTTCGATTCGGCGTAGCGAAACGTTGCAGGACGCGTTGTCCCTCGATGCGGTGCAGGCAGCGCCTCGTTGACGGAGTCGGTGAGACCAGGGCCGTGCGTTGCAGGGCGAGACGGTGCTTCGATGCGGTGCTTACAGGACACCGAGTCGGTCGTGAGTGTCGGTCACAGCTCCCTACCTCTGTAGCCACTGAAACAGAGTTTCCAGGAGCAATTCACAAAGGGGGTGAAGTCCAATGGTCCTGGGACTTCGGTCAGGGGCAAGCTCTCTTCCAAGCCCTTGGAGATCCTTCACAAGGTGATGAAAGTCACAGCAAAGCAAAAGTTCCTTTCTCCTTTCTTTGGCAGTCAGGCAAACCACTGCAGGCCAATCCCCCAAGCAGCACTTCAGGCTTAGGGATAGTCTCTCCTCAGTTTCTTCTTGGTTCCGCTCCTCAGCAAAGGTTTCTTCTTGTTCCCAAAAGTGATCTAATCTTCCTGGGGTCTGGGTGCCCCTCTTATACCCTGATTCTCTTTGTTCTCTGGAGGCAGAGAGGCCTCTGCCTAGTCCAAAACCAGTTCTGGTCAGTCCTGGAGCACTTTGTTTTTCTGACTCCTTCTTTCCTTTCAGAATGTGGGCAGAGTGCTCAGCCGCCTGGCAGGACGTGGAGCCAGCATTGTGGAAGGCAGGCACAGCCCTATTCAGACCCAGGTGCAACTCCTCCCTCCACTCTGGATGCAGATCTTTCTATTCAGCCCTGCGCTGACTCACCCTGTCTCCTGTAGCCACCCCCAGCCCCTGTCACTCAATCTCCAGACAAGGAATACACAACCTAGCAGAGGCAGGCTTGGATAGTTAGGCAAGAAAATACCCACTTTCTAAAAGTGGTATTTTCAAACACAGGATGTTAAAACCAACTTCACTAAAAGATGTATTTTATCATCCTGAGTTCAAGCATACTAAATTCGTTTTTCTACCATGTTCCCGGGGTCAGTTCTGACTATAAGGTGTAATAGTCAGTCTGCCCATTCTGGCCTATGGGGAGCAGGTAGCCTTGCAATAGTGAAAAACGAAAATGGCTGTAATTCACTATTAGGACATGCCACACACACCAGGGCATGTCCTACCTTATACTTACAATGCACCCTGCCCTAGGGCCTACTTTAGGGGTGACCAACATGCAGTAAAGGGAAGGTGTAGGGACTGGTAAGTGGGTGCACTCACCAAGTCGACATGGCAGCCCTAGGCTGCACAAAGGCTCTGCAATGGCAGGCCTGAGTGTGAGAAGTTGGCCTGGCATATGCTGTCCACTAATTATAGTGCGCACCTTGCACCAGTCCAAATCGACTCTTATGGTAGATAGGTTAAAGACAACCTTATTGAAAGCTATCCTAGTGGTAGCTATGGAGAGCAGCCTTCAGGCTAAGTCTTGAAGGAATGTAAAGCAGCTTGTTTTACCAGTCTATAATCTCTTGAGTGACCAAATGAAAGAGCACCACACCAGGTATATATTCAAAATATATGTATTTATTACTAAACACACCCCTCTAGTCTCTTTATGAGGCTAGAGTTCGAAGTACATAGGTTATAAGATCTTAAATCACAATAATAGCACAAATACACGTTTGGGCCCTAGGGGCGTACCAAACCATATACCAATAAAGTGGTATGCGAACCACGACTGAACTAGACACTAGGCCTAGAGCCTCTAGAAGTGCTTGGACCACAAGGAACCACCCAAGGTAGTGACACAGGGGACCCACGGGAGACGCGTGCAGTGTAAATACACAACCGCGATACGCCGTTAACTTCTATGGAGAAAGTCGGGATCGGGAAAATAGAGGAAAGGGACACTTAAAATAGGACTAGGACAAAACCCCTTGAGATCTAGGACTTTGAAGAGTCTCTACCCACGGGAGCACCGGAGTACTCGTGTTACCTCACCCAGGGAAGCCGGGTGCATAGGTGCCTTTCGGGGTCGGGTTTCGTCGTCGTTTCGTATGGCGATCTGCTGCAAAGTGCTGCTGGCGACCAGGAGAAAAGTGTCCGGGTGGATCCAAGAGTGGATCGGAGTTCTGAAGAACCTGAAAGCAGAGGGGACAGAGTCTGGGTCACTAGCCAGTGACCAGGAAGGCGATGAGCAGATGCCCACCGATGTCGGGTGCTTCAGGTGCGTTGACGGTCGTCTTGACTCTTCAGCCACGAGGTCCGGGAGGCGATGTCGGCAACCAGGAGCAGGATTCGGGCTGTGGCTCAATGTTTGTCGAGTGCTGAGGTATCGGCGACCGGATTGGACCCAACAAGCCTTGGCAACGGCAAGTCTTGAGTAAGATGAAGATCGTCGATGATGCAGATCAGCAAGGTCTGGGGAACTCACCCAGCAAGGGTAAGTGAGGGCAGGCCTGGAGCAACCAGGATGCCAAGTAAAGAAAAGATTGGCCTTCGTTAAGGGCTACTAGCCAACGGGCTAGCGACCGCGAAGGAGCCTCGTGACGCCGCACGTGGAGCTGGCTTACAGGACACTCGTGGAGTGGGGGCCAGTGATCTTCGGTGCAGGTGGTGCTGGAGGCTAGGGCTACTCGGAGCCCAAAGCACGACTTCTTGGGAGACCCAGAAGATGGTGCACTTGCAAGTGTGCTCGGTGTCCAGGGGTCACGGTCTCAAGTCACCCACGATAGCCACGGGCCTCAGCTTTGCTGGGGACTCAGGGTAGCCTTGGGGAAGTCTGAGAATCCACCTCTGGTGATGCGATGACTTCGGCGTCCGACGGGAGCTTCAGTGATGCGAACCGGACAGATGCTTCTTTGGTGCCTGCCAAGCAGGGGAGTCACTCCTTGACCCCAAGGGAGATTCTTCAGTCCTCTAATCTTGTCGTAGAGCGTCGAAGGTCCAGGATTCAGTTTCAGAGTTTCGTCCAGGTATAATCTAAAGTCCTAAGGACTGGGTTCCTACCTTTATTCTAAAAATAGGGGATGGACTACTCTGTGGCCCCACCTATGGGTGGGTCAGGGCAGAGGGGTGGCTACACCCCTTTCCCTTTGTCCAGTTCACGCCAAAGCAGGGGCTGCAAGCCCCTGATCCGGTTTGAACTGGGGTATGCACAGGGACACCAAATGTGCCCCCAGTGCAGGACTTCAAAGCACCCGAAAGTGCTCCCGCCCAGCCCCAATACACATTGTCCTGTCTGGGAGGTGGTCACACCTCCCTGGGACAGGAAACCTATTGTCCAGGCCTCCCCTGCCGGAGTTTCGTCCAGCAGCAGGAGGCCAGACTCGTGTCTGTGGCAGCAGCATCCATTTTGTGATGCCAGGGCTCTGGAAAGAAGTTACCGGACTTGTCAGAGTTAACATGCCTTTCCCTCTAGAAGGGTGGAATGCTACCCCCGCCGCCAGGATTGGCGGGGGGTAGTATTCCAAGATGTTTGACACCAAACACGACATGTTTAGGTGCAGCCATTCCAAAGTTAGCATTTTACCGCGAGGATATAATGCGCTTAAGAGTATATGGTCAGGCTGCACTACAAACAGCATCAGAGATGGTCTCCGAACGCTGCAGAGGGGCCCTGCTCATGCAGGGGCACCCTCTCACATAGGAACCACGCACTCTGCCTTTAGGATTGATAAGGCCTGCCTTAGGAGTGACTTATAGGTTTATATGTGTGTATGTATTTCGTGATATAGGTAACCTATATCACAGTAAGGGGTGCATACACCACCTTACCCAGGCTGCAGTAGCAGACCTGTGGTGTCAGTTTGGATGGCCTTCCAGGGGTGGCATAATTCATGCTGCAGCCCCTGGCAGGCCTCTGAGGTACCTATGCCCTTGGTACATAGTATACCATATACTAGGGACTTATAGTGGGCACTCCAGATCCCAATCAGTGATGTGCCTAAGGCACATGGAAACCATTTTAGAGAGGAAGCAGCTAGGCTGGGGTTCTGATTAGCAGGGCCCCAGCCAGACTAATGTCGAAAAACAGTGAAGCATCAGCAAAAAGTGGGGGTACCCATGTGAAGCAGATCCTACTCTCCTACACAACCCCCCAAACGTAGGGACATTAAACTAACCTTGCCCAGTTAAGTCTTCATGTTCTAAGTGGAAATACCTAGAGAGTCCATCTGCATTCGCATGGTTACTCCCAGGCCTATGTTCCACTGTAAAGTCCATCCCCTGTAGGAAATTGACCACCTAAGCAGTTTGGGGTTTTCACCCTTCATTTGTTTTAGCCATAAGAGGGGCTTATGGTCTGTCTGAACCAGGAAGTGTGTACCAAACAAGTATGGCCTCAACTTCTTCAGAGCCCAGACCACAGCAAAGGCCTCCCTCTCTATGGCTGACCAACGTTTCTCTCTAGGGGTCAGCCTTCTGCTAATAAAAGCTACTGGCTGATCCTGACCTTCTTCATTCAATTGTGACAGTACAGCCCCTACCCCCAATTCAGATGCATCTGTTTGAACAATGAACTTCTTGGAGTAATCAGGACTCTGCAGAATTAGAGCAGTGCACATGGCCTGCTTGAGGTCATCAAATGCCTTTTGACAGCTAGCTGTCCACTGAACCTTTTGGGCATTTTCTTAGAAGTTAAGTCATTCAAGGGTGTCACTATTGATCCATACCCCTTGACAAATCTCCTATAGTACCCAGTCAGGCCTAAGAAGGCTCTCACCTGAGTCTGGGTAGTGGGAGCAGTCCAGTCCATGATGGTCTGGATCTTGCTCTGCAAAGGTTGAACCTGGCCTCCACCCACAAGGTGGCCCAGGTACACAACCTGACTCTGCCCTATCTGGCACTTATTGGCCTTGATAGTCAGGCCTGCCTTTTGCAGGGCCTGTAAAACAATCCTGAGGTGGACCAGGTGATCCTCCCAGGTGGAGCTAAAGACAGCAATATCATCTAGATAAGCTGCACTATAGGCTTCCAGTCCTGTGAGTACTGTGTTCACCAACCTCTGGAAAGTGGCAGGTGCATTTTTCAGACCAAAGGGCATTACCACAAATTGATAATGCCCACTAGGGGTTGAAAATGCTGTTTTGGGCTTTGCAGTATCAGCTAGTCTGATCTGCCAGTAGCCAGCTGTTAGGTCAAATGTGCTGAGATATTTGGCAGAGGCCAAAGTATCTATGAGCTCATCTGCCCTGGGTATGGGATGGGCATCAGTCCTAGTGACTGCATTGAGACCTCTGTAGTCTGCACAAAACCTCATCTCTCTTTTCCCACCACTGGTGTGAGGTTTCGGTACCAGGACTACTGGACTAGCCCAAGGGCTATCTGAGGGTTCAATTACTCCCAACTCCAACATTTTCTGGACTTCAGTCCTGATACAGTCCCTGACATGGTCAGGTTGCCTATAAATCTTGTTTTTAATAGGCAGACTGTCTCCAGTGTCCACTTCATGAGTGCACCAGGTGGTCTGACTGGGTGTCAGTGAAAACATATGTCTAAACTGATTGAGGACTTGCCTGCAATCAGTCTGTTGCTGGGTAGTGAGGCTGCCTGCCAAGGCTACACCATCAACTGACCCATCGTCAGGGTTCTGTGAGAGCAGGTCAGGGAGTGGGTCACTCTCTTCCTCCTGCCCTTCATCAGTAGCCATGAGCAAGCCCATGTCTGCCCTGTCCACATATGGCTTTAGTCTGTTGACATGGAGAACCCTTTGGGGACTCCTGGGTGTTCCCAGGTCCACTAAGTAAGTGACCTCACCCTTCTGCTCAACAATAGTGTGGGGTCCACTCCATTTGTCTTGGAGAGCTGCTGGGGCCACTGGCTCCAACACCCACACCTTCTGTCCTGGCTGGTAAATAGTCAGAACAGCCTTTTGGTCATGCCAGGCCTTTTGAAGTTCCTGGCTAGCCTCAAGGTTTTTGGTTGCCTTTTTCATGTACTCAGCCATCCTGGAGCGGAGACCAAGTACATAGTCCACTATATCTTGCTTTGGGGGCTTGAGAGGTAACTCCCATCCTTCCTTCACCAAGCACAGTGGACCCCTCACAGGGTGGCCAAACAGAAGTTCAAAAGGGCTGTAACCAACCCCCTTCTGAGGCACCTCCCTATATGCGAATAAAAGGCAGGGCAAGAGTATGTCCCATCTACGCCTAAGCTTCTCTGGGAGCCCTTTAATCATGCCCTTCAAGGTTTTGTTGAATCTCTCAACTAAACCATTGCATTGTGGGTGATAGGGTGTGGTGAACTTATAAGTAACTCCACACTCCTTCCACATTGCTTTTAAGTACCCAGACATGAAGTTCGCACCCCTGTCTGATACTACCTCCTTAGGAAAGCCCACTCTTGAGAAGATTCCCAGGAGGGCCCTTGCCACCACAGGTGCTGTAGTGGTCCTGAGGGGAATAGCTTCTGGGTACCTGGTGGCATGATCCACTACCACCAGGATAAACCTGTGCCCAGAGGCTGTTTGGGGATCCATGGGACCAACAATGTCAATCCCTACCCTCTCAAAGGGCACCCCCACCACAGGTAGTGGTATCAGGGGGCCTTTGTAGTGCCACCTGCTTTGCCACTGGCTTGGCAGGTTACACAGGAGCAACAAAACTCCTTACTGTCTTCAGACATGTGGGGCCAGTGAAAGTGAGGGACAATTCTGTCCCAAGTCTTGTTCTGGCCCAGGTGTCCTGCTAAGGGAATATCATGGGCTAGGGTCAATAGGAAGCCCCTGAACTTCAAAGGTATTACCAACCTCCTGGTAGCACCAGGCTTGGGGTCTCTACTCTCTGAGTACAGGAGTCCATCTTCCCAATACACTGTATGGGGACCACTAGCTTTCCCAGCAGCCTCAGCAGCAGCTTGCTGTCTGAGGGGTTCAAGGGAGGGGCAGCTCTGCTGCTCCTGGCTCAGATCTGCCCTAGAAGGTCCCCCTGTCCCCAAGAACTCAACCTGGTCAGGTTCAAGTTCCTCTGGGACAGTTCCTTCTTCAGGGCTGAGATCATCCCCCTCAAGGGACTGATCTTCCTCCTGAGCCAAGGGGAAGGCACTGCCTTAACCCTACTACTCCTCCTCTTGGAAGGCACTTGGTCCATTCTTCCAGAATCCAAGGCCTGTTCAGTGCTAGACATTTTGGCTTGTGACCTGGTCACAGCAAACACATCTGCAGGGATCCCCAGCATTTCTGCATGGGTCCTGAGCTCCACTTCTGCCCAAGCAGAAGTCTCTAAGTCATTGCCAAGCAAGCATTCGACTGGTAGGTTTGCACTTACCACAACCTTCTTAAGGCCAGTTACCCCTCCCCAGGAGAAGTTAACAACTGCCAGAGTATGGTCTGTTCTGACATTGCTAGCATTGGTCACTTGGTACATTTCACCAAGCATAACTTGCCCAGGTAGCACAAGGTCTTGTGTCACCATTGTGACACTTGCCCCTGTGTCCCTAAATGCCAAAGCCTCTCGTCCATTGATTAAAGGCTGTTGTCTGTACTTGCCCAGATTACTGGGACTCATAGAGGAGGGCACATCCATGCCTCCATCACAGACTAACACAGCCTGAGTCAGTTCTCTAACTAGGTCAGAGCCCAACTCAGTTCCCAGGGTGAACCCTACTAAACCCTTTGCTGGAGCACTTCCACCAACTGTACTAGGGGGAACAGGTGCCTTAGGGGCATTGGTGGGTGCTGGACTGGAGTCTTTGGACTTGGTGCAATCACTGGTCCAGTGGGTCTTTTGCTTACAGACCTTGCACCATGGTTTTCTTTGGCCTTTACCCTTGGTAGACTGGGAATCCCCACCAGAAGAAGATTTTTGGGGGCCTGATGAAGACTTTTGATCTTTACCCTTCTCCCCACCCTTATCAGAGTTCTTAGCATCTTGCTTCTTGGTTTCCCCACCTTGGTTCTGTACCTTCTGCTTCACCCTGGTTCTGACCCATTTGTCTGCCTTCTTTCCCAATTCTTGGGGAGAGGTCAGATCAGAGTCAACCAGGTACTGATGCAACAGCTGATTTTGACAGTTATTAAGAATCTGCTCCCTCATTATCAGATTGTACAATCCTGAGAAGTCACACACCTTACTGCCCATCAACCAGCCTTCAGGAGCCTTGGCAGAACAATCCACATAGTCTACCCAGTCTTGAGTCTGTGCTTTTTGGGTGTCTCTGAACTTCAACCTGTACTGTTCAGTGGTTAGGCCAAACCCATCAATAAGAGCACTCTTCAAGACCTTGTAATTGTCAGCATCCTCCTCTCTAACAGTGAGGAGCTTGTCTCTACCTTTGTCAGCAAAGGAGAGCCACAAGATTGCTGCCCACTGCTCCTGAGGGACCTTCTGTACTTTACAGGCCCTCTCTAAAGCAGTTATCCATTTGTGGATATCATCCCCACTCTGGTAGGGAGGGACAATCTTGCTCAGGTTCCTATGGTCATAGGACCTTTCCCTATCTCTAGGGACATGGCTGCCACCATGGGACTCTAGTCCCAACTTTCTTCTCTCTTTAAGGAGATCTAGGGATTCTCTATCTAAAGCCAATTGCTTCTTCCTGATCTCCAGTTGAGTTTCCTCATACTGGACCAGTCTCTTTCTTCTCTCATGAGAGGATTCCCTCCTGTGAGAAGAAACAGAGCTCCCTATGGAGGTGCCAGAGTGGTTAGACTCCTGAGAAGGAGACCTAGACTTTCTGAGCACACTCATAATCCTTCCTGGGGGACAAAGGTGTGGTTCTCCAGATCCTCATCTTCATCTTCCCCAGAAGGGATTGGGTTTTCCAGGTCAGGGTCATTGTCACCCTCCTGGTCAGTTTCAGAGGGGGGCTGGGGGTTGTGGTACCCCTGGTCCCTTCCTCATCTGCTGGCCCACCCTCTGCTCCTACCCCTTCAGTCTCTGAGGACTTACTAAGATCATAAGCCACCAACGACTCCTGGAGGTGTTGGGTGGTGGGACTTTGGCCTGTCCTTAATTTCCTCACGTTACACAAAGCTCTCAATTCCAAGAATGGGAGTGTGTCATACTTGGAGGGTGGAAGCTCCATGGCTTCCTGCAAGGTATCTTTGGATCCTGCTTTTAAAGACATTACTAGTGTGGTGTGGTGTATGCACTACCTACTCTAGTGTGGCCTACTAAACTCTCTTGAGTTGTAGAAAGGGTTGTGCTATCCCTTAACACACAACTCTAAGTTCAGTAGAACTTACTGTTATTCTAAGCTTAAATTATATGTACCTTAGGTACCTTTAGTGGTTTTCAGTTGATCAATTCAATTGAGATTATCTGGTAAAACAATAGCAAGCTGGAATCCCACACGCTGCACACCAATGTGAGAAGTTGGCCTGGCATATGCTGTCCACTAATTATAGTGGGCACCTTGCACCAGTCCAAATCGACTCTTATGGTAGATAGGTTAAACACAACCTTATTGAAAGCTATCCTAGTGGTAGCTATGGAGAGCAGCCTTCAGGCTAAGTCTTGAAGGAATGTAAAGCAGCTTGTTTTACCAGTCTATAATCTCTTGAGTGACCAAATGAAAGAGCACCACACCAGGTATATATTCAAAATATATGTATTTATTACTAAACACACCCCTCTAGTCTCTTTATGAGGCTAGAGTTCGAAGTACATAGGTTATAAGATCTTAAATCACAATAATAGCACAAATACACGTTTGGGCCCTAGGGGCGTACCAAACCATATACCAATAAAGTGGTATGCGAACCACGACTGAACTAGACTCTAGGCCTAGAGCCTCTAGAAGTGCTTGGACCACAAGGAACCACCCAAGGTAGTGACACAGGGGACCCACGGGAGACGCGTGCAGTGTAAATACACAACCGCGATACGCCGTTAACTTCTATGGAGAAATCCGGGATCGGGAAAATAGAGGAAAGGGACACTTAAAATAGGACTAGGACAAAACCCCTTGAGATCTAGGACTTTGAAGAGTCTCTACCCACGGGAGCACCGGAGTACTCGTGTTACCTCACCCAGGGAAGCCGGGTGCATAGGTGCCTTTCGGGGTCGGGTTTCGTCGTCGTTTCGTATGGCGATCTGCTGCAAAGTGCTGCTGGCGACCAGGAGAAAAGTGTCCGGGTGGATCCAAGAGTGGATCGGAGTTCTGAAGAACCTGAAAGCAGAGGGGACAGAGTCTGGGTCACTAGCCAGTGACCAGGAAGGCGATGAGCAGATGCCCACCGATGTCGGGTGCTTCAGGTGCGTTGACGGTCATCTTGACTCTTCAGCCACGAGGTCCGGGAGGCGATGTCGGTGACCAGGAGCAGGATTCGGGCTGTGGCTCGATGTTTGTCGAGTGCTGAGGTGTCAGCGACCGGATTGGACCCAACAAGCCTTGGCAACGGCAAGTCTTGAGTAAGATGAAGATCGTCGATGATGCAGACCAGCAAGGTCTGGGGAACTTACCCAGCAAGGGTAAGTGAGGGCAGGCCTGGAGCAACCAGGATGCCAAGTAAAGAAAAGATTGGCCTTCGTTAAGGGCTACTAGCCAACGGGCTAGCGACCGCGAAGGAGCCTCGTGACGCCGCACGTGGAGCTGGCTTACAGGACACTCGTGGAGTGGGGGCCAGTGATCTTCGGTGCAGGTGGTGCTGGAGGCTAGGGCTACTCGGAGCCCAAAGCACGACTTCTTGGGAGACCCAGAAGATGGTGCACTTGCAAGTGTGCTCGGTGTCCAGGGGTCATGGTCTCAAGTCACCCACGATAGCCACGGGCCTCAACTTTGCTGGGGACTCAGGGTAGCCTCGGGAAGTCTGAGAATCCACTTCTGGTGATGCGATGACTTCGGCGTCCGACGGGAGCTTCAGTGATGCGAACCGGACAGATGCTTCTTTGGTGCCTGCCAAGCAGGGAGTCACTCCTTGACCCCAAGGGAGATTCTTCAGTCCTCTAATCTTGTCGTAGAGCGTCGAAGGTCCAGGATTCAGTTTCAGAGTTTCGTCCAGGTATAATCTAAAGTCCTAAGGACTGGGTTCCTACCTTTATTCTAAAAATAGGGGATGGACTACTCTGTGGCCCCACCTATGGGTGGGTCAGGGCAGAGGGGTGGCTACACCCCTTTCCCTTTGTCCAGTTCGCGCCAAAGCAGGGGCTGCAAGCCCCTGATCCGGTTTGAACTGGGGTATGCACAGGGACACCAAATGTGCCCCCAGTGCAGGACTTCAAAGCACCCGAAAGTGCTCCCGCCCAGCCCCAATACACATTGTCCTGTCTGGGGAGGTGGTCACACCTCCCTGGGACAGGAAACCTATTGTCCAGGCCTCCCCTGCCGGAGTTTCGTCCAGCAGCAGGAGGCCAGACTCGTGTCTGTGGCAGCAGCATCCATTTTGTGATGCCAGGGCTCTGGAAAGAAGTTACCGGACTTGTCAGAGTTAACATGCCTTTCCCTCTAGAAGGGTGGAATGCTACCCCCGCCGCCAGGATTGGCGGGGGTAGTATTCCAAGATGTTTGACACCAAACACGACATGTTTAGGTGCAGCCATTCCAAAGTTAGCATTTTACCGCGAGGATATAATGCGCTTAAGAGTATATGGTCAGGCTGCACTACAAACAGCATCAGAGATGGTCTCCGAACGCTGCAGAGGGGCCCTGCTCATGCAGGGGCACCCTCTCACATAGGAACCACGCACTCTGCCTTTAGGATTGATAAGGCCTGCCTTAGGAGTGACTTATAGGTTTATATGTGTGTATGTATTTCGTGATATAGGTAACCTATATCACAGTAAGGAGTGCATGCACCACCTTACCCAGGCTGCAGTAGCAGACCTGTGGTGTCAGTTTGGATGGCCTTCCAGGGGTGGCATAATACATGCTGCAGCCCCTGGCAGGCCTCTGAGGTACCTATGCCCTTGGTACATAGTATACCATATACTAGGGACTTATAAGGGCACTCCAGATCCCAATCAGTGATGTGCCTAAGGCACATGGAAACCATTTTAGAGAGGAAGCAGCTAGGCTGGGGTTCTGATTAGCAGGGCCCCAGCCAGACTAATGTCGAAAAACAGTGAAGCATCAGCAAAAAGTGGGGGTACCCATGTGAAGCAGATCCTACTCTCCTACACTGAGACACACTTTACAAGCTGCTTCTGTGGGTGGCACAACCCGTGCTGCAAGCCCACCAGCAGCATTGGATTTACCAGCCCTCGGCACACTCAGTGCTCGGTACTAGGGTCTGACAAGTAAACCAATCATCCAATCATGGAGTCACTAATACCTACATCAATTCACGATAGGGAGCACTTGCACTTTGGCACTGATTAGCAGCGGCAAAGTGCCCATGAGCATCTAGTCCAGCAAAAACATATCGGCAACAGTGGAGGCATTACGAAAAAATGGAAGGGAGACCCACGCCAAGGATGCCAGGTCTAACAGTTATCCAATGAGATGGTTAGGCCTCTCAGTAGTAAAAAACACATTTGAGAGTTTTTCACTATAAGGACATGTAAAACTTTAAAAGTACATGCCCTGCCTTTTACTTAAACAGTACTCTGCCCTATGGACTTCCTAGGGCTCAAATTAGGGGTAACGTATATGTGATAAAAGGGGAGTTTAAGACTTGGAAAGGGGTTTTAAATGCTAATGCTGGTCACGCGGAAGATGATGTGACTTGGATAACTACCAGGGCCCTCGCCTGCCTGGGAACTCAGAGACTTAATTGCTTCTCAGTTGAGCCACCTGAGGACTGGCACCACCTTGTGGGGGACTGATGGTGGGTTGTGCTGTGTGCTGCGGTGGTACTCTGTGACCTCCACCCAGCTTGGGCTGTTACAGTGAGATGTTGTAGAACTGCAACTCACAGCACGCGGAGCAGACTTAGATGGGGTGCAGTAGAGTCCCAGGTTGAGGTTGGTCACTCCTGAATGCTTCTTTAAAGACTTATGGGATGATAGGACATACCCAGAAACATAAGAGGATCACTCCAGGAGTCAATCGGCTGATGGGGGCTGGACCTCCTTGGGCACGGAACTTGTGGCAGGCATAGCTGGACAGGCTCCTGTCGATAAGCTTGATGCTATTCTTGCACCCATTGGCTCAAACAGCGATCTGTTGGAAAGGAAGGTTGATTCACTTGTAGTAGACCTGGGTATGCTGAGGGATGATCAACGGACAAGGGTGGATCAAGTGAACAAGATGTGAGCCACTGTGAAGGATTTCACCCCGACTGTGAAGAGCCTTAAACAACAACGGTTGGCTGAAACCCACAGGATCTAACCTCTGGAGAGCAGAGTGGATGATCAGGAAGACTAGGCGCATTGTAATAATATTGGGGGAATGAGCCTGCTGAGGAAATCGAGGGGGGGTCAATTGTGGCTATCCAGGAGGACTGGTTACAGGAGGTGGCAGCACCAGAGAGACTGTCCACGTTTTATGCTCTGGAGTAAGCACACAGGGTACCCGCTTTACCTCCTAAACCTGGTGCATCCCCTCAGCCAGTGGTGGCAAGATTGTTGCATTTCATGGTCAATGGCTTCATACTGAAGCGGGCTAGCTAGCCCATGTGTGGTGGACAATGCTATGGTGTCCATACACCCAGACTTTACAATGCTAGTTCAATCCCACTTCTTCTTTGGCTGTGAAGAGACATCCTTAGGAGCTGGACATAGTTTAAGCACTGCTGTTTCCGGTACATCTGAGGGTCCAGGTAGATATTTTGTCTTGACCCTTTGGAGGCATGGTTCTAGTTGGAGAGCTACACGCTTGGGAGTCAGCCTGCTTTCCAGAGATCTACGAGTACCTCACTGGTTTGGAAAATAAAACAGTCCAGACATCGCCGAGGGTTACCTGTGAAGCAGAAGGTTGAATTGGGCCAAGAACGGGCGATTGACGCGTTGGTGACATTGAGTGGTTCCCAGAGGACGCTCAATGCAGGGACACATTCAGAAATGGACTCTGTTGCTGGTTCTGAAAGCATGGGAGACTCAGACACTGATCCTGCTTTACCAAAAGTTACTCCAAGTACAGCAGACTAACTCCTATGGTCTAGGTAAAGTTCTTTTACATGATGTTCTAAGAAGGTGTGGGGGTGCTCTGGGCAAGTTGACCTCCGCAATATTCAGAGTATCTCCTTTTCTTCTCCCCTCTTGGCTCTTCAAAGGGCAGCTTACGTAGGCTGATCTGGAAAGGCGGATACAAAATGTGGTTGACTTTGCTTTGGACAGTATGTTTGGTCATCACAGACCTTGGAGGGTGGTGTTGGAGATAAGTATAGTAGTTACCTATTTTTCTTTATTGTTCTTCATTATGAGTTTGTGCTGGAAAGGTGGCGATGGAAATACAAAATGATGTGGTTTCTTGTGGGGTGGGAATGTCTGGGATTCCCTTACTGCATCAAATAGGGGATGCCTGTGTCGACACAATTGGAAGGTTGGTTTTAACTGGTTACATGGAATGTCCGTGGCCTTAATTCCCCAAACAAACTCTGCAAAGTGCAGGCCTATCTTAAGAGGAGGGGTACACACATTGGTTTGTTGCTAGAAACAGATCTCACACATCAGGAGGGGCAGACCCTACAGACAAAATGGCGAGGGCAGCTGTATTTTATGATGTACTTGGAGTATGCAGCAGACTGCCACAACCCTAAAACCTGACACCTAATTGTTTCTTTACACTGAATATGCAGCATCAGATTGCAACACCAAAAACATGCTTAAAACATGTGAATCAGAATCCTGTGCTTCGCAAATCTAACCAGTATTTGGTTGCCTTTGGGATTTTTCTGTTACTACATCTGTTGTGTGTTTCCTGCTTGGCCCATTGTAGTTTTCCTTATGTTAGCATAACTGCACACTGTAGGCCACATTTTTCTCTGCACACGTCACTAGCTTTTGTGCCACATTGTACTTTCACACGGAACCTGCATATGTTTTTGCGTTCTGTTCTTTTCCTGGGATTTAGTCTGAACACCACAAACAAGATCAAATAACAATGATCCTTGTTATTCTTTCTGGCCAGCCACTAGCACCTAAACACAACAGAAGAATTCAGCTGTTGTTTATGTGCACACATGTCTTGCCTAATAGATGAGCAGATGAGCCAGAAACACACACCTGGAACAAGAGTTCTAAAACAAGAGCGCTGCATCTTGTGAGATGTAGAACGTCCATGCGTGTATGCCACGGTACGGGGTCCGCCACTAATCCCAGAGATCTTTCATATATAATCATTTAGCTTTAGTAGTAGGGGAAGGGGGTTTAGGCTACTCTGTCCTATAACATGACAGGGCTTTTCATGGTATATGGTGTATTAACCATGCTAACAGTATTTTTAGTGTGCATTTGTTTTCTAATTGTGGCACGTATACTGCATTTCAGAGCCAATACTTTAAATAAATACTCTAAACTTCCTTTTTGTGTCCTGGTTATTTTATTGTGGACAAGTATGAGCGAGAGAACGAAATGGTGTGTCTGTTACCGTGATCCCTGAGAGGGTCGAAAGTGTTGTTAGGCAAGTGAGGCACTATAGGTAGTCGGACTCGGACTCATAGATACTGAGGTGAGTATGGTGACCCAGTCCCTACATACTGATGTTCTATGGTTCCAAGCAATCCATAAACACAATTTATACAGGGAGCACTTGCACTTTGGCACTGAGAAGCAGTGGCAAAGAGCCCAAAGCATCAAGACCAGCAAAAACGAAATTCAGCACACAGCAAAAATACAGGAGGCGGCGGCCAAAAGACAGGGGAAACCACGCGAAGGATGCCAGGTCTAACAGGCTGCACTCCAGTCCATCGTTATTTTGTTCACCATGTCACCTAATGTTGGACCCATCTATATGCAAATCAGTCTTGGCTCTGCTCCAGTGGAAACAGTCCAGCTCGAACTGCCAAGCCCTCCCTCAACCGGAACACAAGCAACCAAAGATCTTCAGTTGGGTGTAGCTTGTCTCCAGTGGCACAGTGAGCATGGGACCCACATCTAGGTATACAAGTCGCACTTAGGGCAGCTTAGTGAAGCATATAAAAAGGTTATGGATGGAATGCTTGAATTAATCTCAGCCACTGGTAAAGGGTTTCCTTTGGAAAAAACAATGTTTGTTTGCTACACTGGTTCTGCTTGCCTATGGTTAATTTATTAATGCATTCCAATTGTGATGAACACACCAGGTTGCTTCTTGAATTCTGAGCAACTGTACACATCGGCTTTATGTCTTTGGTGTGGCAAAATTTCTTATGGCAATCTGGATACGTCGCTCTAAGTGTCAATAAAATGTGGTAGTTGTGGGGTGGCCTTCACCCTCATCCCATGAGCAAACGTAGGAATGTGATTAGTGGAATTAATGTTCGGAAGTATTTTGACTGACTGATTGATGAGCACAGGAGCATGTAGGTTTAGGCGAGGCATTTCAGGAAATACTCAACATTCCATTGTTGCATGCTCAACTCCGTCAACAACCATTGGCTCTTGGTTTTTTGACCAGCTTTTGTATTTAGTAGCAGCTGCCTTGACAGAATACGGTTTGGTCAAAACTGTCAGCTGGCAATATCACTACTGCCCTATCTGCTATACTTCCTTCACAGTTCAAATACAGTGGTTTGCAGTTTAATAAGTTGATGACTATGGCATTAGCAACATAGCCTCAGTTTGCACTATCGCCTGAGGTGTTCTTGTATATCTGCACTCTCGACAGAGCTTGCATTTAATAAATCACCCTGCTAACAAGTGGAAAAAAGCTGGCAGAAAGCCTATTCTTTGGTTGTCAAAGTAGCCCAAACCAGAGCCCTTCCAACTATAAAAGAACTATGTGTAAGGCTTGAGCCCAGCATTGGTAATACGGGGTCTGCATGGTGCCTTATCCTACTAAGGAAATATTATCTATGACTAAACAAATATCAGACAAAATCTGAACTCAAGCAAACTAGTTCACTCGGTGCAGTTTTGTGAGGATCTAGTAGATTCATACTCAAACTTTCACGACAATTTGATTGTACCTTAATAATCCATTGAATGTACAATGGTCCCTCAATGATTCACAAAAGTTAACTAAGTTGTGCCACTCATGTTCCTACTTCCCATCTCCCAGTATACAATTCCAGGCAGCAAAATGTCCAATGTCATCTGGCACTCTTGTCTTGGCTGTCTGTCGACTAGTCGTCTTTTCAACCCATTCTCCTCACCACTGATGGGGTGGACCATTTTCTTTCTTCCAGCTGGCAGCGCATCATTCACACTCTGTCTCCTGACCTCGTGTACCAATGTATTGTGCTCACAATGTCCCTTTACAAGAGGTGTGGTTGTGGCCACAGGAAGTGATAGCTGAATCGACAGGGTTACGGATCTGGCATTTCAATTACTAAGTACAGAGCCTGTGTGAGGGGCTAAGACACCCAAAGTCAAGAAGAACTATCCAACCACCATAATCCATAGACTGCAAATGCTCTCCGGAGCAGCTTTTGTCTCATGTCATGCTCCTATGCACTCTCCCCCTAATTAGTCAACCGACAGAGGAAAGTGTTTTGATATTATAAGGTACTGTAGTGCAAGTGAGCCAGTCAGAACGTTCTTTGACTTACTGTTTTGATGTTCGGTTGATGTTTTTAATGCTTATTTGCTTTTCTTACATAATCATGTTGTTGACTGTACCAAAGATGTATTAAGGTCTGGGTGACCTGAGTTTTGGAGAATGGCTCTGCTTCTTGATTCCCCTAAAAGAGGCGAATATGTTGTTAATTAAGCAGTGGTAAGACACATGTAGCTTGCTTCTCTATATATCTCTGTATGTTTCCTTATGACTCATTCTGGCTTATGGAAATTCATCATGGTCCTCATGAACATCTGTGGCTCTAACGAACAGTGATCTTGAGGAGACTGTATGCTTATCTCGTGATATTCAGTAGCAAGGAAGTTAAAATCTGATAGAAAGACCTCCATGTTATCCGTATTCAATTTTCTGGTAGTGTCACGCATCCAGGCAGCTTTGGCTTTATGCAGGAATGGAACTGCATAGTATATCCTTTACAGTGCTACACAAATAGGTGATAATAAAGGTGCATTAGGATATGAGTAGAAATTATAACGCAAAGACTGAATAAGGGAAAACAAAGGTGCCACGGAGATCATTAACCGGGTGGTGATTAAGGAAGCATCCTGGAGGACACCAAATAGAAGATGACGGGTCAAAGAATAAAGTGGTGGAATGATAACTGCAGGAGTGTGACCAGCAAGATTTGGCATCACCTCAATACAGTTGACCCAGTACCCAGTCCACACAGTTGAGATAGACTTGCTGAATTGGGTTGAAAGCTGTGGACCAGCCAACCTAATTAGAGCAACGGCATTACTGACATCCAATACTGTAAGTGCATCATTAAGGACTGAGATCAGTCCTTCCTCCCTATCATATGGTGGTCCAAAACCAGTTCGTACTAAACCAATACAATCCAATTTTACAAGAAAAGGCAAGAGTTGCATGCCCACTGTGCTCTCCTGAATCTTAGTTGACACGGGAAATAGAACAATCGGCCAGTAAGTGCTGTCAAAGTTGGGATCAGCGTTATGTTTCTTTAAGTGGGGGAACAAAATTGCCTCTTAAAGTAATGTTGGGACAGTGCCTTTGGTTAAAGAATTGCTGACGATCCAACATCATCAGAAATTCCAGAATAAGTGCAAGGAAAGAGATTTTTTGGGGCGTATAAGAAAACGTCATATATATACTAATGGTGATTACAATATTGTGCATAAATGTAGTTGTAAGCTGACTAGTTAGTCATATAATATTTCAATATACATATCAACCATACCGATGAGCTTAGCACAGCCCCAGAAATCTTACTGGTTTAGGGGAGCTGCATTCACCCATGATGAGCCTAAGGCATCTATAGGATGGGATAGGTGACAACATCTCTTGGTGATCACAGAGATTTCTGTTCTTTGTTTGAATCTTTCAGCAAATGTGGTAGGTAATGGCACCAAAGAGCAGATAAATTCAGTACTGTAAGTACGGCTGTGCCTTATTTACAGACAGTAATGTTTTGGTGCATCTCATGCACATTTCAACGCAAGTATGACTCCAGGTGCAGTGCCACAAACTAAGCCATAAAACAAATAATCCAGTCAACAAGAGCCACCCTTCCTTGTTCTGAAGTAGAGTCTCGAGACCCATACACAGATGCTTTCGACAGAGAGAATGTTGAGGAGAAATGCAGCCATTAACGCATAGACACTGAAAAGAGACTGTGCTTAACGCTGTAGAATTCATCACGAACCGAATACTGATATTATGCAGGTAAAGGCACTTGCTATTTCATAAGTACATTAATTTGAGATTTGAAAGACGAATTGTGTATTCTTTTTCTGTGTGGTCTGCTTTTCGTACTATATTGAATTGCTGCCACGTGGAACACGCATCTTTCATTAGAGTGCTTATTCCCATGACACAACTAATCTACACATAATGCAACTGGAGCAAGAGGAACAAGGGAAATAAGAGTTGACTGCAAAATAATTCCCTCCAAACACAAGCGTGTATGACTGACATTATTGTTACCTCAATTCATAAAACATGCCACCCCAGTATCAGGCTGAAATTTCAGCCTCGACATTAATAACGTAAAGGTTCTTGACAACATGGAATGCAGTCACTGCCTACACGTTATAGACTATCTAATACTTTAATGACATCCCTTATTGCGAGCGTATTTGCGAACATACTGCAAGAACAACCAAGAAGATTACAGCAAAAGCATACTCAATTAAAACAGATTTTACGGTATTACAAAATATTGTTGGCACATTTCTGCTGGGAGAAAATTGGAGATATATGGGAGAAATATAAAAGCTGATGGCATATATTGGTTTTTAGGTGTAATTAACACGGTATTAATTTTCGGCAGTCACACAGGCTCTGGAAAAAAGCTCCCAAAACTCAGTTCTTGCCCTGAGACTTTAACGCAATAATTTTATAATTGAATATGACACGTTTTAACGCAGAGATATGATACACTGTTTGGGATGGATTTGCGTTTGATCACTATGTATATTGCTTATTGGAAACCTGGCTTCTATTAATTTCTAAAAAAGATAGACACATTAAAAAAATTAAAGCTAGAAATGATGCGTGAGGTTGGCCCATGGCTGGTTGTGAAAGGACTGAAGGTCTGTCTGTTGGAATACTACAAGAGAAAGATTAGTACAGATTCTGTGGATGTTCACATGCTGGAAAGTAAGCTAGCTTGCTTTTAGTTAATGTCTATATCCAGGACCGAACAGGCCTTTTATTCCACCGGGCATTTCCTGGGTGGATTGGAGCCAGTGAAGGCTAGTTTTGAGAGTCCAGGGTCGTTGTTGGATCCTCTGTCACGTTCCCTAGATCCCTGATATTATTTGCAGCAGGCACAGGGAATGGGAGAGGGATAGAGAGAGAGCTAGATCAGAGAGGGAAAAGAGAGAGAGGAAAGAAGAAGAGAGACTGAATGGATTAATAGAGTGAGAGGAAGGGAGTTGTGCCAGTTTGAGCATTTTGCCAGGATAGCAATGTAGAAGCCATCTTTCTTATATGATACCAAATGCTTGAAGCTTCAGACCCTGTTAAGTTGACATAAAAATAACTGCACAAAATGCTTGTACTTTTCCATTTGCTTCAGAGACACAGCTTTTGTAACGCAAGGCTTGCTCAAGAAAAATACGTGACAGGGAAGATGCTCACGTAGACACAGACATTTCAGTATAGCACATTTCGCAATATGTCTGGTCCTTTCTATTATGTTGCAATAATTAACTGGGAAGATACCAAGGCTGATAGATTACATTACAGTGGAAAGTCCCCAAAGCTGCCCACTTGGGACACGTGGTCAGCAACAATATATTTTGGACCGTAAAAGGTATAGCACAATCTAGGCCTTTGCTAATTGGTCAAATAGATAGGGCTTAATTTGTGCTATGTATGTGATGATGCTGCATCCTTTTTTGGTTTTGGCCTATAAAAGCTGTCACCAACGTCACATCTTTGGGCATTCAGTATCTATGCTGTCTGTCTCCGTGCTGCACGTATTTGCATTGTTTGTTGGTCTCCAATAAATTGTGCCATCAATTGTGCTGACAAGAGACTTGTATTTGTGGTATTATTTCTTATTCTTTATTTCAGTTTCCACATTTGGTGGAGAATGCGGTTCCAGAATGCATGTCTTCTGCTGCGAAGGGCTGCTGCCTTCCCCTTCGAGCGGAGGTCTGAGGTCCGACAGCGACGCTTCCCTGCCTTCGAGGTCTCTCTCTCTTCCTCCGCTCTGGGCTGGATGCTGCGGCTGGCCGTGAGTAGTTGTCACATCTCTGGGCTTGCTTCCTGTTTCCCCATGTTCTCTCGGCACATACTGATGGCTTTGTGAGCCAGCTTTGATGGCTGGTGTGCCTGTTGTTGTGTGTTCTTTCTCCTTCTGCCTCACTCTCCTCCTCGTGGTTGGATTTAAAAAAAAAAAAATTGGCATGGAGTGGTCTGTGTCTTTTTGGGTTTGTCGCCACGCTGTCACTGACGGCTCTGTTGGTGGCTGTGTCTCTCTCTGGTGTGCACTTCTGGCGCTGGGCCAGTGTTGCACCGTCTTGTTGCCTCTATCCTCTGGGGGACACAGTTGCCGTCTCCTTGCGTATTTCCCTTCCGTTGTTCCTGGCGGTGGGCCAGTTACAAGGGGGAGGAGTGTGTGTTTTGATCTCGGTTTTGAGTTTCCTCTCATGTGTATCCTCTGATTGTGCTGTCCTCTGTTTTATTCCCTCTCTTTTTCCGCCTGCTGTCATTGCCACTGGGTGACCATTGGGTCACGGGCCCCATTGATTTTGAGGTTCCTTGGGCCTTGGCCATCTGCTGCTGACCTTCGCTTCCAGGTCCCCACCCTATGAAAGGTCCTGATTTCTGCCTCCAGACCCTGTTTCAGCCTGCAGTGACACTCTGAAGATGGTTCAGAGTGGGCAAAATGCTGCTCCTCCTGCCTTCGGTAACTCTCATAGCGGGGGGGGGGGCGGATGCTCCACTCAGCACTGGCTGGTCAACTCCTTGGTAAGATTTTTCTGCTATTTTATATTTTTTCTCCGTTCACTTCACCTGCTGCCTATGTCTCCACAGTGGCTCTGTGTATTCTTTTTACTGCACTGTGTGTGGGCATTCTTTGCCAAGCTTTCTTTTCTGGTCCAAAGGGGACCTGCATATGTTTGTTCCTGAGGGGACGGAAAAGGGAAAATTAGGGTGCCGTCACAGCTAGAGCACCCCTATTGGCTAGCCAGAGTTCTGAGGGAACTCAGTCAAGAGTGGGCTGACGAGCCCCTTTAGGACATTGGTTGGAGGGACTGGTGGAGGGTGGGTGATTAGCATCCCCTCCAGATTTCTGTTTCTAGGCATCCAGTGGCGCTCCAACCAGACTGATAGGTCCGGGGACCCTGCTCGGTGGGAGCAGGGTCAGGAGGATTCGGTGGGAATTCTCGGAAGTGGGCCCACGGGTGCGGTCGCAGTTTGAGCACACCCAGCGTCGCGAGGGGTTGTAACTGCAGATACTCCCCTGGTATTCTCTCACTGTCTATGATTCAGGGTTCACCTCGCTCCTTGATGATGTGCTTTGTATTTGGATTATACTTGCTGCACCGTCACCTTCACCACTGGGGTTCGGCGAGGGCAAACATTCGCATTTCCATGGCCACGCAGTAACTCCCTGAAAATAGGCAGCACAAGACTACCGATGTTTCAAGGAGGGTGAAATTCTGCAGTTTCCTGTCTTGCCTGCGGACACTCACTGGCTCCAGGGGTGGAAGGTGTCGGATGCTGAGAAAAGGAGGGGGGTGAACGCCTTGTTTCACACAGGGGAGGGATACATAATTTATTGTTTTCCTTGGTTTGCATTAATAAGTTTCTTGAGTTCTATGATTTTTGTTGCTAATACAAGGGCGGGTGTGGTTGAAAGGGAAGAATGGAAAAGGGGAGGATATAGGCAAACAGAAGAGGGAATATGGATAGGCCCAAATGGAAAACTATGTTGACCAACGATAATGCTTGCTCTCATGGCCCGACTTTTTGCTCCCATGGTCCATCACATGTAGGGCGTGATAGACTGATTAGACTGTTTTCCCAATGCTGGTACAACGGTAACATTGGAAAGGGTACTTCCACTGCCCAAGGCCACCTCCCATCCCAACAGGAAATAGACTTCATCAACATGTCTCCCTACTCAAAACTACAAGTACGTGTCGGTTATTGTGTGCATTTTCAGCACATGGACTGAGGCATATCCATCCAAGAACTGTGATGCACAAACTGTTGCCAAATGCATGCCTCCGGCAAGAGTTCATTCCACGCTTTTAAGTGCCTATGCTTTTGAGTTCTGACAATGGACAGGCGTTCATCTCACATGTGATTGAGGGGTTGTGCAAGGGGCTAGGAGCTACGCAGAAACTGCATTGTGCCTATCATCCACCAGCAGCAGGTGCTGTTGAGAGAAGGAACGGAGTGTTGAAATAAGATAGGCAAGATTCGTGCATCCGCTAAGCTGACCTGGATTGATGCACTACCACTTGCTCTGTTGTCCATGAGAAGCACCTCAGACAGAGTGACAAAGCTCAGCCCACATGAAACTCCGCAGTAACTCCGCCGCCACCACAGGAGTCTCCAGTGCCTTCCCCTGCATCACATCAAGGACAGCCTCGTTACAACATGTGTTCCACGAAAAGTACCAAAGGAGAATGGTATCCCAAGCTCATCCTGAAGGGTTGCGCGTGCTGCACACAGCAGAGAAAGGAAGTGTGTGTAAGCGGGCCCCAATGATACATCAACTAAAGACGTCTGGAACATCAATGCCCCAACCCCTCAGTCTGCACGTTGTGACAACGAGACATCTTTACCTTCCTCATCACTTTGTTTTCTTCATATTGAAAGTGCCTAAGTAATAGAAGTGCTAGTAACCTCTCAAATTACTTGAAGACAGGCACCAACGGTCACTTTTTCTGTTTACAGGTATGATTACTGAGGCTCTGCATTATTCCTCAGCGGACTTTTGAAGAGAGTGAAAGTGCAACAGAAGATAAGACATTCTTCCAACTAGTCACACTAGCCACACGTACCAATGACTGGAACAATGCCTCAAGACTTTCAGAACAATAAGAGAATATGGCCATGGGTGCTACTAGCAATATTATCCCCCATTGCTGCCGTTATAATGACTACGCTCTTTATAGTGTATTGTGCTCACACTGCTATACCTAGCACTGGCAGTGAGATACTGCTTAAATGACAGAGAGATATTGTACCAAAATGAATAAAAAGAATAGATAGACTCACCTGGAAGTTCCATTGCCAATGTTACAGACCACAACATTTAGAAATAGCATTAGGAAAGGTTTGGTAAAGTACACACCACAAATATAATTAAGAATTGACTAGGTGTTATAGGACACAAATTGCAAAGAATACGACAGAAAGGGAACATATTGCGAAAGGGCACGAATGATAATGCTGGGTAGCAGTGGTAGTGTTAGTTCTCAGAGGTTTGCAAAGTTCAGAGTAGTGGGTTGCACTATGGTCAGGATAATTGCACTAACTGGGCACAGTACAACTGTACTAGTTTCAACACCCTGCCTACTAAGGGGTAATTTTGAGGTACCAACATGATGCTGGGGAGGCCCTGCGAGTAAGATGTAGTGATTTGGTATCAGATGGGGCAATGTAGAAGCCATCTTTCTTATATGATACCAAATGCTTGAAGCTTCAGACCCTGTTAAGTTGACATAAAAATAACTGCACAAAATGCTTGTACTTTTCCATTTGCTTCAGAGACACAGCTTTTGTAACGCAAGGCTTGCTCAAGAAAAATACGTGACAGGGAAGATGCTCACGTAGACACAGACATTTCAGTATAGCACATTTCGCAATATGTCTGGTCCTTTCTATTATGTTGCAATAATTAACTGGGAAGATACCAAGGCTGATAGATTACATTACAGTGGAAAGTCCCCAAAGCTGCCCACTTGGGACACGTGGTCAGCAACAATATATTTTGGACCGTAAAAGGTATAGCACAATCTAGGCCTTTGCTAATTGGTCAAATAGATAGGGCTTAATTTGTGCTATGTATGTGATGATGCTGCATCCTTTTTGGTTTTGGCCTATAAAAGCTGTCACCAACGTCACATCTTTGGGCATTCAGTATCTATGCTGTCTGTCTCCGTGCTGCACGTATTTGCATTGTTTGTTGGTCTCCAATAAATTGTGCCATCAATTGTGCTGACAAGAGACTTGTATTTGTGGTATTATTTCTTATTCTTTATTTCAGTTTCCACAGCATTTGGTTCCCCAATTCGGTCTTGTCTATACCCATTGGTGAATGCCAAGACGTTGATTCATATTTTGAAAACTAGAAAGTTGAAGTTGGCAAATCATGTGCATGAGTTGCAGATGACATTGATATTCGTTTTGAACCACTGGAGGGTCACAACCCTTATGTATTAATCATGATGGAATTTGGGATATGCTCCAGTGGCCAGGCTTAGTGGCTGGTAGATTGACATTAACAGATCACCAAAGTGGATCATTGACAATAACACACAAAGTAGAAACTGAATGGCATAGTGGATCTGGCTCACCACATCTCTCTACATTTAAAAGGCATACTTGATCAAGGCAATTTGATTATACTATGGTCTCTACAGCAATCTGGCTTGATCCTCACATTGAAGGTGACTTTGATGTTCTTTGGCACTCAACTTCTGCAAGATGTTGGAAACGAACTGAGAGTACTATCTCTTGCTATATTCATTTCCAATAAACATAAATTTATCAAGTGGGAATCTTTGTCTCTCTGGTTTATTCTCCCTGACATTTCTAGTGAATGCCTTCAAGAGTGTCCTAATTCTGGTAGTATTCCACGAGCCCACAAACACCTGATGAGGAAAGTTAAATTGCATCTTACAAAGCTCATGGTTAGTATTATATTTGGTTCTAGCAAACATTGAACTTCTAATATGCAGTGCGGGTAGGATAAGGTAGACAAAGGTATTCTACCAGACTGTTGCCTATTAAATACCATCCTACAGAAATATCAGAGCTATAATGTCGACTACCACAGTGTTGTGAAGGTAAGCATATCTATGTAAGTATACGTTTACAGTTCCTAATTCATATATAGGCAACTTGATGACATATATATCTTCAAGGTATGTAAATGCGATAATAAGAATAGTAAAACTATACTTGCCTTCACAATATTGCATAGTCACTGTTATGACTATGATATGTTTGTAGGGCAATATTTTCTGACATAATATTTTGATATGCAACATAGGTCCTAATTACGATGCGGTTTGGACCGCAAATGACGACTTGTAGGTTGCGGTCCAAACTGGATCCACTGCTGCGGTCCGACTGACGTATTAGGATGCGTGCGTTCGGAGGCAGCAGTCAGAAGGACCACCCAACGCCTTCCAATGGGCTCAAAGAGCCCGTCGGTCGGTTGAAAGCTCCTCATAATCCCTCAAGGACGGCGTTTCCGCCATCGGAATTATTGCCACTGCGCATCAATATATCAGTATTATTTTGATATTATTCCACAGGAGCCATTGTTTTTGCTAATAATCGGAGTTATGATGGCACTTTCCGGCAGCCATTTCATGTCAGCCTTTCCGACATGAAAAGGCTGTCAGAAAGTGTCTTTGGGGGCCCCTATAAGGGCCCACTGCCCTCCGTATCTAGGCCAGGGGGGCATCTACAGTGCCCCCCCTGAAAATCCCTGCACAGTGTGGAGGGATTTTCACAAACTCCCACTTCTCAATGGGAGCTTGTGCTACGGGCAGTTTCTGCCCGCCGCACAAGCTCCCATTGAGAAATGGGAGTTTCCGACCACATTATGTGCGGTCGGATCGTAATTAGGTGTGAGGAACCGCCGTCCTATGGTCGGGCGGTTCCTTCACTGAAACAGTGTCGGTTGGAGGCAACTCCGGCCAACATCGTAATCAGGCCCTAAATGTAAGAGTTGCATTCTTGAACCAGAGTAATAATGAAGATATTTAGGTCTGAAATTGTATGGAATAATAAAATCAATTGATTGGGGGAAAACATGCGGGGGGAGAGGAGACAGGAAAGCACACAGTGAAAAGAAAAATGTTCATACTGACGACACTCTGGTGAGTTTGGGAACAGCAGGGCAAATGTTCACCGGCAAATTAGGCCTCATTTATGACAGGGTCAGCAACGTCTGACCGCAGTGTAAACTATTGTTTGCACAGATGTTGGAATTATGAGTTGCGCTTACTTTATTGTACCTGATAAAGTCTGATGCCCCTGTTTGATTTTAACCAGTCAAGTCTATCAGAATTTAATAGGGTAAAAAGATCCTACTAATTATCTGGGCAAGAGAATTTTGGTTCAATAAGCACCAACATCCATATGTTATTCCCGATTACTGTGGAAAATTCAAATTAGGTACCATATATTGCACCCAATAAATTCCATATCATGGGGTGGTAGATTTGATCAGATAGAATAAATACTGAATACCCCTACTGAGTACTCTTAATTAGGGCCTTACTGTGTAAACAATAGGGCTTATGTGTCAGTCTGGTTTTCTCCATTCCATTAAAGTACAGCCCAGATCTTGCTCATTTTACCATGAGTGAATGCCCCTTGCTTAGTTAGAATCTCAGGGGAGCCATGCAGAAGTGATTCAACACATTTGAGGCACTATAAAAAAAAGATTGTAAACATAATAATTAAAGGTAACCGAATTCTGTACTCCAGGCAAGAAGTGCAGATTGTGCTTCTGCACCAAAAAAGATATGCTTGCTAATACATTGAGCTACTGGCCAATGTTTTTGGAAGATTCACTTATCAGAGTCTATGGCAAGTTCCTATTAGGCCTCCTAAGATCATGGCTAAAAGGTACATCTTCAACAGTGTTTCACAAAAGTGTGAACACTTTAGAACACAAATTCATCTCTAATTGATCATCATGAAATGCATTGATTATCGGTGGATTGCCTTCATAGAATTCAAAACAATGTTGAGAGGTATAAATTGAGAGCTGGCTTGGAAGTCATCGGTTTAGTGGTGGAGCACATGCAATAGAACACACGTTCAGTTACTTTTTAAGCAAGCTATTGCTACAGCAATGATTTTTACACCAATTTGTGTTGGCATCGGTTTTGCGTGGTGTGCTTGTTAATGATATTGTTTTTACACTGTGAGAATTTAAGCATAGTGCATAAAAGGTGAATGGCCAATCTGCAGATGATTTTGCCCTCAAGAACTTTCAAAAAGGTCTTCAAAACCTATTGAACAGATTTTATTTTTTATCACAAGAATGCTTATGGTCAATTTGAAAAAGGCAAAGTGAATGACAGTGAACCTATACAAAGCAAAAGAACAGAATGGGCTTTCTCGCTTGGGTGGAAACATTTGGACTAAATTCAGCACTTTGATTATTTGGGCCATAGATTTGCGCTACATGACACATATATATTTGCCAGAGGCTGAGACAGTATTGGTTAAATGGACCATGGCTTTGACGATGTTATTTATGAGTTTTGGGGTAGTACTACTGATCCAGCTGTGTACTAACAGCAGATACTCCACTACCATATACTCACCTGGGCCCATATAACTACTTCCACAAAAACACAAAGTAGACCGCTGGAAAACTTAGTTTATGATTTTCATACTTCAAGATCTAGTTATTTATTTTCCCTAACTAAACCTTTCACTGATCAATTAGTTCTTTCCTCTGGTCAATGGACCATTAGTTGGAACTAGTTGATGGTGATATTAACATAACTTATTAAACATTTCTCGATTAAAATGGAATAATCACAGACTCGGGAAGTTTTAAAACCTTTATCTAAATTAGTTGCGTGTGAACCATCTCAACCGTTTCAGTACAAACACCCTCATTCGCAAGAGTGTCAATTCAATTAAGTTTCAATAGGTAATAGCAATTTCAGATTCACACAATAACTATGCTCAGAAAGAAGAGGACAGAGAGAGAAGAACATCTGTCAATACGATGAATTTATAATTACCAAGTATGGTGTGAAGACCAACCCCCTGGCCAAAGGGCTGGTAAGGGTCCCCCGGGATAGATCAGGAGACAAAGACTTCAGGACAGGAATCAGGACAGGATACTTCACCTCTCTAAATACCGACGACTGCGTCGCACCCCTCTCTGACACTCTCTTCCTCCTCGTGGTTCTTCTGCGATCTTCTTTCTAACCCAATTAAGTTAAATAGATGGTTCTGCATTCGATTTCTTTATCAGCGTCTCACTGCATCAGCACCACCCCCAGCACCGACAGCATCCCGAGCTCTGCTTCTGTGCTCCCGTTAAGCTCCGTGTCAGCTCTCGAATCATCAGCAAGACTCCCGTAAAGCTAAACTAACTAACTGTAACTACCTTAATTATACCTTTCCATAACCATGTACCACCCATTGTTTCAATTTCACAAAATACTAACTCTGATTGGACAGCCGAGGGGGGATGATCATCACACCATGCTTACATTTCACTTATTTCATTAAACCATTGTTTTCAAATCCCTCCCCTCAAACTTTATTAAATCATTTCCTTTCCCATACATCTCCAAACTTTATTAATACAAAATGTTGCGATGTCATAAATAAAGCTCCTTCATATGAACTCTTCACCCTGATGTTCCAAGGGCACATCTTCGCTGGCCTTGGACGCGTCACAAGTCCTTACTCATCTTTCTTTATTCTCTCTCTGGTGCGCATGCGTGAGGTCAAGTCAGTCAGCTCGATTCAGACAAGTCTGGAAGGCCCAAATGCGCACTAATAATAAAGTCAAAAGAAGAAATGTTATTTTCAAAAATAAATGGTTTCACTGTACACCACCAACCTCTACTCTATCCCACTTTATTTATTATTACCCTTTCTGCATTTGCGTTAGTATAAAACTTATTTTCTATTTCAGCCAAGCAGGTGCCATGCATGTGAGCTTTCAAGCGGCCATTTTATTGTCTATTGCGCAGGCGCAAGATTTTCCCTCCAAGCATTAGTATGTCATACTACGTAGATGTAGTAGACGCATGCGCAGTAAAGATCCCTTGTTAAAGTGCGTTTTAGTCCTTCGTTCATGTTTTTGCAGTTAGTAAACACATAGGCAAGCTTCACTGTCCCGCGTGTCTTTTTCTAAATGGGAATTATTACTTACAAACACGTTGTTAGTAATTCGTTAATGAGTTAAAACGAAAGGATTGCTTCCGAGCAAGTCTCATTTGAGAGTCCTTGCTCCATCACTACCTAGCATCTCAAGAAGTATATAAAGCGCCAGGGGTTTCAAATGGTTTGGATGCAGTATAACCTTGGGTACAATTTAACTTCTGTAGTTTAGGAAGAAAGTATGATATATTTTTTAAATGTTTTCTCTGAATGTACTCTCACTGCCCCAGTGATAAAGGAGCTGAGGGCCTCATCTACAAGAAACTGATGCAGCGCCATTTAGCTGCGCCATGCTGTGTCATTTTCAAAGCACAGGGATGTGTCGTATTAACAACAATACGACGCATCCATGTGCTTTCCCCTGCACTGGCGCTCAATTGGCTGCCATGTTCCAGTGCAGGCACCCTTGTGTCATTTTGCAAGGGTGCCTGCACTGTGGGGATGATTGTTTTTCTGCAGGAAAGGACACCTTCCTGCACAAAAACAATCCTTAATGGCATTTTCCTCTTTCAATGCATGCTGCATTCTGCAGAATGCAGCATGCATTGAAAGAGGAAAAACAACGAGAAATAAAAGTATTTCTCTTCGTTGCACCATTCCTACGCCTCCCCTGGGGAGGAGTAGGTTTCTGACGCATTCCCAGTTTTACAAAATGTTGTAAATCGGGGAATGCATCAAGTTCCATGGGTAGAATGTGTGGATACCCATAGCAACACCCATGGGAAAAAACTTTAACACAAGTACATACCTTGGTTAGCTTTTCTTCTTGAGTGGCTCAACAGACATTCACTTGCTTCCAAAATACTTATGAAAGTCACAATAATCATTTGGGACCTCCACCCCCTGTGCAGAACTACATGTTTTTTGCACCCTATTTAGGACTTCACTGATAACTAAATTAGAACAGGAAGAGAACTCTGGACTCAGGCAATTAATGCCCATTTGCAGACACGCACGGCAGATATTCTACACCTCTTCTATTTTTGCTTATTCTAAAATACTGCAAGTCCACATTGGCTACACTCACAGCTATCAGACAATAACATCAGGTCAACTGTCAGGGTATCACAGTTGTGTAAATGAATATTGAATATGGCCACGAATATAGAAGTGTCTAAGCATGCTGAATATTCCTAATGAAGAAAAGATAACACCAGAAAAACCTAAATGGCACTCTGGATGGCCATTGAGGGTTCCCTTAAACTACAAATTATTACCCAATAGCTATTGAACAATGATTTGATGATATCCTCAAATATATACCACGGCCCCGCGATGTACTAGATAAAACTATGCCTGGAAGTTTTTTTTATAAAGTGTTTGATATATGGTCAAATCACACTGTTTGACAGATGTAACTGATTCTTCATTTCATATGGCAGCAACAAACGTGGCACCAGACAGGGCTGCTAGAAAGCAAACACTGAGATTTGTACCACTACAATGAGCACTGGAAGAAGGAATCTACATGCAGATGCCACATAAAAACCAAGGTGTGGGCCCTGTGGACAATCAGCTCGAGTACGATGATTTAGCAAAATAAGGGTCTAATAATTTCCACAATGTAACACACAGACTTTACCTGAGACATGCTGTTAGACTTGGCATCTTTTGGCGTGTTTCCCCTGACTTTTTGCTTTCTGACCTCCCGGTTTTGACTCTGTTTTTGCTGGTGTAATGATTCTGCGCACTTTCCTCACTGCGGTCCAGTGGGAAAGTGCAAGTGCTCCTGTATAAAATGTATTATGGATTGATGTTTCCATGATTGGCCTATTTGGTTTATGTGTCAGTCCCTTGTAAAGTGCACTGCACTGCGAGTGCCAGGGCCTATAGACCAAATGCTGTTGGTGGGCTGCAGCACTGGATTGTGCCACCCACGCAAACAGCCCGTAAAGTGTAACTCGGGCCTGCCATCGCAGAGCCTGTGCGCAGCCTGGGGCTGCCATGTCGACTTGGCAAGTGCCCACACTTGCAAGGCCCTAAACCTTCCCTTTGCTACATGTTAGTCACCCCTAAGGTAGGCCCAAGGTACCCCTGTGGGCAGGGTGCGTTGTATGCGAAAGGTAGGACATGCCCGGGTGTGTGCGGCATGGCCTGATAGTGAATTACAGCCTAGTTCGTTTTTCACTATTGCAAGGCTACCTGTTCCCCCTAGGCCAGAACGGGCAGTTTTGATTATTACAGCTTATAATCCTAACTGACCCCGGGAACATGGTAGGAAGTCGAGTTTAGTATGCCTGGACTCAGAATGATAAAATGCAGCTTTCAGTGAAGTTGGTTTTAACATTCTGTGTTTGAAAATACCACTATTAGAAAGTGGGTATTTTCTTGTCTAACCATCCAAGCCTGCCTCTGCGAGGTTGTGTATTCCTTGTCTGGAGTGTGAGTGACAGGGGCTGGGGGATGCCAGGAGACAGGGTGAGTCAGCACAGGGCTGAATAGCAAGATCTACATGTAGATGGGTGGGAGGGGTCGCACCTGGGCCCTGAATAGGACCGTGCCTTCCCTCCCACAATGCTGGCTCCACCTCCTGTGGTGCGTCTGATGTCCCTGGCCTGCTCACTGAAAGAAGGGACGGAGACTTGTCAACAAAGTGCTCCAGAACTGGTTTGGACTAGGCAAAGGCCTCTCTGCCTTCAGAGAACAAAGGAATTTGGGATATAAATATTGGGGCCCTGACCCCATGAATTTAGATCTCGCTGGAATCAAGGAACCTGCCAAGACAAAGAGCTGGAAGAGCTGCCAGGAGGAGTACTGCCCCTTTGCTGTGTGGTTGCTTTGTTGGGTTGGCCTGCAGCTGCTGCTTCTGCCTTGGGCAGTGAAAGGACTGGACTGAACTTTCTACAAACTTGTGCTGAGTATCTCCGAGGGCCTGAAACCGAGCTGGCCTCCTGTTAAGAAGTCTCAGGGACTACAAAGACTTCACAAGCCTCTGGGTACCGCTTCTGGAACGCTGTTTCAGTTGCCACAGAGGAAGGGAACTGCAACCGACTCCGTCAACCGAATCCATCCCTGGCCGGTGACCTGTTTGCACCGCAGACCGCATCGCCCCGCTTCGCATCGCAACCCTGGTCTCACCGTGGGCGACGTCCGCCGCCGCCAACATCGAGCCGCTGCTTGCACCGTGACCTGTGGGCACCGCAGTTCGCATTGCATCGCTTCACTGTGCCAGCCGGACCAGACCGACGAGGTCGCTGCAACTGGCTCAAGAGTCGTGACCGCACCGCATTTGGGGCACCGCTCGCACGTCTGCGACGCACCGCTCCGACTCGCACCGCTGTCCGATGCCGGCTCCCGCACTCCGGCTAGGTCGCCTGCATCGCAACCTGTCAGCACCGCATCGAGCATCGTCTCGCCCTGCATCGCGCGCCTTGGACTCACCGACTCCGTCTGCACGACGCTCATCGAGCCGCTGCCTGCACTGCATCGAGGGACACCGCACCTTGCATCGCTCCGTCTTGCACCGCAACCGCGACGAACGCCGACCGGCTCGTACACTCCGTACCAGCCACAACGAGAAAGGTACTGTAACCGAGTCTGTTCATGACTCTGCTGGCCCGTATCGACGCGGTCGGCTGGAACTGTTAGACTCTGTGGTTTTCAGCATCACGGTAGGCTCGGACGGAGCTACCGACTCGTACGAACTTTGCTTTTGTGCTATTCCTGCAAAGAAGAAGTTACTGTATCAAGCATTCATTTTTAAAGTACAGTATTGTGGATTTTTGTCGTAATTGGTCTTGTCTTGAGTATATAAAATATTGGTTATTTTTCTAAACTGGTGTGGTGTCCGTTTGTAGTGCTTACACTGTATTACTGTTGGTTATGTGCAAATGCTTTACACACTGCCTCTGAATTAAGCCTGACTGCTCGTGCCAAGCTACCACGAGGGTGAGCAGGGGTTACTTCACGAGTGTAACAACCCTTACCCTGACTAGGAAGAAGGGTCCCTACTTGGACAAAGGTGCAAGCCCTTGCCAACTAGAGATCCCATTTCTAACATTGGTTGTCAGCGGTGAGGATAGGACTTGTGTTTGCACTTGACTTACAGTGATTGGTGTGCACTACTACCATATCGCAGACCATTACGTACCACATACTGGTTCTTTTTCTTTTGGCCTATTTTTGATCTTGCCAGTTTTCAACTCACGACTTTTGTCATGCCTGAATCAATTGCATCATCCGTTGCATCTCTGGAAGTTATCTTTGAGGAGGACAGGTTGGAATGCTACGCCGTAAAGGAGTTACGAGCGATTTGTAAAAACCTGAAAGTCCAAATTAAAGGCTTCACAAGGAAGGAGGAGCTACAGAAGGCGCTGAGGGCCTGGGTAGCAGCCAGACATGCCAATGGGCAGCCTGGTGATCTCAGTGAGGAGGTGGAGGAGCCTATTTCCAGGGTGGATGTGCTTTTGGGTCGGGGGGAACCCGCCAGGTCAGGCAGCAGCAGTCTGTCCCCAGAGGAGCTGGAGGACAGGCGGGAGGCAAGGCAGTTTGAGCTGCAGAAGCTCAGGCTGGAGAGTGAGCGGGAGGAGAAGAGATTGGCCATAGAGGAGAGGAAGATGCTCTTAGAGCATGAGAGAGAACTGAAGGAGCTAGAACTTAGGAGTAAGTCAGGCTCAGATGGTGGCAGCAATTCGTCCAGAAAGGCAGACAGGATTGTGCACATTCCCAAGAACGTAGGCAAGGAGTTCAAGAAGGGGGATGACATACAAAGGTGGTTTCAGGGTTATGAGGCAGCCATACACATGAATGGGGTCCCTGAGGAGAATTGGGGAGCAGGATTGTGGCCACTTTTCCCGGAAGAAGAAAGGTATGCTCTGATAGCTTTGGGTAAGGGGTATCACCTCACCTATGCTGACATGAAGGATGCCCTTCTCACGAAGTATGGTCTTACTCCTGAAAAGTACAGGGATCAGTTCAGGTCCAGTAAGAAGTCTGATGCCAACACTTGGTTGGAATGTGTGGATGTGTTCTGCAGGTCTCTGGATGGTTGGGTGAAGGGCAGTAGTGTAACAGATTTTCAGGGGCTCTACAACTTGATTGCATGGGAGCACTTGTCTAGTCTATGTTTTGCAGATCTGCGCCAGCACCTAGTGGATAGTAAGCTAACTGACCCCAGGAAGCTTGCTATGGAAGCGGACCGCTGGGTGAGTACCAGGGTCCACAAGAAAGCGTTTGGGGGAGACTCAGCCAAAGGTGGGCAGGGTCCCCAGCAGAAAGGTGGGGGGGACAAGGGTAAAGCACAGGAGTTCTCTAAAGGGCCCCAAACTAGTACCCAGGGTAAAGGTTCCCAGCCCCCGGTGATAAGAAGAAAGGGGTCTCTACAGGGAAGCCTGTTGAGACCGGCCCCCGCAAGTGTTATGCATGTGACCAGGTAGGTCACTTTAAGGGGGACCCCAAGTGCCCGAAGGGGACACAGCCACCCACCGGTGGACAGTCCAAAGTGTTGGCTAGTGTAGCGCTTGGGGAGGAGGGGTGCCCACAGGAGGGTGGGGATCCCGCAGAAATGACCCTTGTCTCACTAGGGGACAGTGAGATGGTCCCAGGAAACCAGGTGCCCCCTAACACAAAGAAATATAGCACCTGGGTGACCATTAATGGGAACAGGGTAGAGGCTCTCAGAGATACTGGAGCCAGTGTGACCTCAGTCCGGTGTCACCTGGTGTCTGAGAAGCAAGTAGTCCCAGGAGCATTCCACCAAGTAGTTGCTGTCGACAACTCTGAGCGCCAGTGTATGGTGGCGCAGGTTCCCTTTCAATGGGGGGGGGGTCTCAGGTCCCTTGAGGGTGGTTGTGAGCCCTACCATGCCTGTAGATTGTCTGCTAGGTAACGACCTGGGGCAGTCCTCATGGAAGGAGGTTGAGCTCAGGTCTCACTTGGAGATGCTTGGGTTGCCAGAGTGGGCATGCTTGTCTACTCGGTCAATGGCAGCCAAAAAGGGTGATCAAGAGGACTTGGAGCCTGAAACAGTGGCCCAAGTCCCTGCCAAGAGAAAGGGCAGGGGCGCGGGAAACCGGCCCCGAAGTTCCCACGGACCGGGAGGAGGCGGACCTCGAGGGGGACGCCCCGGTGCCTACAGGGGAGCAGGTAGCCGAACTGGGAGACATCTCTGAGCTGACCCATTGGCAGCAAGAAGGGGGTCCCACCAGGGAGGAGTTCTGCAGGGAGCAGAACGAGTGCCCTACTCTGGAGGGTCTGCGGCGGCAGGCTGCAGACCAGGCAGCTGGTAATCAGTCCGGGTCACATCTGATCTACTGGGAGAGTGGTCTCCTATACAGTGAGCCTAAGGTTGCTGAGCCTGGGTCAGCCCGTGTGCTGGTGGTACCCCAGCGCTTCAGGACCTTCCTACTGGGTCTGGCTCATGACGTGCCTTTGGCAGGACATTTGGGGCAGGACAAGACCTTTGACAGGCTTGTCACCCACTTCTTTTGGCCCCAAATGCGAAGGCAGTCAGATGCACACTGTAGGTCTTGCCAAACTTGCCAGGCAAGTGGTAAGAGTGGGAGGAAGGTCAAAGCTCATCTCCAACCTTTTCCTGTTGTTGGAACACCCTTTGAAAGGATAGGGATGGACATTGTGGGGCCACTGGATCCCAAGACAGCCATGGGCAACAGGTACATCCTGGTCTTGGTGGACCATGCCACCCGGTACCCGGAGGCAATCCCTCTCAGGACAACGACGGCGCCAGTGGTGGGCCGGGCGTTAATGGGGATCTTTTCCCGTGTGGGATTCCCCAGAGAGGTGGTTTCTGATAGGGGGACCAATTTCATATCGAAGTATATGACATCCCTGTGGAAGGAGTGTGGTGTAACCTACAAGTTCACCACTCCTTACCACCCACAAGGAAACGGTCTGGTGGAGAGATTCAACCAGACCTTGAAAGGCATGATCAAGGGTCTAACAGAACCCATGAGGTGTAAGTGGGACGTCCTCTTGCCATGCCTGCTCTTTGCATACAGGGAGGTGCCTCAGAAGTCTCTTGGGTACAGCCCCTTTGAGCTCCTGTATGGCCACCCTGTCAGAGGACCTCTGAGTTTGGTAAAGGAAGGCTGGGAGGCAGCTCCCAGGAAAACTCCCCAGGATGTATTTAGCTACATGCTGGCCTTTAGAAACCAAACTGCCCGCTTCAGGAAACTCGCTCAGGCGAACCTAGAAGCAAGCCAGGAAGAAATGAAGAGATGGTATGACCAGAATGCCACTCTGGTCGAATTTCAACCTGGGCAGAAAGTGCGGGTCATGGCCCCAGTGGCACCTTGTGCCTTGCAGGACAAGTGGACTGGGCCATATGAGGTAAAGGAGCGCAAAAGTGACGTCACCTACCTGGTGGATTTGCAGGCTCCAAGGAACCCTTTGAGGGTCCTTCACGTGAACCGCCTCAAGCCCCACTTCGAGAGGTCCGAAGTGAGTATGCTCTTGGCGACAGATGATGGGGTGGAAGAGGAGAGTGAGCCTCTCCCTGACCTCCTGTCTACCAAGGAGCATGATGGGTCAGTAGAGGGTGTGATCCTCTCCCCTACTCTGACTCAGGAGCAGCAGGGTGACTGTCGCCAGTTGTTGGGACAGTTCGCCCCACTGTTCTCTCTGATCCCCGGTGTTACTCACTGGTGTACCCATGACGTGGACACCGGTGACAGCCCTCCTGTGAAGTACAAGATTTACAGGTTGACTGACCGGGTCAGAGCCAGCATCAAGGAGGAGGTCTCTAAGATGTTGGCGTTAGGGGTGATTGAGCCCTCCCACAGTCCTTGGGCCAGCCCAGTGGTCTTGGTCCCAAAGGCTGCGGCGCCCGGTGCCACTCCAGAACTCCGGTTTTGTGTGGACTACCGTGGGCTCAATGCCGTCACCAGGACTGACGCGCACCCCATCCCCAGAGCTGATGAGCTCATTGATCGGTTGGGAGCTGCCCGGTTCCTCAGCACGTTTGATTTGACGTCTGGGTACTGGCAGATTGCCTTAACCGATGGGGCCAAGGAGAGATCAGCATTCTCAACCCCAGAAGGTCATTACCAATTCCGGGTGATGCCCTTTGGGTTGAAGAATGCCCCTGCCACCTTTCAGAGGTTGGTCAATCAGGTGTTGGCTGGGCTGGAGGATTTCAGTACCGCCTACCTGGATGACATTGCTGTGTTCAGTTCCAGCTGGGAAGAACATTTACAGCACCTTGAGAAAGTGTTGAGGGCTCTGCAAGGTGCAGGCCTCACGATCAAGGCCAGTAAGTGCCAGATCGGGCAGGGTTCTGTGGTGTACTTGGGACACCAGGTAGGAAGCGGCCAGGTGGCGCCCCTACAACCCAAGATTGACACCATTCTGGCTTGGGAACCCCCAAGACCCAGACAGAGGTGAGGGCCTTCTTAGGTCTCACCGGCTATTATAGGAGATTTGTTAAGGGCTATGGCACCATCGTTGCCCCCTTAACAGAGCTGACCTCTAAGAGGCAGCCCAGGAAAGTGATCTGGACTGAGTCCTGCCAGAAAGCTTTTGATGCCCTGAAGGCAGCCATGTGCACGGCGCCCGTGCTCAAGGCACCTGACTTCTCCAAAGAATTTGTCGTGCAGACTGACGCTTCAGAGCATGGTGTGGGAGCGGTGCTCTCACAACTGAACGAAGAGGGCCTGGATCAGCCTGTGGTCTTCCTTAGCAGGAGACTACTTCCCAGGGAACAGAGGTGGAGTGCCATAGAAAGGGAAGCTTTTGCTGAGGTCTGGGCGCTGAAGAAGTTGAGACCATACCTGTTTGGGACTCACTTCCGGGTTCAGACAGACCACAGGCCCCTCAGATGGTTGATGCAAATGAGGGGTGAGAATCCAAAACTGCTGAGGTGGTCCTTCTCCCTACAGGGAATGGACTTTACGGTGGAGCACCGTCCTGGTACAGAACGCGCCAACGCAGATGGTCTGTCCAGGTTCTTCCGCCTTAGTGAGGAGAACTCCAATGGGGTTGGGTAGTTCTCCCTACTTTCAGCTGGAGGGGACATGTGTTAGACTTGGCATCTTTTGGCGTGTTTCCCCTGACTTTTTGCTTTCTGACCTCCCGGTTTTGACTCTGTTTTTGCTGGTGTAATGATTCTGCGCACTTTCCTCACTGCGGTCCAGTGGGAAAGTGCAAGTGCTCCTGTATAAAATGTATTATGGATTGATGTTTCCATGATTGGCCTATTTGGTTTATGTGTCAGTCCCTTGTAAAGTGCACTGTGAGTGCCAGGGCCTATAGACCAAATGCTGTTGGTGGGCTGCAGCACTGGATTGTGCCACCCACGCAAACAGCCCGTAAAGTGTAACTCGGGCCTGCCATCGCAGAACCTGTGCGCAGCCCGGGGCTGCCATGTCGACTTGGCAAGTGCCCACACTTGCAAGGCCCTAAACCTTCCCTTTGCTACATGTTAGTCACCCCTAAGGTAGGCCCAAGGTACCCCTGTGGGCAGGGTGCGTTGTATGCGAAAGGTAGGACATGCCCGGGTGTGTGCGGCATGGCCTGATAGTGAATTACAGCCTAGTTCGTTTTTCACTATTGCAAGGCTACCTGTTCCCCTAGGCCAGAACGGGCAGTTTTGATTATTACAGCTTATAATCCTAACTGACCCCGGGAACATGGTAGGAAGTCGAGTTTAGTATGCCTGGACTCAGAATGATAAAATGCAGCTTTCAGTGAAGTTGGTTTTAACATTCTGTGTTTGAAAATACCACTTTTAGAAAGTGGGTATTTTCTTGTCTAACCATCCAAGCCTGCCTCTGCGAGGTTGTGTATTCCTTGTCTGGAGTGTGAGTGACAGGGGCTGGGGGATGCCAGGAGACAGGGTGAGTCAGCACAGGGCTGAATAGCAAGATCTACATGTAGATGGGTGGGAGGGGTCGCACCTGGGCCCTGAATAGGACCGTGCCTTCCCTCCACAATGCTGGCTCCACCTCCTGTGGTGCGTCTGATGTCCCTGGCCTGCTCACTGAAAGAAGGGACGGAGACTTGTCAACAAAGTGCTCCAGAACTGGTTTGGACTAGGCAAAGGCCTCTCTGCCTTCAGAGAACAAAGGAATTTGGGATATAAATATTGGGGCCCTGACCCCATGAATTTAGATCTCGCTGGAATCAAGGAACCTGCCAAGACGAAGAGCTGGAAGAGCTGCCAGG
This sequence comes from Calotriton arnoldi, assembly GCA_963921515.1. Taxonomy (NCBI): domain Eukaryota; kingdom Metazoa; phylum Chordata; class Amphibia; order Caudata; family Salamandridae; genus Calotriton; species Calotriton arnoldi. Next base: position 563,554 of record CAWUFW010000664.1, read on the forward strand.
AGGAGTACTGCCCCTTTGCTATGTTGTTGCTTTGTTGGGTTGGCCTGCAGCTGCTGCTTCTGCCTTGGGCAGTGAAAGGACTGGACTGAACTTTCTACAAACTTGTGCTGAGTATCTCCAAGGGCCTGAAACCGAGCTGGCCTCCTGTTAAGAAGTCTCAGGGACTACAAAGACTTCACAAGCCTCTGGGTACCGCTTCTGGAACGCTGTTTCAGTTGCCACAGAGGAAGGGAACTGCAACCGACTCCGTCAACCGAATCCATCCCTGGCCGGTGACCTGTTTGCACCGCAGACCGCATCGCCCCGCTTCGCATCGCAACCCTGGTCTCACCGTGGGCGACGTCCGCCGCCGCCAACATCGAGCCGCTGCTTGCACCGTGACCTGTGGGCACCGCAGTTCGCATTGCATCGCTTCACTGTGCCAGCCGGACCAGACCGACGAGGTCGCTGCAACTGGCTCAAGAGTCGTGACCGCACCGCATTTGGGGCACCGCTCGCACGTCTGCGACGCACCGCTCCGACTCGCACCGCTGTCCGACGCCGGCTCCCACACTCCGGCTTGGTCGCCTGCATCGCAACCTGTCAGCACCGCATCGAGCATCGTCTTGCCCTGCATCGCACGCCTTGGACTCACCGACTCCGTCTGCACGACGCTCATCGAGCCGCTGCCTGCACCGCATCGAGGGACACCGCACCTTGCATCGCTCCGTCTTGCACCGCAACCGCGACGAACGCCGACCGGCTCGTACACTCCGTACCAGCCACAACGAGAAAGGTACTGTAACCGAGTCTGTTCATGACTCTGCTGGCCCGTATCGACGCGGTCGGCTGGAACTGTTAGACTCTGTGGTTTTCAGCATCACGGTAGGCTCGGACGGAGCTACCGACTCGTACGAACTTTGCTTTTGTGCTATTCCTGCAAAGAAGAAGTTACCGTATCAAGCATTCATTTTTAAAGTACAGTATTGTGGATTTTTGTCGTAATTGGTCTTGTCTTGAGTATATAAAATATTGGTTATTTTTCTAAACTGGTGTGGTGTCCGTTTGTAGTGCTTACACTGTATTACTGTTGGTTATGTGCAAATGCTTTACACACTGCCTCTGAATTAAGCCTGACTGCTCGTGCCAAGCTACCACGAGGGTGAGCAGGGGTTACTTCACGAGTGTAACAACCCTTACCCTGACTAGGAAGAAGGGTCCCTACTTGGACAAAGGTGCAAGCCCTTGCCAACTAGAGATCCCATTTCTAACACATGCTATGCATTAACACAGAAGGGGCCATTCGGACCCTGGTGGGTAGTTTACATGCCCACCAATGTCGGCAGATGCCATATTACAACATACCTGTCTGTGTAGTGTGGATCTCTTTGCTTTCAGTGTAATTGCCAGTGCAGCGGCTGTGCTGAAGCCTGAACAGTATGCTAAGCATTCCAAGCTAATTTGGCCATGGTAGCATGTTTTTATAGATTTTTAAAACCAACTCCCAGAGCGGGTGCTTGTGTTAGAAAAACAAAAAAAGCATTGGCCCAAATGAGCAAGAAGGTTTCTCTCTCTTTGTCAGGGCCACTGTATGTTTTCCCTGCCTCAGACGACTATGCCTGGCATGGCACCTCCAGGCATGAAAATCCACTGACAGTCATCCCACTCTAAAACAAGCATTTGCAATGCAATAGGTCTTGTATTAATGAGAGTTTGAGCTATTGGCATTGTAAATGACAATGCCTTTTATTTATGTGTTGTTTTTAAAACAGATAAATTAAAGGCATTGTCATTTACAATGCCAATAGCTTAAACACTCGCAAATGCAAGACCTATTGCATTGCAAATGCGTGGTATTAAAATTTAAAAAAGCGTTAGAAGAGAGCGTGTCCTGCCTGCCACAGCAGGCAGGACAAAGCTATTTGAGAAAATAGTGCTCGGAGGCTGTAATTAAAGCCTAGTGAGCAACAGCACATGTAACAGGGGGTGTAGCCATGGGAGGTTACAAAATGAGACCAGACGGTACTAAGGAGGGACTATTAAGCCTTTTGACCAATAAACAGCCACAGTTTACAGTGGACAATGACACAAGCCAATGAAAAATGCGGGGGCGGAGAGGGGGCGGAGCTTCAAGTCCCTACCTCAATACAGCATGCCTCGCAGAGCAGAGCATGCGCTGCCCAGGCTCGACTTAAAAAAAGGAAGCATGGGGAACTGAGTTGGCAGGCTTGGTGTCTACTATTTTAACATGTCACACATCCAACAGCCTTTAAGCGACCAAAATCTAGAGTGTGTTTTTCACAACAAAATAGCTAAGGTGTGGTATTTTTGGGTGTCCATGCCAAAAATGCATTTATGTGTGGTGCAACTAGGTGAGAACAGCAGACTAATGTTTTCCTTACTGTTGCTCATGCAATTTCATCGTTTTACTTAAATGTTAGAACCTGATTTAAAAATTGTCTGTGCACTGGAAAAATATGCCCTGTGTGTCACCATCAACGCGCTGTCAATGTGAAATGCTAACACATGTAGAAAAGCTTGAAGAGTGGTACGAAGTCATGATGTCATCATGTCTATGAGAGTCTCTTTAGGCTTACAGGCGTCAATGAGAACAAAGTTGTTGCTTTATACCAATATACAAACTTTTATAAATGATTTCATACCACATACATGAAAGAGTGGACAATCTCCGGAGTTTCACTAAGGAATCAAGTGAAATCACACTGTCACCATTGATTTCATGTGTGTGTTGTCATGAGCAGCGTACCAAGGGGCATATCAGCAACAACCGGCGATAATTATCGCTAAGCGCATTTAGCGCTAGGATAATTATCGCCGGCTATTGCTGGATGTTATCGCTGAGATAGCGCGCTATCAGCGACGCTTATCTCAAAAGCGATAAAAATACCAGCGATAGCGGGGAAATCGCCGTTTTGCAGGGAACATCGCTGGATTTCCAGCGATATCCCTGCAAAACGGCGATAACCTTGCTGATACGACCCTGTGGTCGTATTAGCATAATCCACCCCCTATGTTAAGCATAGGTAAGTCAGGATTTTAGCAGACGTTAGTTTTTGGCGAAAACCGCTGTTTTCGCCACAATCTAACGTGTGCTAAAATCCTGTGGGCTGCCTTGTAAATATCGCGATGTGAACATCAGCGATATTTTACAAGGTAGTCCATCCGGGGTACGCCCAGTGACGCCCACTTTGCATCTCATTAGAGATGCAAAGGGAGGCGTCGGGAAAAAGGGTGCTAACATGCGATTATGCATGTTAGCACCCTCTTGTTAATAGGGCGATAGTTTTATCTCCGCTTTTTTGGCTTTTTAAGCCAAAAAAGCGGAGATAAAGCCCTTGTTAATATGCCCCTAAGTGAGAATAAAGGATGTTTAGTGACATTCACTGGCGAAGTAAGTATATTTGAGTCTTTTATGCTATCCTGAGCGATATTTGGGATAGCGCCTTTAAATAGAATTTTTAAGGTTTATGAGTAATATAACATGATCCACCCTCCTAGACAGGCAACCTTAATTTCACCTCAGCTCAAACACTTTTAGTGAAAGTATGGAAGCTGACAAACACGCATATTAGGTTATTAGTGAAGCAAATCTCAGGTGCCTGCATGGAAAAAAACCGACCAAAATACTGTCAGAGCATCGACGCAGGTCCTATTCCAAGAAATAAATACCTGAAGCACCACGGCTGAAAGCCACATTGACAATGCAGTGTGCCTCTGCAGAATTGCTATCAAAACTCATTGATAATTGTTCTCCAGCTGAGAACTACGAGGTGCTGCTAGAAATGGCTTGCTGCAAATGAAAAGGCAGAAAAAACGTTTCGCCATGTGAAAGACGGCAGCTGAGAAGGTTCTTTTTAAACCGCCCCCAGGGGAAGCCTCCTCGGGTTTGCTAATATGCAGTCGGCAGTTCATGCGGAAAGCCAATCCATGCTGTAATCCGGAGGCTGGATTTCAGAGTGCGCAGTTAGCAGCGCCCTCCACGGGGAGGTCTGCCCTGGTTCTGCTGAGAGGAGTTACTGCTCGTACTCGATTTTCAAATGGTATCCAACTGCTAATGGGAGAAGGGAGGATATTTGAAGCTGCTCGTCGTGCAGAGATAAAAGGCGGCAAAGTAATCCTGCTCCGCTTTCTGATAACATTAATTAGCCACAGAGCTTAGCTCCGCGTTCCTTTTCATTATTGAAGGTATAGATTTTAGAAGGAGTTTTAAACAATTCACAGAACTTATTTTAAGAAGTTACAATTGCTCTCTGTATTATTGTTGTTACCTACGAGTTTCAAATTAATGAGCGTTTCTCCAGTTGGCACAAATAAGATTTGAAGGTTCTAAATTTATTATTCTTTGCCTCTTTATTGTGAAGGAGTTTATATACATGCTCGAATTAGTTTACTCTGCTGTAATACCAAAAAAACATCCTGAAAGGAAAATGATTCTCGCAATTGATGTATCTGTGTGAACAACTTAATCAATAGGTAGCCATCAATCAATTAGCTACGCTTCTTAGGTCTCACAGACAAATGTCTCTTGAAGATATATTATTTTCAAACAGTGAGCTTGGTGGCTGCAGATTGCTTACCATTAGTTGGCTTAATTGTCACTCTGATTTCCTTGCTTCTGATTGGTCAGCTGATTATGCTTCCTTCCTCATCGTGCATTAGTCCCTCCCCTGAGCTTGGCCGCATTACTGGCGTTCTTCCACTGCTCATTTTTTCAGGCACTGCTTTTTTGTGTCTAAGTTCTCTACCAGAGTGAATCTTTTTGTGCCGTCTCCCTCGTGTACTTGCCCCACAAAGACAATAGTAGCTCTCTTTTAGGCGAGCCTCTTGGCTTTGCCAATGCTTGTTTAATCAGATGAGACACTCGCAACAGGTAAAAGCTGACACAATCAGGTCTTGCTTTAAAAAAAATATCTATTGGCATTCATATTTACTTGTCCTTGCATTTTTTGAAAGCTGCAGTCACCACATTCCTGATGGAGGCTGCAGTTGGCTTAGCCTATTATTAGAGGTTCCTCAAGTCACATGGAAGTGCTTGCTGCAGCAGGCTGCAATACCTTGGGCTATTACTAGAGGTCTCTTGAGTCAGAATAAGCACTTGCTGTATCAGTCTGCAGTACTTGATGCCATTACTAGAGTGCCAATCGGAAACACAAACACTATGGGCCTGATTCCGATGTCAGTCGGAGATGCCTCTGACCAACACCGTCGCGTTCTGGGGACCAACCGACCTTCGGTCGGCGGTTCTGAACACCTGATTACGATGCGACTGAGCACCGTTCGGTCGCATACTCCCTATTCCCTATGGGGCTTGTGTTACGACCGTACACTGCCTGTAACACAGGCTCCCATAGAGAAATGGTGCCTGCCGCACAGTGCATGGATTTACAGGGGGGCACCCAAGGTACCCCCTCAGAAATTCTCATGCCATTACAACACGGTCGTTACAACGACTGCATTGTTACATTGCGAACCATTACATCGCAAGTCGTTACAACGACTTGCTGTAGGGGGCGCGCTGGACTTAGGAATAGTATAATTTAATATTCCTACTCCAGTTTGTGCAACAGCAGGGAAGGTGTTGGATTGTAAATCTAACACCAAGTTGTTGTAATGACTTGCGATGTAATGGTTCACATTGTAACAACGCGGTCGTTGTAACAACCGCGTTGTAACGGCATGCGATCTAAAGCATGCGTAGTAAACCCTGTTTCCCGTGAAACACCCTGCACCCTGTGCAGGCACCCCATGGTGCCTGCCGCACAGTGCAGGGATTTACAGGGGGGCACCCAAGGTACCCCCTCCGCACCCAACCATAGGCCATGGAGGCAAGGGGGCGCTGCTGGTGGCCCCCAAAGTCGCTTTCCGACAGCCTTTCCATGTCAGAAAGGCGGCACGGAAAGCTGTCGGAAACCGACATTGTAATCCCGACGGCAGAAACGCCATCCATAGGGGATTACGGCGCGGTTCCAACCAAGCGGAGAACTCCGAGTGCCGGTCGGAACCGCATTGGAATGACTGGCTGGTTTACTCTCTGACCGCCGACATCATAATCGGATGGTCAGAATACAAACTGACCATGTCAGTCTGGAAGCCACGGATCGTGTTGGTCAGCTTCCGACCGGCAGTCGGAGGCAACTCCGACTGACATCGTTATCAGGCCCTTGGTGTTTGTAATTATTATGAACGTTATTAGTATTTTTTATTATGTGTTTTTACATTAGATTTTTATGTGTTTACATATTTTGGTTATTTTTGAAATTATTTTTATTTGATTTTTTTGTAAGGTATACTTTTCACATATTTGTATAATATGCATGTTTTTTAAATATAATACTATTTTTAATGTGTTTGTATGTTTCAAAGTTATTATAGGGTATGATATTTATAATAGTTACACTTATGTTTTGACAATATTGTAGTCTTCCATATTTTTGTTGTCAATATTTTTGACTCCGCATGTAATATATGTAAAGTTGATATTTGTGTCCTCAATATTTTTGGCAATAATTTTTTTGCTGATATTTTTGTTAGCGATATTTCGTCATACAACTGCGCATTGCCATCTGTTGCAAACTGGAAACAAAAACATGTATCTAAACATGGTTGTTGTACAAGCATGACAGGTACATTATAGTGTCATATGTATCAATTAATTGCAGTCTATATATCGCTCCATTAATTGCCTCACAACTTCTAGCACAGTCCCCATATGTGCTTGCGTGTGACGTGACATGACAGAAGATTGTAGAGTGTAAAGGGCAGAATGTGAGAAAGTAATTTATTGGTAAAATCATACTTAAATGTGAGGACAAGTTACAGGTGGAAATAGCAGTAGATCAGAGTTAGGGTAGAAATTATATTGGCACCACACTCAAATACACCTATGAGAAATATGAAGTGCAGGCCACAGGGACAGCAGAATGAAAATCGCTATGTCTCCAATGGAGAAGAATTTACCAAGAGGTCTCTTAGTCTGCTTCCCCAAAAGTGCATGTAAAAAAGTGTCTCTTCCACTGGCTATAAATCAATACTACGAACAGTCAATCAATCATAGCATGATAGAAGGGACAGTTGCAGCCTTAGACTATGGAAGGCATTTGACTTTGGGTGTATCTGCGATCTAGCGTAGACTTAACTGTGTTGTATGAGTTAAAATGTCAGTGTGGAGTCCCTCCACAAGATGAGAGAAACTAATGATCACAGGAAGAAAAATTCTTAGTAGGTCTGAAGAGTTGTGCAGCTGCCCAAACACTGCATGTACTTTCATCCCTACATATTTTGTCCCTACGTACTTCAACATACTGGGCAAAAGGGCTGTCTTACTGCAGAGTCCCATGCATGTATCATTTGTATTCTAAAAAACTTCACATAAATCACAGTCATACAGACTATGAAGCTGTTGCTAAAAACAATGATAATTCAAATATTTGCATGTAGAAGCTCCACCCATTCCTACATTTTGATTCATGGATTGTATCGGCGTATACTTTGACAATCCAAACATATCCTAAGAGACAACATGACTGACCATCAAAGGAACGCTGAATCAATGTGTGCATTTCATGAGTCGTGTGCAACACAATCAGTTATGGCATTATTGGTGCAACAGTATACCCATGCAGGCCAAGTGCACAAAAGCACACATCAATGTCTCAAAATCCATGTAATGTCTAGCCCCATTACATTAATTTCCAAGGTTCTTCAAGCTATGGACATGCCCCTTCACTGGGACAAAAGGCATGCATATATCTGTATAGACACCAGAAAGTGTTCAATCATAACGCCACTGTCAGATGTGCCCACGCATATCTCCCACACTTTGAAGCACATGGCATTATACTCATTGTCACTGTCATGCTATATGTCACTAATCTGTCAACCATATAGCTTTCCAGGAAACAAGTTCTTTTCTTTTGCTCATCCTCGCATGTGCCTGCGTAAGCAGTCAGTAGCTGGGTTGCCTGGTGATACCATCCTCTTCCCCCTCCTGGAGCAATAGGACTTCCTACAAGTAACAGATTTTAAGCACTTCATCACACACTCTGTCTCGACTAGTGATTTAAGTCTTTCCATCTTTTCACGGTCTCCTTCCAATCCTGCTGAACACTCCATGCTGATACCTTCATGGGTCTTCTTGGCTGTCCTCGCCTGGTTAGCTAACTTGACCCTGATACAGAAAACAAAATCTCATAGTCGTCTACGGCCAGAAGCACTGGCTGTCACCTTCGTAAGGTGGAGTTTAGGGATCTCTCCCTTTTCCTCTGAGATTCTTGTGCTACCCGATACAGAGGGCCTGATTTACAAAGAGCCTCTGCACTCGTGGAAGAAGCCACACAGTCGTGAGGGAGTCTCTGCACTCCGAACGGAAATTCCTCAATGAGAATTCTCATTCTGGAGATTCTGCCCGAGTGCATAGACTCCCCCACGACTGCTGGGCCTATGTCACAAGTGCAAAAGCTCTCTGTGAATCAGGCCCTGTGTCTCTTGTCAGACAATGATTTGTATTGAATACACAAATGTGAATTTCAGCAGATGGTGCCTTATGTATTGAGTTGCACTCAGAACAAATACAACAAAAAGAGCCACCCTATTATTCAAAATAGGGACAGGGTAATTACAGTCTACAAACAACAAGTCCCTCGTAGAAATATGTGGACCAAATGCTGTAATCTAAATGTGCAAAACCTCAAGGCAAGACTATCCACTGTGAATATAATGCTCAATAACAAGCCCAATCGTACTCTTTTCAAATTATTACAATGACACTTGAGAATCAACCAAACAATAATCCCAACACAATATTTAAAATATACAAAATCGATTTTATTCGTAAATTCTTTTAAAAAACATAATTGGCAAATCTTAAAAAAGTCATTTAAAAATGGTTTTCACCTGATACATACAACAAATTTCATAAACAGTAGTTAGACACCAGAAAACTACATAAAAGTCGACGCAGCGTTTCGGTGAAATGCTGATTGATCACCTTCTTCAAGACAGAGTTTTCTACGAATTAAATACACAAAGATATGTCAGGTTAACTTTTCTATTATCCTCTATGCGCATGTTGCCACATTTATCCATTTGTTACCATATCATATAATTGTTAAACAATAAGATTGCCATTCTCAAGTCACGTACATTGTAATAAACCACCTACACGTGGTTTTCAACATTTACAGATTAACAATGAACCTCTCAATATCATATTTGCAACATTTAGAAACAGCATATGAGCCTGCATATTACGATAATAACCTACCTATTATAGATATAAAAAGTGGTGGATCCCTTATTCGCTATAGATGGGGAAACACTCTTCTTGATTAGAAACAAGGAATGACCTAAAGTAATAGACAGTATTAAGCAATATAAAAAAAAAATTAACGAACTTTCTCTTATTATTAGAAAAAAGAGACAGAGGCCAAGACTACGCCCTATGTTTGTTAACAAATTTATTTCTATATATAAAAGATATGAGGTAGCGTACCTTTTCATGTGATACTATTCCTTTTTTTTGGTACGCGTTTCATAGGAGCCACCGATAAGTATTATCATCAATTTCCCTTAAAACCAAACAATTAAAAAATAAAAGTTTCAGCTCTCTAGAAATCTGTTATAATAAAACACCTATCTAGTGTCACAACAAATTACTCGTAACTATCTCCATACCTATTAAAAGCCAGCAGCAGTATCCTCTGCACAGAAGGATGAGCCGTGATTGGACTCTTCTAATGATTTAATCCTCGTTGTTTATGCAGGAGGGAGTGCTGTACGGACGAATAAATCGTGATCATTATCCAATCGCGTTATATATTTAATCGACATAATAGACTATCAGTAGTTAACTCATGTTACCTGGTTATGTTGCTTCCCTTGATTGTGCAACTTCAATAAAACATTCTGTACGGGTTAAAATATATAAAGACTCAGTTAATGTGCATTCCTCAATTTTTTAGGAAATTACTATATACTTAAATTTTTTTTTTAAAAAGAACAGATTGCTCAAACCTCTATGGACATAACCGGATGTTTTCCGTATGTTTCCTCATTATAATAAACAATTTCTTAGGTTTCAGAGTCTCTTGTGAGTATATCTTCTTTGCGAGGTACTCTCCATTATACTGATTAATATGGGGGCCCTACGTCTAAGTATTGTCTAAAGTTATTAAAACAACACTCCCTCTTTATGCGGACGTAACTGTAAATTACCCTGTCCCTATTTTGAATAATAGGGTGGCTCTTTTTGTTGTATTTGTACTTTGCACAGCTTGTTAGCTGGGAGCTTTTTATAGATACTGCACATCAGCAGTTTGCGAATTGAGTGTCGATATTTTGAAATGGACGGCTTAAAAACATATGGTTTTACAGAGGACCAATTTAAGAAAATAATCAATGGTACCTCTAAAGATATAACCTCTATTACAATTACTAACAGCGACGAGAAACAATGGAAAATCCTCTGGAATTTAAAAAAAAAGGCTACGAGAACTGAACTGCACGCCGATTTTCTGATCGAATATTGTAAGAAAGGTATAATTCCTAAGGGTCTTCAAGTAAATAATGAACCTGGAGTTTTTATTAAGAATAGGAGATTTTTGGAAAATTGGACATTTATTTCAAATAGGTGCAGTCGTGATTGGATGCTTTTAATAATAGAGACAGCACAGGAGGTTTTCATCATAGAAAAAAAAGAGATAGAGGAAATGGAACTAAAACTTAGGGAAAACACCTCTTTGGAGGAAGCTAAAAAGAAACTTGAGGAAATTCAACAAGATGTCTCAGACTATAGAGATTACCTTTTAAACAAAAAAGCAAATAAATTACGCAATGACATCTCTAAATATAACATGGAACAGGTTTATCCATATTTGCAAAAAGATTTTTATGAAAGACCTAGGGAAGAATTGTACAACAATAAAAAAAACTGGATACAACCAAGAAAAACTATCCCACGTAAGAGAGTGATGTTTTTTGACACGTCATATACAAGTTCAGAGTCAGAAAATGAACAATTCAAAGATGATTATACTACCAGTAACAGGGAAGCTATTGCTGGTACGAGTAGAGACACTCTTTCTTTTTTAGACAAAAGACCAACCAATCGGGCCAGAACAGGGGCAGGACCAGAGGAAGGGGTTTTTTCACCCTGAACCCGGTACAGAATCGCCCGTACACAAGGAGCCAGAAACATTGGGACTAATTGACAAGGCACCCATCATTAATCTCTCCAATAGAGTTCTTACACAAGAGGAGGTTAGTGTTTTGGAAAAAGGATTAGGATACGCTATCACTTCCCCCGTAGATAGGTACAATTTGGAAAGAGATGTCCAAAACCTTTTCAGAAAGGTACGATTGAATTGTTTTTTTGAGGGAAAAGATAAAATTCTTACGACAAACAAATCAGGCCTCAAACCCAAATCAACGTGGACTCCATCATTACAATTAGTCCACAAAGACATTGAAATCTTCGAAAGAGTAGTCGACAAAAGTATAAATGACCTGTTGAATAAAAAGATTTGGACCAATAAAAATCTGACAGCTCGACAACATACAGCACTGTCGAACTTAGAACTGTGCCAAGATATAACCATAAAACCCGCCGATAACCACCGCCGATAAAGGCGGTGGTATTGTGATTTTCAATACCTCTGACTACAGCACAAAAATGATGTCCCTTTTGAACAATATACAACATTACCAGAGATCGAATAGAGACGAGTGGGACGCCCTAATTCGAAAAGTTACCAGACTTTTATCCCTAGCCAAGGAAGATGAAGTTATCTGCCAGGATGAATTTAATTTTTTAAACAATACACATCCGATAATACCTGCCCTATACGGGCTTCCAAAAATCCATAAAGACATTAAGAATCCACCTATGAGACCCATTGTATCCAGTATTGATTCCCTCACTGAGCCATTGAGCAAGTATGTGGACATTTTTTTACAACCGTTAGTCGTCCGACAACAAGCATACATAAAGGACATGACGGCAATGATCAGTAAAATTGAGAATCTTTCTTTTAATACTGAGATCCAATGGCTTGTGACTCTTGATATAGAAGCTTTGTATTCAAATATTCCCCAAGAGGCCACTATTCAAATGATAAAAGATCTTATGTGTAATGACGAGGAGATCTCACGACGCATGCAATTTTTATTATTGAATGTGTGGAGATCATCCTTAAGAACAATATTTTTTTATTCAAAACTGATTTCTTCAAACAAATAAAGGGGACCAGCATGGGAGCAACTTGTGCTCCTAGTCTGGCGGGTTTGTACGTTAGTAAGTTCGAGGAAAGGCACATTTTTAACCCAATAGCACCATTTTATGAAAACATTACAGCTTGGTCACGCTATATTGATGATATTTTTTTTATCTGGACAGGCAATGAAGACACACTCTTGGTTTTTATTGATTGGCTTAATCTGGGAGACGAGAACCTTCGTTTCACGTCCTCCATTAACAAACAAAGCTGTGACTTTCTAGATATTAAAATCAAAAACTCTAATAACCAACTTCAAGTGGAGTTATTCACGAAGGCCACAGATAAAAACACGATTTTGCATTATAATAGTAATCACCCAACATGCCAAAAAGATAACATCCCATTCGGGCAATTTCTCAGGATCAGACGTAACTGTAGTGACATCAAGGACTACAACATTCATGCTGATAGACTATCAAGGAAATTGGCTGAAAGAGGATACCCTAGGAGGATCATCAAACAAGCATACAAGCGTGCCAAATATTATAATAGGGACTCCTTTTTTGAAAACACAATGACAAAACAAGAGGTTCGCCAATTACCTATGATCTTTGTGACGAATTTTAGTGACATAAGCAACAAAGTGAAAAATATCATTAATAGAAATTGGCACCTATTAAATAGACAGGGAAAACCAAAACTGGAAAAACCTATGTTCTCATTCCGCAGGAATAGAACAATTAGAAACAGTCTTGTACATACATATAACAATGTCATCACAAAAAAACAACTTAGTATAACCAACGCCCCGTTACCGGTAGGCACATTTCCATGTAGTACCTGTAACAACTGTAGTAATATCATGAGAGGCACCAGTGTGGAACATAATAAGGTAATTCATAGATTCAAAAACATGACAAACTGTCGGTCTAAGAACCTTATTTACTTGATCCTATGCCCATGTAATCTAGGTTACATAGGAGAAACATCAAGAGAAATTAGGATTAGGATCAATGAACATAAATCTGCCATCCGCACCTGCAAGAAAAATGCCCCCCTTGTAGAACATTGGATAGAGAAAGGACATATGATCGACCACCTTAGGTGGTGTGTGATAGAGACAATCCAAACAAATATACGGGGTGTGACGTAACAATTAAACGTAGAAAACGGAAACAATTCTACATGTCAAAATTTCAGACATTTAGACTGGGCCTAAATAGCAAAGAAGAGTGGGAGAAATTGATTTAAAAAGAGACCATCTGTATTGGACCCTTTGTTAGATCCCCAGGATTAATACCCCCTATAGCATGTTTCCCTAACTAAATGATGAATGATTTAGAAATCTTATGAAATTGAATCTGACAACGGTTGTTGTATATACAATAAAAAGATCGAATATTGTGTACGCATAAAGACCGTAAATTGCACATATAGTACTTTTTAGATGTTCTGGCGCCTACATTACATATTACAAGATGGCCGCCATTATTTGACGGTGTAACATCTATCTAGATTTTATAGATTTATTAACTTCGGGAGTGCTCTAACATGATATGATGAAATATGAGGTAAAAGATGATGTACCCTAATAATTCAACCACCCCTATTTTATTTTAAGAAGACCGCGGTATTCGAATTGTGAGATAAACATAGAGCTTAGGACTAAACCACTTCTAGGACCCCGTTATGGAGAGACTCGTGGTAGAAGTAACTTTGATCCGCATGTAAACATCGTTATCGAATTAGTTCTACATGACTCCAGTAATAAAATAGACATAAGATAGGGTACAGTTGGCCACTGTAAGATGGCCGCTGCAATAGGGAGATAGGTTTCCGCCCACAAATCCTAGTTAATTGTACCACATGACTATGGTAACAGTATTTAAATGCACAACCCGGAAGGAGCGGACCATTGTATCCCGACCCGGAAAGCGTTTACATAGGAGCAGGGAGGCCGGTTCATCGGTTCCAAGTAAGTTCAGGAATAATGCGATCGTCTAAACGGCTTGGAAAGGTCCGTAAGGATTTAAAAGGGTGAAATGACTGAGGGTGGGTAAGACGGCGAAATGTATACATAGTCTTACTCCGATAATTTACAGTTACGTCAGCATAAAGAGGGAGTCTTGTTTTAATAACTTTAGACAATACTTAGACGTAGGGCCCCCATATTAATCAGTATAATGGAGAGTACCTCGCAAAGAAGATATACTCACAAGAGACTCTGAAACCTAAGAAATTGTTTATTATAATGAGGAAACATACGGAAAACATCCGGTTATGTCCATAGAGGTTTGAGCAATCTGTTCTTTTTAAAAAAAAATTTAAGTATATAGTAATTTCCTAAAAGATTGAGGAATGCACATTAACTGAGTCTTTATATATTTTAACCCGTACAGAATGTTTTATTGAAGTTGCACAATCAAGGGAAGCAACATAACCAGGTAACATGAGTTAACTACTGATAGTCTATTATGTCGATTAAATATATAACGCGATTGAATAATGATCACGATTTATTCGTCCGTACAGCACTCCCTCCTGCATAAACAACGAGGATTAAATCATTAGAAGAGTCCAATCACGGCTCATCCTTCTGTGCAGAGGATACTGCTGCTGGCTTTTAATAGGTATAGAGATAGTTACGAGTAATTTGTTGTGACACTAGATAGGTGTTTTATAATAACAGATTTCTAGAGAGCTGAAACTTTTATTTTTTAATTGTTTGGTTTTAAGGGAAATTGATGATAATACTTATCGGTGGCTCTTATGAAACGCGTACCAAAAAAAAGGAATAGTATCACATGAAAAGGTACGCTACCTCATATCTTTTATATATAGAAATAAATTTGTTAACAAACATAGGGCATAGTCTTGGCCTCTGTTTGTCTCTTTTTTCTAATAATAAGAGAAAGTTCGTTAAAATTTTTTTTATATTGCTTAATACTGTCTGTATTACTTTAGGTCATTCCTTGTTTCTAATCAAGAAGAGTGTTTCCCATCTATAGCGAATAAGGGATCCACCACTTTTTATATCTATAATAGGTAGGTTATTATCGTAATATGCAGGCTCATATGCTGTTTCTAAATGTTGCAAATATGATATTGAGAGGTTCATTGTTAATCTGTAAATGTTGAAAACCACGTGTAGGTGGTTTATTACAATGTACGTTACTTGAGAATGGCAATCTTATTGTTTAACAATTATATGATATGGTAACAAATGGATAAATGTGGCAACATGCGCATAGAGGATAATAGAAAAGTTAACCTGACATATCTTTGTGTATTTAATTCGTAGAAAACTCTGTCCTGAAGAAGGTGATCAATCAGCATTTCACCGAAACGCTGCGTCGACTTTTATGTAGTTTTCTGGTGTCTAACTACTGTTTATGAAATTTGTTGTATGTATCAGGTGAAAACCATTTTTAAATGACTTTTTTAAGATTTCCAATTATGTTTTTTAAAAGAATTTACTAATAAAATCGATTTTGTATATTTTAAATATTGTGTTGGGATTATTGTTTGGTTGATTCTCAAGTGTCATTGTAATAATTTGAAAGAGTACGATTGGGCTTGTTATTGAGCATTATATTCACAGTGGATAGTCTTGCCTTGAGGTTTTGCACATTTAGATTACAGCATTTGGTCCACATATTTCTACGAGGGACTTGTTGTTTGTAGACTGTAATTACCCTGTCCCTATTTTGAATAATAGGGTGGCTCTTTTTGTTGTATTTGTACTTTGCACAGCTTGTTAGCTGGGAGCTTTTTATAGATACTGCACATCAGCAGTTTGCGAATTGAGTGTCGATATTTTGAAATGGACGGCTTAAAAACATATGGTTTTACAGAGGACCAATTTAAGAAAATAATCAATGGTACCTCTAAAGATATAACCTCTATTACAATTACTAACAGCGACGAGGAACAATGGAAAATCCTCTGGAATTTAAAAAAAAAGGCAACGAGAACTAAACTCCACGCCGATTTTCTGATCGAATATTGTAAGAAAGGTATAATTCCTAAAGGTCTTCAAGTAAATAATGAACCTGGAGTTTTTATTAAGAATAGGAGATTTTTGGAAAATTGGACATTTATTGCAAATAGGTGCAGTCGTGATTGGATGCTTTTAATAATAGAGACAGCACAGGAGGTTTTAATCATAGAAAAAAAAGAGATAGAGGAAATGGAACTAAAACTTAGGGAAAACACCTCTTTGGAGGAAGCTAAAAAGAAACTTGAGGAAATTCAACAAGATGTCTCAGACTATAGAGATGACCTTTTAAACAAAAAAGCAAATAAATTACGCAATGACATCTCTAAATATAACATGGAACAGGTTTATCCATATTTGCAAAAAGATTTTTATGAAAGACCTAGGGAAGAATTGTACAACAATAAAAAAAACTGGATACAACTAAGAAAAACTATCCCACGTAAGAGAGTGATGTTTTTTGACACGTCATATACAAGTTCAGAGTTAGAAAATGAACAATTCAAAGATGATTATACTACCAGTAACAGGGAAGCTATTGCTGGTACGAGTAGAGACACTCTTTCTTTTTTAGACAAAAGACCAACCAATCGGGGCCAGAACAGGGGCAGGACCAGAGGAAGGGGTTTTTTCACCCCGAACCCGGTACAGAATCGCCCGTACACAAGGAGCCAGAAACATTGGGACTAATTGACAAGGCACCCATCATTAATCTCCCCAATAGAGTTCTTACACAAGAGGAGGTTAGTGTTTTGGAAAAAGGATTAGGATACGCTATCACTTCCCCCGTAGATAGGTACAATTTGGAAAGAGATGTCCAAAACTTTTTCAGAAAGGTACGATTGAATTGTTTTTTGGAGGGAAAAGATAAAATTCTTACGACAAACAAATCAGGCCTCAAACCCAAATCAACGTGGACTCCATCATTACAATTAGTCCACAAAGACATTGAAATCTTCGAAAGAGTAGTCGACAAAAGTATAAATGACCTGTTGAATAAAAAGATTTGGACCAATAAAAATCTGACAGCTCGACAACATACAGCACTGTCGAACTTAGAACTGTGCCAAGATATAACCATAAAACCCGCCGATAAAGGCGGTGGTATTGTGATTTTCAATACCTCTGACTACAGCACAAAAATGATGTCACTTTTGAACAATATACAACATTACCAGAGATCGAATAGAGACGAGTGGGACGCCCTAATTCGAAAAGTTACCAGACTTTTATCCCTAGCCAAGGAAGATGAAGTTATCTGCCAGGATGAATTTAATTTTTTAAACAATACACATCCGATAATACCTGCCCTATACGGGCTTCCAAAAATCCATAAAGACATTAAGAATCCACCTATGAGACCCATTGTATCCAGTATTGATTCCCTCACTGAGCCATTGAGCAAGTATGTGGACATTTTTTTACAACCGTTAGTCGTCCGACAACAAGCATACATAAAGGACATGACGGCAATGATCAGTAAAATTGAGAATATTTCTTTTAATACTGAGATCCAATGGCTTGTGACTCTTGATATAGAAGCTTTGTATTCAAATATTCCCCAAGAGGGGCCACTATTCAAATGATAAAAGATCTTATGTGTAATGACGAGGGAGATCTCACGACGCATGCAATTTTTATTATTGAATGTGTGGAGATCATCCTTAAGAACAATATTTTTTTATTCAAAACTGATTTCTTCAAAGAAATAAAGGGGACCAGCATGGGAGCAACTTGTGCTCCTAGTCTGGCGGGTTTGTACGTTAGTAAGTTCGAGGAAAGGCACATTTTTAACCCAATAGCACCATTTTATGAAAACATTACAGCTTGGTCACGCTATATTGATGATATTTTTTTATCTGGACAGGCAATGAAGACACACTCTTGGTTTTTATTGATTGGCTTAATCTGGGAGACGAGAACCTTCGTTTCACGTCCTCCATTAACAAACAAAGCTGTGACTTTCTAGATATTAAAATCAAAAACTCTAATAACCAACTTCAAGTGGAGTTATTCACGAAGGCCACAGATAAAAACACGATTTTGCATTATAATAGTAATCACCCAACATGCCAAAAAGATAACATCCCATTCGGGCAATTTCTCAGGATCAGACGTAACTGTAGTGACATCAAGGACTACAACATTCATGCTGATAGACTATCAAGGAAATTGGCTGAAAGAGGATACCCTAGGAGGATCATCAAACAAGCATACAAGCGTGCCAAATATTATAATAGGGACTCCTTTTTGAAAACACAATGACAAAACAAGAGGTTTGCCAATTACCTATGATCTTTGTGACAAATTTTAGTGACATAAGCAACAAAGTGAAAAATATCATTAATAGAAATTGGCACCTATTAAATAGACAGGGAAAACCAAAACTGGAAAAACCTATGTTCTCATTCCGCAGGAATAGAACAATTAGAAACAGTCTTGTACATACATATAACAATGTCATCACAAAAAACAACTTAGTATAACCAACGCCCCGTTACCGGTAGGCACATTTCCATGTAGTACCTGTAACAACTGTAGTAATATCATGAGAGGCACCAGTGTGGAACATAATAAGGTAATTCATAGATTCAAAAACATGACAAACTGTCGGTCTAAGAACCTTATTTACTTGATCCTATGCCCATGTAATCTAGGTTACATAGGAGAAACATCAAGAGAAATTAGGATTAGGATCAATGAACATAAAACTGCCATCCGCACCTGCAAGAAAAATGCCCCCCTTGTAGAACATTGGATAGAGACAGGACATATGATCGACCACCTTAGGTGGTGTGTGATAGAGACAATCCAAACAAATATACGGGGTGGTGACGTAACAATTAAACATAGAAAACGGGAACAATTCTACATGTCGAAATTTCAGACATTTAGACTGGGCCTAAATAGCAAAGAAGAGTGGGAGAAATTGATTTAAAAAGAGACCATCTGTATTGGACCCTTTGTTAGATCCCCAGGATTAATACCCCCTATAGCATGTTTCCCTAACTAAATGATGAATGATTTAGAAATCTTATGAAATTGAATCTGACAACGGTTGTTGTATATACAATAAAAAGATCGAATATTGTGTACGCATAAAGACCGTAAATTGCACATATAGTACTTTTTAGAAGTTTTGGCACCTACATTACATATTACAAGATGGCCGCCATTATTTGACGGTGTAACATCTATCTAGATTTTATAGATTTATTAACTTCGGGAGTGCTCTAACATGATATGATAAAATATGAGGTAAAAGATGATGTACCCTAATAATTCAACCACCCCTATTTTATTTTAAGAAGACCGCGGTATTCGAATTGTGAGATAAACGTAGAGCTTAGGACTAAACCACTTCTAGGACTCCGTTATGGAGAGACTCGTGGTAGAAGTAACTTTGATCCGCATGTAAACATCGTTATCGAATTAGTTCTACATGACTCCAGTAATAAAATAGACATAAGATAGGGTACAGTTGGCCACTGTAAGATGGCCGCTGCAATAGGGAGATAGGTTTCCGCCCACAAATACTAGTTAATTGTACCACATGACTATGGTAATAGTATTTAAATGCACAACCCGGAAGGAGCGGACCATTGTATCCCGTCCCGGAAAGCGTTTACATAGGAGCAGGGAGGCCGGTTCATCGGTTCCAAGTAAGTTCAGGAATAATGCGATCGTCTAAACGGCTTGGAAAGGTCCGTAAGGGTTTAAAAGGGTGAAATGACTGAGGGTGGGTAAGACGGCGAAATGTATACATAGTCTTACTCCGATAATTTACAGTTATGTCCGCATAAAGAGGGAGTGTTGTTTTAATAACTTTAGACAATACTTAGACGTAGGGCCCCCATATTAATCAGTATAATGGAGAGTACCTCGCAAAGAAGATATACTCACAAGAGACTCTGAAACCTAAGAAATTGTTTATTATAATGAGGAAACATACGGAAAACATCCGGTTATGTCCATAGAGGTTTGAGCAATCTGTTCTTTTAAAAAAAAAATTTAAGTATATAGTAATTTCCTAAAAGATTGAGGAATGCACATTAACTGAGTCTTTATATATTTTAACCCGTACAGAATGTTTTATTGAAGTTGCACAATCAAGGGAAGCAACATAACCAGGTAACATGAGTTAACTACTGATAGTCTATTATGTCGATTAAATATATAACGCGATTGAATAATGATCACGATTTATTCGTCCGTACAGCACTCCCTCCTGCATAAACAACGAGGATTAAATCATTAGAAGAGTCCAATCACGGCTCATCCTTCTGTGCAGAGGATACTGCTGCTGGCTTTTAATAGGTATAGAGATAGTTACGAGTAATTTGTTGTGACACTAGATAGGTGTTTTATTATAACAGATTTCTAGAGAGCTGAAACTTTTATTTTTTAATTGTTTGGTTTTAAGGGAAATTGATGATAATACTTATCGGTGGCTCCTATGAAACGCGTACCAAAAAAAAGGAATAGTATCACATGAAAAGGTACGCTACCTCATATCTTTTATATATAGAAATAAATTTGTTAACAAACATAGGGCGTAGTCTTGGCCTCTGTTTGTCTCTTTTTTCTAATAATAAGAGAAAGTTCGTCAACATTTTTTTATATTGCTTAATACTGTCTGTATTACTTTAGGTCATTCCTTGTTTCTAATCAAGAAGAGTGTTTCCCATCTATAGCGATTAAGGGATCCACAACTTTTTATATCTATAATAGGTAGGTTATTATCGTAATATGCAGGCTCATATGCTGTTTCTAAATGTTGCAAATATGATATTGAGAGGTTCATTGTTAATCTGTAAATGTTGAAAACCACGTGTAGGTGGTTTATTACAATGTACGTGACTTGAGAATGGCAATCTTATTGTTTAACAATTATATGATATGGTAACAAATGGATAAATGTGGCAACATGCGCATAGAGGATAATAGAAAAGTTAACCTGACATATCTTTGTGTATTTAATTCGTAGAAAACTCTGTCCTGAAGAAGGTGATCAATCAGCATTTCACCGAAACGCTGCGTCGACTTTTATGTAGTTTTCTGGTGTCTAACTACTGGTTATGAAATTTGTTGTATGTATCAGGTGAAAACCATTTTTAAATGACTTTTTTAAGATTTGCCAATTATGTTTTTTAAAAGAATTTACGAATAAAATCGATTTTGTATATTTTAAATATTGTGTTGGGATTACTGTTTGGTTGATTCTCAAGTGTCATTGTAATAATTTGAAAAGAGTACGATTGGGCTTGTTATTGAGCATTATATTCACAGTGGATAGTCTTGCCTTGAGGTTTTGCACATTTAGATTACAGCATTTGGTCCACATATTTCTACGAGGGACTTGTTGTTTGTAGACTTGAGTTGCACTCAGTCCAGCCATTACTTATAATTACTGCTGGTCTGATACACACAGAATTTTTTATTTTTTTTATTCTCGGATTTATAAAGTTCATGGCTACCCACAAGGGCATCCCAGCACTGGCTAAAACATAAGGCACAAGGTCCTGCGGACGCACAGAAGTGTATAGCCATGCAGGCTATGTGTGTATTTTAGGCAAGTTCACAAGGTGTTCGCTTTGTATGCATGTCACACCTGTGTAACATACTTACAAGTGCTCAATGCTTTCCTTTTTTAATGCTCGATGGGCATTTTTAATGCTTGATGAAGCTACGTTTTGAGCGATGTATCAGTAACATGTATTTATAATTCAGATTTTATATTCACATGCATTTGTGCATTGTAGATGGACCATGGTCTCACAGCAGACCCGTTTCCAAATTTTATTAATTCATACTTCAGGTTCTAAACACCAAATACATGCTCGCATGCATTTATGATTTCATTGCACTTATTCGGGCAGCCGAGTATATAGACTTATACGGTGCTGGTGATAACCATGTAAATAAAGATGAATGGGTTCAATCTGTGTGCATTACTTCTGACTGTGCATGTACTTACTGATACTTGTACTGCAACCAAATAGGTGCAATCAGGTGACCTTTTTAATGTTCATTCTGTTAAAGTGCTTATGTGACATTTGCGAACAGTGGACTGTACTTGTGGAAGATCACGTGATGCAAATGTCTCATGGGTTAATTTTAGTGCTTCTTGTGCAGCGAGTTTTCTTGTTTCTATCAAATATTTGCAGATTAACATGGCCAATCCTTTACCATTCTATTTTAATGTGCCCGCTCATATGATTCATTGAACTGACACAGCCCCACAGATTGCACGGCCCATAAGTTGGGAAACGTGTGTCTGAAACAGCTTTCGGAATGTAACAATTTTGTTTTTATTCTATAAGTTTCCCAGAAGGGCGTTCCACATTCTTGGCACAAGAATCGTCAAGGGCCTACCTCATTTTCATTGATTCCCACATCACCCAAAGTCCTTAATTGGCTTAGGGAGAGCGAAGTGATCTCAGTGGTTAAAACTTCTTGATTTTAGTCTTTAGGAAGCAAGACAATGCACATAAATTGCCTTATGACCAACCCAAAGTGACATCAAGGAGGTCTTCTGTGCATCCAATAACCAAGGAAGTGCCCGTAGGTGTGAGATATGATCAAATTTGTGACTCACCACCACTGAAAGGGGCTGCCAAATTTTGTATCCGTTGCTGCTATAACACATACTCTGGCAAAGTCAGGTATAGAGAATGAGTTATTGAGCTTACCTCCGTCCACTGGTAGCATGAGATCCACGCCTTGAGAATTTTAGGCTATTGGAACATACTACAGAAACCGCTCTAATCCATGGTTTCAGTGACGGAGAACTATTCAATTTACACCAGAGGTTTTTGATCCAATACACAGGCACAAAATCAGTATCTCTGTCCAAACATCCTCCAGGCTTCCCGCCATAAAAACCTATGGGGCATATTTAAATGAAAGTCACGCAGTGCTGCAAGTCACCATGCTGACAGAAAAAAAAGCATAAAAGCACCGTATTTGAAATAATACAATGCATTCCTGCCTTTGTCCCCGTGCTGGTGCCATTTTGGCTGCCTAGCGCCAACGCAGGCACCCTTGCACCATAATGCAAGAGTGCTTGTATTGTAAGGAGGATTGTTTTTGCGCAGGAAGGGGCACCTTCCTGGAAAAAATCTATTCCTGAGGCGTATTCTTCTTTCTGTATGTGCTGCAGGATGCAGCACACATAGAAAGAGGAGTCATGAGGAGAAATAAAGATATTTCTCCTCGTTACGCCTCCCCTGAGAAGACGTATCTTTTTGGAGCATTCCTTTGGTAAATCTGGGAATGTGTCAAAATCCATGGGAGTTGCATGGGAATGCCCAGGCAATGCTAATGGAACGCCTTCCTGCGGCAGGGTAACACAATGCAGCAATTTGTTTTATTCCTGATTTATGAAGCCACTAAGGGCCACGCTAGGTGGCCTTGTGCAGCTTCATAAATTGCATTTTAGACTTGCTTATCTCTTGCACCATGTTGCGTGGTGCAAGAGCGACGCAACTCCTCTCACAAATATGCCCCCTTTTTTTTTATTTCAACCTCAGACCAGTGGCTACCAAAAGGTCTAGCAC
This sequence comes from Calotriton arnoldi, assembly GCA_963921515.1. Classification (NCBI taxonomy): domain Eukaryota; kingdom Metazoa; phylum Chordata; class Amphibia; order Caudata; family Salamandridae; genus Calotriton; species Calotriton arnoldi. The sequence goes on from CAWUFW010000664.1 coordinate 587,322, forward strand.
GCGTCTTGATGAGCATAACACAGTGTCATCAGCATCTACATAAAAATGGGAGCTGCACAATCAGATGAGGTCCGCCAGTAATTTATGCTAATCATGGAACAAAGTGTATGATCGGACAATGCACTTAGATACCCCACCTCCAGCGTTCTCAGGAGTAGAAGGGAAATGTGGATAGAAGAGTCTTTCTTCTGTTAAATAGCTATGACGCCACCCATCCTAAGACCACTCTTTCCACTCCTAATTATTTAGGGACCCCAGGAGGATGGCATGGCTAACAGAGCTAGTCGATGCTGCTAAAAGAATCTATGCTGAGACCACATCACCACCCGTCCTGTGGTCATTCATTACTGAGATGAGGGATTATGTAGAAGTGCAAATACTCATCATCTTCCTCCTCCATTGCTGTACTCTCTTAAATCAGATAATGGCATTCGCATCATAGGATTTTAATGCCATGCTTTCTACAATGGTTGAGATGTATTTCTAATGTTGTATGTGGAGCGCTCCACTGCTCCTGGAGCTAGTGCAATAATATTCAAATGCCCTTCCTAAATACATTTTAAAAAACCATTTTTTTAAAACATTTCTGTTAACATCAATATTAAAAAGTTAAGTTAATTCGAAGTTATACATACTTCAATATCAGAAATTAATATATTGCCTTGCGTATTAACGTTTCTGTGGTAAAAGAACATGTGAAGAAAAATTGCTGGAAAATGAAAAATGTATCAGCACATAAACAAAATATTATTAGTATACAACTTATGAACATATCTATTTTATTGAATCAGTATACTAATATTGGTAACATTGATTAGTTATGTGTAGTGTATGAATGCAGAAAGATAATGTAAATCAATTGTACGTATAAAAATATAATACTGTACATCCAAAAGTACTGAAGAACAATTATTTTTTTATCTCTTAACAGACAATTATTAATAACATTGTAAACCTTCGGATGACAGTATAAATATCAGAGCTTCCCTGAAAAATTAAAAATAGTGAATTTCATTTACTATACGCATATGTTTTACATTCTAGCACAACTTTTTCAAAACTATCCATTTGATCTTGCACCTTTTGTATTGGCTGCATTTGAAAAATCATTGAATCTTTGATTTAACAGTATGTTACATAAATGAATTCTTATAGAGCGCACTATCAAAGGCCTCTTGGCGCTAAGAGCTTGGTAGGGCCAGATTGCCAGTATCTGTTGTTGATTCAGTTTTGGCTCAAATGAAGAAGGTCTACATTAAAAAATAGATGGAGTATGAGTTTACTTCATTTACATTCTTAATTAGGCAATTTTGGTTCCATTACTCCCCCTTTGCCAGTGTGACTGACAGAGGTCAGAAAGGGATTGTTTGAAAAATGACTCTTGTAATTACAGCTCAGAGAGAACAACCTCTAGTTAATATGTGTTCAGCACTTTTCTTTTCACCTTTACCACTGTCACCTGCTTACATCTCCTGTGTCTCTAATGGGCCCTTGACGGATGGAATTTCACCTAATTCCAGCACTTATGTGTGAATGAGACATACCCTTCTCTTTGTGCGGAAGGAAAGAAAATATTGCAGGGCAGCCAAATGGAAAAGGCATCGCATCATTATAAAAAAGCTCTGGATAAAACCAGTTATACTCTTGTCTGCCATTGTGATCTTCAGCAGCCCTAGCTGATAGTGCTCAATATATGTGCCAGTATAAAGTGCAACACATTATGAGACACTCGTTCCAGGCATCCCTTCCCGCATAAAGCACAACAATCTTGATTGTCCTTCTGCAGGGTCGAGCAGACAGATTGGATGGCCTTAAATAGAGAAGTGCAAATTGTACACACAAATCACTGGCACACACATGCTACATAGAGGCAAAAATAAGAGACAAGATTAACTCGCCTCTCTCGCCTTCCTGTTGAAGAGCACCTCTATTCAGCAAGGAATGAAATTACCGAAAAAAACCTTTAAATGGATTGGCCACAAAACATCAACAACAATCTTGTGATTATGCCTCAAAGGACCAAAGCACTTTAATTGAGCCAGTGTGGGGCAATTTTGAAGGGCTTCCAGGCAATCCTGCACTGGGGCTGGCCAGTTTTTCAATGACATTGCACAGTGGGCCAGCTGGAAAAACAACACCTGCCCTGACCGATTACGCTGAAAATGGCATTTTTTACGCGCTGGACGCTGAAAATGTTGGTTTAAGACTGCACAAAAAAGCACAGGATCATTGTAAAATTTCAAGGTAGCGTGAACCCATTGCCTGGCACTGGTGCATAGTATCCTGGGCCACTGGAATTATGCAAGTCTGTGGCTACAGTGTGCAGTGTTTTCTGTATAATTATTTCGAGATCTTGCTACATACTCGACCTTGTTCTGCATAATTTGCACATTTCAACCAAAACATGTTTTTATCTCAAATGTATCAAAAGTTACGAAAAAGTTGCAAAAACGTGGTGCCGCGCTGTGGCGGTCGTTTGCAAAGATTAATTAGTTCAGATGCTGATTGCTATATTCATTTACTAAACTGTAACCGATGAGGTGAATTCTTACACAGACTTTATTATTGTATTTTAAAAAGACAAAATAGCAAGGTAATAAACTTGGTCATGATTTTGAGAGTGATGGACAGATTTTATATGTGTCAGCCCGCTGTGTTTAGAGAATGAGGTCAGATCCAGGAGAAACAAAATATTTTAAACGTGTTACCTGGTCGTCTATTTTTATAATAATTACTCAAACATATAAGACATTTCTGAAACATCTTTTTTAGCACCTCAGCTGCAACATCATTTGTAAAATCTGAAACTGAGTGCTGCGTTATTTTGTTTTTGTGTCCTTTAGTCTTTGAGGCAGAAAGTACATTTAATGGGTTTGTGAGCATTTTTGCCCAGATAAAAAGTGCAAGATAATTCTGTTTTGATTGCCTTCTGTATATCTGTTTTTGACCTGTGCTTGTTTTCCTTTTATTTCCAGAACCTCGTTGAATTCACCACCACTCCCCCTGCTCCACCTCCAGAGAGTCCGAGGCCTTGGGATTAGCATGCATTATGGTGACGTACTCACCACCCTCATTTGTACGTCACGGGGGCCTGTAGGGCATCCAACCCAGATAAAGAGAAAAAAGACTAAGGGTGGCTCCCTGTAGGGTATTCACTGTTTAGGCTTTTTAGGGCCTGAAAAGGACTCAGGGCCACGAACTAAGTCCCTGTCAAGTGTCCAGCAGAACATTTCAGGGTGAGTTATTACTTTGCAAAACACACAAGATGATGGACGGAATGCTGCACATTGGCAAACATTCACCCCCAGTCACAGATCTGGGTTTAATCCATCGTTATTTTGCTTCACCACGCCACCCCAGTTCAGACATAGCCATATGCAAATCAGTCTTGACCCTGTGCCTCATGGGAACAGTCCAGACCGAACTGCCAAGCCATGTCTTCCCTGGACCGGAATCAAGCATCCTAGGACCGGTTTCAGGCTATCAGCCTTCATCAGCCAGGATAGCTTGACTCCAGTGGCGTAGTGAGCACGGGACCCACGTCTGGGCATACCCTTCCCACTTAGGGCAAAATGCAAAACACACAAGATAATGGACGGAATGCTGCACATTGGCAAACATTCACCCCCAGTCACAGATCTGGGTTTAATCCATCATTATTTTGCTTCACCACGCCACCCCAGTTCAGACATAGCCATATGCAAATCAGTCTTGACCCTGTGCCTCATGGGAACAGTCCAGACTGAACTGCCAAGCCATGTTTTCCCTGGACCGGAATCAAGCATCCTAGGACCGGTTTCAGGCTATCTGCCTTCATCAGCCAGGATAGCTTGACTCCAGTGGCGTAGTGAGCACGGGACCCACGTCTCGGCATACCCTTCCCACTTACGGCGAAATGCAAAACACACAAGATGATGGACGGAATGCTGCACATTGGCAAACATTCACCCCCAGTCACAGATCTGGGTTTAATCCATCGTTATTTTGCTTCACCACGCCACCCCAGTTCAGACATAGCCATATGCAAATCAGTCTTGACCCTGTGCCTCAGGGGACCAGTCCAGACCGAACTGCCAAGCCATGTCTTCCCTGGACCGGAATCAAGCATGCTAGGACCGGTTTCAGGCTATCAGCCTTCATCAGCCAGGATAGCTTGACTCCAGTGGCGTAGTGAGCACGGGACCCACGTCTGGGCATACCCTTCCCACTTAGGGCGAAATGCAAAACACACAAGATGATGGACGGAATGCTGCACATTGGCAAACATTCACCCCCAGTCACAGATCTGGGTTTAATCCATCGTTATTTTGCTTCACCACGCCACCCCAGTTCAGACATAGCCATATGCAAATCAGTCTTGACCCTGTGCCTCATGGGAACAGTCCAGACCGAACTGCCAAGCCATGTCTTCCCTGGACCGGAATCAACAATCCTAGGACCGGTTTCAGGCTATCAGCCTTCATCAACCAGGATAGCTTGACTCCAGTGGCGTAGTGAGCACGGGACCCACGTCTGGGCATACCCTTCCCACTTAGGGCGAAATGCAAAACACACAAGATGATGGACGGAATGCTGCACATTGGCAAACATTCACCCCCAGTCACAGATCTGGGTTTAATCCATCGTTATTTTGCTTCACCACGCCACCCCAGTTCAGACATAGCCATATGCAAATCAGTCTTGACCCTGTGCCTCATGGGAACAGTCCAGACCACTGCCAAGCCATGTCTTCCCTGGACCGGAATCAAGCATCCTAGGACCGGTTTCAGGCTATCAGCCTTCATCAGCCAGGATAGCTTGACTCCAGTGGCGTAGTGAGCACGGGACCCACGTCTGGGCATACCCTTCCCACTTAGGGCGAAATGCAAAACCCACAAGATGATGGACGGAATGCTGCACATTGGCAAACATTCACCCCCAGTCACAGATCTGGGTTTAATCCATCGTTATTTTGCTTCACCACGCCACCCCAGTTTAGACATAGCCATATGCAAATCAGTCTTGACCCTGTGCCTCATGGGAACAGTCCAGACCGAACTGCCAAGCCATGTCTTCCCTGGACCGGAATCAAGCATCCTAGGACCGGTTTCAGGCTATCAGCCTTCATCAGCCAGGATAGCTTGACTCCAGTGGCGTAGTGAGCACGGGACCCACGTCTGGGCATACCCTTCCCACTTAGGGCGAAATGCAAAACACACAAGATGATGGACGGAATGCTGCACATTGGCAAACATTCACCCCCAGTCACAGATCTGGGTTTAATCCATCGTTATTTTGCTTCACTACGCCACCCCAGTTCAGACATAGCCATATGCAAATCAGTCTTGACCCTGTGCCTCATGGGAACAGTCCAGACCGAACTGCCAAGCCATGTCTTCCCTGGACCGGAATCAAGCATCCTAGGACCGGTTTCAGGCTATCAGCCTTCATCAGCCAGGATAGCTTGACTCCAGTGGCGTAGTGAGCACGGGACCCACGTCTGGGCATACCCTTCCCACTTAGGGCGAAATGAAAAACACACAAGATGATGGACGGAATGCTGCACATTGGCAAACATTCACCCCCAGTCACAGATCTGGGTTTAATCCATCGTTATTTTGCTTCACCACGCCACCCCAGTTCAGACATAGCCATATGCAAATCAGTCTTGACCCTGTGCCTCATGGGAACAGTCCAGACCGAACTGCCAAGCCATGTCTTCCCTGGACCGGAATCAAGCATCCTAGGACCGGTTTCAGGCTATCAGCCTTCATCAACCAGGATAGCTTGACTCCAGTGGCGTAGTGAGCACGGGACCCACGTCTGGGCATACCCTTCCCACTTAGGGCGAAATGCAAAACACACAAGATGATGGACGGAATGCTGCACATTGGCAAACATTCACCCCAGTCACAGATCTGGGTTTAATCCATCGTTATTTTGCTTCACCACGCCACCCCAGTTCAGACATAGCCATATGCAAATCAGTCTTGACCCTGTGCCTCATGGGAACAGTCCAGACCGAACTGCCAAGCCATGTCTTCCCTGGACCGGAATCAAGCATCCTAGGACCGGTTTCAGGCTATCAGCCTTCATCAGCCAGGATAGCTTGACTCCAGTGGCGTAGTGAGCACGGGACCCACGTCTGGGCATACCCTTCCCACTTAGGGCGAAATGCAAAACCCACAAGATGATGGACGGAATGCTGCACATTGGCAAACATTCACCCCAAATCACAGATCTGGGTTTAATCCATCGTTATTTTGCTTCACCACGCCACCCCAGTTTAGACATAGCCATATGCAAATCAGTCTTGACCCTGTGCCTCATGGGAACAGTCCAGACCGAACTGCCAAGCCATGTCTTCCCTGGACCGGAATCAAGCATCCTAGGACCGGTTTCAGGCTATCAGCCTTCATCAGCCAGGATAGCTTGACTCCAGTGGCGTAGTGAGCACGGGACCCACGTCTGGGAACACCCTTCACACTTAGGGCGAAATGCAAAACACACAAGATGATGGACGGAATGCTGCACATTGGCAAACATTCACCCCCAGTCACAGATCTGGGTTTAATTCATCGTTATTTTGCTTCACCACGCCACACCAGTTCAGACATAGCCATATGCAAATCAGTCTTGACCCTGTGCCTCATGGGAACAGTCCAGACCGAACTGCCAAGCCATGTCTTCCCTGGACCGGAATCAAGCATCCTAGGACCGGTTTCAGGCTATCAGCCTTCATCAGCCAGGATAGCTTGACTCCAGTGGCGTAGTGAGCACGGGACCCACGTCTGGGCATACCCTTCCCACTTAGGGCGAAATGCAAAACACACAAGATGATGGACGGAATGCTGCACATTGGCAAACATTCACCCCCAGTCACAGATCTGGGTTTAATTCATCGTTATTTTGCTTCACCACGCCACACCAGTTCAGACATAGCCATATGCAAATCAGTCTTGACCCTGTGCCTCATGGGAACAGTCCAGACCGAACTGCCAAGCCATGTCTTCCCTGGACCGGAATCAAGCATCCTAGGACCGGTTTCAGGCTATCAGCCTTCATCAGCCAGGATAGCTTGACTCCAGTGGCGTAGTGAGCACGGGACCCACGTCTGGGCATACCCTTCCCACTTAGGGCGAAATGCAAAACACACAAGATGATGGAGGGAATGCTGCACATTGGCAAACATTCACCCCCAGTCACAGATCTGGGTTTAATCCATCGTTATTTTGCTTCACCACGCCACCCCAGTTCAGACATAGCCATATGCAAATCAGTCTTGACCCTGTGCCTCATGGGAACAGTCCAGACCGAACTGCCAAGCCATGTCTTCCCTGGACCGGAATCAAGGATCCTAGGACCGGTTTCAGGCTATCAGCCTTCATCAGCCAGGATAGCTTGACTTCAGTGGCGTAGTGAGCACGGGACCCACGTCTGGTCATACCCTTCCCACTTAGGGCGAAATGCAAAACACACAAGATGATGGACGGAATGCTGCACATTGGCAAACATTCACCCCCAGTCACAGATCTGGGTTTAATCCATCGTTATTTTGCTTCACCACGCCACCCCAGTTCAGACATAGCCATATGCAAATCAGTCTTGACCCTGTGCCTCATGGGAACAGTCCAGACCGAACTGCCAAGCCATGTCTTCCCTGGACCGGAATCAAGCATCCTAGGACCGGTTTCAGGCTATCAGCCTTCATCAGCCAGGATAGCTTGACTCCAGTGGCGTAGTGAGCACGGGACCCACGTCTGGGCATACCCTTCCCACTTAGGGTGAAATGCAAAACACACATGTGCAACATTCCGTCCATCATCTTGTGTGTTTTGCATTTTGCCCTAAGTGGGAAGGGTATGCCCAGACGTGGGTCCCGTGCTCACTACGCCACTGGAGTCAAGCTATCCTGGCTGATGAGGGCTGAAAGCCCGAAACTGGTCCTAGGATGCTTGATTCCGGTCCAGGAAGGCATGGCTTGGCAGTTCGGTCTGGACTGTTCCCATGAGGCACAGGGTCAAGACTGATTTGCATATGGCTATGTCTGAACTGAGGTGGCGTGGTGAAGCAAAATAACGATGGATTAAACCCAGATCTGTGACTGGGAGTGAATGTTTGCCAATGTGCAACATTCCGTCCATCATCTTGTGTGTTTTGCATTTTGCCCTAAGTGGAAGGTATGCCCAGGCGTGGGTCCCGTGCTCACTACGCCACTGGAGTCAAGCTATCCTGGCTGATGAGGGCTGAAAGCCCAAAACCGTTCCTAGGATGCTTGATTCCGGTCCAGGAAGGCATGGCTTGGCAGTTCGGTCTGGACTGTTCCCATGAGGCACAGGGTCAAGACTGATTTGCATATTGCTATGTCTGAACTGGGTGGCGTGGTGAAGCAAAATAACGATGGATTAAACCCAGATCTGTGACTGGGAGTGAATGTTTGCCAATGTGCAACATTCCGTCCATCATCTTGTGTGTTTTGCATTTTGCCCTAAGTGGAAGGGTATGCCCAGACATGGGTCCCGTGCTCACTACGCCACTGGAGTCAAGCTATCCTGGCTGATGAGGGCTGAAAGCCCGAAACCGGTCCTAGGATGCTTGATTCCGGTCCAGAGAAGGCATGGCTTGGCAGTTCGGTCTGGACTGTTCCCATGAGGCACTGGGTCAAGACTGATTTGCATATGGCTATGTCTGAACTGGGGTGGCGTGGTGAAGCAAAATAACAATGGATTAAACCCAGATCTGTGACTGGGGTGAATGTTTGCCAATGTGCAACATTCCGTCCATCATCTTGTGTGTTTTGCATTTTGCCCTAAGTGGGAAGGGTATGCCCAGACGTGGGTCCCGCGCTCACTACGCCACTGGAGTCAAGCTATCCTGGCTGATGAGGGCTGAAAGCCCGAAACCGGTCCTAGGATGCTTGATTCCGGTCCAGGGAAGGCATGGCATGTCAGTTCGGTCTGGACTGTTCCCTTGAGGCACAGGGTCAAGACTGATTTGCATATGGCTATGTCTGACCTGGGGTGGCGTGGTGAAGCAAAATAACGATGGATTAAACCCAGATATGTGACTGGGGGTGAATGTTTGCCAATGTGCAACATTCCGTCCATCATCTTGTGTGTTTTGCATTTTGCCCTAAGTGGGAAGGGTATGCCCAGGCGTGGGTCCCGTGCTCACTACGCCACTGGAGTCAAGCTATCCTGGATGATGAGGGCTGAAAGCTCGAAACCGGTCCTAGGATGCTTGATTCCGGTCCAGGGAAGGCATGGCTTGGCAGTTCGGGCTGGACTGTTCCCATGAGGCACAGGGTCAGACTGATTTGCATATGGCCATGTCTGAACTGGGGTGGTGGAGTGAGCTAAAGAATGATGATGGATTAAACCCAGATCAGTTGACTGGGGGTGAGTGTTTGATTGGCTCAAACGTTCCGTCCATCATCCCCTTTTGTATCGCTTTGTTCGCCCTAAGTTGGCGGGGTATGCCCAGACGTGGGTCCCTTGCTCACTTTGCCACTGGATTCAAGCAAGCCTGGCTGATGACGGCTGGAATGCCAGAAACCGGTCCTAGGATGCTTATTTCCGGTCCAGGGAAGACATGGCTTGGCAGTTCGGGCTGGACTGTTCCCATGAGGCACAGGGTCAGACTGATTTGCAAATGGCCATGTCTGAACTGGGGTGGTGGAGTGAGCTAAAGAATGATGATGGATTAAACCCAGATCAGTTGACTGGGGGAGTGTTTGAGCAAATCAAACACTCACCCCAGTCAACTGATCTGGGTTTAATCCATCATCATTCTTTAGCTCACTCCACCACCCCAGTTCAGACATGGCCATATGCAAATCAGTCTGACCCTGTGCCTCATGGGAACAGTCCAGCCCGAACTGCCAAGCCATGTCTTCCCTGGACCGGAAACAAGCATCCTGGGACCGGTTTCTGGCCATTCAGCCGTCATCAGCCAGGCTAGCTTGAATCCAGTGGCAAAGTGAGCAAGGGACCCACGTCTGGGCATATCCTGCCAACTTAGGGCGAACAAAGCGATACCAAAGGGGACGATGGACGGAGCGTTTGAGCAAATCAAACACTCACCCCCAGTCAACTGATCTGGGTTTAATCCATCATCATTCTTTAGCTCACTCCACCACCCCAGTTCAGACATGGCCATATGCAAATCAGTCTGACCCTGTGCCTCATGGGAACAGTCCAGCCCGAACTGCCAAGCCATGTCTTCCCTGGACCGGAAACAAGCATCCTGGGAAGAATGATGATGGATTAAACCCAGATCAGTTGACTGGGGGTGAGTGTTTGATTGGCTCAAACGTTCCGTCCATCATCCCCTTTTGTATCGCTTTGTTCGCCCTAAGTTGGCGGGGTATGCCCAGACGTGGGTCCCTTGCTCACTTTGCCACTGGATTCAAGCAAGCCTGGCTGATGACGGCTGGAATGCCAGAAACCGGTCCTAGGATGCTTGTTTCCGGTCCAGGAAGACATGGCTTGGCAGTTCGGGCTGGACTGTTCCCATGAGGCACAGGGTCAGACTGATTTGCATATGGCCATGTCTGAACTGGGGTGGTGGAGTGAGCTAAAGAATGATGATGGATTAAACCCAGATCAGTTGACTGGGGGTGAGTGTTTGATTGGCTCAAACGTTCCGTCCATCATCCCCTTTTGTATCGCTTTGTTCGCCCTAAGTTGGCGGGGGTATGCCCAGACGTGGGTCCCTTGCTCACTTTGCCACTGGATTCAAGCAAGCCTGACTGATGACGGCTGGAATGCCAGAAACCGGTCCTAGGATGCTTGTTTCCGGTCCAGGAAGACATGGCTTGGCAGTTCGGGCTGGACTGTTCCCATGAGGCACAGGGTCAGACTGATTTGCATATGGCCATGTCTGAACTGGGGTGGTGGAGTGAGCTAAAGAATGATGATGGATCAAACCCAGATCAGTTGACTGGGGGTGAGTGTTTGATTGGCTCAAACGTTCCGTCCATCATCCCCTTTTGTATCGCTTTGTTTGCCCTAAGTTGGCGGGGCTATGCCCAGACGTGGGTCCCTTGCTCACTTTGCCACTGGATTCAAGCAAGCCTGGCTGATGACGGCTGGAATGCCAGAAACCGGTCCTAGGATGCTTGTTTCCGGTCCAGGGAAGACATGGCTTGGCAGTTCGGGCTGGACTGTTCCCATGAGGCACAGGGTCAGACTGATTTGCATATGGCCATGTCTGAACTGGGGTGGTGGAGTGAGCTAAAGAATGATGATGGATCAAACCCAGATCAGTTGACTGGGGGTGAGTGTTTGATTGGCTCAAACGTTCCGTCCATCATCCCCTTTGTATCGCTTTGTTCGCCCTAAGTTGGCGGGGGTATGCCCAGACGTGGGTCCCTTGCTCACTTTGCCACTGGATTCAAGCAAGCCTGGCTGATGACGGCTGGAATGCCAGAAACCGGTCCTAGGATGCTTGTTTCCGGTCCAGGGAAGACATGGCTTGGCAGTTCGGGCTGGACTGTTCCCATGAGGCACAGGGTCAGACTGATTTGCATATGACCATGTCTGAACTGGGGTGGTGGAGTGAGCTAAAGAATGATGATGGATTAAACCCAGATCAGTTGACTGGGGGTGAGTGTTTGATTGGCTCAAACGTTCCGTCCATCATCCCCTTTTGTATCGCTTTGTTCGCCCTAAGTTGGCGGGGGTATGCCCAGACGTGGGTCCCTTGCTCACTTTGCCACTGGATTCAAGCAAGCCTGGCTGATGACGGCTGGAATGCCAGAAACCGGTCCTAGGATGCTTGTTTCCGGTCCAGGGAAGACATGGCTTGGCAGTTCGGGCTGGACTGTTCCCATGAGGCACAGGGTCAGACTGATTTGCATATGGCCATGTCTGAACTGGGGTGGTGGAGTGAGCTAAAGAATGATGATGGATTAAACCCAGATCAGTTGACTGGGGGTGAGTGTTTGATTGGCTCAAACGTTCCGTCCATCATCCCCTTTTGTATCGCTTTGTTCGCCCTAAGTTGGCGGGGGTATGCCCAGACGTGGGTCCCTTGCTCACTTTGCCACTGGATTCAAGCAAGCCTGGCTGATGACGGCTGGAATGCCAGAAACCGGTCCTAGGATGCTTGTTTCCGGTCCAGGGAAGACATGGCTTGGCAGTTCGGGCTGGACTGTTCCCATGAGGCACAGGGTCAGACTGATTTGCATATGGCCATGTCTGAACTGGGGTGGTGGAGTGAGCTAAAGAATGATGATGGATTAAACCCAGATCAGTTGACTGGGGGTGAGTGTTTGATTGGCTCAAACGTTCCGTCCATCATCCCCTTTTGTATCGCTTTGTTCGCCCTAAGTTGGCGGGGGTATGCCCAGACGTGGGTCCCTTGCTCACTTTGCCACTGGATTCAAGCAAGCCTGGCTGATGACGGCTGGAATGCCAGAAACCGGTCCTAGGATGCTTGTTTCCGGTCCAGGGAAGACATGGCTTGGCAGTTCGGGCTGGACTGTTCCCATGAGGCACAGGGTCAGACTGATTTGCATATGGCCATGTCTGAACTGGGGTGGTGGAGTGAGCTAAAGAATGATGATGGATTAAACCCAGATCAGTTGACTGGGGGTGAGTGTTTGATTGGCTCAAACGTTCCGTCCATCATCCCCTTTTGTATCGCTTTGCTCTCCTACCCTAGCGCCTCGTGAGCACCATCGGTTGTTGGCCTGCACTCCAAGGAGGTGAGGAGCGTGGGCGCTACCTTCTCGTGTGGGACCCTGGAACTGTGAGCCATCTAGCGCCTTGTGAGCGCCATATTCGAAGTGCCTGTGCTGCTCTGCCTGCACTCTAGCGCCTGGTGGGACTATTTTCTTGATTACCAGAAGAGGTACGCTATCTTCTGTCCCTGAAGCTTCTGGTGGGACCTAGCGCCTCGTAAGCGCTATATTCAAAGTGCCAGGGGAAGAGGAGCTGACGCCTGCAGCGCTGTGTTGCGAGGGAATCCCTGGCGTGTGGGATTCCCCCCTGCGCTCTTGAAATCAGCGGGAGCCCACCCCGCGTTTGACTTTATTCATCAGTGGGAGCCCACCCCGCGTATTGCCATCCTTTTGCTGTTTAAAAGTACAGCGGGAGCCTACCCCGCGTTGTCATCACTAGCGGGTGTCTACCCCGCTTTATGCATATTAAGGTAGCGGGAGCCCACCCCGCGTGTGTGCTTTAACTTAGGAGGGAGCCTACCCCTCATTGCCGAACGGAGGAACTGCCGAGGATCACTGCCGCCGGCCCGGGGGCCCAGGAGCACTGCGCGGGCTTCCCCGTGACATCAGGGGAGCCGCGCTGGGATTGGCGCTGGCGGGAGCGCCTGGGGGAAGACCCGCCCGCAACAGAGGAAGTCAGAGGTCCGGAGCCGGCGGGCTCCCCACCGAAGTCCCTGGTCCCAGGATGGGGCCCGGGTGAAGTCCGGTGAGGCGCTGGCGGGGCTCCCCGTGAAGCCTGGGGAGAGCCCCGCATGTCCCCCGAGAGCCCGAGTGAGGAAGAGAGCGTCTCGGGAGAAGAGGGAAGCCCGGTGCAATGGAGACTTCGTTCCGTGAGGTAAGCGGGGCCTGCAGGGCACACAGTCGGTGCCTGGGGCCGGCCCAGAAGAGCCTGTTCTATTCGGGGGCATCTTGAAGCGCCAGTGCCTGACTCCCTTACAGCGGAGCCGCAGAAGCGGGCCGCTGCAACAATTGGTCATTTTCCTTTGGCTACCGAGTCCCCGGGGGCATTTTGAACTTCCGGTGCCCAAAAGGGGGACTCCAACGTCCCAGTGTTCTTTTGGGGGCAGTTTTGAATTTAGTAGCCCCGGAGTGGGGCTCCCAGGACACAGTGGGCCAAGTCTTCTGGTGCTCATCACAGCTGCGCCGCAGAAGACCGGGCGGCTGCACAACAGGGGGCATCTTTAATCGTAGAGTCCCGGAGGAGGGGCTCCCTTTTCCCCAGGACTGAACATTACTTTACACCACTGCCCCGCTGGACAGTGGGCAATCGCAACATGGGGCATTGTTTTGACCTTAGAGTCCCAGTGGGGGCTCCCCAGGCGAGGTGGCGCCAAAGACTAACCTGCAAGGTTGAGGGCATTTATAATGTGTGCCGGTTTTCCTCAATGTCTGCATTGCTGTTAATGTTTTATGCCCCATTCTAATGTGGTTATGCTGATGGTTTTGTGCCTAATGTGTCTGATGCCAATAAGGTGCTGATGTTTGCGCATAATATGGTTGACACTTCATGCTCAGATGTTTTATGCCCAGTCTAAGGTGGTTATGCAGGCGTTTTCTGCCTAATGTTTATGCCCACATGTTTATGCCATTAAGAAGCTGATGGTCAGGCCTGCTGTTTTCTAGGTTTATGCCTGACCTAATGTGCTCTTATGCCGGTGATACTGCCTTCATGCCTCAGGTTTAGGCCTAATGTTTTTCCCCTAAGGCTTACCGGGTTGGTGGTCTGCATAATGTGCTAGGCCTCATGCTGCTAATGAGGTTTATGCCTATTGTTGTGCCTGATGTGTTGTTTTGCCTATTGGGATGCCACATGCACATGTTTAGGCCTACCCTGATATATGCTAGGGATGACACCGCTATGTTCCTATGTTTATGCCTCACGCAAAGGTGATTTATGCCTAATCCTAATGTGATTTTCTTTTGCTAAGGGGATGTTGCTGAGGTCCTTTATTCACCAGTAGGTACTGGTTAGTTTACATTTATTGTTCTGCATAAGGTGATGACGCTAAGTTCATTTCTTTTACCCAACAGGTACGGACTGATTCCGTTTATTATTACTAATGGACTTTCATTCATCCTGTGTACTGGTGATGGTTCTGGCAGCGGCCCGATTGGCCCTGCCCTGTAAATAGTCCCCCTGTAAATGACTACCTGGTGCCAGTTGGCACAGTGCTTTTACAACTGTGATTGCCTACTGACGTGTTTTGCATAATACACAAGTTATTTTCATGCAACCTGGTGTGAAGTCTCTTTTTGTAGTGTGCCTAGTGTGTCGCTTGTGAGTGGCTGCGCGGATGCTTTACACAATCCTCCGGAGTTTAGCCTACCCGCTCCGCACCACGCTACCCCGTTTCTAACACACCCAGAGAAAGCTGAGTGCCTGAGAGCAAAGCCAGGAGTGACCCATACATGTATGGTCCCCTGGTGTCTCAGAAGGTTCCAGACAGGAAGCATGAAAAGCCTGTGTGAACGCAACCAGCTTAGTGATTACTACAGCCTGGTAAGAACTGCAACTTCTGTGGTGATTGTGTCAGCCCAGTCGGGCTGCAGATTCCTTTGTGAAAGTATCAGCATTGTTGAGTCTACAATTGCCCCAGTGATTGTGTCTGCTTGGTGGTGGCCCATACCTGCTTCAGCAATGGCCAGCAACCAAAGCAGGCTGAATCCATATCACCATCTGGATGAGGCCAGAGCAGCTGAACCCGCTCCTGTTTGCATCAGGGCTGCCTATCGATGTGGGGCTGAATATGGGTGGCTATGTGACACAAGACGCAGGGTACGGCTGGCCTCCTTAGGGACTTTTGAGGATGCCTCCAAGTACTGCAGGCCTCTGCAGGGGAAGACCAAGCCATCAGATCCACACTAGTTAGTATAAGAGACTCAGAGACTAACTTTCTACTCACTACTTTACCAGGGATACAAATATGCAATATGCGTGATCTGATTGTGCAATTGACTTGTGCAATTGACTAGTTGGTCACCAGACTTTCCACCTGAGATTGATTTCTGCTTCTTTCACAATTGCTGGGGGTACAGGCTTAATAAAGGGCACCCTGGTGGGTAAAAGCAAATGGGGAAATCAGCAGCTGTAGCACCGCAAGAGAGAATTGAGACCAGGATCACTGGCCTGTATGCTGGAATGAATTCAGTCAATTTTAAAAGTAAAACTCACATTAAAAAATGCTTTGTTTTCTCAAAGGACAAGCACTGGGCTGTACAGTGAAGGTAGTGTGTTTGTTGAATATTGAGTTCGAAACTCATGCCCTCCACACTATATCCCTGAGCAACATGCATCTTTTCATTGTGCTAAGAGTCAAGTGTGGAAAGGGTTGTACTTGACCCAGTTTGCAGAGCTATGGCAGGATGGACTCCAGGATACCAGTGGCAAACAACCTCAAACCCCACAGCTGGGGACCAGTAGACCCTGTATGCACAGTGGCCCCGTGCATAGGGTCTGACAAGGAGATTGTACATTGTAAGGTGTTGAGTTGTATGATCAAATACTGCTGTTGTGTAGTGCAGGACTTGTGTGGGAATAGGACACGTTACAACGCAAACATTTACAACGCATGCTTTTACAACATGGTTTTTACATCGCAACATCCATTACAACGCATGATTTTACAACGCATGCCATCACAACGCATTTTTAGAAACTACATTTGCAACGCATTCCATTACAACGCATACCATTACAATGCATAATACTTTTAGGGCAACAGTAAGGTAAGTGTTGGATAGTGTAGGGGTAAAAATTACTATTCCCACTCCAGTCATTGCAACAGTGTAAGTGTTGGATAGTGTAAGGGTAAAAATTACTATTCCCACTCCAGTGAGTGCAACAGTAGGGTAAGTGTTGGATAGTGTAGGGGTAAAAATTACTATTCCCCATTACTTAACTTATAATGCGTTGTAATGGCATGTGTTGTAGTGACATGCGTTGTAATGGCATGCGTTGTAGTGACATGCGATGTAATGGCTGCGTTGTAATGGAAATGCGATGTAAAGGCAGTTGCGTTGTAACAACCGCATTGTAAAGGTAGCGCGTTGTAATGGATGTTTCCCCTTGTGTGGTGCAGGACTGCTTTTGTTTGGGATTTGTATTTATATTTTTGTGTGCTGCATGATGAGGTCAGCAGAGAGATCATTGTTGGGACACTGGTTTGATATTGTTATATTTAAGTATTTGGTGATACTCTGCCAATTGCTTATTTGAGTTTATGTTCATCTGTGGTGAGGTGTGGTCCATGCCAGAGGATCAGGTGCTATGATTCTGTTTGAGTGATGTAGGAATGGTGGATTGCAATATAAGGAGGGATGGTCCTATGCCCAGACAATGTTTTTCAAAATGTCGTATTATGTTATTAGCACTAGTATATCAGTTATTGTCAATTATATTATAATTAAGACATCATCTTTATTGTTTAAAAGTGTAGGTATCTATGCATATGAAGTGAATTTAATCTTGGAACACTTCTGTGTGGGGGTTGGTGTACCAAAGGATTTTTCAGACTTTCCTTTGGATTGGTAAGTGGTTTATCTGTTGTTCGTCTGGAATACATTTTTTCTAAATATGTATTCGGTAGGACAGTCCATATTTTTGCATAGATTCTTCCACTTTTTAATTGGATTGCTGGTAATATTTTCACCCTGAGAAGAGAAAGTTTCCAAAAAGACTTCACTGAGTCTGCTGTCTCCAAAAAAGATATGGTAACCGTTTAGGTGTTTAATGTGGTATATTTATCCTTTCAGTAATCCCATTATAGGTGTGTACAAACTACAGAGGAAGGGCAAAATATTAACGACCTTATTACGATGAGGCCCCGAAAGCGCTTTCCAAGCCTCATCGCGGTTTCATTTCCGACCGCCTAATTACAATCTAGGCGGTCAGAATTGAAACCAGCTAGTCATCCCGGCTGGGTTCCTATGGGCTCAAAGAGCCTGTTGGCCAGTCGGAGACCGGCCCGTAATCCCTGTGGACGGCGTTTCCGCCGTAGGGATTACGATGTTCGGTTTCCGACAGGCTTTCCATGCCGGGCTTTCCGACATGGAAAGCCTGTCGGAAAGTGAGTTTGGGGGCCCCTAGCTGGGCCCCGTTCTCCTTGCGGCCTCCAGTTGGGCCAAGGGGGTACCTATGGTGCCCCCCTGTCAATCCCTGCACTGTGTGGCAGGCACCCTGAAGGGCCTGCCGCGCGGTGCAGGGATTAACACAATCTCCCATTTCTCTCTATGGTAGTTTGTGCTACGGCTGGTTTACGGCTGTAGCACAAGCTCCGATGGAGAAATGGCAGTATGCGACCACAGTGGTCAGTCGGTCCTGAGACCACGACAGTGTCGGTCGGAGGCAACTCTGACCGACATCGTAATCGAGTCCTATGTATCTTGGCTGTTATTTACAAGCGGCTTGCGCCCCTGTTGCATTAATACTTTTGACGCACTAGCAGCGCAGGCCGTACTCCAAATTTACAAGGAGATGCATGTTGACAAATGCGTCCGTTTTTAAAGAACTGCATCGGTACATACCTGCGCCAGAATCGGTTGCGGTATGCAGAATTTAATATATGCCAGGTAGGCGTCCCTCTCTAAAATCCACCATAAAACTGATGGTGTGATATTTATGAGTTTTTCCAAAAGTGACACAACATTGGCAAGAGGTTCACTGAGGAAGAAATGCATCAAAAGTCCTGCGTCTCAGTAACCCAGGTGTCGGAAATGATGCAATGATTGTTGTATATGAACACAAAGGCACTCAATACAGTCTGGAAAGCTCAACTACACGATGGAGGTGCTCATTTGCATCTGGGAGTTGCAAGGAGACCACCACCCCCTCCCACATCCCCACCCTCCCTTAACCACGTTGCAATGCAGGAGAAGGGAGCAGGTTTATTGGCAGCGTACTTCCATCATTGATCTCAGGAATGATGAGGTCATCACCTACTACTGGCTAAGGAAGAAGTTCATCATCCAACTGCCACACCAAATAGTGCCAAGGCTACAGCCACCAAATTCCAGGTCAGCCAACATTCCCCCATAGGTCAAGCTTATAGCTGTTCTCCTGTCAGAACCACCCAGCCTCTTAAAAGCAAGAGTAATTCCATTGCAGTAATTCGATGGAGGGAGCCTATGAGAAACGACAAAGACTATTACTTACATACAATTCGAGCCCAGAGGAAATCCAGGATGACCGCTAGAAAGACGCCCCAGGGTCATCAAGTTAGCGTTCCAGCAGTTGAAGGCAATCATGAAAGTCCAGGTGAAGCTCCCGCCGAACGGCGCACTTCACCTGAAGAGTTTGCGGAGGAAGGAGTTACCGAGGGTTGCGGCGCGATAGTCAGTTAGGGAAAACGGCGTCGCGTTTTTCCTTCCTCGAGTAATTTGGTCCAGTATCTCTGAGAAAGGTCCTGCAGTGTGACGCTTTCTCGCACATGTCAGTAAGCCTCAGTTTTTCGAAGTATTTTTCATAGTTGTTTGGGAAGGAGTCATAAGGCAGTCTTTTCCGGCGCATGCTCTCAGTTCAATTCAACTACGCATGAGCCTGGAGATAGCGTTAGTTGAAAACCAGAGTCAGCACAAGCACGCATGAGAATAGAGTAACTCTAATTAGGAAAGGCATGGTTTTTCTAACAGAAGAATTCGGAGGGTGCAAGTAAGGAACTGAGGCAAGGCACATAAACATTTTTTCCCGTTACCCATGTATTTAGTTTAGCAGCAGGCAGAGTCAGCACGGGTAGTGTTGCTATTACATTTATTTTCCAGTACGAGTAGTACTAGTAGTCTCCCTTAGTTCTTTGTATCCAGGTCCAAGTAGACTTATAGAGAAGAGTAATACCCTTACACTTTTATTTAGTTCGAGCTTCTATCGAAGAGAAGTTAAACATTAAACATTATGTTGCAAAAAAGAGTAGTTTTTCTTTTTTAACAACATTCATTAAGCAAAAAAAAAGAACAAGAGAAAGGAATAAGAAGAGTGAGTCCTTACCTTAATGGAAGAAATCAGAATTCCTTAAGGTAGCCATCTGTGCAAGCGAGGTGAGAGCCTGGGAAAAAGAAAAAGAAAAAGGGTAAAAGAGAAGTTAATTAAAAGTAAAGTGCTTTAACTCCTTCCATGCTCACGACGGCCAGGAGCCGTCGGGAGCAACGGTGCTCGTGTGCTCACGACGGCTCCCGGCCGTCATGTCACATGGCCCCGGAAATCCCTCTGGTGCAGGCACCAGAGGGATTTCTATTTCTCCCCTGTAGCCTCGGGAGCTGGGGAAGAGCTTCCCCTGCTCCTGAGGCCCCCCCCCGTTTCAGTGAAATGACGATGACGATCAGCGCGCACTAAATGCCAGGGATTTTTTTTGTGCATTTGTTTTTAGTGTGGGGGCTGCCCGAAATGGGCACGTCAATGCTCCCACTCCCCCGCCACCATTACAGCCTTTCTGCCCCCCTTGGGGGCAGATGGGGGCAGTAGCCCCCAATCTACCACCCCGGGGGGGCAGAAAGCCCACTTGACGCCAGGGATTTTTTTTTTTTATTTGTGTAGGGGTAGGGGCTGCCCAAAATGGGCATGACAATACCCCCCTGAGAAATTCCAGTCTTTCTGCCCCCCGGAGGGCAGACGCCCACTAGGCGCCAGCGATTACGCTGGCTTTTTTTATGCGTGGGGGTGGGGGATGCCCAAAATGGGCATACCAATGCCCCCACCCCCACAAAAAAATAGCCACAGTCTTTCTGCCCCCCCTTGGGGGCATACCAGGGTGAACCCCCCCTCCCCCGATTCCCCCCCAAGGCGGCAGAAAGCCCACTAGGCACCGACTTTTTTTTAGCAATGTGCCTACATGTGGATTCAGCTAAATGTGAGGTTTGCAGGGGATTCTGGGTAGAAAAACGTTGCGGGATCCATGCAAGCCATACCTCGCTGGAATGCCCCGGGTGTCTAGTTTTCAGAAATGTGTGGGTTTGGTAGGTTTCCCTAGATGGCCGCCGAGCCCGGGGCCAAAAACTCATGGGACCCCCCTTGCAAAACCAGGTTGTTTTGTGATAGGTAATTTTGATGTCGCATCAATAGGTTTTGGACCTTGCCTGTCGCGGTTACTTGACCCACCCACGCGAGTGAGGTACCATTTTTATCGGGAGACCTGGGGGAAGGCTGGGTGGTAGGAAATTTGTGGATCCACGCAGATTGCAGAACTTTCCCACACAGAAATGTGAGAAAAAAGTGATTTTTTCAGCTAAATTTGAGTTTTGCAGGGGATTCTGGGTAGGAAAACGTTGGGGGACCCACGCAAGCCATACCTCTCTGGAATGCCCCGGGTGTCTAGTTTTCAGAAATGTGTGGGTTTGGTAGGTTTCCCTAGATGGCCGGCGAGCACGGGGCCAAAAACTCATGGGACCCCCCTTGCAAAACCAGGTTGTTTTGTAACAGGTCATTTTGATGTCTCCTCAATACGTTTTGGGCCCTTGCCTGCAGCGGATACTTGACCCATCCACACAAGTGAGGTACCATTTTTCTCGGAAGACTTTGGGGAATCCGGGGTGGGTGGAATTTTGTGGATCCACTCAGATTCCAGAACTTTCCACCACAGAAATGTGAGGGAAATGTGTTTTTTTTGGACAAATCTTTAGGTTTGCAAGGGATTCTGGGTACCAGAACCTGGTGAGAGCCAGTCAAGTCACCCCATCCTGGATTCCCCTGGGTGCCTAGTTTTCAAAAATGTATAGGTTTGCTAGGTTTCCCTAGGTGCCGGCAGAGCTAGGTTTCAAAAACTACAGCTAGGCACTTTGCAAAAAAAGGGTCATTTTTCACTGTGAAAATGTGGTGTGTCCACGTTGCGTTTTGCGCCGTTTCCTAACGCGGGCACTAGGCCTACCCACACAAGTGAGGTACCATTTTTCTCAGAAGACTTTTGGGAATGCGGGGTGGGTGGAATTTTGTGGATCCACGCAGATTTCAGAACTTTCCACCACAGAAATGTGAGGAAAATGTGTTTTTTTTGTCAATGTTTTAGGTTTGCAAGGGATTCTGGGTAACAGAACCTGGTGAGAGCCAGTCAAGTCACCCCATCCTGGATTCCCCTGGTTGTCTAGTGTTCAAAAATGTATTGGTTTGCAAGGTTACCTAGGTGCCGGCAGAGCTAGGGTTCAAAAACTACAGCTAGGCACTTTGCCAAAAAAGGGTCATTTTTCACTGTGAAATTGTGGTGTGTCCACGTTGCGTTTTGTGCCGTTTCCTGTCGCAGGCACTAGGCCTACCCACACAAGTGAGGTACCATTTTTCTCGTAAGACTTTGGGGAATGCAGGGTGCATGGAAATTTGTGGATCCACGCAGATTCCAGAACTTTCCATCACAGAAATGTGAGGAAAATGTGTTTTTTGTTACCATTTTTTAGGTTTGCAAGGGATTCTGGGTAACAGAACCTGGTGAGAGGCAGTCAAGTCACCCCATCCTGGATTCCCCTGGGTGTCTAGTTTTCAAAAATGTATAGGTTTGCTAGGTTTCCTAGGTGCCGGCAGAGCTAGGGTTCAAAAACTACAGCTAGGCACTTTGCAAAAAAAGGGTCATTTTTCACTGTGAAATTGTGGTGTGTCCACGTTGCGTTTTGCGCCGTTTCCTGTTGCGGGCTCTAGGCCTACCCACACAAGTGAGGTACCATTTTTCTCGGAAGACTTTGGGGAAAGCGGAGTGTGTGGAAATTTGTGGATCCACGCAGATTCCAGAACTTTCCACCACAGAAATGTGAGGAAAATGTGGGTTTTTTGACCATTTTTTAGGTTTGCAAGGGATTCTGGGTAACAGAACCTGGTGAGAGCCAGTCAAGTCACCCCATCCTGGATTCCCCTGGGTGTCTAGTTTTCAAAAATGTATAGGTTTGCTAGGTTTCCCTAGGTGCCGGCAGAGCTAGGGTTCAAAAACTACAGCTAGGCACTTTGCAAAAAAAAGGGTAATTTTTCATTTGAAAATGTGGTGTGTTCACATTGCGTTTTGAGCCATTTCCTGTCGTGGGCACTATGCCTACCCACACAAGTGAGGAACCAATTTTATCGGGAGACTTAGGGTAATTCAGATTTGTAAAGCAACTGTTATTACCTATTGACTTTCGATGCATTTCAGCCTTCCAAATGAAAGACAATGTGTAAAAAATAAGTCATTTTGAAAAATGACCGATAATTCTCATGCTAGTATGAGAATTCCCAATTTCGGAAATGTGCAAATATCTACTGTTTCTAAACTCTATATTTTGTTCCCATTTCAGAAATAAATAGGTGTCTTTCATACCGATTTTTCCATGTATACATTTTCCCAGAATAATTGCTATATACCCGGTACATAATAAAAAACCATTGCAAGTCGGTGCTCAGTTTTTGGCTCTGGGTTCGTCCGGTTCTTAGTGAACCTACAAGTCCTATATATCCTCACAACCACTAATGTCCAGCGGATGTAACGGTATATTGCTTTCAAAGAGCTGTCATAATTATAAGAAGTTACAGGTGAAAACGTTGACACAAATAGCTGTTTTTTTCAACTAATTTTCAATTTTTCCTATATTTAACTGTTAGTTTCTATAAAGAAACCTTGAAGGATCTACACAAATGACCCCTTGATGAATTCACAATTGTGTCTACCTTTCTAAAATGTATAGCTTTCCAGGATCCATTATTGCTTTCATACCCATTTCTACCATTAACTGGAAGGAGGTTGAAATCACAAAAAATAGCAAAACTAGGCTATGTCCCAGAAAAATGCCAAAACTGTGTCAAAAATGTTGGTTTTCTGACAAAAGTCTGTCATTCCCTAAAAGCTGGGAAAATGGTGATTTCATCCCCACAAACCCTTTTTTGATACCATTTGCAGGGAAAAAACCAGACGCTTTCATTTGCAGCACTTTTTTCCCATTTTTCCCAAAAAAAACAAAATTTAGCTGTATTTTGGCTAATTTCTGGGTCCCCTCCAGGGGAATCCACAAACCCTGGGTACCTTTAGAATCCCCATGATGTACGAAGAAAAGGACGCACATTTGGCGTGGATACCTTATGTGGTCAAAAAGTTACAGGGGCCTAAGCGCGAACTACCCCAAATAGCCAAAAAAAGGCTTAGCACAGGGGGGGAAAAGGCCTAGCAGCGAAGGGGTTAAGTCAATATATCAATTTACAGTTACAGAAAGGCAGCGAATATTATTACGAAAAAAGAAGAGAGGCACAGGCCACAGAAAGAATGGGTAGGTGTATAAGTAAGTTGGTGTGTAAGAGTAATTTAGAACGTGTTAGAGCTTAGAGTAATTGATGATTTAATGTTATTTGTAGTACTACTGCATTTACTCAACTTGCAAAAAAGCAGAAGATCGCAGGTGAAGAGAAGATCCGGCAGAGGAACCAGAGAACCTAACGAGTGGCAGTCTCTTCTCTGTCCCATCCCCTTTCCCCCCTGTGGGTTTCTTCAGTTAATTCACGAGTTGGAAAAAGCGTGGTTGGCTGGAAACAGCAGAGTGGGAATTGGGAACTGACGTCGTTCTGCTCCTGTGCAACATAGACAAGCCTTCCTGACATCTCCAGATGCTGCCATCTGGTATATTATAGATTACAACAGCCAGAGTGGCAGGAATCTCCCAGCCAGCTTTTTCGGCCTTCCTACCCACCGTCCTTGATTCCATCATCCACCTAACACCCCAGTTCCTCCTCTTCCCCAACACACAACAACTGCAGCTGGAGACCAAGCAAGGTTTTTATGCCATCACTGGTTTCCCACATGTGTTGGGTGCCGTGGAAGGCACTCATGTGCAACCCGGTTACCCCTGAAGCAACATCCCATCTCTATAGGAACCGGAAGCACACGTATGTGTGCAGCTACAGTGTACTGACTGCCAGATATCCTACCACAATCCAAAGGGAGTGTAAATGTAAACTGTGTGCAATGACTCAGTGTGTGCTGTACGTCTCAACATTTCCCACTGCCTTACACTTGTGGAGGCCAGTACATTGACCTTATAGTCCTAAGTGTGTGAACAGAGGCCCATATGATGTGCATGGGCACACTTTGCAAACCCAGTTAGTCTCCATATGCTACATCAACGCTTGCAACCACATAGCAAAATTAACACAACAAAAGAAGCTACTGACAGCACACCATTTTGATATATTAATTATCCAGAAATAGTACTGGTCCAAAATCAAGTCAACTAATAACAAAATTAATCATGCACAATGAGGACGATGAGAAAATATCCAATGTAAACAAATCAATCCAGTGAGATCATCAGTGGAGATTTCTTATCCTTTATTACTGTCCAAAGATTAAAAATTCCCAGCACACGATAGCCGACACGTGTTTCGTCTGTACTCAGACTTTTTCAAGGCTGGAATAACAGATATATTATAAACAATATATTATATACATTATAGTAACAATGTTAAAAACCACAAAATATACAAATTAAGAATGTCCTATACAAATAATGTACAAAACATATCACTACTAAAATAAAGGAAGATAAACATACGTTCTATAACAGAAATCATTTGTTAACATAAAAAGATACTCAGACACCCAGTGCCTGGAACCAAAAGAAGAAGAGATCGAAAAGCACCAAGAAATTCAGAGTGAAGAGAGAGAAACCAAGCATAAGATTACCAAAAACCTGATACACCAGAGCGTGAACTACTCAGTTGGATATTCCAGTTGTGAGAGCAAAGTGATCAGTTAAGTGGCTAGCAGACAATCTACTATAATCATGTAGTGTCCACACCAAGTCTCTAC
The DNA here is from genome assembly GCA_963921515.1 of Calotriton arnoldi. Classification (NCBI taxonomy): domain Eukaryota; kingdom Metazoa; phylum Chordata; class Amphibia; order Caudata; family Salamandridae; genus Calotriton; species Calotriton arnoldi. Next base: position 612,759 of record CAWUFW010000664.1, read on the forward strand.
ACCCTAATGCCCGGTAAGTGAATCTTGGATTATTGAACTGAAAAAGAAAGGAAACCCACCAAAATTTGGGAATCTTGACAATCTGTAGTCAGAGAACGAGTCCGTCCCTCCAACGCATCAACTATAAGAATTAGGTATCCAAGTGAAGATATCACAACACATACTGATAAAGACTGTACAGAAAAGAAAAATATGAAAAATTAACATGATGAAAGTAGTTGATAAGTAGCCTCATAAGAAACAAAAGAAGCAGTACATCAGCTTCCTACACTTGATAATGGCTATGGACATACTGACTAAGTGTTCGTCAGTAAAAATAACATCACACCATCACCGTAGTGATTGTAGTGGTGATACTCAGCAACACAGCTATACCAATGACCTTGAATAGTCAGCACGAAGGTAGTGATCATAGCGCTAAAATTAGCTATTAGTAGACATAATGCTATTGATATACCAGTGCTCCTGAGTGTATAACTCGATTGCCACCATGTGACTCAAAACCAAAAATAACAATCACATGTTTACATATGCCGAGACAATTGTCCTAACCTAAAATTAGGGTGAATTTGAATCAACCACCATAAAAAATGTCAAAACTTTGAGTTGCAGTAAAGTGCCCCTGAAGAGACAGAAAAATATTTGTATACTCATCGCTAATGATAAACTCACAAAAGTAACATACTCACCACAAAAATAAGTATCTTCACCACACCTGACATCCGTCAATATGAAAGGTCCCAAAGAAACGGAGCTGTAAAGAGCACTAATAATACCTAGAAATGACATAAAATGGGTGTGCCCATGAGGTAAGGTCGGAATCTAAATGTGTCCAATTCAAACACGATGCACTGTCAACAAGGTACTCACCCGTAGGGTGAGCTCCAATTAATGAAGTGGACACGGCGAAGACCATATGATATTGGTACACACTGCAAAAGTGACAAACGCTAATAAACTGTAGCAGAAATCCAAGGTACATCAATTAACCATGGATACCACGGGGCACAACCATGGTAAGTCACCCCTGTAACCAAAAACAAAAATTTGTCATGTCCTCAGCCACTAAACATATAGTCATATAATAATGTGACCCTATGCCTAAACGACTCCTACCTCCAAGGGCGAGTAATCCGTCCGGACACACACGTGTAGGTGGTCGCGGGATGCGTAGGTGAAAAAACCTCGCCATCTTGATCTTAACTGCTACCGGCAAGAGTCACATGACACAGGAGCACGTGACCGCAACGTCACCCGCCATTGTAAAAAACAAATAATGGTACAAAAAAATGAGTCGCCATATTGAACCTACCAAAGGCCCAAATAAATTCATTGAATCAACATACTAAGGCAATGTAACAAAGGCAATCCAACCTGTGTTGTTTGTAAAATAATCCAAATATCCAAGAAATCGTAACAAGGTTCACCATTTCAAATCCAAACGGAATAGTAGTGTGTACAGCCAGCCGTCATATTACGCTATATAAGGGACAAATGAAATCAATTATATTTAATCACTACGGTGATGGTGTGATGTTATTTTTACTGATGAACACTTAGTCAGTATGTCCATAGCCATTATCAAGTGTAGGAAGCTGATGTACTGCTTCTTTTGTTTCTTATGAGGCTACTTATCGACTACTTTCATCATGTTAATTTTTCATATTTTTCTTTTCTGTACAGTCTTTATCAGTATTTGTTGTGATATCTTCACTTGGATACCTAATTCTTATAGTTGATGCGTTGGAGGGACGGACTCGTTCTCTGACTACAGATTGTCAAGATTCCCAAATTTTGGTGGGTTTCCTTTCTTTTTCAGTTCAATAATCCAAGATTCACTTACCGGGCATTAGGGTGTAGAGACTTGGTGTGGACACTACATGATTATAGTAGATTGTCTGCTAGCCACTTAACTGATCACTTTGCTCTCACAACTGGAATATCCAACTGAGTAGTTCACGCTGGTGTATCAGGTTTTTTGGTAATCTTATGCTTGGTTTCTCTCTCTTCACTCTGAATTTCTTGGTGCTTTTCGATCTCTTCTTCTTTTGGTTCCAGGCACTGGGTGTCTGAGTATCTTTTTATGTTAACAAATGATTTCTGTTATAGAACGTATGTTTATCTTCCTTTATTTTAGTAGTGATATGTTTTGTACATTATTTGTATAGGACATTGTTAATTTGTATATTTTGTGGTTTTTAACATTGTTACTATAATGTATATAATATATTGTTTATAATATATCTGTTATTCCAGCCTTGAAAAAGTCTGAGTACAGACGAAACACGTGTCGGCTATCGTGTGCTGGGAATTTTTAATCTTTGGACAGTAATAAAGGATAAGAAATCTCCAGTGATGATCTCACTGGATTGATTTGTTTACATTGGATATTTTCTCATCGTCCTCATTGTGCATGATTAATTTTGTTATTAGTTGACTTGATTTTGGACCAGTACTATTTCTGGATAATTAATATATCAAAATGGTGTGCTGTCAGTAGCTTCTTTTGTTGTGTTGAGTTATATGCATGTTAAGTTTTAATGTGCAGTTGACACCTCTAGGTAGTAGGTGTGTGAAGCTGATTTAGCACCTGGTTGCTAATTTAGCAACACTTACAGAATATTTCACGCCAATTATTGATGCTTTGAAATACGTGTACTTATTGGATGTGCAGTTATTTCCCTCAAAGGGAACACTACTACCTGTTTCTTTCTTTGAACATAGCAAAATGAGTGTGGTCTCTCACTTAACACATATAAATGTGGAGTATTTACCTGTGCCAGTGCTGTATTGGCTACCTAGGCCCAATGCAGGCACACTTGACCCACTAGTCAAGAGTGCAACTGTTACATGCAGGAATGGATGTGACTGTGTTGGTGTGTCCTACTCTGTAACTGTTAGAAATAGGTGTCTCTAGTTGGCAGTGGTTTGCACCTTTGTCCAAGCAGGGACCCTTGCTTCTAGTCAGGGAAGAAGTTACGCCATTAGACAACCGCTGATCACCACCTTGGTAGCTTTGCATGAGCAGTCAGGCTTGTCTCAGAGGCAGTGTGTAAAGCATTTGCACATAACCAGCAGTAATACAGTGAAAACACTACAAAAGGACACAACACCAGTTTTAGAAAAATATCTAATATTTTATATGTGCAAAACAAGACCAAAAACGATAAAAGAGATCCACCATACAGTTCTTAGAAATATCAATAAGCAAAAATAGACTTAAAAGACAGTTCCTTGAAGTTGATAGCTCCGTCACGGTGTTGTCAACAACAAATCCAAACAGTTCTGGCTGACCGTGGTGTTGCAGGCCAACTACAGTGTTGGGAAGACCTGCAAAACAGTACCTTTAGAAATGAAAGGTGTCGGTGGCCTCACGATGAGCCTCGAAGAGCCAGCATTAGCAGGTGTCAGTTCCGGAGGTCGGTGCAGGAGTCATTGGGCCCTTGAAGTCCCATGCGTCGCAGATCAAACTCCGTGCGGTTGAAGTCAGGAGCATTGGCGTCGGCGGGCATCAGGGCTGAGTTGTGCAGTGCAGCAGTGCAGCGTGTGGTGCCCTCAGGTCGCAGTGCAGGCAGCGGCTCGGTGACGGTCATCCAGTTGCATCGGTGAGTCCAGGACTGCGGTGCTAAGTAATGCAGTGCTCATTGCGGTGCTTGCATGTCATGGTGCAGGCATCGTTGTTGCTGAAGCGCTGTCGACAGCTGACGAACTAGAGTCAATGGCGTCGACATCGGTAAGCCAAGGTTGTGGTGTGGGATGGGGCAGTGCATCGTGTAACTTACGAGCGGTGCCCTCAAACCATGGTGCAAGCAGCAGCATTGCTGTTGGCATGGAGCGGCGGCATCGGGGATACCAGGGCAGCGGTGTGAAGCGAGGCGGTGCGAAGTGCAGTGCTGACAGGTCATGGTGCAAGTAGCGGTTCGGTTTTGGCGTCGGACGTCGTCGGTAGTGAGACCAGGGTTGTGGTGCGAAGTGTGGTAGTGCCCTCTGCAGTGCCTTCAGGACAAGGAGTCTGCATCAGCTTCATTGACAGTGTTGGGTTGCTTTTTCTTCTGTTGCCGCACAAAACACACAGTTCCCATAGCTGGCAGCAGATGAACTTGAAGTCTTTGCTGTTCCTGAGACTTCTTGAATAGGGGGCAAGCTCTACCTCGAGTCGCTGAAGAAACTCAAACAAAGACATTGCAGAAAGTTCAGTCCGGTCCCTTCACTGTCCAAGACAGAAGCAGCCACTGCAGGCCAACACAGCAAAGCACACAACAATGTGGCAGTTCCTCCTCACAGCTTCTCCAGCTCTTCTTCTTAGCAGGTTCCTTGATTCAAAAGAGTTCTAAAGTCCTGGGGTCAGGGCCGGAATATTTATACCACATTTTCTCTTTGTTCTCTTTGTGGCAAGGGTCTCTGAGCCCAGTCCAAACCAGTTTTGCCCTGTCTGGCCCAGCTTCACGACAGGAGGTGGCGACAGCATTGTGCAGAGGAGACACTGCCTATTCAGGTGCTAGTGAAAACTCCTCCCACCACTCTAAATGCAGACCTGGCATATTCATCCCAAATATGAGTCACCCAGGAAAGGCAGGACACACCTCAACCCCCCTTGTAGCTGTCTACAGTGAATGCACATCCCTAGCCCCTGTCACTACAAAACCAGACAGTCAATACGCAAAGCAGCAGAGGCACACAGAATGGTTAAACAAGAAAATGCCTTCTTTCTAAAAGTAGCATATTAAAACACACAATTCAAAAACCATCACCCAAAAAAGTGTGTTATTAAATTCTGAGTTCAGAGAGCCTAAACTCCATTCCATTATCTTGTCGCAATGGAAAGTTATACTTGTAAGATGTTACAAAGCAACTCCCATGTTAGCCTATGGGACAGATAGCCTTTCAATAGTGAAAAACAAAATTGGCAGTATTTCACTATCTGGACATGTCATGCACACCAGGACATGTCCTACCTTTTCCATACACTGCACCCTGTCCATGGGGGTACCTTGGACCTACCTGAGGTGTGCGTTTCATGTAAGAAAAGGGATGGTTAGGGCCTGGCAATTAGGTGTACTTGCCAGGTCGACATGGCAGTAAAAACTGTGCAGACACTGCAGTGGCAGGTCTGATAACCCTTTGAAAGCCTGCTTGTGTGGGTGGCACAATCAGTGCTGCAGGCCCACTAGCAGCATTTGATTTACAGGTGCTGGGCACACACAGTGCACTGTACTCGGGACTTAGTAGTAAATCAAATAAGCCAACCATGGAAACACAATTTACGGTTGGAGCACATGTACTTTAACACTAAATGGAGGTGAGAAAGTGCACAAAGACACCAAACCAGCAAAACCAAGTCCAACATACGATAAAAACAGGAGGACAGAAAGCAAAAAAGAAAGGGGAAACATTCCTAAAGATTCCAGGTCTAACACATGTCCTCTCTAGCTGGGAGTTCTATTCACTAAGGCGGAAGAACCTGGACAGACCATCAGCGTTGGCGTGTTCAGTGCCAGGGCGGTGTTCCACCAAAAAGTCCATTCCCTGTAGGGAGATGGACCACCACAACAGTTTTTTGTTTTCACCACTCATCTGCATTAACCAACTGAATTGCCTGTGGTCTATCTGAACTCGGCAGTGAGACCCAAACAGATACAGTCTTAGCTTCTTCTGTGCCTAGACCACAGCAAAAGCTTCTCGCTCTATGGCACTCCACCTCTGTTCCCTGGGGAGCAGCCTCCTGTCAAGGAAGACTACAGGCTGGACTAGGTCCTCTTCTTTTAGTTGTGAGAGCACGCAATCCTCTGAAGCGTCAGTGTGCACTACGAATTCCTTGGAGAAGTGGTGTGCCTTGAGCACGGGCACTGTGCACATGGCTGCCTTCAGGGCATCAAAAGCTGTCTGGCAGACATCAGTTCAGATCACCTCCCTGGACTGCTTCCTGGAAGTCAGCTCAGTCACGGGGGGCAACAATGGTGCCATAGCCCTTGGCAAATCTCCTATAGTAACCGGTGAGACCTAAAAAGGCTCTCACCTCGGTCTGGGTTTTGAAGGGCTCCCAAGCGAGAATAGTGTCAATCTTAGGCTGTAGGGCCGCCACCCAGCCTCTTTCTACCTGGTGCCCTAAGTACACCACAGACCCCTGCCTGATCTGGCACTTACTGGCCTTGACCATGAGGCCTGCCCTCCGCAGAGTCTTCAACACTTCCCAGAGGTGGCGCAAGTGATCTTCCCAGCTGGAACTGAACACTGCAATGTCATCCAGATAGGCGGCACTGAAATCCTCCAGTCCAGCCAACACCTGGTTGACCAACCTCTGAAAGGTGGCAGGGGCATTCTTCAACCCAAAGGGCATCACCCTGAACTGGTAATGCCCCTCTGGTGTTGAGAATGCAGACCTCTCCTTGGCCCCATCAATCTGCCAGTACCCACACGTTAAATCAAACGTGCTGAGGGACTTGGCAGCTCCCAACCGACCTATGAGCTCATCAGCTCTGGGGATGGGGTGCGCATCTGTCCTGGTGACAGCACTGAGCCCACGGTAATCCACTCAGAACCGAAGTTAAGGAGTGGCACCGGGTGCAGCAACCTTTGGGCCCAAGGACTGTTGGAGGGCTCTATCACCCCTAACACCGGCATCTTAGAAACCTCTTCTTTGATGCTGGCTCTGACGGTGTCAGTCAGCCTGTAAATGTTGTTTATTAGCCAATTAAAGACCATATTATGGCACAGATGAAGTGTGTTGAGTGCCTGTGTAAAGTACTGCCTATAGTTCATTGTTTGGAAGGATGTGGGGAATGTCTTTGGTTTAGGTGATTTGTGTAGGAGAGAAGCACCGTAGGCATAGTAGACAAGCACAATGCCACATTGCAGGTCTAGCATCATCACTATCTCTCTAGATGCGGAATGAACAGTAAGTCCATAGTAGCAATTTATTTGAATGCCAATGGATGTTGTCATGTGTAGCTTTGTCAAATGTGTACTACTGGTATAGTGTGGAGTATGAGTGTAACTTAATAAGGATGTAGTATCAAAACAAAAAGAGGCTACCTCAACATTAATGTCAAACAGGTGGGGATCAGGAATATATTGAACATAATCAAAGAGTAAAAAACATTTACTTTCAAAGTTTCAAATATACGTTGTGACAGAAATATTATTCACAACACAACACCTTTATTATTACATTATTTTCAAAATGTCACCTTTCATTTGGACAGCTTGTCACTTCATTATTGCAAAACATCAAATGAACAATCTTCATTGAGTGAGGCTTATATTTTCTTTTCCTTCTCAATGTGAATAGGCCTTCATGTTAGGAGTCATAACCCCTTTGAACAGTTGTTATGCAAAGTTTCAACTACAGTGAAATAATGTTTATTGTTCTGTAAAAGGTTTTACATCTCTTTTTATATTTTTCTTCTATGCTTGGTTGGGTTGAGGTACTTTCTCAGGATAATGCTTTCAGCACTTTTCCAAAAATATATTTGTCTCTGCCTGACTAGGTCATGGGTTTTGTCAATTGAGGACAAACATTGTATTGGACAGCATGGTACTTTGACTTATTTTCAAACTCTGATGTATTTTTAGGTATTTAATATTTACAAGCACTTGGCACTTTGAAGCAACCTGTATGGTTTTCTGTGGACTAGGATAAATGTAGCTTTATTTTTAACTTTGATGAATTCTATATGTATGGGTTTTAACCGGATTGTCGAACAATTTTACCTGGTAGTTTTACGTATTTTTTAACCCCGATTTAATTTCTATGCATATAATGTTTATAAGCACTTGGCACTTTGAAGCAACCTGTATGGTTTTCTGTGGGCTAGGACAAATGCAGCTCTATTTTTAACTTTGATTAATTTTATGTGTATTAGTTCTAATCGAATTGCTGAACGATCCCATAATGTTGTATGGTCTCTATAAGAATATTATATGTTAAACTGCTGGATATGTACTGTAATGTATCATGTTGTGATGATTTTTATTAATGAGACAATAAAATGTATTAAATCTAATAAACAGTCGATGTGATTGCATGAGCACCCCAAAGATAACCTCCCTCATTTCTGATTCAATCGCCTTCATACATACTAAAATACACCCTTGACCTTAGATTGATGTAGCAGATACAAGAGTCTGTGAGCTGGGAGTGTTTATGCAAAGTTAGAGAAATAGAAATCTCACAGGAATATCTTCTTGGGATTAATATGAAAATTGGACTTAAAATAAACTATAAACAAATGAATTTTTCCGGCATCCTCAGGGGAACAGAGGAATCCTATTTTTGTAGTTTTTTCATATAAAATAATATAATGATGTTGGTTGAACTTAATGTAAATTGGATGTTTGCAAATTAAAAGTATTTGAGATTTTTATTGAAATGTCATGTTTACTTAGATGACCTTGAAATGTGCAAGTGCAATTGGTGTATATATAGTATAGACAATAACAAATATCCTTTCTAAATTGAATTACACATGATGCAACTAAGAAAATGCCTTGTGAATGATCTGGAGTGATATATTAATCTTCAATTGTCTGGGGGAAGTTAACTTTTTGATTACTTTATTAGAAAATCCACTCCTGGAGACTTCATAAGTGCCAAACCCCTTCTTTTTTATTGGTTGCTTGTGAGCAATTGTAGCAGTGGGCCAAAATAAAGACCCTTCAATGCAATAAGCCTAAAAAACATTTTAGTCAAAGTTCTTGTTTGGGGCTATATCCAAAGGTAGCTGAATAGCCATGATATTCAATGGTGTATGCTATGCCAACCAAATATGTTATGTAAATTGTGAACAACAATGTATACACCACTATACACCACAGGCAATAGCACCTGTGTATGCTTCCCTCACACACTAAGCAAGCATAGCCAGAAGAACAGCATTCTATCACAAACATCAAAGAACAGATACAGCATGACAGCAGCAGTACAAACAATCCCTCAAACAGAGAACAGGTACAGCAAAGGCAGAAGTAAGGCAATCATCACTAACACATAAAAAGAGGTTGGGACGCAGCATTGCAAGATTATCTCAAAGACATACATGTTATAGAGAGAACATCAAATTGCCAAAAATGAGGGTTAGGTGCCTATTTCTAAACTAACACCAATTCAAATTATGGCATTGTGGGGGGTGGCAGGGAGGTACGGCTTGATATGGGACCTTTAAGCCCTGGTATGCCAGACGGAGGTTTGTGTGAAGGAGTCTACTCTGGGATCATTCTGCCCCCAAATGTTTATGCAGTATACATGCTCGGGCAGCTGTGGCATTACTAATCCCAAGAACTTCACCATTTTTCATCAGAGCCCATTGAGTAGTTCTATATTCCCCTACTGGTCCTCACCAAGCCATTGTAAGTACATCAACCACGCCCAGCTGGCTGTGATGAGTTTGATTGATTTGTCATCACAGATCATCTCTTGGCACAGAAGGAGCTGTGGTAGGCCCTCACATTGCCTCTGCCAGCCCATATATAAATGCATCTGGTACTCATTGCCCCCAAATCCATCCCAAAAGATCCCAACAATAAGGTGGTCCTAAGCTACACTCAGAAAACCTTTGCAAAGTTGGACATTTCTCAGATAATCCTTCGAAGCCAACAACCACTGGAAACTCTCATGTGACACTCATAACTTTCAATCACTCTTTGTCTCAATTGATGTTCATGCACTCTTTTATGGCAATCTGATCCACTCTTTGGGGGCTCTGTTTGCCAAACCCTCTCTAATACACCTCAGTCTTTTCACAGGCACCCTCACCTGGCCTCTGTCTATCATACGTCAAACTCTCATGGCTTTCAGAGGACCCAAAAAATACTTATCCACATTGAGTGACTCTTACCTAACTCTCAGAAGTACTTTCCTGACTCCCACATTCCTTCAGTCAGTCATTTAAACTACAGTTGGAAGCCAACAGACTCAAAGGTCAACAGAAAGTGAGCCGCCACTCCCCTGGCAGAGGACTGCCCAGCATAATTAGAGATGCCTGACCGAGACCTCCATGGTTTAAGCGGATCCACTGGTGTGACGCATGGACTGAACGTTGAGTAGTCTGCAGAAAAGGGGTCATGGATTTTTTGCTACTGCTCTCTATATTTAGAGATCTCTGCCAGCCATGTTGAGATCCCTGTGCCTTTAAAGTAGCTGTTGCTATGGAGGCTCCTCTGAATACACTTAAAGTTTACTGAATGGGCGCCATACTGTGTCATCAGAAACATGGTGCTGCAGCACCTCCAAAGGGGATGGGGAGCTTCTTCTGTGCTGCCAAATTTAAATGATGCCCTCTGACTATTGATACCTTGCTTTTTTTCATGGGACACATGCTGGATTTTTTTCCAGGGAATTCGTCCAGGGGCAACCCTAAACCCTTCTACACCTGATGTTGCTAGTGTCCTAGATGAGAAGATAAATATCTCACTTGATGCAGAGAAGGCTTTCAGTCGTGTCAGGCATGGAAACCTCTGCAGAACCCTTAAAATTGCAGGACTGAGACCAAACGTCTTTAAAAGGTCAGATGGCAATGCATGCAGCTGTTAGCCCAAGACATTTGTGCCGGTTTTCCACATGCTACCTTGAAGGATATTGAAGAAGATAGTGCATTATTGGATCAATCACATCAGGTTCTCTTCTCAGTTAATGCAGGCAAACATTGTGAAGGCCAAGAGCTTGGACAATAGTTGCTGGTGGAGGGCACCGGCACACATTTTTGGGGATCATGGCTTCTTTTTCATGATCATACCTTGATCCACAGTAAGGGGGAGTAAGAATGGAAAGGGAAAAATAAGGGGATGAGAAAGATGGGGAAGCGCAACAGAGGAAGAAAGCAGGTATGAAAAAAGTGGCAAGAACTAGCTGAAGAGACAGGGAGGCATATTTACAAGGGCATTGTGCCACAGGAGTGTCACTTTTTTCAACGCCTCACTGGCGCAATGACCTGCTCTTGAGTGACTTAATGCCACTTTGTAAATATTGTACCCTTTCACGCAGGTGTCTGCGTGAGAGGGGCGTGCACTGGGTGTTGCTATGCGCGTTCCACAGCAGCACCCATTGTTTTTTGCTCCCCCCAGATTTACAAGGATGTGCAAATCTGAGGCAGCGCCAAATACTAACGCCACTGAAAAGCAAGCGTTAGATTGGCACAACGAGGAGAAATAATTGTATTTCTCCTCGTTTTTTGTTCTTTCTATGTTTGGTGCATTCTGCAGCACACATAGAAGGAGTAAATCGCCTTTAATGATTATTTATGCACAGGAAACAATCATCCCTGCAACACAGACACCCTGGCACAATGGTGCAAGTATGCCTGCGTTGCTGGGATGATTCCCTGTAATTCAAGGTGTCTGTGTTGGCACTAGACAGCTTTTTTAGCGCCAGCGCAAGGGAAAACACAGAGGTGCGCCGTATTCTTGTGAAAACGACGCATACCTGCGTTTTTAAAATGGCACAGCATAGCACTGCTAAATTGCTTGCAACACTACGCTGAATCATTTCTTTGTGAATATGCCCCACAATGTGTAGGTGGGAGAAGATATAGGCATGAGGTGGAATCAAGTCAATGCAGCTTTGACATTCATTCACCCTAGCAATCGGTAACCAGGAGATTTGTAAACAATAGCAACGTAGATGGAGGCTCCTAAGAAAAGCTATGGGATATTACACTTTTTTTCTTTTGTTACAAATTAGTTTTAAACAGGTTCTGTAAGATTGTCATAAAAACAGCAATAATTTACACATAATAAACCGCCGTATTGTGTGAGTACCTACTTTTATATTGCACACCTGCAAACAAAATTGATTGTTGGTGCAGCAGGGCAAAATGATCAGTACGAGAACACACAAGAATAATTTCTGCAGTTTACCCATGTCAAACCATCTACTGCTGTCTTCAGTGAAGATAACAAAAAGTGCGTTTCCGAGGGTAAGACACTATGGGAAAGACATCAACATCCTGGAAATGTGTTACCCTGAGCAACTCTGCTGTGGCCTGTTTGTTATTGCTGTGAACAGTACCGTTGTACTTGTTAGATAATTTACAGTAAACACACGTCTTTTTAATTACATCACGAGAGCTTAAATGGATTTGTAAAGCCATTAAAAAATCAATGCGCGGCTTTTAGGTGATGAATTAATTAATGGAGTGCAAATGTTCAATGTCTGTTCTAGTCACTGCGCGCTATGACTTTTCATAGCATCAGTGCTAGTGGTAAAGTTAAGTGTACGCGGTAACACGGTGCTAATAGATGGCAAAGTGGCTATCAAATATATTCAGTCCTGCCTGGCACTCAGATTATTCCCTTCAAGCCCGCCCAATCCAGATAGTGGTGGCTATTAAAAGGTTCCCTCCTGGCATCAGAGTAACATGGACAACGGAAATGAGCATGCCACTGGGATAAATAATCATATTAAAGCGCCCAGGGGGGGAAACACTATAAACAAACACTGCTTGGATGACGATAATGATCTCAGCCTCTATTAGGGATCTGATTTTGTCTCAAGAAATTGCCATTGTTGTTTACATGAATTGCCACTCTGGTTGTTAATATGAAAGAAGTGGGCATGGATGGTGTGCGTATATACGTATTTAACACTTTTACGCTAGATCTGCTCAATCTTTCAAACACTCCACTCAACTTGTCGCTATTTAACTCTTGCCGGTTTCTTTTCATCCCTCCTTTCACCCTTTTTCGCTGTTTTCATATCTTTCTCTTCCTTATGATTTCTTAATTGTCTTCTCTTTTTTTCTGTTGCTCTGGCTCAAAGTCTGATGATGAAAAATGAGTCATGGTCTCAAAAATGCTTTCCGGTGCCCACTATGTGCAAGCACCTGCCCAAGTAAGGCCTCGTTAATAATTTGGTGTATAGCTACTGTAAATTGCCTGCATTTTGACTGAAGTGAGAGAGTGAAGCAATGACATAAAGCAGTTAAGAGCAGTTTGTGGGTCTACCCGTTTACGTTGGCTAGGTATTAGAGGGTACTAGAGGATGCCACCAGCTATTAATTGCATTTTTCACCCATAAATCCCCCCAACCATCAGCTAGAGCAAATAATTCTGACCCAGTCAATTAATAACGGTTAAGGCCCTGACCCACTTGTAGTAATACTTAACGGTTTATCAAATACAGGGGATTTCTTTGAAGTAATGATTTCATGGTGTGTTTGCTTTTATGCTCATTGGCATCATTTGGAAGGTGTAAGTGACCATATATATTGTAGGTGTGTTTTAATGTCTAGAGAACAAAGGAGTAAGGGCAGACACCCTATTGAGCTCGGTAACAAACTGTCCCTAGTAGACATCAAACCAGTGTTTAGTAAGTGTAAACCAAGTTCTGTGGTCTGGACGAGACTAACTTCGATTTATTTCGTGTACATTCAAAGGGAAAAACCTTTGATTTCTTGAAGGGAAACAGAGTCCAGTAACATATCCATCCTGTCTGATATTTTGAGAAAGATGGAGAAATCTGTAAAAGACAATGGTTATTTTTTTTAAAAAGTATGCCTAGTTCCAAATTGGAAATACCATGCCATAACAGGAACCAGAATTAAGTTTAAGATCATTTTTCTGTTTAGACTCACTTTATATCGCACTCAAATGTATTTCCTAAACCTCATTTTCTGTACAAATCTATTTTGACACACGTTTCAGTTTCTGTACTTCCCAGTCTTTTCCTACGACCCCTTCCCCAATAATACAGTTAGGGGCTAATTTACTAATTTTTCATGCAACGCAGGACAGCAAGCAAAGTTGCTGCGCTGCGTTGCATGAAAGGGAGACAGCACAAATGCGGATATGGCACTGCATGCTGTCTAGAGACAATGCAGGCACCGTTGCACCATGGTGCAAGGGTACCTGCCTTACAGGTAGGATTGATTTTGTTCAGGAAGGAACACTGTAGGAAAGTAGGATCTGCTTTCATGGTTACCCACACTTTTTTCAAGTGTCATTCTGTTTTCTGACTAGTCTGACTGGGATCCTGCTAATCAGGACCCCAGTCTCTGTGCTTCCTCCCTAAATTGGACCATGGTGAGTACTTGGGTACCCCCAGATTGGCTACTGGTGTACCCTTGAAAATCCCTAGTATATGGCACTGAGGTACCCAGGGCATAGGTATGCTAGGGGTCCCCCATGGGCTGAAGCATGTATTATGCCACCCATGGGAGACCACTCAAATTGTGACTATAGGCCTGCAATTGCAGCCTGTGTAAGCTGGCGCTAGCACCACTTATGATAGATATACGTTTTCATATATCTGAGGTCACTACACTTAAAACCTATAAGTCCCCCCTAAGCAGGCCTTTCAATCCTGAAGGCAGGGTGCTTGGTTATAAGTGTGAGGATGCCCCTGCATGAGCAAGACACCCCTACAATCTCCGGAGTCCATTTTCCAGGCGTTGTAAGTGCATCAGCCATTACGATACATAGAGTGGCCATGCGTCATTACGCGATGGTTAACTCTAAACTGGCTGTAACGAACCCTGGCATGTTTGGTATCAAACATGTTGGAATCATATCCCAACACCATAAATGGTATTGGAGGTATGATTCCATGCACTGTGGGGCTCCTCCAGGAAGCCCTCCATGCTCCCAGTACCAGTCTTCCAGAGGCTGACAGCAAGCTATGGCTGCTGCCGACCACAGATACGATTCTGCCCTCCTACTGCTGAGCCAAGCTCAAGCAGGGGGAGGTAGGATAATAGGTTTCCTGTCACAGGGAGGTGTGGCCACCTCCCAGACAGGACTTAGTGCATTGGGCTAGGGTGGGGCACTTGCCAGCACCACTAGACTGCTTCAAAGGGCACATTTGGTGCCCTCCTTGCATATTCTAGTTGGAACCAGTTCAGGGAGCCATTGGCTCCCGCTCTGGCGCGAAACTGGACAAAGGACATGGGTGTATCATCCCCACTGTCCAGCCCCTCCTCTGGGAGGGACCCCTGAATTGTCCCAACCCTTTCCTTCGGGTACTAAGGGCTTACCTGTGGGTGGCTCTTCAGATTCGTTGTGGGACAAGACTCAGATCCGAAACCACTTCAACTTCAACCGTTTGGGCACTTTGGACTTCGTTGGACTTCGCTGTGGGAACCGAGACTGCAACTGGAAGACTCCTACTGCTGCTGGTCTGGTCATCCTGCCAGTCTTCTGCGTCGTCTGTGCCTGTGCACCATACAGGTTCTCTCCAGGCCTGTGGGCATCCAAGACACCTGAAGGAATCTCCCTTGGAGTGAAAGAATCACTCCCCTGCATCTGCAAGCACCGCAACAAAGCTGACCAGTCTGCTGTTACTGAGTTCCCATGGACTCCGAAAGGTTCAGCAACACAGGTGGGTGGTGGTTCTGCAATGCCCTCAAGGCCTGCACTGTCTTCTGAGCAATTTTGAAGCCAGTATCCCTCATTGGAACTGCTGGAGCAGTACCCCTGTGCACTGCGTGGATTTGCCATTGCCAAGGCCTGTTGATTCTCTTCTACAGAGATCTTCGGGCTCCAAGAAGCCCCAGCCTCCAGCATCTCGTGCTACCAAGATCTTTGTCCTCACCACATCCTCTGGACCGTGGGCCTGCATCATTGGTGAGCTGCTCGAGGTACTCTTGTGACTCCTCCGGACTGTGGGTCCTCTTGAGGGTCTTCTTTGACTCCAGTGGGCTCCTCTGCTTGCTAGGGGCCTACTCTGACTTAACTGCACTTGGTTAGTCCCTTGGACCTTGCCGGTCCCGACACTGCACCTTTTTCGTCTGCCACATTGTTTTCCGCTGCCAAGGCTTGTTGGTGCTCCCGCGGACACCGACCACCTGGCTCTTGACATCCAACATAGGACAGCTCGTCTTCCACAGCATCACCTGGTCTGCACAGCTACAGCGCCAAGGTTACTGTCAACTCTCCTGTACCTTCCGACATCAGTGGGCATTCGTTTTCCATGCCTCCTAGTCCCTCCTGAGTGTCATAGACTCTGTACCCTCTGCTTGCAGGTACCTCTCTTCCTGAATCCACCCTTGGAATCCACCGGACTCTTTCACCTTTGTCGCCAGCGGCATCTTTACTGAAGTCCTCCATTGTGGTCTACTGCGGTTTCCGACATCACTTCACACCTATGCACCCGGCTTCCCTGGTGTAGGTATCCTGGTTCCCGGGGTGTCCATGGGTGGGGTGAGTCTCCAACCTTCCATCTTCCACGGAGTTTCTTCAGGGTCTTCTGGGAATGGTCCTTCTTCTTGAAAACTGCAACTACGACTTCCCCATTGACTTGTATTGAGCACGCAGTCGTGGTCCCACTCTGGGCAAGGCCTCCTTGGGGGTTCCTGGGTACTTACCCTGTGAGGTTCCTTGGGTCCCCGGCTCTCCTAAGTCTTCTGGGTCCAGTCTCGACTTAGGTCGTGGGTCGCATTCCACTTTAGTAGTATATGGTTTGGTCCCCCCCTGGAGACCTCTGTGTATTTGTTCTACTTACGTGTTCTATTACTGAAATATTGTGTGCATTGTGATTATATCTTCGGGAGGAGATATTGCAATGTGTTAGTGAGTGTTTATGATAAATACATATTTTTATAACTACACTGTGTGGTTCTTTTTCACTTAACCTACACTGTATGATTAGTACTGGTAAAACAAGCTGCTTCACATTCTTTCTGGACTAAGCCTGAAGGCTGCTCTCCACATCTACCACTTAGAGAGCTTTCTAAGGTTGTCTAAGCCCACTAAATCACCACAAGGGTTGTCTGGATTAGTGCAATTTTCTCCACTTAAATAAGTGTGCACCATATACTAAGCCAGCCTCCTACAAACACCAAGAGGGTGGCAGAACAATGTTATCCCTCAAGACCAGGGGTCTCCAACCTTTTCTGTAATAGGAGTTACTTCTGTTCAATGAAAATCATCATGAGCTACTAATATTATTAATGTTGTAATTGCGATTATACCAGACAAGATTACAGCATTGCTCACCCCATTCAAATTTACGAGTAGTGATCACCTCAATGCATCAAGCCAGGTGCGAGAAGAAATGTAAAAAGGCCATTGTCAGTGTGCAATGCCTCTCCTGTATAATACATAACAGCAATAACTGCAATACTTCTGGCACCAAGGTGATATTATTGGTAATACATCTCCCTCATGCCACATGCTTTATCACTTAAATTTGAACTCTAAATATTTTGGAAATTCACAAATTTTTCACAAATTTTTCACCAAACATCACCTTATGAGTTCTGAAAATACATGTTTTCATTTTGAATGCACTCCTTTCAACTTTGGAATACATAAATGAATTCAGCTAAACAAAAACTTCTAATTTGGTAGGCTGGGTTGCAAACAGTAGAACTACTTACAGGTATACAGCATATGACAGATAATCTTTGAAGTCATGTCTAAATTCTATAGCTAAGAGGTGAGTGCTACTTTCTTTCATGTTGTTTGTTGATATTTTCAGCCTTCTTTCATTATAACGTGTTAACTGTGCTTGTGGTCCTTGGGGTTGTGAAATTGACATCTATCTATCTATCTATCTATCTATCTATCTACCTAAACCCACCCACCCACTATCTCAGTGTATGCATCAGTGTGCACTTGGGTGTGTCAGTGTATGTATGAGTGTCCCTGGGTGTCTTAGTGTAAGCATCAGAGTGTGCCTGGGTGTGTCAGTGTATGGATCAGTGTGTGCCTGGGTGTGTCAGTGAATGTATGTGTGTGCCCCTTGGTATCTTAGTATATGAGGTAGTGTGTGTGGGTGTGTCAATTTGTGCATAAGTGTTTTCTTGGATGTATCCGTGTATGAATGAGTGTGTGACTGGGTATGTCAAAGTATACTTAAGTATGTGCCGGGGTGTGTCAGTATCTGTATCACTGTGTCTGTGGGTGTCTCAGTGTATGCATCAGAGTGTGCTTTGGTGTGTCAGTGGATGTATTAGTTTGTGCCTGTGTGTCTCACAGTATGAATGAGTGTGTGCATGGGTGTCTCAATGTATGCACCAGTGTGTGCTGGGGTGTGTCAGTGTGTGTATGAGTGTGTCCTTGGGTGTCATAGTGTATGAATGAATGTGTGATTGGGTATGTAAAAGTATGCATAAGTGTGTGCCAGGGTGTATCAGCATCTGTATTACTGTATCCGTGGGTGTCTTAGTGTATGAGGCAGGGCGGAGCAGGTGGAGTTGCTCTACGTGGAGCTCCACGGAGTTGGGCAAAAACTCCATGGAGCTCAGCTCCGCGCCTCAACCCCCCCTCAATAAATATTTTATCAAATAAAAATGAAAATTAAGGTTAATAAAATACACTTACCTTTATAGCGCATCTCCGGGCCACCCTCCTCCTCCTCGTCATGTTCTTGCAGAATCCCCTGCATCGTGTAGGACTGTGCGCGCATGCACAGTCCTACCATGACGTACGTCTGACGTAGGGGATTCTGCAGGAACATGGCGAGGTGGAGGAGGGCAGCCCAGAGACGCCGCAATAAAGGTAAGTGTATTTTATTAAGCTTAATTTTTATTTTTATTTTATAAAATATTTATTGAGGGGGGGTGGAGGCAGGAGGGTCTGGGGCTGAACTCCGCTCCGCTGCGGAGTAGGAGGTTTTGCATGAACTTCGCGTTCTCCGCGGAATGCGGAGAATGCAAAAATCCGCCAGCGGAGCGGAGTTCCTGCCCAGGGTTAGTATGAATGAGCGTATGCCTGGGTGTCTCAGTGTATGCATCTTTGTGTGCCTGACTATCTTAGTATCTGTATGAGTGTGTGCTTGAGTTTCGCAGTGCATCCAGCAATGTCTGCAAATATGCCTTATTGGATGTATTATAAAGCTTCAAAAAGTAATTAGTTACTTACATACATGGAAGAAATTGTTCCACTGATCTGTGTGAAAAGAGAGAAAAAAATAGAAGTTATTGTTACATGTTATAAACTTGCACAGTAAAGTTTAAGTTTCTGAAAAACAAATATTTATGCTACTAATGAAGCTTTACACAGCTGTAATGCTGTAAAGCAATTATACATTTAATTTAAGCATTATATTTCCCATTTTTTACTGTTCTCAGCTTTCGTAATTGCACATCATAAACGATGTACTGTATAAAGATTCATCCTTAAACAGTGAGTAAATACTACTGATCCACTACCTATATCTGCTAGATCTCGAATGCCTGAAACATAATGTATTACAGTCCTGTCTCTATGTAAATGTTTCTGCAAACCACACAGTGCAGGAAACAATCTCTTCTTTGGTTTCTGTTCAATTGCATTTATAAGATGTGGTAAATGAAAGAGTACATTGAGAACAACATTTGCATAGCAGTTGACACCAGAAGAGTTAGACAACTGATAACCTAAAATATCTCCCTCATTCTCCACTTTTTTCTTTGTTCTCCTTCTTTTCCTTTTTTTCAACAACATCCATAGATTCATTTGAGATTCCACTTTGGACATATCTGTTTTTCAGAAATGGGATACTGTCCTAATGAGGAGCATAACACTTCTTAACCGATTGCACTCTCTGACACAACTTGCATCGGCACAACTTTTCTGTCATCAAAACAACCAAAAACAAACCGGACAATGTTCTTACTCAAGACAATGCAACATATGACATACCTTCTTTAAACACAGTACTACCAATATTAATAAATGCTGCGTCTACACTGAAACCTTGAGATTTATGGATAGTTACAGTGTATGCTAGAGACACTGGGAACTTCTGTCGCTGGACATATAACTCTTTTACAAGCAAACAAATGTACAATACATCTAGCAATCTGCTTCACGTCATCAATCTGATCAAATTTTATGGCTAAGTATTCAACCTCATCCCTATTTGGAAAGTAAAATCAATCATTTACCCATTGCACCATTTACTAATCCTTCCTCAACATTGAAGTTATGCCACAAAATGACTCCATAGTTTTTGCATATGCATAAATACTTTTCTAATCCTGCAGTCCTGGTAACAGATTTCTCCAATTAATCTAATTTTTCATGCAGTTTTCCACTTAACAGTACTGACACTCCCTGGTGTTCCATTTTGTCGATAGCTGTCATTTCCAAGATTCCTTCATTCTCCAGTTTCAGTAATTGTTCATTAAAATTGGAGCACTCTTGAATTGTAGGCATTAAACAGTCTATGGATTTCACTTTTTCAATGAAACTGAATGTCAACTGTGCTGCTGTGTTGTCAGAAAATAGTTTCTTGATAAGTTAACTTTCTAAGATATGTTTCCTTGTTAGAACTGGGGGTCTCTAGTTGGCTGAGGTATGTACCTTAGTCCAAATAGGGACCCTTGCTTCTAGTCAGGGTAAGGAGGGACACACCCTTAGATAACCCCTGCTCACCCCCTGGTAGCTTGGCACGAGCAGCCAGGCTTATCTCCAAGGCAATGTGTAAAGTATTTGCAACCACACTCCCAGTAACACAGTGATAACACCACAAATGGACACCAAACTGGTTCATAAAAATAGCAGTATCTTTATAAAAAGGAATACGATGAGACCAAACGATAGAAAACCAACATATGCGTATTCGTAATAATTCACTTGGCCGGTTATTAGGCCAGCAATCACTTATAGGTTCTTGCGGTATTAATGAACAATTTTCGATCTCTAATGCAGTCCTAATGCAATGCTATGCAGTTCGTAATGCAGCTCGTAATGTAATACTAGGCCAGTCCTTAATGCAAGAATCAGGCAGTTCGTAATGCAATAATAATGCAATTCGTAATGCAAGAATCAGGCAGTTCGTAATGCAATAATAATGCGGTTCGTGATTTCAAGAATCAGGCAGTTCCTAATGCAATAATAATGCGGTTCGTAATGCAATCTGCGCAGTCAACTCGGGCACCACTAGGCCCCAACAGCAGAGACAACGGTCATAGGCTTAAAGGGGCGGCCCCGGTCCTGCTGGGCAGGTCTGGGCCGCTCGGGGACTCAGCGCGTCTAACGCTGTGCAGCGAGAGAGAGCTCGGAGCACTCCTGTACTCCTCCTGCATGCCTCCCCAGGCCACACACGCTTGCGGCTCCTGACTGGAGCCCAAGCCTTACCTGGGGGGTGCGCTGCCTTGCTCTCTCTCTCTCCCCCCTCGTCGGGCGTCCCACTGGGCGATCCCGATCACGTTGTGGCTCTGTTGCTAGGCAAAGCTGTGGCCGGACAGGTTACGCTGCGGCCTTCTCCGTCGTTGATGATCTTGTGCAGATTCCTTTCGACGAAAAACGATCACGATCCCTTTCACCTTGTAGCTTCCTTAGCTTCAAGAAATCCTTTAGCACGTTGCGGCTCAGGCTGGCAGCGGTGATCTTTACTCACAGCCTCAGTTACGATGACGGCTTGGGCCACAAACAGCAATACAGCAGCGTGGATGATGTTTCACGCTGCAGGGGCAATGCGATCATGGGGCACCTCGTAAACAGTACCACGGACCACACGGCAGTCTCAGGCGTGCAAGAGCACCACGCACACAGTGTCGCTGAGACACAGCCCTCAGTTTCAAGTGCCCCGTTAGCACGTTGCGGCTCGGGCTGGCGGCGACCATCTTTACTCACAGCCTCAGTTACGATGACGGCTCGGGCCACAAACAGCAATACAGCAGCGTGGACGATGTTTCACGCTGCGGGGGCAATGCGATCACGGGGCACCTCGTAAACAGTACCACGGACCACACGGCAGTCTCAGGCGTGCAAGAGCACCACGCACACCGCGTCGCTGAGACACAGTCCTCAGTTTCAAGTACCCCGTTAGCACGTTGCAGCTCGGGCTCGGCGGCGGCAATCTTTACTCACAGCCTCCGTTACGATGACGGCTCGGGCCACAACAGCAAGGCAGCAGCGTGGACGATATTTCACGCTGCAGGGCAGTGCGATCACGGGGCACCTCGTAAACAGTACCACGGACCACACAGCAGTCTCAGGCGTGCAAGAGCACCACGCACACAGCGTCGCTGAGACACGGTTCTCAGTTTCACACAATCCTTTGGCATGTTGAGGCTCGGGCCAGCGGCAGTGATCCTTCCTCACAGCCTCAGGTACGATGATGGCTCGGGCCACAACAGCAAGGCAGCAGCGTGGACGATGTTTCACTCTGCGGGGTTAGTGCGATCACGGGGCACCTCGTAAACAGTACCACGGACCACACAGCAGTCTCAGGCATGCAAGAGCACCTCGCACACAGCGTCGCTGAGACACGGTTGGAAACTTTTGTGTTCCTGAGTTTCCACAACAGGGGACCAGCTCTTCTCGGGCCCTTGGAGACACGCTACTTCAGGACACAGCACACAGCAAAGTCCTCACAAGCAGGGGGACACAGCACACAGCAAAGTCCCTTGTCCTCTCCTTAGTCAAACCAGCAAACTGCAGGCCAGCCCCAGAACACACAGCAAGGGCAGTCCTTCTCTTCAGTCTCTTCAGCTGTTCTTCTTTGGCAGAGGTTCCTCTTGAGCACCAAGTAGGTTCAATCCTTTTTCAATAGGGATTTCTGTCTTGAGTTCAGGGGTTTCAGCTCTTACATTTATACGCCTAAATGCCTTTGAAGTCTTTGTGTTCAGGGGGTTCTGACCTCGGTCCAAAACCAGACCTGGGTGTCTTCCTGCCAGTACACACCCTCCTCATTTGATAGTCAGGGTCTGGGGCCCAGACGCTCAGCAGAAGGTGGAGCCATCCTTTTGTGGCAGCAACACAGCCCTCTTCACATCCAAGGGGCTACTCCTCCCCCTCACATCAAATGCAGGCCAGCCTGTTGCTGTCTCACCTTCTCCTCCCTGGGGTCAGGACACTTCCCAGACCCTGTCACGTCTAAACCCAGGCAGGCATCATACAACCAGGCAGAGGCACACAGGATGGTTTAAGACAAGAAACCAGCCACTTCTGAAAGTGTGGTTTCTAAACACCCAATTCAAAAACCATCTTCACAAAAAGATGTGTTCAGGCACACTAAACTCCATCTCTCCATCTTATGCCTATGGGAAGATATGCTGGGTCCCGTGCTCACTACACCACTGGATTCAAGCTAGCCTGGCTGAAGAAGGGTGATGCCCTGAAACCGGTCCCAGGATGCTTGTTTCCGGTACAGGGAAGACCTGGCTTGGCAGTTCGGGCTGGACTGTTCCCACAAGGAACAGGGTCAAGACTGATTTGCATATGGCTGGGTCCAAACTGGGGTGGTGTGGTGAGCAAAAGAATGATGGATTTAACCCAGATCCTTGTGACTGGGGGTGAATGTTTGCATTGTCCAACATTCCGTCCATCAATTGTTTCTTTTGCATTTGTCACCCTAAGTGGGAAGGGTATGCCCAGACGTGGGTCCCGTGCTCACTACACCACTGGATTCCAGCTAGCCTGGCTGAAGAAGGGTGATGCCCTGAAACCGGTCCCAGGATGCTTGTTTCCGGTCCAGGGAAGACCTGGCTTGGCAGTTCGGGCTGGACTGTTCCCACAAGGAACAGGGTCAAGACTGATTTGCATATGGCTGGGTCCAAACTGGGGTGGTGTGGTGAGCAAAAGAATGATGGATTTAACCCAGATCCTTGTGACTGGGGGTGAATGTTTGCATTGTCCAACATTCCGTCCATCAATTGTTTCTTTTGCATTTGTCGCCCTAAGTGGGAAGGGTATGCCCAGACGTGGGTCCCGTGCTCACTACACCACTGGATTCAAGCTAGCATGGCTGAAGAAGGGTGATGCCCTGAAACCGGTCCCAGGATGCTTGTTTCCGGTCCAGGGAAGACCGGGCTTGGCAGTTCGGGCTGGACTGTTCCCACAAGGAACAGGGTCAAGGCTGATTTGCATATGGCTGGGTCCAAACTGGGGTGGTGTGGTGAGCAAAAGAATGATGGATTTAACCCAGATCCTTGTGACTGGGGGTGAATGTTTGCATTGTCCAACATTCCGTCCATCAATTGTTTCTTTTGCATTTGTCGCCCTAAGTGGGAAGGGTATGCCCAGACGTGGGTCCCGTGCTCACTACACCACTGGATTCAAGCTAGCCTGGCTGAAGAAGGGTGATGCCCTGAAACCGGTCCCGGGATGCTTGTTTCCGGTCCAGGGAAGACCTGGCTTGGCAGTTCGGGCTGGATTGTTCCCACAAGGAACAGGGTCAAGACTGATTTGCATATGGCTGGGTCCAAACTGGGGTGGTGTGGTGAGCAAAAGAATGATGGATTTAACCCAGATCCTTGTGACTGGGGGTGAATGTTTGCATTGTCCAACATTCCGTCCATCAATTGTTTCTTTTGCATTTGTCGCCCTAAGTGGGAAGGGTATGCCCAGACGTGGATCCCGTGCTCACTACACCACTGGATTCAAGCTAGCCTGGCTGAAGAAGGGTGATGCCCTGAAACCGGTCCCAGGATGCTTGTTTCTGGTCCAGGGAAGACCTGGCTTGGCAGTTCGGGCTGGACTGTTCCCACAAGGAACAGGTTCAAGACTGATTTGCATATGGCTGGGTCCAAACTGGGGTGGTGTGGTGAGCAAAAGAATGATGGATTTAACCCAGATCCTTGTGACTGGGGGTGAATGTTTGCATTGTCCAACATTCCGTCCATCAATTGTTTCTTTTGCATTTGTCGCCCTAAGTGGGAAGGGTATGCCCAGACGTGGGTCCCGTGCTCACTACACCACTGGATTCAAGCTAGCCTGGCTGAAGAGGGTTGATGCCCTGAAACCGGTCCCAGGATGCTTGTTTCCGGTCCAGGGAAGACCTGGCTTGGCAGTTCGGGCTGGACTGTTCCCACAAGGAACAGGGTCAAGACTGATTTGCATATGGCTGGGTCCAAACTGGGGTGGTGTGGTGAGCAAAAGAATGATGGATTTAACCCAGATCCTTGTGACTGGGGTGAATGTTTGCATTGTCCAACATTCCGTCCATCAATTGTTTCTTTTGCATTTGTCGCCCTAAGTGGGAAGGGTATGCCCAGACGTGGGTCCCGTGCTCACTACACCACTGGATTCAAGCTAGCCTGGCTGAAGAAGGGTGATGCCCTGAAACCGGTCCCAGGATGCTTGTTTCCGGTCCAGGGAAGACCTGGCTTGGCAGTTCGGGCTGGACTGTTCCCACAAGGAACAGGGTCAAGACTGGGGTGGTGTGGTGAGCAAAAGAATGATGGATTTAACCCAGATCCTTGTGACTGGGGGTGAATGTTTGCATTGTCCAACATTCCGTCCATCAATTGTTTCTTTTGCATTTGTCGCTCTAAGTGGGAAGGGTATGCCCAGACGTGGGTCTTGTGCTCACTACACCACTGGATTCAAGCTAGCCTGGCTGAAGAAGGGTGATGCCCTGAAACCGGTCCCAGGATGCTTGTTTCCGGTCCAGGGAAGACCTGGCTTGGCAGTTCGGGCTGGACTGTTCCCACAAGGAACAGAGTCAAGACTGATTTGCATATGGCTGGGTCCAAACTGGGGTGGTGTGGTGAGCAAAAGAATGATGGATTTAACCCAGATCCTTGTGACTGGGGGTGAATGTTTGCATTGTCCAACATTCCGTCCATCAATTGTTTCTTTTGAATTTGTCGCCCTAAGTGGGAAGGGTATGCCCAGAAGGGGGTCCCGTGCTCACTACACCACTGGATTCAAGCTAGCCTGGCTGAAGAAGGGTGATGCCTTGAAACCGGTCCCAGGATGCTTGTTTCTGGTCCAGGGAAGACCTGGCTTGGCATTTCGGGCTGGACTGTTCCCACAAGGAACAGGGTCAAGACTGATTTGCATATGGCTGGGTCCAAACTGGGGTGGTGTGGTGAGCAAAAGAATGATGGATTTAACCCAGATCCTTGTGACTGGGGGTGAATGTTTGCATTGTCCAACATTCCGTCCATCAATTGTTTCTTTTGCATTTGTCGCCCTAAGTGGGAAGGGTATGCCCAGACGTGGGTCCCGTGCTCACTACACCACTGGATTCAAGCTAGCCTGGCTGAAGAAGGGTGATGCCCTGAAACCGGTCCCAGGATGCTTGTTTCCGGTCCAGGGAAGACCTGGCTTGGCAGTTCGGGCTGGACTGTTCCCACAAGGAACAGGGTCAAGACTGATTTGCATATGGCTGGGTCCAAACTGGGGTGGTGTGGTGAGCAAAAGAATGATGGATTTAAACCAGATCCTTGTGACTGGGGGTGAATGTTTTCATTGTCCAACATTCCGTCCATCAATTGTTTCTTTTGCATTTGTCACCCTAAGTGGGAAGGGTATGCCCAGACGTGGGTCCCGTGCTCACTACACCACTGGATTCAAGCTAGCCTGGCTGAAGAAGGGTGATGCCCTGAAACCGGTCCCAGGATGCTTGTTTCTGGTCCAGGGAAGACCTGGCTTGGCAGTTTGGGCTGGACTGTTCCCACAAGGAACAGGGTCAAGACTGATTTGCATATGGCTGGGTCCAAACTGGGGTGGTGTGGTGAGCAAAAGAATGATGGATTTAACCCAGATCCTTGTGACTGGGGGTGAATGTTTGCATTGTCCAACATTCCGTCCATCAATTGTTTCTTTTGCATTTGTCGCCCTAAGTGGGAAGGGTATGCCCAGACGTGGGTCCCGTGCTCACTACACCACTGGACTCAAGCTAGCCTGGCTGAAGAAGGGTGATGCCCTGAAACCAGTCCCAGGATGCTTGTTTCCTGTCCAGGGAAGACCTGGCTTGGCAGTTCGGGCTGGACTGTTCCCACAAGGAACAGGGTCAAGACTGATTTGCATATGGCTGGGTCCAAACTGGGGTGGTGTGGTGAGCAAAAGAATGATGGATTTAACCCAGATCCTTGTGACTGGGGGTGAATGTTTGCATTGTCCAACATTCCGTCCATCAATTGTTTCTTTTGCATTTGTCGCCCTAAGTGGGAAGGGTATTCCCAGACGTGGGTCCCGTGCTCACTACACCACTGGATTCAAGCTAGCCTGGCTGAAGAAGGGTGATGCCCTAAAACCGGTCCCAGGATGCTTGTTTCCGGTCCAGGGAAGACCTGGCTTGGCAGTTCGGGCTGGACTGTTCCCACAAGGAACAGGGTCAAGACTGATTTGCATATGGCTGGGTCCAAACTGGGGTGGTGTGGTGAGCAAAAGAATGATGGACTTAACCCAGATCCTTGTGACTGGGGGTGAATGTTTGCATTGTCCAACATTCCGTCCATCAATTGTTTCTTTTGCATTTGTCGCCCTAAGTGGGAAGGGTATGCCCAGACGTGGGTCCCGTGCTCACTACACCACTGGATTCAAGCTAGCCTTGCAG
Organism: Calotriton arnoldi; assembly: GCA_963921515.1. Lineage (NCBI taxonomy): Eukaryota > Metazoa > Chordata > Amphibia > Caudata > Salamandridae > Calotriton > Calotriton arnoldi. The sequence goes on from CAWUFW010000664.1 coordinate 639,907, forward strand.
AAGAACGGTGATGCCCTGAAACCGGTCCCAGGATGCTTGTTTCCGGTCCAGGGAAGACCTGGCTTGGCAGTTCGGGCTGGACTGTTCCCACAAGGAACAGGGTCAAGACTGATTTGCATATGGCTGGGTCCAAACTGGGGTGGTGTGGTGAGCAAAAGAATGATGGATTTAACCCAGATCCTTGTGACTGGGGGTGAATGTTTGCATTGTCCAACATTCCGTCCATCAATTGTTTCTTTTGCATTTGTCGCCCTAAGTGGGAAGGGTATGCCCAGACGTGGGTCCCGTGCTCACTACACCACTGGATTCAAGCTAGCCTGGCTGAAGAAGGGTGATGCTCTGAATCCGGTCCCAGGATGCTTGTTTCCGGTCCAGGGAAGACCTGGCTTGGCAGTTCGGGCTGGACTGTTCCCACAAGGACCAGGGTCAAGACTGATTTGCATATGGCTGGGTCCAAACTGGGGTGGTGTGGTGAGCAAAAGAATGATGGATTTAAACCAGATCCTTGTGACTGGGGGTGAATGTTTTCATTGTCCAACATTCCGTCCATCAATTGTTTCTTTTGCATTTGTCACCCTAAGTGGGAAGGGTATGCCCAGACGTGGGTCCCGTGCTCACTACACCACTGGATTCAAGCTAGCCTGGCTGAAGAAGGGTGATGCCCTGAAACCGGTCCCAGGATGCTTGTTTCCGGTCCAGGGAAGACCTGGCTTGGCAGTTTGGGCTGGACTGTTCCCACAAGGAACAGGGTCAAGACTGATTTGCATATGGCTGGGTCCAAACTGGGGTGGTGTGGTGAGCAAAAGAATGATGGATTTAACCCAGATCCTTGTGACTGGGGGTGAATGTTTGCATTGTCCAACATTCCGTCCATCAATTGTTTCTTTTGCATTTGTCGCCCTAAGTGGGAAGGGTATGCCCAGACGTGGGTCCCGTGCTCACTACACCACTGGATTCAAGCTACCCTGGCTGAAGAAGGGTGATGCCCTGAAACCGGTCCCAGGATGCTTGTTTCCGGTCCAGGGAAGACCTGGCTTGGCAGTTCGGGCTGGACTGTTCCCACAAGGAACAGGGTCAAGACTGATTTGCATATGGCTGGGTCCAAACTGGGGTGGTGTGGTGAGCAAAAGAATGATGGATTTAACCCAGATCCTTGTGACTGGGGGTGAATGTTTGCATTGTCCAACATTCCGTCCATCAATTGTTTCTTTTGCATTTGTCGCCCTAAGTGGGAAGGGTATGCCCAGACGTGGGTCCCGTGCTCACTACACCACTGGACTCAAGCTAGCCTGGCTGAAGAAGGGTGATGCCCTGAAACCAGTCCCAGGATGCTTGTTTCCGGTCCAGGGAAGACCTGGCTTGGCAGTTCGGGCTGGACTGTTCCCACAAGGAACAGGGTCAAGACTGATTTGCATATGGCTGGGTCCAAACTGGGGTGGTGTGGTGAGCAAAAGAATGATGGATTTAACCCAGATCCTTGTGACTGGGGGTGAATGTTTGCATTGTCCAACATTCCATCCATCAATTGTTTCTTTTGCATTTGTCGCCCTAAGTGGGAAGGGTATTCCCAGACGTGGGTCCCGTGCTCACTACACCACTGGATTCAAGCTAGCCTGGCTGAAGAAGGGTGATGCCCTAAAACCGGTCCCAGGATGCTTGTTTCCGGTCCAGGGAAGTACTGGCTTGGCAGTTCGGGCTGGACTGTTCCCACAAGGAACAGGGTCAAGACTGATTTGCATATGGCTGGGTCCAAACTGGGGTGGTGTGGTGAGCAAAAGAATGATGGATTTAACCCAGATCCTTGTGACTGGGGGTGAATGTTTGCATTGTCCAACATTCCGTCCATCAATTGTTTCTTTTGCATTTGTCGCCCTAAGTGGGAAGGGTATGCCCAGACGTGGGTCCCATGCTCACTACACCACTGGATTCAAGCTAGCCTGGCTGAAGAAGGGTGATGCCCTGAAACCGGTCCCAGGATGCTTGTTTCCGGTCCAGGGAAGACCTGGCTTGGCAGTTCGGGCTGGACTGTTCCCACAAGGAACAGGGTCAAGACTGATTTGCATATGGCTGGGTCCAAACTGGGGTGGTGTGGTGAGCAAAAGAATGATGGATTTAACCCAGATCCTTGTGACTGGGGGTGAATGTTTGCATTGTCCAACATTCCGTCCATCAATTGTTTCTTTTGCATTTGTCGCCCTAAGTGGGAAGGGTATGCCCAGACGTGGGTCCCGTGCTCACTACACCACTGGACTCAAGCTAGCCTGGCTGAAGAAGGGTGATGCCCTGAAACCAGTCCCAGGATGCTTGTTTCCGGTCCAGGGAAGACCTGGCTTGGCAGTTCGGGCTGGACTGTTCCCACAAGGAACAGGGTCAAGACTGATTTGCATATGGCTGGGTCCAAACTGGGGTGGTGTGGTGAGCAAAAGAATGATGGATTTAACCCAGATCCTTGTGACTGGGGGTGAATGTTTGCATTGTCCAACATTCCGTCCATCAATTGTTTCTTTTGCATTTGTCGCCCTAAGTGGGAAGGGTATTCCCAGACGTGGGTCCCGTGCTCACTACACCACTGGATTCAAGCTAGCCTGGCTGAAGAAGGGTGATACCCTAAAACCGGTCCCAGGATGCTTGTTTCCGGTCCAGGGAAGACCTGGCTTGGCAGTTCGGGCTGGACTGTTCCCACAAGGAACAGGGTCAAGACTGATTTGCATATGGCTGGGTCCAAACTGGGGTGGTGTGGTGAGCAAAAGAATGATGGACTTAACCCAGATCCTTGTGACTGGGGGTGAATGTTTGCATTGTCCAACATTCCGTCCATCAATTGTTTCTTTTGCATTTGTCGCCCTAAGTGGGAAGGGTATGCCCAGACGTGGGTCCCGTGCTCACTACACCACTGGATTCAAGCTAGCCTTGCTGAAGAACGGTGATGCCCTGAAACCGGTCCCAGGATGCTTGTTTCCGGTTCAGGGAAGACCTGGCTTGGCAGTTCGGGCTGGACTGTTCCCACAAGGAACAGGGTCAAGACTGATTTGCATATGGCTGGGTCCAAACTGGGGTGGTGTGGTGAGCAAAAGAATGATGGATTTAACCCAGATCCTTGTGACTGGGGGTGAATGTTTGCATTGTCCAACATTCCGTCCATCAATTGTTTCTTTTGCATTTGTCGCCCTAAGTGGGAAGGGTATGCCCAGACGTGAGTCCCATGCTCACTACACCACTGGATTCAAGCTAGCCTGGCTGAAGAAGGGTGATGCCCTGAAACCGGTCCCAGGATGCTTGTTTCCGGTCCAGGGAAGACCTGGCTTGGCAGTTCGGGCTGGACTGTTCCCACAAGGAACAGGGTCAAGACTGATTTGCATATGGCTGGGTCCAAACTTGGGTGGTGTGGTGAGCAAAAGAATGATGGATTTAACCCAGATCCTTGTGACTGGGGGTGAATGTTTGCATTGTCCAACATTCCGTCCATCAATTGTTTCTTTTGCATTTGTCACCCTAAGTGGGAAGGGTATGCCCAGACGTGGGTCCCGTGCTCACTACACCACTGGATTCAAGCTAGCCTGGCTGAAGAAGGGTGATGCCCTGAAACCGGTCCCAGGATGCTTGTTTCCGGTCCAGGGAAGACCTGGCTTGGCAGTTTGGGCTGGACTGTTCCCACAAGGAACAGGGTCAAGACTGATTTGCATATGGCTGGGTCCAAACTGGGGTGGTGTGGTGAGCAAAAGAATGATGGATTTAACCCAGATCCTTGTGACTGGGGGTGAATGTTTGCATTGTCCAACATTCCGTCCATCAATTGTTTCTTTTGCATTTGTCGCCCTAAGTGGGAAGGGTATGCCCAGACGTGGGTCCCGTGCTCACTACACCACTGGATTCAAGCTACCCTGGCTGAAGAAGGGTGATGCCCTGAAACCGGTCCCAGGATGCTTGTTTCCGGTCCAGGGAAGACCTGGCTTGGCAGTTCGGGCTGGACTGTTCCCACAAGGAACAGGGTCAAGACTGATTTGCATATGGCTGGGTCCAAACTGGGGTGGTGTGGTGAGCAAAAGAATGATGGATTTAACCCAGATCCTTGTGACTGGGGGTGAATGTTTGCATTGTCCAACATTCCGTCCATCAATTGTTTCTTTTGCATTTGTCGCCCTAAGTGGGAAGGGTATGCCCAGACGTGTGTCCCGTGCTCACTACACCACTGGATTCAAGCTAGCCTGGCTGAAGAAGGGTGATGCCCTGAAACCGGTCCCAGGATGCTTGTTTCCGGTCCAGGAAGACCTGGCTTGGCAGTTCGGGCTGGACTGTTCCCACAAGGAACAGGGTCAAGACTGATTTGCATATGGCTGGGTCCAAACTGGGGTGGTGTGGTGAGCAAAAGAATGATGGATTTAACCCAGATCCTTGTGACTGGGGGTGAATGTTTGCATTGTCCAACATTCCGTCCATCAATTGTTTCTTTTGCATTTGTCGCCCTAAGTGGGAAGGGTACGCCCAGACGTGGGTCCCGTGCTCACTACACCACTGGATTTAAGCTAGCCTTGCTGAAGAAGGGTGATGCCCTGAAACCGGTCCCAGGATGCTTGTTTCCGGTCCAGGGAAGACCTGGCTTGGCAGTTCGGGCTGGACTGTTCCCACAAGGAACAGGGTCAAGACTGATTTGCATATGGCTGGGTCCAAACTGGGTTGGTGTGGTGAGCAAAAGAATGATGGATTTAACCCAGATCCTTGTGACTGGGGGTGAATGTTTGCATTGTCCAACATTCCGTCCATCAATTGTTTCTTTTGCATTTGTCGCCCTAAGTGGGAAGGGTATGCCCAGACGTGGGTCCCGTGCTCACTAAACCACTGGATTCAAGCTAGCCTGGCTGAAGAAGGGTGATGCCCTGAAACCGGTCCCAGGATGCTTGTTTCCGGTCCAGGGAAGACCTGGCTTGGCAGTTCGGGCTGGACTGTTCCCACAAGGAACAGGGTCAAGCCTGATTTGCATATGGCTGGGTCCAAACTGGGGTGGTGTGGTGAGCAAAAAAATGATGGATTTAACCCAGATCCTTGTGACTGGGGGCGTATGTTTGCATTGTCCAACATTCCGTCCATCAATTGTTTCTTTTGCATTGGAAACATGGGACACAGCATTCCCCTTTCTGTCCTATGGGCAAGATGGCCTTGCAACAGTGAAAAACGAATTTGGCAGTACTTCACTGTCAGGACATGGTACACACCTCAGTACATGTCCTACCTTTCGCATACACTGCACCCTACCCAGGGGGGTGCCTTGGGCCTACTATAGGGGTGTCTGATGTGCATAAAAAGGGAAGGTAAGGCCTGGCAAGTGAGTGCACTTGTCAGGACAATAAGGCAGTTAACAAACTGCGCGCAGGCACTGCAGTGGCAGGCCTGAGATCTCTTCTTAGGGATACTTGTGTGGGTGGCACAATTAGTGCTGCAGGCCCACTAGTAGCATTTGCATTACCAGCCCTGGCACACATAGTGCACTTTACTAGGGACTTTACTAGTAAGGCAAACATACCAATTATGGACAACCAATTACCAGAACACTTTATACAGAGAGCATATGTACTTTAGCACTGATCAGCAGTAGTAAAGTGCCCAGAGTTCTAAAACCAACAAAAACGGGTCAGAAACAATACAGGAGGAAGGCAAAAAGTTCAGGGATGACCCTGCAAAAAGGGCCAAGTCCAACACCTCTCCTTTGTCAGAACTCCTACTTTAATGCCCTTCAGAATATTTCTGTATTCCACGTCAGATGCTTGACACATATTCCTCAGCAGTTGCATGCATTGGAAGGTTAGCCAAATGTTTACCATGCTAATACTACCCAAAGAATTCAGAGTTTCATAATGGAGATGTGTCTTGAAAACAGGCTGTCCTTTGCACAGGGTTACGCTGCAGTAGGTCACTGAAGACAATTAAATACTTTCCTCCAAAGAGCACGTTATACTCTGTTTTTAAAATCTGTTGCATTCTAAGGTGTATGAAGGCAAGCATTAAGTTTGAGACCATGCTCACCTCATTGATGATTAAAAGCTTCAGTTTATTCAATATTCTTGAGACTTCATGACAAGCTTCACCGGATAACTTTTGGTATTCCAGTTTATTGCCATGTTCATCAGGTAGCATAAGTAGTCAATGTAAAGTAATTCCTTTAATGTTGTGTGCAGCTAATCCAGTTGGTGCTGTTACTACACTCGACAAATTTGATTCTGTAGTCCTCTGTAGGTAAACGATGAGTACTTTAATTACAAAACTTCTCCCGGTGACAGCTTGACCACACAAGTATAATAGTATTGACTTAAATTGCATTCTTTCTTCTTGTATAGGAATTCATGCTCTATTTTCTCTTTTACATGCATATAAGTTTTTTTCTGTTCATTGTTCAGTTGTCCAACTAACTGTTCTAAATCAACTCTTCCCTGTCTCACTTATTGCATTGCACTTTCCACCTCATTCATGGCTATTACAGCTTTATTTTCAATAATTGGTTGTCCAAGAGGATCTTGACTCAGTGGTCCAGAACTTTGGTTGCTTTGTGAACTATCCTTAGCTATCTAAGCAGCTATCATTTCTTCCTGTTCAATCTCATCATTTAACATTTGTAAATGGTTTGGAAAGACTGTACACTGAATGCTGTCTTTAACAGCATTGAAAGATTATTTGTAGCCGTCATAGTCTCCTAGTAATTTGGATTCAGCATCTGTCTGGAGTGTGGCAACTAAGTTTTCTGTGATTAATTAGATTTCCTTTTGTGTGTCACATCCAACTACTGCATATTTCCCTTCTTCTATGATTTCTGTTACATTGCTTCTTTATCTGTAGTGTTGAAGTACTTCATAAAAGCACATGTTTTCTAGATGTGGACTCCTTTTTGGATAGTATGTGTCCAACATGTTTGATTTCACAATGTCTGTACTTTCCGGGTCAAACTCTGCTCGGTACTTAGGGCCTGATTCATAGAACTAACTTACTTCAAAAACGTAAAGTTAGTACTTTTCGGTATTCACAGAATACACTTACCACAACTAACTTTATGTCCGCTCCCGGGCCGGAGATTCCGGCCCTGTGGCGGAATCTCCGCCTCCGGGCCGGAATACCCTCATTTAGGCCGTTTGAGCATTGAAACGGCCTAAATGAGCGTATTCCGGCCCGGAGGCGGAGATTCCGCCACAGGGCCGGAATATCCGCCACAGGGCCGGAATCTCCGGCTCGGGAGCGGACATAAAGTTAGTTGTGGTAAGTGTATTCTGTGAATACCGAAAAGTACTAACTTTACGTTTTTGACATAAGTTAGTTCTGTGAATCAGGCCCAATATTTCCAGGAAAGACTTCAACACTTTATTTTCGTTCTTGCTAGTCCTAGACTTAGCTAAATAATTCCCCTTGACTCTGAGGACAAACTGGCCAAACTCAACTGATCACTAGGCCTGGGCGCAGCTCGCAGAGTTTCTCTCCACGGAATTCTGCTGAGTTACCGAAAAACTCTGCCAAATTCTGCGGAGTTCTGTGAGCGGGTAAAGTGTTGTTCAGCCATCCCTAATGAAGTCCCCTTGGCTGCTGAAGGTCTTTGGGGGCCACTAACCCCTATCATTGCCACTAGTAGGTCCTCCACAGTGGGATTGCTGAGACTTCATCAGAGGCCCGCCCCCTTTCTCAACCTCTCTGCAAACGTGCCTCCTGGCGCACTACTGGTTGGGGCATTAAATCCCCTTGGCTGCTGAGGGTCGTTGGGGGCCAAGATCCCTTATTGTTGCCACCAGTTAGTCCCACACAGAGGGATTGCTTGCTGAGACCCTGTCAGAGGCAACGCCCCCTTTCTTAACCACTCTGCAAAGGGCCTCCTCTTGCACTACTGTTTGGGGGATGAAGTCCTCTTTGCTGCTGAGGGTCTATGGGAGCCAAGAACCCCTATTGTTGCCACAAGTAAGTCGCCCACAGTGGGATTGCTGAGACCTTGTCAAAGGCCCTGCTCCCTTTCTTAACCTCTCTGCAAACGCACTTCCTGGCACACTACTGGTTGGGGGATGAACTCCTCATGGCAGCTGAGTGTCGTTGGGCACCAAGAAACCCTATTGTTGCGATAAGTAAGTCCCCCATAGCGGGATTGCTGAGACCTCATCAGATACATTGCCCCCTTTCTCAACCACTCTCCAAAGGGGCCTCCTGGTACACTACTGGTTGGGGGATGAAGTCCTCTTGGCTGCTGAGGGTCGTTGGGGGCCAAGAACCCCTATTGTTGCCATAAGTAAGTCTCCCATAGTGGAATTGCTGAGAACTCTTCGGATGCCTCGCCTCCTTTCTCAACCACTCTGCAAAGGGGCCTCCTGGTGCATTACTGGATGGGAGATGAAGTCCCCCTGGCTGCTGAGAGTCATTGGGGGCCAAGAACCCCAGTTGTTGCCACAAGTAAGTCCCCCGCAGCGGGATTGCTGAGACCTTTTTGGAGGCCCTGCCCCCTTTCTCTCCCACTCTGCAAACACGCCTCCTGGCACACTACTCTTGGGGGATGAAGTCTAGGGTGAGCGTGCTGGAAATACTCTGCTCTGCTGGCAGTTGGCAAACTTTTTGCTGAACGGAGCCAAGCAGAGCATGGAGTGGCAAACTCCACAAACTCCACCGGCAGAGTGAAGTTCACCGCCCACCCCTACCATTCACAGCATTCATAGGACCCTATCTTTCTATGGGAAATCATTTTCAAGCTTAAGCTGTACAATTTCTAGGTTAGAGTTTTTTCTGCAGAAATCTCCCCCCACACCTCCTTCATTTCTGTCTTCTCTGATTTTATAATGTACAAAGTGACATAATGAGCAACAGCGATGGAGTTGTCTGCAACAAATTGTATATCCATGTTAGAATTCTACATTTTGAGAATCACAGGGTTATAGTCATTAATATACCTGGAGACCTCTGTTCTTTTCAAGTTATGTGTGTTTTTCGGTGATTTTCATGTCAGTATATGTCTGACTGCAGATAAATATCTGTTTATTCTTCCTGGGAAACTGACAGGTGGTGAAAATTCAAAACATCTTGTGTAAAATTTTCCTTTACATCTGCATTTTTGACCACAGTACTTGCAAAACCTACATATTTGAAAGCACAAAACATGTTGTCTTAAGCCTTTTTCACCAGTGTCTTTCGGGATGGTGCATGTCACATACTGTTCAATGAAAGAGGGTACAGACTTAGCACTTAAAGGAAAACGGGATCTGTTTAATTTTTTAAGAGTAGGTGGTGGTCCAAGGGACCACTGTCTGGTCTTAAAAAAACATTTTTGCTGCCATTCACCTACTTGATGTAGGCGGTAAACTGTGATTGTTTCGTGACCGCATTCCGGTTGCAAAACAATCACACATGCCCTTGTGACTTGCTATTAGCAAGGGACCCCTTGGCACGCCCCTTCCTAATAACTATTCGCAAACCCTATTTTGCGAGTTAGTAATAGGTTACTGACTCGCAAAATAGGGTTGATACATTGCACAAGCCGTTTTTTAGCAGTTGCAAATGTACTGATTCTATATTTGCCACTGCTAAAAATGGTCGTACATGTACCCCTTTGTCAACAAAGTCTTTTGCAGAGAGATTATGTAGGTTAGCTCTTGTCTTCAGTATGTGGTTTACAGCATATGATAGTCCAAACAAGTCACTTTCAAACAGAATATGAAATATGTTTGGAATACACTGGTAAAATCTAGCATCCTCTGAATATAACCTGGTTGACCTGTATTCAGCTGCTGGTATTTGTACAGGACGGTTATCATAACGGCCACCTGCTCCAGTGGGAAATAGGTGTAGAAAACAGCGAGCCTCTAAACTTTTCTCCCACACACTCATGAGATCTCTTTTTGCTTGTTTCATTTGAAAGAGATCAATAGCATCACCAAAAACTTCTTTAGAGTGCAGAGGATAGATGTTATAGTGTTCATAAACTTCTTCTGATCTGGATCGATCCGCTTTTTCAATCTGTCCACTTGGTGATAATATTTCATCCTCCATACAAGTTACATCTTGAGCAACATCATCATTTTTATAATAAATATTATTTTGTACCAGGTATACTGTCTCTTTGTTTACTTTACTAACATCCACTAACTCTTGCCAGATCTTTTTATTCTTGGTAGGTACACCATTTACTAGAATGATAAGTGGTTCATCAATATCTCTCTCTACCCCTACAGTTTCAAAATCTAAAGGTAAGTAGACAACTCTTCCTTAAAGGCCTTTTTGTAGCTCTGTCGGTGGTGATTTTCCTGTTTTTGGTTCCATACAAACTATTGCTTGAAAAGGGTGTATACATGGTATGAGAATTCATTCATAAGCATTTGATTCTTGAAGTTCTTTTGGATTTGATACTAATTCTATCTTATTATGTATGGCTCTGGCTGGAATTTTGTTATCCTTAACTTATCACTGCAATGATTGCATATAATTTGCTGTGTTGTCAAATCAAAGCGTTCCTCTACAAATAAATATCCCCCAAATTCCTGCCACTTATCTCTGTTCTCCTGTTCGGTTTTCGAGAATACAACTACATTGTGAATTTGACTTTTGTAGTGAGTGCGTCAACAACAAATGCAAACACAGTTTGGTTTCTCTTTTGAGACTGTGTTAAACTTTGAAGTCTCTTGTGCAAAGTTATCAGTACTAATACCTGTGTCCTGTTCCTCTAGACCTCAAGTAACCAACTCTTCATTTGCCCTAAACTCCTCTTCAGAACCAAAGAAATTAAACTGAACATTTTCACAACCATTTTCTACCTCTGCTGTGTAGCAAGCAATAGAGCTCTATTCATCTCTCCTAAATATAAGGCAGGAGTTTTCACAAACTAAAGTCTCCTAACCAAATTTCACATTTTAGAGTGATGAGCAGCTAACATTCTGAAGTGCTGAAAGGTTCTTCTGCACTCTTTCTTTGAAAACCATGCCAGTGAATGTCCCTGTAAATTAGCATACTTCCTCACTTTGCACGGATCTAATCCTTGCACAAATTGCAATTTTCGGCTTCACACTTTTGCATGGAAATTCACGTAGGAAACTTCTCAATAGATCAATTGATTCCTGACAAACACTGCAAATACTACCACAGTTCCATTAGTATACAGAGGCCTGTCTAAGTCTTGCTTGTACCTCTTCAGCTATCACTTTCTCTGCAGTGCTAGGAATCAGCTCCTATATTGCAATAGGAGTATTATCTTTTACCTCATATCAAAGAACCGTTGTATCAATTGCATGCACTATTGTGTTCTCTTGGAAGTAGCTTTCTTCATTAAAATATCTATATTAGAGGTGTTTTTCCATACACCTTTAAAATCTTGCAAAGATTTGCTTTATTAATAATCCTTTTTTTGTTTTTTTCTTCGTACACAATACTGTTTGTCTAGTGTCCTCATTCTGTTCAATATCAAGACAAATAGTTTCCTTTTCACAGCAAATGCTTTGTCAACTATGCTCTCAATATGTTGCTTTTGCTTAAGTGCAACACTACTCCACTTCGACTTCTTCATCCTTTGAGTAAATTCTGTATTACTCTAGTTCGAAATAGTTTACCTCGTAACTCCTTAAAATGTTTTTGTATCCATGTTAACTTGCCTGTTTTCTTTTATCATTTCCTACTTTCAAAATAATGTACTCTTTTCTGTTTGTGACTTGATTTGAAACTTCGCTTTTTACTTAACACATTTCCTTCATTCTGCATTTTACGGCATATTTTTTTCATAAATTCTTCACAGCTACTCTTTTTTCCCTCTGCACATTCTCCACCTTATTTTCTTTTTCACTCTCAGTTTTAAGCACGTATTACTGTTTACTCTGTTTCTTTCTTCTTTGTCTCTTGTCAGGCATTTTAATTCTTCTTTAAATAAAAGTGGATAGCTGGAAAGCAATTAAACAATAAAGTTACCTGTACCGAACATACTATGAAGTTAGATACTATAAGCAAGCAACTAAGTATATAAGTGGGCATTTCAGTGTCCAAAAGCTTGTATAAGTCTCTTAATATGGCTCCATACATGCATATATTAGTTAGTATATAGATAGCATACTCGGGGCCTCATTTACAAGGCCATTGCGCCACCTGTGTGTCCCTTTTTTGATGCATCAGCTGTGCAGTGTGCCTGCCCACATTTACAAGGCCACGTGAAGTCACCCTGCACGACTTTTCATGGCCTTGTAAATATGTGGCCCTTTCATGCATTACTCTGCGTGAAAGGGGCATTCCATGGGGGTTGCTGTGGGTGATCCCACGCAACATCCATGGAACCTGACACATTCCCAGATTTACACATTTTTGTAAAGTCGGAAATGTGTCAGAATCCTATGCCTCCACAGAGGAGGCATAGGAGTTGAGCAACGGGGAGAAATACTTGTACTTCTCCTCGTTTTTTCCTCTTCTATGCATGCTGCATTCTGCAGCACCCATAGAAAGAGGAAAATGCCATTGATTTGTGCAGGAAGGGACGCAATCATTGATGGCATTTTCCTCTTTCTATGCATCCCTACCTGCACAAAAACAATCATCCCAGCAACGTAGGTACCCTGGCGCATGGCAGCCAATTGTGCACCAGCGCAGGTGAAAGCACATGGATGTGTCATATTGTTGTTAATAAGACGCATCCCTTTGGTTTTTAAATGAAGCAGCTCAGCACAGCAAAATGGCTTGCGCTGCCAAGCTGAGTAATTTGTTTGTAAATGAGGCCCTAGCTGTCTGTGGAACTACCTCTCTCACTGATACGTTTTATTGATAGGCTGAGTGTGTCAATGTATGTATTAGTGTGTGCATGGGTTTGCAAGTGCATGCATTAGAGTTTGGCTGGGTCTATTACTGGGTGCCTCAGTGTATACCTGGGTCTCTAAGTAGCTGTATTATTGTTTAGCTGCCTGTATTTGTAGCTATATTACTTTTTACCTGGGTCAGTGTATGCTTCAGTATGTTTGGTGGTGTTAGCGTATGCCTTAGTGTCATTCTGGGTATGTCAGGGTATGCTTCAGTTTGTGCCTGGTTGCATCAGTGTATGCATCAGTGTCTGCCTGGATGTGTTAGTGTATGCATCAGTGTGTACCTGGCTGTATTACTATATAGAGGAGTGTGTGCATGGATCTGTTAGTGTATGCACAGTTATATGTCTATGTTTGTTAGTGGATGTATCGGTGTGTGCCTGGGTGTGTCAGTGTAAGCATCAGTATATTGTTAGGCTGTCTTAGTGTATGCATCAGTGTATACCTGGGTGTGTCAGTGTATGCATCAGTGTATACCTGGGTGTGTCAGTGTATACATGATGGAATTCCTGGGTGTTTTTTTGGATACTTTTGTGTTTGAGTGGTTGAGTCAGTATCTGCATTGGTGTATACCTGGGTGTTGTTATTCTTTACAAATTCTTAATCCTCCTTTGGTGATCACTGTAGTTTTCCTTATTTTCATCACATGCTCTCTTTTTATATTCCCTTTTACTTTTTGAAAACACCCTACTCACTTTCATCCTCCTTATATACACTCATGCCTTTTCTATCAAATTTTCTTTTAAAGTATAGATTAATTAACATACTTGTTAAATGTGATTGTTGATCTGCATTCTGGTTTCTCAAGATCAGTTGGAAGTTCTTCTTACAGAAATTGTGCAAAATCGAAGCACACAAATGGTACATCACTCTCATACAAGGGAAACATTAATGGCAACCTTTTCAACTTAGCTGTCAAGGTTACTCAGTCAGTCAATAAATTACAACATCCCTTTCTTATTTAACTTTTGATATACCTCTTCTGATTGGTCAGTATTGTTAACTCTTTCTTACACTCCTCTAAAGAAAGCCCAATTCGGTAGGGTTTTAGGGTGGGTTCACGGATCCGCTGCATCATATGGTGCAGTCGAGTGCTCCCGTAAATCACCTGTAGCACAAGCTCCCATAGAGAAATGGGAGATTCTATTAATCCATGCACCGCGTGGCAGGGACCTCAAGGTGCCTGCCACACAGTACAGGGATTAACAGGGGGGCACCTTAGGTGCCCCCTCGTCCCCCAACCGGAGGCCACAGGGAGAAGGGGGCCCTGCTAGGGGCCCCCAAAGTCACTTCACAGGCTTTCCATGTCAGAAAGCACGACATGGAAAGCCTGTCAGAAAGCAACATCGTAATCCCAATGGTGGAAACGCCGTCGTATAGGGATTATGTGCTGGTTCCGACTGGCCGACGGGCTCTGTGAGCCAGCCGGAATGACCGGCCGGTTTCAATTTGACCTCCTAGATTGAAATTTGGTGGTCGGAATTTAAACCATTGATTCAGGCTTTCCGACCGACATCACATTGGGCCGACATCAAAATCAGGCCCAATGTGATTTATAGTCCACCTGGAATAAAGGACTAAATTTGCACACAAGCATTTCTTATTCACCATCTATTCTATTAAAACTATTCCTTCACATTCACATTCTAGTCTTTTTTGTACCCTTCCCCCCACACTCCTGTAGCTCTGTCACCATGGTGACAAGTTTTGAAACATTCTCTGCTAGCAGTAGGTCACAAATTCACAACACTTTCTGTGACCAGCATGCTAACTCCTAAACCAACTGTAGCAGATATGGTTGAGTGTTTGCAATTAGAACCATATCCCAAACTCTTTTGTTTTGTAATTTTTCCAAAACCAATCACACATCTACTTTCTTCTATCTCAATATCACTACCTAATTTTATCCACTAACATATTTACACCATCCAATCAAATTTTATCATTAAAAATGTACTTGCTAGGCTCTTTTTTAACTGCCCGTTTCTTCAAATCTGCCTCATTCAGCTGCAGCCTTCTCCCCTGGGCTACTCCTCTATGGCTTAAAAATGGTTAGAGTGTTGATTGTGGGTTATAGCTTTGTATTTTGGGCTACAGAGTGTGCTTGAATGAGTGGTATTGACAAGGACCTGGGTTTGCCTAATGTGGATATTACTTGTGTTGGCCAGAGTGGGTTAAAGTGGCATCAATTGCTGCCATTGGTTGAAAACATTATGGATTACCAACATCCAGACCTTTATTGTGCGCTGTGGTGGCAATGACCTGGGCACACTTACTGGGATAGGACTGGAAATCCTAATGAAGGATACCTTTACTCAGTTAATGACACTTTACCCTCACACTGCCATTGCGTTCTCCAACATTTGTCAAAGGCAGAAATGGAAGCGGTCAAACAAATTCTGTCCACAGATAGACAAAGCCAAATAACATGTCAATAAAACTGTTCTGCATTCCTCAGAGACCATAGCATGGGCTTTACCTACAATAACAATTTATGCTTTGACATGGATGGTATCTATAGACGTGATGGAGTTCGTTTTACAGAGAAGGGCAACGGGGTATTCCTCAAAAACTTGAAAGACTGCATCATGTTTAGTTATTTTCTACATACAATAAGCACAAAGGCTCTTAACAGAGCTACCCTATTTCCCAAGCACTTGTTCATTTTCTTTGCAAATCCTTTTGAAATAATTTTTACTCAACTCTGCAGATCCATCGCTGATCCGCAAACCAAAAGCACACATTCAATACAAAACAGCACATTTACGATTTGCTTGTACGGGTTTGTGAGTTGAAGTTTGACTGTGCATGTAGATATATGAGTGGGTATGTGAATGCCTGAGTAGGTCTGTGAGTAGATGTGTCAGTGTCTGAGTGCATTACAGAGTTGCTCTGTCAGTGGGTCTTTCAGTGGGTGTGAGAGTGTCTATCTGGGTGTGTGAGTGGGTGTGAGAGTACCAGTGTGTGTGAGTGGGTGTGAGTGTCTGTATGGGCAACAGAGTGGGTGTGAAAGTGCCTGTCTGTGTGTGTGGGTGGGTATGAGAGTGTTTGTATGGACATCAGAGTGGGTGTGACAGTGTCTGTCTGTGTGTGTGAGTGGCAGTGTGAATGTCTGTATGGGCATCAGAGTGGGTGTGAAGGTTTCTGTCTGTGTGTGTGACTGGATGTGAAAGTGTCTGTCTGTATGTGTGAGTGGGTGCGTGAGTGGGTGTGAGAGTAAGTAAGCAAGTAAAAAGTTTATAAAGCACGTTAGTACCGAAGTGTCTTGGCGCTAAACAGCAGAAACCTCCAAAAAAGGCAGGACAGACCAGTTAGGGTACGGGTCGGCCTACTCTAGTTGGGATCAAAAAAGCCAAGTCTTAAGTTGTCTTAAGAGTTGTCTAAAGAGTGTCTGAGTGCATATGAGAGTATCTGTGTGTGTGTGACTTGGTGTGAGAGTGTCTGTATGGTCGTTAGAGTGGGGTGAGTGTTTGTGAGTGGGAGTGAGAGTGTCTGTATTGGTGTCAGAGTGAGTATGACAGTGTCTGTCTATGTGTGTGTGAATGGGAGTGAGAGTGTCTGTATGGGCGTCAGAGTGGATGTGAGAGGGTCTGTGTGTGTGTGAGAGGATATGAGAGTGTCTGCATGGGCATCATGGGCAGTGGAGAGGTGTGGTGCAGCGGCCAGGGCAGCTGACTTCGGAGCACAGGGTTCACGGTTCGATCCCTGGCTCCGGCGGCAGCTCAGCTCAGCACCATGTGACTCTGGGCAATAGCTCACTTAATTTCCACTACGGCCCCAGTGCCTTGAGACCCGTAAGGGTGAGTAGCTGCGCTATATAAAAACGGACTTACATTTTCTTTTTACTTACATCAGAGTGGGTGTGAGAGTGTCTGCATGGGTGTCAGAGTGGGTGTGAGAGTGTCTGTCTATATGTGTGACTGGGTGTGAAAGTGTCTGTGTGTCTCAGTGGGTGTGATAGTGGCTGTATGGGTGTCAGAGTGCGTGTATGAGTATATATATATATATATATTTTTTTTTTTCATTTGCGTCAAGATTTGTGGATCCGTCGCAGATGTACACAAGGGGCCTTGCTGAACCCTGCGAAGGCTGAGCGGATTGTTTTCTGACATTTTACTACCCATTACATATGCTGCCCCTAAATACACAAGTGGTCAGGAAAGCTCTCACCTGACCCCTTAATTTAGTATACAAGCAACGTTTCAGTCCCGGGTACCATCTCCCGATATATAAAATGGTGGTCCCAACTTTTCTGTAAAGTTGCGACCAGCCAATCAGGACCTTGCTGTAACACGTGGAGCCGCAGATTCATCATGGGTGGATCTGCGGAGGGTCCGCGTCCCTAGATATGAAAATTTTATTTCCTGTTAATATCTCTAAAACCACTAAATGAATTTACACCAAATCACAAAAAGCACTCTTTCTGGACCAACAGCGAGCTTTCTGCCAAATATGGTGTAATTCCATCCAGCGATTCTGGCTGTAGTCATGTTCCAAATCCATCTTTATCTTTATCTATATTATATCTATCGATCGATCTATCTATATAGTATATCTATTTACTTTATTATAATTATGTGTACATATATATATATATATATGTCATCAGTGATGTCATTTGAGATGTCATCAGTGATGTCACTGACCATGTCATGAGTGATGTAATATGTGACATCATCAGCAGTGCATTGCGGGGGCGCGAGTTAGCTAACTATAACAGCCGAATTTCTCTGGTTTTGTACGAGTGAAATGTCCAACTAACTATAACGTCCCTGAAACCTGTGGCTTTTTCAGTGAATTTCTAAGGTTTTTTAAATGCTAATTTCTAACTATAACGTCCCTGAAACCTATGGTTTTTCAGTGAATTTGAAAGGTTATTTAAATGCTAATTTCTAACTATAATGTCCCTGAAACCTATGGTTTTTTCAGTGAATTTCAAAAGTTTTTTAAATGCTAATTTCTAACTATAACGTCCTTGAAACATATGGTTTTTTTCAGTGAATTTCTAAGGTTTTTTAACTGAAAATTTCTTACTACAACGTCCCTGAAACCTGTGGTTTTTTCAGTGAATTTCTAAGGTTTTTTTAAATGCTAATCCCTAACTATAACTTCCTTGAAACCTCTTGTTTTTTCAGCAAATTTCTAAGGTTTTTTAAATGCTAATTTCTAACTATGCCTACATAGGTAGGACATGTGCAGAAAGAGGAAGAAAGGCACAGAAAGAAGCAAGAGAAGTGCAGAAAGAGGCAACAGAAGTCCAGAAAGAAAAGAAAGGTGCAGAAAGAAGCAAGAGATGTGCAGAAAGAACCAACAGAGGTGCAGAAAGAGGCCTACTTTGACTGTACCTTACAACAGACTCATACAAAGTAGCCAATCACTAATCCGTCTCCCAAGTTGTCTTAAAGCTCACTTTTTTCTTGAAGGTTCAATATTCATCGACTGCTCAGAATGTTAGGCCTACCAAATATAAAACAGCAATCCTAAGCATATCACTGTTGTAAGTCTGACCAGGTTTGTGAACGTATGCATGCGTGTGTCTCTGCTTTTACCTAGTGACACGTTACATAAAAATAAACATACAAATACTTGAATACCTGTGTTTCAAACAGCATACTCTGTAAATTTGTGTACAAAAAGGTAGGAGCAAGAGAAGTGCAGAAAGAAGCAACAGATGTGCAGAAAGAGGCAAGAGGGGTGCAGAAAAAAGCAAGAGAAGTGCAGAAAGAAGCAACAGAGGTGCTGAAATAGGCAAGAGGGGTGCAGAAAGAGGCAAGAGAAATACACAAAGAAGCAACAGAGGTGCCGAAAGAGGCAAGAGGGATGCAGAAACAGGCAAGAAAAGTGCAGAAAGAGGGAACAGGGGTGCAGAAAGTGGTAAGAGGGATACAGAAATTTGCAAGAGAGGTGCAGAAAGAAGCAAGAGCAGTGCAGAAAGAAGCAAGAGAAGTGCAGAAAGAAGCAAGAGAGGTGGGGAAATAGGGAAGAGGGGTGCAGAAAGAGGCATGAGGGATGCAGACATTTGCAAAAGAGGTACAGAAAGAAGCAAGAGCAGTGCAGAAAGAACTAACAGAGGTGCAAAAAGAGGCAAGAGGGGTGCAGAACGAGGTAGAAGAGGTGCACAAAGAGGCAAGAGAGGTACAGAAAGAGGCAGGAGGGGTGCAGAAAGAAGGAAGAGAAGTGCAGAAAGAAGCAACAGAGGTACAGAAAGAGGCAAGAGAGGTGCAGAAACAGGCAGGAAAGGTGCAGAAAGAGGGAACAGGGGTGCAGAAAGAGGCAATAGAGGTGCAGAAAGAGGGAAGAGGGGTACAGAAAGAGGCAAGAGGGGTTCAGAAAGAAGCAAGTGAGGTGCAGAAAGAGGCAACAGAGGTGCAGAAAGACGCAAGAGAGGTGCAGAAACAAGCAAGAGAAGTGCAGAAAGAGGCAAGAGAATTGCTGAAAGAAGCAACAGAGGTGTAGAAAGAAGCAAGAGAAGTACAGAAAGAGGCAAGTGAGGTGCAGAAAGAGGCAAGAGAGGTGCAGAAAATGCAAGAGAACTGCAGAAAGAGGCAAGAGGGATGCAAAAAAGGGAAGAAGGGTGCAGAAAGAAGCAAGAGCGGTGCAGAAAGAAGCAACAGAAGTGCAGAAATAAGCAAGAGAGGTGCAGAAAGAGGGAAGACAAGTGCAGAAAGAGACAACAGGCATGCAGAAAGAAGCAAGAGAAGTGCAGAAAGAAGCAAGAGAGGTGCAGAAAGAAGGAAGACGACTGCAGAAAGAGACAACAGGGGTGCAGAAAGAAGCAAGAAAGGTGCAGAAAGAGGCAAAAGAAGTGCAAAAAGAAGCAACAGAGGTGCAGAAGGAGGCAAGAGAACTGCAGAAAGAGGCAAGAAAGTTGCAGAAACAGGCAAAAGAGGTGCAGAAAGAGGGAACAGGGGTGCAGACAGAGACAAGAGAGGTGCAGAAAGTAGGAAGAGGGGTGCAGAAAGAGCAAGAGGGGTGCATACATTTGCAAGAGAGGTGCAGAAAGAAGCAAGAGCAGTGCAAAAGAACCAACAGAAGGACAGAAAGAGGCAAGGGGGTGCAGAAAGAGACAAGAGAAGTGCAGAAAGAAGGAACCGAGGTACACAAAGAGGCAAGAGGGGTGCAGAAAGAGGGAAGAGAGGTATAGAAAGAGGCAAGGGAGTTGCACAAAGAGGGAAGAAGGGTGCAGAAAGAGGCAAGAGAGGTGCAGAAAGAAGCAACAGAGGTGCAGAAAGAAGCAAGAGAAGTGCAGAAAGAAGCAACAGAGGTGCAGAAAGAGGCAAGAGGGGTGCAGAAAGAGGCAAGAGGGGTGCAGAAAGAGGCAACAGAAGTGCAGAACGAAGCAACAGAGGTGCAGAAAGAGGCAAGAGAAGTGCAGAAAGAGGAAAGAGAGGCACAGAAACAGGCAGGAGAGGTACAGAAAGAGGGAACATGGGTACAGAAAGAGGCAAAAGAGGTGCAGAAAGAGGGAAGATGTGTGCAGAAAGAGGCAAGATGGGTACAGAAAGAAGCAAGTGAGGTGCAGAAAGAGGCAACAGAGGTGCAGAAAGAGGCAAGAGAGGCGCAGAAAGAAGCAAGAGTGGTTTGCACACCATTAGTACCAATTTAATACCCACTTTTAGCAATAAGTAACCGGTGACCATTTTAGGTTTGCAAAGGGCCTTCCACTATGCTGTAACACTTGTCATTGTATTTTTGGTAATGTTTGAGCTGTTTGAGCTAGAAACAAGGGGCCTGATTCACAGAACTAACTTACGTCAAAAACGTAAAGTTAGTACCTTTTGGTATTCACAGAATACACTTACTCATTTTGGTATTCACAGAATACACTTACTCATTTTGGTATTCACAGAATACACTTACTCATACTAACTTTATGTCCGCACTCGGGCCGGAGATTCCGGCCCGGCGGTGGAGATTCCGGCCGTTTGTGGAGATTCCGGCCCGGAGGTGGAGATTCCGGCCGTTTGTGGAGATTCCGGCCGGAGAATCCGGCCGTTTGTGGAGATTCCGGCCGTTTGTGGAGATTCCGGCCATTTGTGGAGATTCCGGCCGGTTGTGGAGATTCCGGCCGGTGGCGGAATCTCCACAAACGGCCGGAATCTCCACAAACGGCCGGAATCTCCACCTCCGGGCCGGAATCTCCACAAACGGCCGGAATCTCCGGCCCGAGTGCGGACATAAAGTTAGTATGAGTAAGTGTATTCTGTGAATACCAAAATGAGTAAGTGTATTCTGTGAATACCAAAATGAGTAAGTGTATTCTGTGAATACCAAAGGTACTAACTTTACGTTTTTGACGTAAGTTAGTTCTGTGAATCGGGCCCAAGGTTTTTTGTTCAAATCTGCAGTTTATGCAGCAGATGATGGATTATGTGGCAAATGCGGAAAATGTATAATTGTGCAAAAGTCGGTGCAGCCAAACAGTCGCATAATTCCAGTGGCCCTGCTCATACCTCTGACCAGGTCCAGAAGTGCTCCTCAGTGGTTCCTTCTTTTTTTTGTCTCATTGAGTTTATAGTTTAGCGTCTATGGAAACGAGGAAGACTAAACCTGAGGTTACCACTCCACAACACACTTTCATACCACACAATTACTATCATACCACACAATTACTCTCAATAACACATAATCCCACTCTACATAATTCCTATACACTAAATACCACATACTTTCTATCCACATAATTTCACTGCACAACATACCACATAATTCCACTGCACACAACCTATATCTACTCCACTCCAAGAAACATTAATAAAACATTTTTATATTTACAATGCCAATAGCTCTAACTCTTGCAAATGCGAAACCTATTACATTGCAAATGCTTCTTTAACTAGTAGTCACGTTTGCAGAGAGGTGGAGAAAGGGGGCTGGGCCTCCTTCCACCTCTCAGGAATTCCGCTGCATAGGACTTACAGGAGGTAATGCATTGCGTTCTAAAAACATTCACATTTATTTCATTTTGTTTGCCCTGATCTTTTGTACTATGGCACTTTGTCGCTATAACTGTAGAACTCTGCCACTTTGGCTGATATTATGTGCAGTCTTTTTACGAAGACAACGAGGTGTATTTGACACAATGTACATTCGCATAGTTGCACCATTGCACAACACAAGTGTTATTGTATGTATCATCTATGTTGGCCAAGCCTATGCATCAATGGGTTTTCGCTCTGTACAGCACCTTTCCAAGATGGCACTCACATTTTGTGAACAACAGTCCTCTTTTGATTTCTGTAACACACCGAGGCAACACCAGTCTTACGTTTGTTTCTAGTATTTCTGATGCTCTGTTTGACGTACACTGTTTTCGTGTGAGCAAGACCGCTTGCCGGTCGAAATGCGTCACGATTGGATTTATGATGAAATAAATCCTTTGTACTGATCCCCTGTGGTGTTTTTCCTGAGAGCGCGTTGTGATTTATTGCCTGCTTTCATTTGGATTACCGGTGGCTCCGCCGGCTTTCGCGCCACTTCCCACGGATCTCCCGATACCCGAAAGGAGCATCTGCTTTGCTTTGAACTTTTACGGAGGGCACCTTTAGTGAGACCGGCCACCCAGGAACAAGATCTGTGCAGTTTCACAGTGGCATGCAAGTATCTTGAGTCGTCTCAGAGGTGAGTGTGCGCGCTGCTCGGGGGTTGGTGGGGTCTGCCAGTGTTGGAGAACATGGGGGGCTTTACTACACCTGTTTGCGCTGCGCTTAGTCTCTGAGTGACGTCCGCAACCGGCAACCCAGTGTTTCTTGAGTAACCCGCCTCCATGCACACTGGACTGTACAGGACTGCATACTGCATCAGATGATCACTGCATTTTCCTTACAACATGTGTGCACTGCAGCTATTCTAGCTATCTGGTTGCACACAAGGGGCGGCAGGAAGAACTTGGCATCTGCCAAGGGGAGATAACCCAGGATTTCAGTAGTATCTTAATGAGCTCAGTGGACAAGTGTATTACACACTATGGATGACGACACAGACAGACGTGCAGTGGCACAAACACTGTTCGCAAGAGCCCCAGGAAGAGGGCAGACAGTCAGCAATGTAACAGCAAAGGAATCTACTACCATGGATTCATTGAGGAAGTTGGAGAAATTAAGCAAGAACGAGATCTCAAAATGGTCGGAGGCGATCTCCCTCCAAGACTATATTGACAAACAAATGGGTCCCAGAGGCTTGAGGATCTATATCACCCCGTCGTACGAGTCACCGAATCCAAGCATGCTGGAAGAATGGGCTGCCAATTCAGCCAAAAGCTCTAGAACCATGATGGAAATCCTTGTGAAATATGCCTGGCAAGACAGGGAGATAACCATCAACAACATAAAAGGTTTGAGAGAAGAATTGAGCAAGAGCACTGAGCAAGACACCATTTCCAAATTCCTTGGCGATATGAAACAAAGACTGACCAACTATGAAGATGACATCAAACCCAGGAAGCAGCGCAAACTACATCGCGACTGCGGGGACTACGAATCCGGAAGTATCCTTACGTACAGCTGCAAGTACGACCACATGTATGAAACACATAATACCGGAACAGTGTCTGCCGACTACATCCCGACGGCAAGAGAAGAAATGAGAGAAACAACAAGTGATCCCGACACCGACTCAACAGCCACATCCTTAACTTCAGGAAGTTCAGCTTCAGGAAGTGAAACAGATACTCGTCCTAAGACTTTTTTAGATGAGTACCGGCTCCTGCGCAGGGGCCGGCAATCTACAAGAGTTACACCAAAACCAAAGATCAAGAATCCAAACTCACAAGGCTGAGGCAGGGGAAGAGGCCGGGGCGCCAACGCAAAAGACGGAAGAGACTCAAGCAGAGGCGGAGGAAGAGGCAACAGCATGGAGCACGTGGGAAATTCATCAACTCGCTCCAGAATAGCCCTATAATGGATGCCGAACAGGTAAATCGAACTATCATCAATCTCACGGACAAACCCCTCAGCCAACTTGAGAAAAGAACATTATGCTTGGGGTTATCTTTCTGTCCTATCCAACCAGTCGACTATGTAGACACCAGGATAGACCTGATAAAATTCTGTAGAAAGCTGAAACCTCAAGAAATGGCACAAATTAAAATTATCCAACAACATAGAACCCAGAAATATTCAAAGGACAATCACAGACGAAGAACTTAATATCAGTGACATTGACACGTTAGTGACCATGCATGAACTGGAGGGCGGGACAATCAACGAAAACACCAATATATATCAGATTTTTGACAATTTAGAGGTCACTTATGACAGCGCTGCATTGACCAATTTCAAACCCAAATCCACTTTCCTCCCGTTGATGCCACACGATAATATTGACACATTTGAGGACTTGGTGTCCAATCAGTTACTCCAGTTCAGACAAAAACCCTGGTTTAGAAACCATCCCACTATGCAACACAATCTTACCAAAACACAGAAAGATGCCATCAAGTCTCTAGCACAGGATAACACCATTATCATCAGGCCAGCCGATAAAGGCGGCAATGTGGTTATCCTGAGCAGGGAAATGTATATCACAGAAGCAATGAGGCAACTCAATGACCAAACCTTTTATGTCAAAGCCAGCAAAGATGAGTATAACTGCAGCATCACCAGCATATGGAGCTTACTGACGGATTGGAGGGACAGAGGACTCTTGGAGTGGGAAGAATTTTGCTTTCTCAAAAAGGATTTTCCCAAACTCCCTGTCCTCTATCTGCTCCCCAAAATCCACAAAGACAAGTCCAATCCACCTGGCAGACCCATTGTGTCTTCCAGAGGGAGCTCCCTAGAAAACGTATCCACATATGTGGATAATTTTCTCAGGGAACATGTCATATCCTTACCATCCTATGTCAAGGTTACTAAAGATTTTCTGATTAAAATCTAAAACATCCAATGGCAAACTGGTTTTCTCTTGATCACTATGGATGCCAATTCGCTCTATACCATCATCGATCACGAGTTGGGCAGCAAGGCATGTGAAAAATATCTCACCAAATGCCCCATACGTTATATGGAACATACCAACATGATCCTACACATCACACAGTACTGTCTCCACAATAACTTTTTCCTCTTCAATGGCGACATTTACAGGCAAGTCCTCGGAACTGCCATGGGGACTTGTTTTGCCCCCAGTTTTGCGAATCTGTTTCTGGGGGCATGGGAGGAGGATATCAGGAAGGATGACAGTCTCGACAATGAATTCAAACAGGTCGTCTTATGGTTAAGATACATTTGATGACCTGTTTGTCATATGGGATGGGACAGAATCTGATGCCAAGGACTTCATCAGAAAATTGAATCAGAACGATATCAATCTGACACTGTCGAGCAATATAAGTGACTCGTGTGTGGAATTTCTTGACGTCACAGTCGAAATTTCCAACAATGCGATACACACAAGACTCTTTAGGAAGTCAACCGCTCGCAACACTCTACTTCACGCATTGAGTAGCCACCCCGATAACCTCAAGTGGAGTATCCCCAACGGGGAACTCCTCCGAGCTAAACGTAACTGTACCTCTGAGGCAACTTTTCTCCAAGAGCAAGACATCATGCTGACAAGATTCATTGAAAGGGGCTATCCCAGTCGGGTTCTCCGCAAAGCAGTCGACAAAATCATGACAGTAGAGAGGGACAAGACTTTGAGGGAAGCAGAGGTCAATTAGGAGAACATTGAAGACAGTGACATGACTAGAATCATACTGACATACAATGGCAATTCCAACAACATACAAAAGATACTGACCAAAAAGTGGGAAGTCCTTACCAAAGACCCCATCATTGGTAAATCCATTACTGAAAGATCCAGAATAACATACAGGAGAGGACGCAACTTAAGAGACATTCTAGTGCATAGCGACATCACTACCATCACAGGCAAGAACAATATGAACCTGCAGGGTTTCTTTCCATGCGGTCACTGTAAGGCCTGCCGTGGCAGCCTCATGAGAAAGGAATACAGCAATACCACTACAAACTCAGTCATACACATAAAACAGTTTCTCACCTGCAGCTCTTCATACGTCATATATGTCCTGGAATGCGCTTGCAATCTTTGGTATGTGGGCAGCACCATACACACGGCTAAAAAAAGAGTGTTAGAGCATATGAGGGCCATTACAAACAAGGACCATCACTACCCCATAGCGAGACACTTCGAGCAACATCACTATTCCAACAGCTCCAATCTGAAATACTTTGTCATTAAACAAATTCATACCAACACACGGGGATGGAATAGAGAACTTTTACTCAGAAAACTGGAATCCCGACACATCATTGATCTCGGAACCCGCTATCCGGGGGGACACAATGTGGACGAAGAAATAGCTGTACATTTGCATACTATGTAACAACATCTGTTGCCATCTGTTCCACATGTCTCTTATCCGCATGCTTATCTCTTCCGCTCCAGCTCTCCTTTCAGTTATTTTTTCTTCTTCTTACTATTTCTTCTTCTTCTTTCCTAGATATTTCTTTCTTTTCCTGACATTACATTTTCTTCACTGTGGATTTTACCAGCTCAATGCCTTAATCTGTTTACGATGCTCTCCCAACCTGATTGTCTGCCTTCAGCCAGCCATCTGTGTCGCTAATAGCATTACTCCTTATTTTGCAGGAGGAAAGGAAAGGCCCTCTGATCTACTCTGACCTTCCGGGTTCCCTAACCTTTTCTTCGTTGGAGAAGTTTTACCCGCTGTCCACTGTGCTCAAGATAAGGATTTCACTATGCTTTTTCAACTTTTTTCTATTTTCTTTTGTTTGGAGCACTTTGTCGAGCATCTCAGATTTTATGTTGATGTGCCGTCTATCCCACTTGGGGAATGCAAAAACCTTTTGAGAATATGCTATGTATATAAATAGGCACTTTGCTGTTGCATTGCGTTCTAAAAACATTCACATTTATTTCATATTGCTTGCCCTGATCTTTTGTACTATGGCACTTTGTCACTATAACTGTAGAACTCTGCCACTTTGGCTGATATTATGTGCAGGCTTTTTACAAAGATAACGAGGTGTATTTGACACAATGTACATTCGCATAGTTGCACCATTGCACAACACAAGTGTTATTGTATGTATCATCTATGTTGGCCAAGCCTATGTATCAATGGGTTTTCGCTCTGTACAGCACCTTTCCAAGATGGCACTCACATTTTGTTAACAACAGTCCTCTTTTGATTTCTGTAACACACCGAGGCAACACCAGTCTTATGTTTGTTTCTAGTATTTATGACGCTCTGTTTGACATACACTGTTTTCGTGTGAGCAAGACCGCTTGCCGGTCGAAACGCGTCACGATTGGATTTATGATTAAATAAATCCTTTGTACTGATCCCCTGTGGTGTTTTTCCTGAGCGCGCGTTGTGATTTATTGCCTGCTTATTTATATATATATATGATTGAGAAAGCCTACTGCGCAGGCGAAACGCGTCTCTCTGCTTTTGTGGGGTCGTGGGGGACCTGAAAACAATAAATCTGCCCTATTCCTACCGACCATGTGTACGTGCCGCTTTCTCTTTGGAGTTGGATGGATGGATGTGATATATATATATATATATAGAGAGAGAGAGAGAGAGAGAGAGAGAGCGAGAGAGAGAGAGAATAGGTTGCCACTCTGCTCATGAAGCGGCATAATGCTAATGATGGTATGATGGTACCCATTGCAAATAATTTGAGTGTCCCTGAAATTACACTAGCCATGGCATAACCTTACAGCTGTAAGCGTGGCACCATCAAAAAAGTTGCTTTTGAAGACGATGTAGTTCTGATCAGTCAGAACCCATGGCCTTCTGTTTGAATGATTCTACCAGCGTGTTTTTTGTCCTTGGAGAGTCTGCTAAATTGGCCACCACTGCTTAGGAAAGGACTCTGGAGTATGGATTATGCTGACCTTATTTGCCAAACTCATGTAGCACACCTTGGTATAGTACATCAAATTAATACAGATTTTAGGGTAACATAAAATGTGGCTCCTATTTGTACCCATTATCACTGAACAGACTCTTTGTTCCACCTTTATGTGATCTTGGGTTTGTTAGCAGGAATGTAATTATTTTTAGATTTTGGTTACTGGTTTTTAATTTGTTTTGGTGGTTCTCTTCACTGGTGACCCTCGCGGGGCAGAACCTACAGAAAGTACTGCACGTGTTCAAGGCACAGCCTGTTTGAGGCGCTCCATCTAAATCACACTAGAATCTAGACCGAGGATGGGCTCAGGAAGAGGGGTACTAGCACAATATTTCTCTTTTCTCAGTGTCTCTTCACATACGTTAGCTACTGCTGTTCATAGTGTTCAGGCAAATCACAACCATTTGTTTATCGACGGAGTGTTACTGTTAGGCCATTGGTGTGACCATCTGCATTTGAAAGGATGTTGGTGCCCTCTACCCCACTGGGATGTTTAACCCTTCATTGCCTATAAGAAAAAAGGCAGAGTGTCTGAAAATACATTTTATTTCGTTTTGCAGTAGTGTGACAATTGGCAATATGACATATAATCAGGGCCACTGAAATAATGAGTTTCGGTGGCAGCAGCATTTCTGCATATTCAGGGACTTTCTGTCTTTGTCACATAATGTACTATCTACTGCATAACGTAAAGATTGTGCCCAAAAATAAATTTCGTTTCTAGCTCAAATAGATAAAAAGTTATTAAACAATAAGTGCTACACATAATTATGAGCAGTGACATATTCTTTGAAAGTTTTACTGGATACTTTTAATTTGATGATTGCTATATTCTGCTGTTCTTAAACTGGTACTAATGTGGCAAACCGTTGCCCAGACACTTTCAATAGTTGCAAAAATGTCCAAATAAAGAAATAATACTGCTACAGATTGTGCCACATTATCCTGTATAATTTGCCTTTTCTAGCTGCATACATTTGTTAACACTGTTGCATAAGTTGATCCTCCACTGCCGCATAATTCCAGTGGACATGCATATAATGCCATCTCCCATTCCTGACTTTAAAGACAACTGCTAGTTGCATTTCAGGACTTATAGTTTTATTTTGAACACTACCACTGTGGGCTCAAAAACCCAGCATGAAAAGTGCTGTTGGCCACAATGCCGGAATTGGCCTACAGTGGTATCCATCACGTTAAGCCCTTTGTTAGCTATGTTTTGATTTTTTTTAAAGTCATCTAGTCCATTTTAAAAAATAACTGTTTATTTCACATATAAAATCAAAGTAAACTCTGCTCTCATATTTTATGAGGGTTCACTCTTTCTTTCACATTGTGCATTAAGACAAGCTTTGGCAATGTGAATCGTTTTGCCCTTTGAGTAGTCAAAAGTTTAATACCGAGCTTTATATCACAACAAAGTTATAACATGGGCAGTAGCTAACTAGTGCAAAATCCCATGACTTTAAAGCCCTGAAGAAGCAAGACACTCGTGAAACACGTGTTGGCTTGGCTGTCGAATTTATGTGTATAATTGAAGAAGGTGGAAAATACTAATGTGAAGAAGCTTTGGAAATAAAGAATTTATATGGATCTTTGTATGGATACATGTGTTTTTCTCAGAACATGAGCTAAAGTATATATATATATGTCAGTAACCAATATTACTGTGTCTATTTACCACTGGCATGTGTTCCTCTTGTATCTATAGATATGCTGGCAGTACCATTTTAGCCTTCTTCATCACATTACACGGAAGAAGGGGAATTACAGGTACCTATTGTAACTAGCTCTACACACACTTACACGGAAGGTTACTGAGTGAATTTATATGTATTAGATTGCTTAAATGGTGCTTATCTTTGCCCTTAGGGTGAGACACGCAGACGGGCCTTACAACAGATGCATCCCCTGCAGCGCAATCTTCTGTGGACGTCATCTATTTTTTTCCTCCTCCCTTCTCCTTTTCCCCATTGGTCGGGTTTCGCTTTGACATTGTTGGGCCTCCCTGTTCAGTTGGGAAGTGGGGACCTTACGTCGTGACTTCTGTTCACTCCTGCTGAAAATTCAGGTGACATTTCTGACAGTTGCTGCCTGTACTGGAAATATGATGTCCCCTACTTGTGGCAGCCAAGGCTTTCACCTAGAATTTGTGTCCACAAGAATTGTCTCTTCTTTCATATAACTCACATTGTCCTCTCTTCAACTCTTTTTTGTCGTCCATTCTCTTCATTTTCTTAAATGTACGAACTTGACACTTTGTCTACTCAACACTCCCTTTGTCTTTCTCACATACAGTCCTATCTCAGACTTGTCATACTTTTTATATGCAAACCCATTTCTGTCCATCCACTGATACCATGTTTCGGTCCTTCTCATTTCCGTCAAGCTCAACACACACTCTACTCTTGCTGAGAGTCATCTCACTATTGTATCTCATACACTCCTTTCTCACATCATACTTTCACATGCCTCCTAGTTTTCACCTTCTGCACACACCTTTCTTTACAAAATCCTGTCTGTATCAAACACAATGGACATCATTTAGGGGTCGCCAGAGGTCGCTGCTGCATCCCTTGGCATGCCCCTTGTGACCCCTGGCACTGCCTTTGCAACCTCTAGCATCAGCAGTGGCAAAATCAGTGGCAGGAACAGAAGCAGCTTGTCCTTATGGACGTCAGTGGGGGCTTGACTCATCTTGTTTTTTGTCAATTTTTTAATATACCATTGGTGAATAATATGACATTGTTCGCTATTACTTTAATTAAAAAAATGGAGTAGAAATAGCTGGATAATGACTTTCCCTGGCAGCTGAGGTAAGTAAAAAAAAATGCTTTTAAATGTATGTATGTATGTTGTGTGCGTGCTTGCAGTTTTGAGTGTGTTTATGTAAGAAAGAGTGTGTGTATGTGTGATTTTGTGTGCATGTGTAGGCAGAGTGTGTGTGTATGTGTGATTGTGTGTGTATGTGTGAATGTGTGTGTATGTATAAGCATATGTATGCACACCCTTACCTCTCAATGAAATACTCCTCTCACAAACACATGCACACTACTCATCGCCTCTTTCAAAGCTTTCTCTTCCTTGCCAACCACCATTTACTTGCCCTTCTCACACACTGTGCCTTCTCTTGCTCATATCATTCTCTTTTTTCAGATCCTGTTTTTCACAAGCCCTTTTGAATTTTCACTCTCTCTTTCACAAATACACACACTCAAGCATGGCTGTGGGTTTTAAAGTCCCTATCACCATTCAAATGTTGAATGATAATTTTACAAAATTACACTAGTGAAAGCTGTGTTCCACAATTTGGCGATACTGATTTAGATGCACTGCTGATACGGTCTGAAGAGAAACTCCTATGCAGGAGAATACACCTAAATCAATGCAATGATGATTCCAAAATGAAATATTAATATTTAGCTGGGAAACTGGAAAAAATTAAAGTTGGGGGCAATTTGCAAATTACTGGAGTTTGTGTTTATTCTTTGATTTTTCATGTATTGAGAAGTAGCCGTTACCTTCTAGGCCAGAGTTATTTGGAGCAGCCAATCCACAGACTAAGGGCCTCAATTATGGGGATTTGGCGCAGGGTAGTGCAGCAAGCCACCTTGCTGCGCTGTCCTATGTCAAAGTGAAAGGACAGGAATGAACCATATTTATCTAAAATGGTGCATTCCTGTTCTTTCCCCCAGCGCTGGCGCCATTTCTGCAGCCTAGCGCCAATACAGTTACCTGTGTTGTCAACAGAATTGTTTATGTGCAGGAAGGCGCACCTTCCTGCACAAAAACAATCCTGAAAGGCTTTTTCCTATTTCTATGTGTGCTGCAGAATGCAGCACACATGCAAAGAGGAAAAAACGAGGAGAAATAAAGTTATTTCTCCTCGTTGCGCCTCCCCTGGGGAGGTGTTAGGTTTAGGCACCTGCCCGGGTTTACATGGTTATGTAAATCTGGGGAAGCATCAAAATACATGGGTGTTGCGTGGAAACACCCATCGCAACGCCCATGGAATGCCTCCCTAATGCAGAGTAAGGCAACACAGTGTTTTGTGCCATATTTATGACCCGTTTGCATCGCTCTTGCACTATGCTACATGTGCAAGAGCGACGCAAACATTAAATCACATTTTTGCAGCCATGCAAAGTGACTTTGAATAGCTTCGAAAATATGGAGTAATGCAATGCAGCACAAATCACTGCGTAGCATGACTCTGCACCAGGGAGGCGTTTCATGGGCGTTGCATGGGTGTTCCCATCAACTCCCATGGTTTTTGATGCATTCCCAGATTTACCAAACCTGGTAAACCTGGGAATGCGCCAAAAAGATATGCCTCCTCAACAGAGGCGTAACATTGAGAAATATCTTTATTTCTCCTTGTTTTTTCCCGTTTCTATCTGCGCTGCATTCAGCAGCACAGATATAAAGAGGAAAAAGCTTCTTAGGATTATTTTTGTGCAGTAAGGTGTCCCTTTCTCCGCAAAAACAATCCTGCCTACAACACAGGCACCCTTGCACCACGGTGCAAGGGTGTCTGCATTGGCGCTAGGCTGCCAAAACAGCGCGGGCGCAAGGGAAGGAATGCACCCTATTGGATAAATACGGCGCATTCTTGCCCTTTCCATGTGATGCACCACAACAAGGTAACTTGTTGCGCTGCACCACAATTTTCACAAATATGCCCCATCATCTTTAGCTCAATTATGCTGCAACTGACCCTGGTTTAGGTTATTTCCTCTGTTGTTTCTGTCTTATTTGCACTGTCTTCAAAAGGACCATACTCGTGATGAGGCCCTCAGGAGGAACACAGGAGCAACCACAAACCTACACCAGCCACTGGCCATGAAAGACTGCTAAGAATTCACCTTGATTGGAAGCCATACATCTGTTCTCTGCCAGATAAATAGAAAAGAAAAGGTAATGCAGTTTAGGATGCTCTAAATATACCTCTGAACGTGTTGCCAGTGTCCAACGATTTTACCATTAAACACCACTGCTTTAATTAAAAGACAGTAGTCCACGTGGGACATATATTATTGACTCCCTTATCATGGTTGTTAGAGTGTGTGTGTGGCCAGTGACGTTTTAAGGATTTTGGAGGCCCTGGGCCAAATGTATTTTGGGGGCCACTGTTCAGAACAGCTTTGATTTTATCATCCAGTTTCAGCTCTTTCATGCCCTCTTTGGTCAAATTCTAAATGTGTCTACATCTGATTTTCAGGGATATTGATGTGTGTTTTCAGTATTGTAACACAACAGCAGCTTACTAATATTACTGTAAATAATCTCTGTGACATCCTCCCATTTCTCATATGTGAGGTCCTGTTTTGGCCTAAAATAAACTTTTTATATGGATGTTGCATGAAACATAAACACATTTTGTCTACAAAATGTCTGTAATAGACTCTCACACATTAAAAATAAATGATAGAAAAACGCTATTTACAACAATCTGATTAAAAATTATTTTAAAAGTATTCAAGGCAAACAGGACAAGACTCTCTGCAGAACATAGCTGGCCCTATCAGGGGACCTCCTAAAAGGCTGTGGCCCTGGCCAGAGCACACTTTGCGCCCATGCCTTAAAACGTTTCTGTGTGTGGCTGTTCATGTGTGTTGTGCGTTTGTGTGTATGAGTTGTTATGTATGCAAATGAAT
Source organism: Calotriton arnoldi (assembly GCA_963921515.1). Lineage (NCBI taxonomy): Eukaryota > Metazoa > Chordata > Amphibia > Caudata > Salamandridae > Calotriton > Calotriton arnoldi. Next base: position 673,243 of record CAWUFW010000664.1, read on the forward strand.
ACAAAGTATTTGCCTTTCAATGCAAGCATGCACACATACAGGCACATATACAGGCATGCGAGTGTGTTTGCATGTGTGTGTGTGTGTTTGCGTGTGCGTGTGTAACCCTTTCCACAAGAATGCAAACAAACCAAATCATCAATATCGCCATTTTCCACTTTCAGATAAAAATCCCTCGTGCACGCTGCCAACACCACTCCGAATTGGCATCGGTCTGATAGCGGTAGATGCGTTCTTACTGAGAAATAAATGCACAGCCTCACGACTAAGGCGATGGGTGGCTTTGTGTCCATGGCCCATGGATTTGTACCACGTGAACCACAGAAGACGGCTGAAGTTATATGAGTTTAAAACACCTGCGCTGGCTGTTTTTGAGCATTTAAAAGAGCCCCCTTTCTACTAGTTTGTATCCCGCCGTACAAACTATTTAGGTGGCCTAACCAAGGCTGACACCACATTCTGTCATGCTCTAAATATAAGTATAAATTGCACGGCATCTCACCTTCGATGCATAACCTTGTTGTACAAACCTTCGTTAATATATGCTAATAAAACGTCCCGCCATAAATTGCTTACTTGGCACCATTACACTGGCGGCGCTATTAGCACAAATTGATTTAAGACAGTAGCATCTCTATTAAATGGAAAGGTGAGCATATTGTATCGCTCGGAACATTTTAAATGTAGTTTAATGTGGGTTATTCATCAGCGGTTACTTCACGAAGGGAGAGAGGGAAGCATACACAACAGGTGTCTCGAGTCCGCTGGGATTTATAATTTATCTGTTTAGATTTAATAACTAGCTGTTTGAACTTGCGCAGTCTTCTGGGACCAGGAAACAGGAGCTTCTTAAATAGAATTTTGCAACAGAAATCTTTCAATGCCTGAACCAATTTTACTGTAAAGAAACACAATCTCCTGGCATAAGCGCGGATGAAAATCGAGCATAAAAAATGTGAACAGTTCCACGAAACGAAATACGGCTATTGTGTTGCAGCTTTGGCAAGCAATTGAATCTGCAATTAATGCTCTTCTATGGAGCATTCAACATGACCATGAGCCTTCGAGACATTTTCGAGAAAAGCTCGCGAGCAGCCCTGCGCAGTCTGATCAGGTTTTTGTGCATCTCTCCGTCTGCAGTCAATACAATTATTGGCAATATAAAGTGCATTACATCACGAACAAAGGGTACAGGAAAACAGAGCGCGATCTGCCGGAGGGTGATGTAATGCAATCATTTTCAGAATAAATAAAACAAAAGCCGCGCGGTAATCCTCACTGGGGACGCGAACCGGTATGAAATGGGCTTAGCGTTAGGTCTGGAAACTGATATGAGACTGATCTCAGATTTAATGCACTGGACAGACAGCCAATAACTGCTCATCCAAATTTTCCGAGATGGATGGCAACAGACTCACTGTACCGAGTCTAGAAGTTCCCAGGGGACAGCATGTCTAATCCAACATCATATAAGTGCTTCTGCAAGGAAATAAAATCTGAAGTGAGTTTTTTTTTCTCCATTTGACTGGAAACCAAGGCGTCTGAGACTGCATTTTAAATATGGCCAAGTGTTCCAGGGCATTTATTGTTTGGAGGATGCTCTGCTCGTGGGAAGCTTTTAGTAGCTTGCCCATGCTTCTGAGTGTAGATATTCCTTTGACATGTTCCTTGCTTTCCCTAATACCTTCTGCGACTCCACACTTCCATGCGAAGTCAGTACGTCCTAATTCAGCTAGGATCAGAGCTTACTCAAAAGCACTCATGGCACCTGCAGGTTGAGGCCCAGTCAGTTAAATTATTGAGAAACTGTGGGTCTGATTTACAAAGGGTCTCCGCAGTTGTCTCAGAATCCCCGCAGTTTCGGGGTAGTCTACGCACTCGGGGTGGAATCCCCACAATGAGAATTCTCACTGCGGACATTCTGTCCCAAGTGCGGAGGCTCCTCCACGATTGCAGGGCCTCCGGCACGAGTGCGGAGGCCCTTTGTGTACCAGGCCCTGTGTCCTGAGTCCATGAAAGACAGACACTGGATCCACTCTGATGCGAAAGAGATTTGTGGTGGCCAAAGTTGGCCAGAATGGTTTTACAGAAATGTAGGAGGCCATGCACAATAAGCTTACACACTCTTCTGCTTTCTGCCCCAGGCTTGGGTAAATGTGTGTAGCTCTCTACAAGCAGTCAGTACTGCTCTGTCCTTAGCAGTGTCACATACCTTCAACAAAGGCAAGACTGCAGGGGTAAGCCATTCCAACTGGAAGTAAGCTAAGGAAAAAAAATGAGAGGGAATGGGTATCTCCTCAGAATATTCCAAATCTCAAGTTTCCCAGGGTCACCATGTCCTGACATGGACCTGCTCTGGGCTTGGTTTTGGCTCAAAGAATTTAAAGCTGAGTCTGTCTACTTTGTCCATGATTACACACTATCTAATGGTCCTGTTCAAAAGACATTTTTGAATATGGGAAGTAGCACTCTAGTAGTACTGCTACCTTCTGTACAAATGCTATTCATACTTTTTCCAGTGAGCCATCTCCACCTTTTTATCTCTTAAGTGTGGAGATGTCCACCACAAACGTGGAGATCTCCACATATATAAATGTATACGTTTTTGTAATAAATGTGGGATGGACAAGAGGGAGTGACTGGAAAGTGGGGAATATTTATTACTTACTTGGAGGATTTAGGGAAACTTAAGGAGGTGGGGTCTAAGCAGGTACATGTAAATAGGAAATCACAAACATAGACAGGAAAAGAGGAAGACAGTTGCTTCTCCCAAAAGCTATACCGAAATCTACTATTGGTGTACTACTGACAAAATAGTCTGAAATGTACCCCAACTAAATCATGGAGTAAGTCAAGTAGTACACATACCCAATCATTGGTTCTGCAACACACTTTCATATAAATTAGTGGAGGCAAAGAATAACACTTACAACACACGGAGCAAAATATGAAAATACATTCAAAACTATGTGTAATTGTTAAAAATGAAATTTTATAATGCAATTTTTTTTTTTTTTTAGTATACTTTAAAAAATGTAAACACCTTTTTCTAGGTACAAGTACTCTACATCACATTTTCCAACAAGGCTTCAAACACATGCAACACACCTACGACTGCAAGGGGTAAGGGAGGGAACAGTTAGGGCTCCGTCACATCCATCAAAAGGTGAAATTCATTGTAATATCAATCAATCACACACTCCATAAGAAATAAAGTCACACAAACAAATTGTTTCTCTATATCAGTGAGTATCTTTGTTGCTTTGCTCCTCATTTTGAGGAACAATTATTTTCAGGAGGAGAGAGAAGAGGAAAGAAACGACGCACTAACATATGATTTAAGTAGGATAGTTAGGTGTAGTTTAAGTAATGTTAAGTTTAATGTGTTTTCCATCGTTAGGCAGAAGTATGTGATATATGTAAACTGTAGGATGAAGAACAGAGTGGCATGTGTGGTGGTACAAGAACTAGCTGCGAGAGAGGGTTGTTGAGTCCTTACCTGAACTTATGTTGGGATTCCCTGGAAGTGGCAGGGCATATAGAAGGTCAGGCTGTCTGGTTATGAGTACAATCTTCTCAAGGTGGGCGAGACAGAGACAAGATGTAGGTCTGCTTCTAGGAAGAGCATTTACCCACCTATATACTGGAAAAGTTCCCCTTCACCTATCTCCTCTCATCCTGCCAATTTCGGTTGGAGTACCCCATTGTGTGTGCCGCCACCACTATTGCATTTATCTAGCCTGTCAACTCTTGAGATCTGTCAACCTTCACTGTTCCACTAAGAGATTAACAACAAAGAAAACTGCGACATCTGTTTCCTCCTCACTGTAATTCTTCTTCTTCTTGAGTGGGGCTGCTTCAATATTGGAATCTGTAGTTGTTGTGTGACATTCTCTTAGTTATGCAGTCCAAGGGGAAGAAGACTGAGCCTAGGTTGTTTGCTGTATTTGTGTGTTTGGAGTTTTAATATGTTTCATGTCTTTGTGATTTGGGCCCTATGTATGGTGTTCCCCTATTCCATTTCATTAGGAATTCTCTGGCTCAGTGGTGGAGATCTGTGCTTGAGTGGTGGCGATTTTCACGACTGCGGCGGAAGGCACCGCTCAATTGGCATATGTATAGTAGGAAGCCAAACATAAATTTACTACCTGGTCATAATTTCAACAGTAGAAGGTACCAGACCTTCATAACCTGGGGATGAAGACTAGTAAATCCTAGTGTGAGGTAGATATTTCCACCCAGAATTCATGAATACAATCTGGGTGGAGATCTCCACCTAGGCACAAGTTGAAATCTACCTATGCAGAGATTTCCACACAAACATTTCCATTTGTGAATAGACCCTTGAGAGTCTAGGCCCAGAGAGGGTACACTATTTCTGTATAGTCAGGTGGATTGTATATGTCTGTAAGTTTCGCACTGACTACTGAGAATTTGAGTGTAAGGCCTCTCAAGCCAACTGAGTCGCTATAGGCCCAATTACGAGTCTGGAGGTCCGAGGACCGCCAGACTCATGGGGGCACGGTGGTGGCAGTCCAGCCAGAGCAGCACCGGCGGTCCGACCACCCCATTACGAGTTGGGTGGTCGAACCGCCCTGAAACCGCTGCCGCCGCTAGGGAACCTCCATTTCCTGGAGGTGGTGTGGCGGTCAGAGGCCGCAATATGCTTGGCGGGACCACCGCAGTCCCGCCAAGCATATTAAGAGTTTCCTCTCCGCTGATGGTGTAATGAACATTCCTCCTCCATGAAAACCATGGCAGAGAGGAAACATAGGGGGCCCTACAGGCCCCCCTGTGCCTCCTCAACATGTGGATGCACACAGGGGGGGCATAACACATGCCCCCCTGTGTGCAAATGCAAAAAGAACAATTGATGAACAGAATAATGATCAATGTCAAACAGTCACCCCAGTACAGATATCTGGGCCTAAATCCATTGTTTATTTTGCTCCTCATGCCTTTCCAGTTTAAACCCATCCATCATCTTTTGCTCCCCATGCCATTCCAGTTTAAACCCAGACATATGCAAATCAGTCTTGACCCTGTTCCCCACGGGAACAGTCCAGCCCGAACTGCCAGCCAGGTTCTCCCTGGACAGAAACAAGCATCCTATGACCGGTTTCGGGGTTTCACCCCTCATCAGCCAGGCTAGCTTGACTCCAGTGGCACAGAGAGCACGGGACCCAGGTCTGGGCATACCCGTCCCACTCAGGGTGACAAATGCAAAAAGAACAATTGATGACAGAATGCTGATCATGGTCAAACATTCAATCCAGTACAGAGATCTGGGCCTAAATCCATAATGTTTTTGCTCCCCATGCCATTCCAGTTTAAACCCAGCCATATGCAAATCAGTCTTGACCCTGTTCCCCATGAGAACAGTCCAGCAATTGTTCCTTTTTCAGTGGTCACCATAAGTGGTAAGGGTATGCCCAGACGTCGGTCCTGTGCTCACTGCACCACTGGATTAAAGCTAACTTGACTGATGAGGGGTGATGCCCCGAAACCGGTCCCAGGATGCTTGTTTCCGGTCCAGGGAGGACCTGGTTTGGCAGTTTATGCTGGACTGTTCCCATGAGGAACAGGGTCAAGACTGATTTACATATGGCGGAGTCCAAACTGGGGTGGCACGGTGAGCAAAAGAACAATGGATTAAACCCAGATCTTTGTGACTGGGGATGAATGTTTGCATTGTTCAGCATTCCGTTCATCAATTGTTCCTTTTGCATTTGTCGCCCTAAGTGGGAAGGGTATGCCAAGACGTGGGTTCCATGCTCACTGCACCACTGGATTCAAGCTAGCCTGGCTGATATGGGGTGATGCCGTGAAACCGGTCCCAAGATGCTTGTTTCTGGTCAAGGGAGTACCTGGCTTGGCAGTTCGGGCTGGACTGTTCCCCTGAGGAACAGGGTGAAGACTGATTTGCATATGGCTGGGTCCAAACTGGGGTGGCTTGGTGAGCAAAAGAACAATGGATTAAACCCAGATCTTTGTGACTGGGGCTGAATCTTTGCATTGTTCAGCATTCCGTCCATCAATTGTTCCATTTGCCCCTGTGTGCATGCACACCAGTTCCTGCATGACATGGACTTTCAAGTCCATATCGTGCAGGAATCTTGTTGCGCGGTCCCATTGCTGTGCCTTTTTCAAAGGCACTGCCGCCTTTGAAAGAGGCACAGCTGCGGGCCCGCCATGCTGCCACCCGCCAGACCACTTTTAAGTCGTAATCTGGAGTGTGGACGGCAGCGAGTCTCGGCGGTGCTGGGGCGTTGCGGTGGCATACCGCCCGCTCCTACATTGCTGAAACTCGTAATCGGGCCCTATATGTTCTGTATAGATACAAAAACCCAATAAAATTTGTTATAAAAAAGAGTGTAGGCCTTCTCTTATTCACAGGTACAAGTGTTTTAGTTTCTCTTCACCACTCCTGGTGCAGAGCATTGACACCAACAATCAATGTTAACGGCTCACAAAAATGGTTGCTTATGCACTCCTACATTAGTGCCAAATAGCAATATCAGTAGCAAAACCCTAATCTAATATGACACCTAAAGAAGTTATATTGTGCTGCAATGAAAGCATAAAGCTACATTCTCTTATTGAGTAAGGACTAAAGAGTGCGTTTATTTTTCTCCAGCATGGTTTTGTAGTTTCCACTTTTCCTTCACAATTACAGGTGCCGAGATTCAGGGGCAGATTTATCAATATTTCATTCAGCGGCAGCAATACACCTTGCTGCACTACGCTGCACGAAAGGTAGAGGGCAGGAATGTGCAATATTTTACATTCCTGTCCGTTCCTTGGACTGGTGCACTTTGGCTGCCTATCTCCAATGCAGGCACCCTTACATCATGTGCAAGAAATATTTTTGAACAGGAAGGGACACATTCCTGCACAAAAACAATCCTCTGAGGTTTTCCTCTTTCTACATGTGCTTCATAGTGCAGCACATGTAGAAAGAGGAAAAGATTAGGAGAAAAATGATATCCTCTCGTTAAGCCTCCCATGGGAAGGGATAGCATTTTCACGCATTCCCAGGTCTGCCACTCATGGCAAATCTGGGAATGTGCCATATTCCATGAGTGGATGCATGGGAACATCCACGTTCCACCCATGGAATGACTCCCTGGGGCAGAGTAACACAGGGCAGCGACTTGTGCTGTCTTGTGTTACTCCAGATTTACCAAGCCCTGCAGGGCCACACAAGGTGGCCTTGCATGGCTTCAAAAATTTGACTTTAGTGTTACCTTGCCCTGATGTTACCTTGTGTGACGCAAGGGCAACACAGCACTTTCATACTCTTAGTCCTCAATGTTTACCATTACTTCTACCTCAACAATTTCCCCACATTGTAAGTTCATTTTCACCACATAAGGGAGGTCATTTTCGTTCACTTGAACCAAGCTAATCGTGAACATGTATGTAGATTCTTTCACTGGAATTTTGCCCTTTTCAACTTTTTGATGCACAGTGGCAAAGTTTTACATACACTTTCTCTGAAAGGTTATGACTTGAGGAGCTTTTCTACTTAATGTGCTATTGCACTGGAGAAAAACACAAACTGTCTTCTGTAAAGTAAATTTGAATCAAAAATTTTGTTAATATTTAATGAGGGTACGTTCAATGTAAAGTGTCACAAAAGTCGCTATTTTCATGCAGAAGTAACAACAGGGCAAATCTTCCAACCTTGCCAAGTTGGGAACCTTCAATAGACCTTTGCAAGAGGATGCTAAAAATGCTTTGCATCTTCGTACAGGTAAGGATAACACGTGTCATCGCTCTGAATTGTTTGACCTTTGGGAGCAAAAATATTTTCTCAGAAAGTCGGAAAGTAGGTACTAACAATGAATGTGTGAAATAAGTGGGTGGAATGAGAAGGTGGGGAAGGTAGAAGGAAATAGTAAAGAAGGTGGGCTTGTGAAAGAGAAAGTACAGCAGTAGTTGGTGGGATGAATTTTGTTTTTTTGGTTTCGAAGTCACCACATCTATCTTACTCTCCAAAGGGTGCAAATTAACTACCAAATGATGTTGTGCTACTGCAAGCGCCCAAATTTAAAAGGCAAAGCAGTTATGAGCATTAACTTAAACATCCTTTTTATCTTTAGTCCTAACAGATCATTTTAAAAAAATGTTTTGAAAAACGTGTTTTTTTTGGTTTGTTTTGTCGCGAGTCTGAACTTCCCTCACTATAATTAGACCGTAAATGTATGCTAGTAAGATGGTGTGTTAAAATGCATACATTTTGCATGTACGGCAATGCATCATGATTTTTTCCAGTGACCGAGGTTCCAACTTCTGATCATGTCTTAAGTCCCAGATGAGGTAAGTGCTGTAATAATGATTATCCTACGTGCATACCCATTTAAGCATATTTTATATTACATTTTCTCATTTAAGAAAAATACATACATCTGTGATCACTTCTATATATGAGAATTTTCAATAAGACATAAATAATTATGCATTCATTGCAGCATGTGTGAAAGCTAGCTGGAACCTCTATTAAATGTTTCCTACTTTATAGGTATAACAAAAAATCCCGTAGGCGTTTATGACTATCTTTCCTTTATTACATATGTTTATAATGAGCATAGCAGATACAGAGAAAGCTCCCAGGAGCTCAACAACATGTTGCTCAAATGTGCCTTTCAGCTCAAATGTGTCTTTCAGCATTCCCAGCTTTGCTTTGTTTTCATGGACTACTTTTTAAGTTCATCTGGATCACTTTGTGGACTTTTCACCATGTGGTCGTGGAGGGATGAATTGATTTTGCTAGATTACCAAAACAGACGTTGCCTCTTACTAGCAGATGCTCAAGTCAGCTAGCTGGCTGTGCCAACATTCCTTCACACATCAAGTAATAAACCTTTTTTGAGGACATTCTGGCACTCACACCTCTCTTTTTCCTGGCATGGGGTCGACGGACAGGAGGATAAAATGATTGTTCATTTCAAGGGTCCATTTTCTCTGTGCTTTTTTTGATGTTTTCACTATCCTGAGAAAATGTGAATCAGCCAAATGCTAACATGTGATTGTTGTCCTATATTACATGTTCAGACAGCCGCGGCCTGTGCAGGTAAGACCGGTGGAGCGGGATTTCGACAGACGACGGCGAGGGGAAATTAATTATTTATTTAATTTTCCCTCGTGGTTGTCTTTCGAATCCATCCCCCCAACCCAGCCCCACTACTCTTACCTGCATGGGTCGCGGCTGTGTTCAGATACTTCTGAAGAAGCACAAAGTGATATCTGTTAACACCTCAGATATACTGTCGAGCCCTAGTGAGAATGATGTAGATTTGGTCTGGAAATGACTCTTGCTGATTACTGCACATGTATTGAACAGACTATAATTGACGCATGTTCTCATATGTTTTGTTCTTTTTGCATGTTACAGGAAAGAACCAAGGGCCAGATGTACCACCTTCAGAGTTTGCGACTCGCAATTTGCATTTTTTTGCGACTCGCAGATTGCGAGTCACAAACACTGATGTACAACAGTGCCTGAGACACTGTTTGCAATTCCCAAATGGTTCGCACAGGACCAGCCTCATTAATATTTATGAGGCAGGTCACATTTTGGAACCCATTGGGAATGGCCGGCACTCACAGGGATGGTGGCCTGCTTGGGTCACCAGACTACCATGCCTGTGACTGCTTTTTCAACAAAGCAGGTTTTTTTTTTTTAAATGCTGCCCATTTTCCTCAAAGGAAAACAGGATGCATTTAAAAAATAAAAATGAAATGTTTCAGTTTCAATTTTTTAAGAGCAGGCAGTTGTCCGTGGGACCATTACCTGCTCTTATAGAACATTTTTGCTGCCAATCACAAAGCGGAAGGGGTCCCCTGGATTACCCCTTCCCAGTTGCCACTGGCTTACCACCAATCTGAAATTGGTGGTAAATGCAATTGTTTTGCGATTACATTTGTGGTCACAAAGAATTCTTACTTCCCCCAGCGACTTGCTATTAGGAAGGGATGCCCTTGGCATGCACCTTCCTAATAGTGACTCACAAAACCTATTTTGCGGGTCTGTAACATGTTACGGGCTCGCAAATAGGTTTGGTACATGCTACAACCCTTTTGTAGCAGTTGCAAATGGACTGATTTCCCATTTGCGACCCACAAAAATGTTGGTAGTACATCTGGCCCTAAGACTCCCTCAGTTTCATGCATATCAGACCGGCAAACTAGATCACGTGATGCTTAATCCAATGCGGCAAATGTATTACACCGATGTGATGCATTGAATGGCATTGTTGTGAAATGCTAATAAAAATTGGTTAAAGAAAAAAAAGTGTGATTGCTGTCATTCTAGTATATTTCTATACTCCACTATGACAATCATTATGAGTGACTTTTTAATTCCATAGGGGCTGGTAAAGGGAATTACTTGCTCCTTTGGGAATATTACTTATGTAGGGACACCGTGTCTCTGTGCTATTTCACATAAAAAGCAAGGAAAGTCTGTGGGCAAAATTCTGCAAAAAAATACATGCAGGAATCGGCAAAGTAAGTCAGTGTCCTACATCCTATTCCCTCACTTTGAATTACTAGAGCCCTCCTCCCCCAAAACAGACATTAAGGGGCAATGGGGGCACAGAGAAATGATTATTACATGCCGGGGCACTTGTCTCTGTTCATGCAATCACCTTTCCTGTTCATGGTAAGGGATCCAGGACTAAGATCCAGCTTGGCATACGAAAGTTTTTTTGATGACGATATACAACATTTTCAAGCATGTTGTTTCTCTTTGCATTTATTAACATTTCATTATCAGTGCATTGTTGTTCCATCAAGTATGTAATCACCTATTGTTTTAGGATAGTAATTCACTGATATAACTTTATCACTTTTTCATTTAATTCGCAATATGAACTTTGCCGTCAAGACATAGATTGTTTTACCTGGTCAAGCCGGCCAAATTTGGCTCCTGGCTCTTTGCACTATGGGCTGGGTCGAGATGGTGTCTTTTCATGGCTCATGTAGTCTGTTAAAATAACCCTGTGAAGCAAATACAGCAGTGGGTGTGATTCCCAAAAGGTTCTGCTATGATTAGGTGCGACTTACAATTGTAGTACGTTTGGGAACATATCTACAAGGGCATTGGCCAAAGGAGCGTCACTTTTTAGGACGCTCATATTTGCTCTTTTTATGTGTGCTGCAGTCTGCAGCACACATAGGAGTAAATCGCCTTTAAAGATTGTTTATTTGCACATAAACAATCATCCCTGTAACACAGACACCCTTGCACCATTGGCTGCTTTGCAGGGAATCATCCTTGCAACACAGATACCCTTGCACCATGGTGCATGGGTGTCTGTGTTGATGCTAGGCAGCTTTGTTAGTGCCAGTGCAAGGGAAAGCACAGGGGTGTGCCTTAATCTCGTATATACGGCGCATCCCTGTGTTTTTGAAATGACGCAGTGTGGCACTGCTAAATTGCTTGCAGCTCCACGCTGCGCCATTTCTTTATAAATATACCCCTTGGTTTGCTATCAAACTCTAGGAGTAAGCCAAGAGTACACCTGGTTTTACTCCTGGAAATCAGGAGTAAGACAGGAGTACTGCAAGTTTAAGACATAGCAAAGTCTTTATTAATCGGGTCCAATGTTGCATCATACAGTGTATTCGTTTTTTTTTAATCACCAACTTTCATTGTAAAGGTTGCTAGATATGAACACATTCAATCAAGGTCAGTCAAAGTCAGTCGACTTCAAGCAGGTTATAAATCAGAAGTGTCCATCCTCGTTGAATTCAAAACATAAATCAAGCCTCACCTGTGCTATGAGGACTGTTTAACAAATTGAATGTTGGGCTTGCACCAACAGAACATTAGGGGCCTCATTACAAAAACCTTAGAAATCCGAATGGGGATGGTAACAAGATTTTCCAGCCCCATTGTAATTATGAGATCCAAGCTAAGTCCATGGATCAACGCTTTTTCATGCTGGGTCTTTGGTTGCTGGAAGCAGGTAAACTCTCTGGATAAAAAATCAGGGCAAAATGATAAATTAACAGGGAAATTAAGTTCAGACTTAATGATTCTATGTTATTTTATTATTTCTGATGGGAGCCTCATGGTACAAATTCCAATCCCAGGAGCAGCCCATGCAGGTAAGAGCAGTGGGGCAGAGTGGGGTGGGAGTCGACAGACGATGAGGGAAAATAAAATTAAAGAAAAAGAAAACCACTTACCTTGCGCTCGTAGCTTGAAAAGACACAACCATGGATAAGGGAAGTTTCTTAGCCATCACAAGTGTGGCAAATAATCATCCTCCAGACGTCCCCCGTGATGAACTATCCTTTCCACATTAAGGACCTGCTTTATAGTTTGATGGATGGGTACTCCCATCACAAAAGAGACGGATATGCCATCCACCTTATTAAAAATGCCATAGGATATAATGAAATTGCAATAAGGCAGATGGGATTTTGCTATGTTTGTGACAAGTGATGATGAACAGAGTACAGAAACTTTTCAACCACTCACCCCCAGTCAAGAGATCTGGGTTTAATCCATTGCTATTTTGCTTACTATGCCACCGCAGTTTGGACCCATCCATATGCAAATCAGTCTTGATGCTGCGCCTCATGGGAACAGTGCAGTCCGAACAGCCAGGCCAGGTTCTCGACAGACAACAAACATCCTGGGATTGGTTTTGGGTTTATCACCCCTCATCAACCAGCCTAGCTTGAATCCAGTGGCACTGCAAGCAAGAGACCCACTTCTGTTCATACCCTTGGCCACGTAGGGCGAACATAGCAAACACAACAAGATGATGGACGGAGTCCTGAAACTTTTCAATCACTCACCCCTAGTCAAGAGATATGGGTTTGATCAATTGTTATTTTGCTCACTATGCCACCCCAGTTTGGACCCAGCCATATGCAAATCAGTCTTGACCCTGCTCCTCATGGGAACAGTTCAGTCCGAACTGCCAGGCCAGGTCTTTCCTGTACCGGAAAGAAGCATCCTGGGCCCAGTTTCAGGGTATCACCTCTCATAAGCCAGGCTAGCTTGAATCCAATGGCACAGCAAGAATGAGACCCATGTCTGCGCATACCCTTGGCCACGTAGGACAAACATAGCAAACACAACAAGATGATGGATAGAGTGATGAAACCTTTCAACCACTCACCCCAGTCAAGAGATCTGGGTTCCATACATCGTTCTTTTGCTCACTAGGTCACCCCAGTTTGAACCCAACCATATGCAAATCAGTCTTGACCCTGCAACTCATGGGAAAGATCCAGCCCGACCTGCCAGGCCAGGTTCTACCTGGACCGGAAACATGCATCCTGGGCCGATTTCGGGGTATCACCCCATATCAGCCAGGCTAGCTTGAATCCAGTGGCACAGCGAGCAAGGGACCCACATCTGGGCATACCCTTGGCCACGTAGGGTGAACATATCAAACGCAACAAGGAAAAAAGCATGAAAACATTTTTAGTTTTAGATTAATGTATTGTAAGAATTTGCTTCAGTTTCTATCACCTATTTTGACAATAGGACTTTGATTTAAGCCTCAACCTATTTGTAACATACGTCTGCATCTCATACTACTTGCGCTGTGTCTTTAACTTGTTTAAATGTAGTACTGTTTGCACTTATACTTTTACTGATAGTTAAACTGTCCACCATATAACTTTTACCATACTGATTCATACTTGTCTTCAAGACTACACTATTTCTATTTCATACATGCACACAGGTACATACAGTCAATCTCTACTGAATATATATCTGGCCCCTTTCTTCCTACTCTGTCTTCTAAAATGATCTGGCCATTTACAGAGTAATTTGTGTAGTAGTAGCTTGGACGATGTCATTGGTGAAGTCATCAATGATGTCAATTAAGATGTCATTAGTGAAGTCAACAATTATGTCATTTAACATGTCATGAGTGATGTAATATATGAGGTCATAAGTAGGGGTGGGTGGAAAATTTCACTCCACCAGCTGAGTTCACAGGGTTTTTCCCACTCTGCGCTACATGAGTATCGTAGAGTTCTGGCAAAATTCTGCCAAGAGCCGTGTGGCAGAGTTTTTTTCCGCACGCGACTCACCAGAATTAAGTTGCCAAGCGAGGATTTGCATCCCGTTGCTTGATTTCCGGGTGCTAGAACGCCTCCCTGCAAGATTTTCTCAACGTAGGTGGTCATCGCAAGTTGCAATTCTTCACGTTGAGAAAGCTGCTGCTCGAATAGAAAATCTACTCGAGTGGCAGAAAGAAGCAGTGCCCTCTGGCGTGCTGTGTGGTGCAGTTCATGCTTCTTACAAAATAAATGTAGGGCACATGGACCGAGTCCCTAAGCCCTGTAATGGCTGCCAAAGCATTCTCTGAAGAGCTGTGGTAGCCAATCAAATCACTCGGTACCACAGGACTAGTTCTGGTCCTGCAATACCAAAAAACCCCAGGGAAAAAAAACACCTTGGGTGTAAGAAATTGGGTTACTGTTTGAGGGGTGTGTAACCCTACTCAATCAGGAACCATAATCCTTGTCAGGGTGAAGTCACAAGCAAACCCCAAATTTACCTGTGCTCAGCCTTCTGGAAGCTTGGCACAGAGCAATCAGGTTTTTTTACTTAGAGGCGATGTGTGAAGTATTTATGCATCACATCAAACAGTAATAAACTGTAAACACAACACAAGAAGGACCCACACCAAATTAGAAAAATAGAGTGAATTAAAAAAAATAAAACAAGAGTAAAATATCAAAATCTAATCAATAGAACCAGATATATGAAATTTTAAAGATTTCAGTGAATATAGCGCCAAAAATTACAAAGTGTCAACTGTGGTTATCTGGTTGCACCAGACTGGGGAAAAGTTACCAGTTCAGGCTGACCACAATTAAATGAAATAGTGTATTTGATATAGCGCACAGCTACTCAAACAAGAGTTTCTTGGCGCGTGACAGCGGAAAGAAACGTGAGAAAAGGAGACCTATAATTTTTTAAAGAGCCAGGTTTTAAGGTTCTTCCTGAAGGATAGTATGTCTGTGGTAAGTCTCAGAGGTTCGGGGAGGCTGTTTAACAACTTTGCGCCTAGAAAGTTGAAGGATCTGCCTCCCGTGCGGGCACGGCGTATTTTGGGCATGATGGCCAGGTTAGCATTTGTAGATCTTAGGGATCTAGATGGAATGTAGCGGTTAACCCCCTTATTCAGGTAGCCGGCACCTAAGCCGTAGAAAGCTTTAAAGAAGACGATCATCGCTTTGAAGTCAATCCGTTCCTTCATGCGTAGCCATTGTAGAGACTTTAGAATGGGGGTCATACTTGATCAATGGAGCATGGACCTGCTACAGGGACCCACTTAGGTCCGCTGAACAAGAGCACCTTAAATCCTGGTTACGGAGCATTGTGAGGGCCCATGTCAAGTATGCATTGCGCAGTCAAGGCTATGTGAGGTCCAGGCCAGGGATGCTTTACACAGCGCCACTTCCAAGGAGCTGTGAGGCTGCAATCCGAGGTCCTGCGCCATTGTCAAAGAGGCCATCAATGAGGAGGCTTGTGATGCAAAGTTCTGAGTCGAGGATGCGCCACCCACCGGCTGGTTCCGAAAAAGCTGTGGGGCTTGAAGTGCAAAGTCCTGCATCATCATTGAGGGTGCCGTTGATGAGGGGCCTGTGATGTGATGGCCTGAGTAGGGGATGCATCGCGCTATGGCAGTTCAGATGAGGCGGCAGACTGTGAGGGCGATGTAAAGTCCTTTCACTGGGAGAGTCCTCGCAGCAGAGGTGATGTGTTGGTTCTGCTTGGGATTGCGCCACACAGCAAAAGAGATGCATCCGTTCTGCTGGATCCACAAATGGGATGGCAGAGCACCTTCAGGTCAACTTCCAAAGGTCCAGAACTGGGGTGGCACCACTTGGCCGGGTAGAACTCAGAGTTGCAGAGTCTAGAAGCTGGTTACAGAGACTAGCCCTTCGAGTTATTCTGGTGGTCCTGGGTACAGGCTGCAGGTCCAGTTCTTCTCACCCAGGCAAGAGGGCAGCAGGTGAGCACAGCGAGGCAGCAGGCTTTCAGGGCAGCAGTCTAGCAGAGTAGCAATCCTTTCAGCAGCACAACAGTCCTTCTTCCTAGCAGAGTCTTCAACAGGTTGACAAGTGTACTGAAGAGTTTCTGTCTGAGGTCCAATATTTATACCTGGTGCCTTCTTTGAAGTGGGAGAAGCTTCTAGAGGATTCCCTTTGAAGTGCTCAGGTTTCCTGCATTCCCTGCCCTGTCTCCAGACTAGCAACAAGGGGTTTGCAATCCTTTGTGTGAAGGCGGGACACAGTCTATTCAGGTGTAAGTGGGGCTATGTACAGCTCAACACCCCCATCCTGCCAGTGATGGACCAGCCAGACACACCTAAGCTGTTGATTGTGTGTGGCTGTTTGGGAGGAATACACAAAGACCAATTATACCTGTGTCACATGAATTGTACCTATTCATGTGACCCAGAGACAGGCTGCAGGCACTAAATGGCTGTGGCAAGAAAATGCCAACTTTCTAAAAGTTTATTTACTTATCTTTTTAAACTGTTTTCGGAATTTCATTTTATCTTTTAAACCAGAGACAGGAAAAACACAGTTTTGACAATAAACATGCAAACAAACTTCAACAATATCACAAACATTACAAATACACAAAAATGGATTGATTGCAAATGAATTACAGTATTCAACCAGTCATTATTTTCACAGCAACAATAAACTCGATTTTTAGTTCAGTTAGTAATTCCTCTATACGTTGCTGACCAATGGGAACAAGGCGGAAGCATGGCGCATTCGTTACTCATACGATATTACTGAGCTGCATCAAAGCGCACGATTTTTAACCCCGATTATAGCCCCACACCAATGACGCACAAGTCAGGCTGTTAAGAGGACAACGGAAGCATGACGCAATTTTACAGCGCCCGGCACATTTTCCTTCTGTGACACAGGTGTAGTTCATCTAGATGCTAACGAGCCAATTAACTATCGGATCGTTCATATATAAACCGTGCTGCCTCCCCAAGCCATTTACCAGCGGGGAAGCAGAGAGGAAGAACCTTAGGAGCATCACGAGGGACGCACCTTGGAGTAGTAAGGGAATGAATGGTTGAATGACTGGGTTATTTGGTGGAGCCAACAATCACCACAAATAAGAGTGAATGTAACACGGTGCATTTCTCTAATTGTTACCCTTTTTAATTCTCTCCAAATTTAAATTGGCATTCAGAGTGTGACTACAGGGGTCCCTCTACCCCTCCCTTCCCATGGGGCATCCCTACATCTTTAATAGGGTAAGAGTGTGAGCTGGTCTCACAACTTTTCCTCCAGAGCACCACGTATGCAGTGACATGTGTGCTCACCACATGCACTTCAAATGTACCACGTGCATGTTTTCGTTTTTCCGTCTGATTCCTCTCTAACCAGTATGAGTGCATTTCAAATTGTTTCACTTATGCTGTGATATGTTATTGTTTTACAGGTATTTAGAATGAGTACTGGTAGAGCTGGACTAGAGCCAGCCTACGTGAGTGGATTTATCTTTGTCTTTTAGAGACAAGATAGGAGCTTTTTTCTCACTTAAGCCCTGATGAATGCCTTGGACCCTCCTGTCCATAGTGGCAGAAACATGTTGGCAACACAGATGGAGATGGGGTACTAGACCCCCGAGTCTCCACCATTATTTTTAACATCGAGGACGCCCAGCACTATTAAAGTTCCCAGGCAGGACCGTGCATCGATTTTTAACATCACTCACTCACTTTTTTAGCACGGGCCCCCACTTAGTTGTAGAAGTGCCTCCCTGTCTCCAGGTGTAGGCCCGCCTTTTGTCAAACATGGTTTTTAAAGGGCGAGGACAGCCGATGATGAAGCATGACACCTGGAGGTGTGTGAGGCCAGTCCATACATTTTTTTGAGATGTCCAGCACCACCTAATTCATCGGCATAGTGTGCCTTCTCTTTCACTAGGAATCAGATACTGAGTCAGGGTAGCTTCTTGTTGTGTGATATATGTTGGTTGGAGGCCAGCTTACCCTGCCTACCCCGCAGCCTCTTGTTCCCTCCCCTTTTGAACAAAAGGGTTTTTGTATAGACACACGCATTTAATTTACATGCCTTGGGTACATGTAGTATCATTTTACTCAGGACTTATGAGGTAATTAAATATGCCAATTGGTGATAAGCCAATGTTACCATGTTTGAAGGAGTGGCCACATGCACGTTAGACCTGGTTAGCAGTGGTAAAGCTTACAGAGTCCTAAGGCCAACAAAAGCATGATCACAAAAATATGGAGTAGTAAGGCAAAACATTTGGGGGAAGACCGCTCTAAGGCTGATGGGTCTAACATGTGTCCCCCCAGCTGAAAGTGGGGAGAACTACCCAGAGAACTACCAAACTTCTTGGGAGTTATCATCACTAAGGTGGAAGAAGCTGGATAGCCTATCAGTATTGGTGTGGTCTGACCCAGGAAGTTTTCCACTGTAAAGTCGATTCCCTGTAGAGAGATGGACCACCTCAACAGTTTGGGATTTTCACCCCTCTTTTGTATGAGTTATCAGAGAGCCCTGTAGACTGTCTTAATCGGTAAGTGAGTCCCAAACAGGTATGGTTTCAGCTTCTTCAGTGTCCAGACCACAGCAAACGGCACCCTTTCAATAGCACTCCATCTCTGTTCCCAGGGAAGACACCTCATACTAATGTATGTCTAAACAATATTAGAGAAGTCAGGAACCCTGAGCACAGATGCTGTACACATAGCTTCTTTAAGGGTGTCAAAGGCTTTCTGGCAAGTCTCTGTCCAGATCACCTTTCTGGGCTGCTTCTTAGAAGAATAATTAAAAAAGTGTTGAGGAAGACCACCCTAAGGCTGACAGGCCTAACACTGGGCCAATCAGAAGGCCCCATTTTCAACATAGCAGTCCTCTCCCACTTGACCAACTATCTAGATTATCACTGCATTGTTAACCCCTTCATGACCACCCAAAGCACCTCTTTAAACACAATTATTTCAAAAATGGCTGAAAGGATTTACACCAAATAAGGAAAAGCATGCTTAATTTGAGTAAAGTTACACCTTTTTGCCAAACTTGGTACAATTCCGTTCTGCTGTTTTTTCTATATTGCTTCCAAAAATTTCCTACGGGAATTAACATAGGATATCGCCCCTTTTCTTGGCCTCTGCTACACAGATCCAGGAAGTAGCTGAGGCAAATTAACTATTTTTTGGGAACGTTTCGTAAAATGGTGCAAGAGTGATTAGCAAAACAAACACATTCTCTTCCTGTTGAAACTCTGACCTAAAGATTACTACATAGAGGCAACTTCCAGAATAGTAATCAAGGATGCACCAGTACTCAGGAAATGGTTGTTAGTTCAATTTCATAGTTAACTATTGTTAATTAGTATATTTGGTCACTCTCATTTGTAATCACATGCCATTCTAAATTTGGACTCATACATTATATTTATAATTTATGCAACACCTTCAAATTACTATGTCATGCACATGCACCTCTGTACACACGGTAGTCATATCACATGCCACTCTACATTAACTATAACTTTGGCCTTCTCCATGCATTGGTTATACCTTTGCATTGTACATCACTTACACCATGTGAAATGATAGCATTGATAACAACACTTATGCCATCATAAATCACATTAATTGTGAGAACACAGTGCATGGAAGAGTAGTGAGCTATGTTTAATGTAGTGTGGCATGTGAGGTGAAACACTGTAAGGAGGTGCATTACTTATTGCGATTTGAAGGTGTTGCGTAAATTATAAATGTATGGTATAAGTAGAAGTTTAGAATTTCTAACATTTGTGTAGTTTAAGTGTTGTTGTTGTATAGAAATAATAAATAAAGTTACAATAATTTAAAAGTGCTGCAAAAAATATAAATTCAACATATAACTATAACTTTAAAAAAAACCTTTATGTATGCATTTTTGTATTTCAACACAACACAAAGTGCATAGTAAAAGGTGCCATTATCAAATTCAAAAACTGAGGTGTGCAACCACCCATCCACTATATCGGAATAGTCCTTCAAGCTGTCAAGACAAAAAGCTAAGTATAGAGACAATGGATTCAAACAAAATGCACTTGACAGTGTCAGCTCACTTACATAGGGTGACATTATGTTCGCCCTTAGTCCGGGTCCACCTGATCCAAGTCCGTATCCACAGCATTATATTTATTAAAGGATTCCAATATCAAATCCTAAGTGACCTTGTCATCAGTATGAGAGAGCCTCACATGTTGTTCCTCAGCAACACCCCATTCTAACACATCTTTTACCCTTAAGACCTCACTCGGAGCCCATGGTCCCATTCATCCCATCGCTATCCTCCGCTTCACAAGAAGCAATGCCAGTTGGAGGAGTTTGTATGAAATCTTGCATCCCTTGGGCTGTTGTATCCCTCCCAGTAGGCAGACACCAGGCGTCGTAGGATATCAACACCTTCTGCTGTAGAGATGAGGGGTACCACCACCTCCCAGAACACATGGACCTTCCTCAGTGCCAGGCAAGATGTAAAAATATAGCCCCCTCCTCTCCACAGCATGCACAGCATGCCCTCCTATTAGGATCAATTCAGTAGAGTCTGGCTGGTGTTATGTAGGTGCGGTGTAAGTAATTAAACTGGAGTACTTTAAACCGAATATTGCAGGACACCACTTTTACTAGACTGCTTGCATGATTCCAATCTGAGTCCTCCATTGGTTCTTCTAGATCTGCCTCCCATGCCGCTATCGCCTTGTATTCCCTATATGTTTGGTCCCCACGGAGGGCTCTGCAGAAGAGGGAAATGAGATGTCTACCCTCCCCCCATTGGAGCGATCCCCTAAGAGTTTGTAAGGGTGGAGGGGCTGCCCGGTATTTGTGCCAAAGTTCTTTCACTGTATTGTCTAATTTACCAAATTATAGGAAATGTCCCTGCCCCACCTCGAATGTGTCCTGCGCCTCCTGGAATGTGATAACGATTTCCCCTGGATATAGGTCCCTCGCCAGAAGAGAGCCACCTACCCTCCTCTGTCCATGGACATATCCCGGTCAATAGAGCGGAAGGTCCCATATGGGTAATGGCCTATCAAAGTGGGCCCTTCACAGCACCTTATTCACTGCCATTTCCCAAATATTGTGCTGTGTGTTGAATTAAATAGGGTACTTGCCCTTCTGCACGGACTACCCTCACTAGAAGACATGGCAATGTGTGCCCCTCCACCATGCCCTTGAGGAGCCATTTCTCCCGATTGTCCCTGTCAATGAGCCACTGGGCAGCATGTTGTAGATGCGCCACATAATAATACAGATGTATGTCTGGGATGGCTAAGCCACCCTCTTCCATATTCCTCTCCAAAACTGAGAGGGAAACTCTGCTGTGTTTCTCTGCCAATACCAATGAGATAAGGAGACTATCCAGGGTTCAAAATAATTTCTCATGCAGAGGAAAAAGTGCTTTTTGCACTAGATATAGGCATCTAGGAAGGAAGACCATTTTTGCTACAGCTGTCCTCTCCATGAATGGCAGGGGGAGCGTATTTCAGAACTCAACTGATTTAATGAGTCCCCCAACCACAGGGTCTACATTAAGGTACTGATGTTCTGTCACTATCCTAGTGATTATAATGCCCAAGTATGTGAAACCATCTAGTTCCCATCGGATCCCCAAGTCTCGCAATTGGTCCTGCGGCAGTAGGGACAGCCGGCCGAGAGGAAACAACAGTGTTTTTTTAAAGATTTATCCATAAGCCTGATACTAGTCCAAAGCTCTCCAGGTGCTTCATCAGCACAAGTACTGCTTCAGCTGGAGATCGAACATATACCAGGGCGTCGTCGGAATATAGAAAGATAATATGGGTTGTCTCACCAATGTGTATGCCCCACTTCCTCAATTCCCTGCGTAGCAGAATGGCCAGGGGTTCAAGGGCCAGGGCAAATAACAGGGGATGAGGGGGCATCCCTGACGGGTGCACCACTCGATCGACCAAGCTTCAAAGACCTCCCCTCCCACCTTGATGGGGGCCACAGGCCGAGTGTATAATAGTTGTATCCACTCCCTGAAAACTGGGCCGATGCCCATCCCCTAAAGTACTTTCATGAGGTAGCTCCACCGAACAGTACTTAACGCCTTCTCAATGACCAATGACACGAGGGCAAGGTCCTGGTTTGACTCCGCAGTCTCTTGTAAGAAATGGGTCAGACGTCGCAAGTTAAAGGTCATGCTGCACGTGGGCATAAATCTGCATTGGTCCTCATGGACCAGAGTATGGATGACTCCCTGCAGTCATTTTGCTAACAATTTACAGAAGATTTTTCCATCCGTGTTAATCATAGTGATGGGTCTACATGAGGAGGGTCCTCGGGGTCTCCACCCGGTTTCAACAATAGGCTAAGGACGCCCTTGCGCATAGTCTGGGTCAGGGCGCCAAGGCCCCGTGCTTCCCTAAAGACCCTTAACAATTTTTCTCCGAGGACATTGGGGTACGCTTGTTAAAATTCTGCGGGATGCCGTCACCTCCAGGAGCCTTAGTTCTAGTCAGGTGCCCGAGCATGGTTCTCAGTACCTCCAGTGTGAGATCCTCATTAAGGTTGCAGGCAACGTCAGGTGCCACATTGGACAGTGTCACCACCACGAAAAATCTCTCCTCCCTATCAGGACAGCCATCCCAAAATGCTCTGTATACAGCACAGAAGTGTGATACCAGGGCCATCAGTATCTCGCTGCAGTGTGTCAACACCTGCCCCCCTGGGTCCCAAATCTACAAGATAGGTGGAATCTCTGGTTTACGTCTTAATATCCAGGCTAACAGCCGACCAGACTTATCATCCTCCTGATGTAATCATTGTCTGTAGGGAGTATGGGTATGTCTGTCGTGGGATGCCCAATGCCCTTGTAGGACCCGTTGGATCTGTATCAACACCCCAGTAATGGCAGCAGAGCCCGTTTCGTCCTCATGTAGCATCATCAACCGCCATTCGCGACCGTCAATGTCCGCGATAAGTTGTTGTTTGACCCCGCAGATTATTCCAATACATTGCCCCGCAGGACAGCCTTAAGGGCTTCCCACTCCGTGGCGCGTGACCCAGTCGATCCCCAGTTACTGGCCAAATATGTCTGTGGTGCCTCTCTAAGCGTCTCTCCACAGGCTGCATGAGTTAGTGGGTCTGGAGGCATACGCCAGAGTCGACTGGTACGTGTGTTCCCCCCCAACCGAGGAGTGACACCAGTACGTGATCAGACGTGTACCTACCCAACTGTTCAACCCTTCGTAGCATCCCAGGGTCTAGTCCTGCAACCAGGAGCCGATCGAGGTGTCTGTATGTAGAGTGCGTCAGTGAATGACAGGTAGAGCCATGAGTCTGTGGGTGTAGTGTGTGCCAACTATCAATCATCCCTAGGTTCTTCATGATTTTAGTCAAAGATTCGCTCATTCGAGGCTTGGTGCCCAATCTGGGGGGCTGGCATCTAGTTGCCCACCCATATTATAGGGGATCTTATGCTGCCTTCTAGCAACCCCTGCAGTGTTACATAGAAATGACCGTCATCCACTTTGGGCCTATAGGAGTTCAAACTGGTTATGGCTTTCCCATATACCATGCCCTGCAATAGAACATAGCGTCCCTCTCTATCCGATTCACTATACACATGACAGAATGGCACCAATGTGGCAAGGTATAACTATAACTTTAGCATTTCTAATGTTTGTTTTCAGTTTAAGCTTGGTTTGTATAGAAAGAATGAATAATGTGTTCCTAACTATAACAAAGGTTTTTCATTGAATTTGTGTAGACTGTCGTAGAGTGGAGTAGAGAGGAGTAGTGTGACATACAGTGGTATAGAGTAAAGTAGAGTGCTATCCACAGACTTTCACTGGACTACATTGTTGTAAACTGTAGTGCTATAGAATGGAGTAGAGTGTGTTAGCGTGGAGGGATATAAACCATTGTTAAGTGGAGTCCAGTGTTGTTGAGTAGAGTACAGTGGGGAGAATGGCAAGGCGTACACTAGAAGGGCGTATAGTGGAGTGGCATAGAGTGGAGTAGAGCACCATGGATTAGCTACATAGGAGTGGCATAAAGTGGAGTAGCGTAGAGTAAAATAGAGTGGAGTGGGGTAGAGTGAGTTATGTACAGTGGAATAGTGTAGAGTA
This sequence comes from Calotriton arnoldi, assembly GCA_963921515.1. Lineage (NCBI taxonomy): Eukaryota > Metazoa > Chordata > Amphibia > Caudata > Salamandridae > Calotriton > Calotriton arnoldi. Next base: position 697,391 of record CAWUFW010000664.1, read on the forward strand.
CAGTGGTGTAAACTGGAGTGGCATGGCATAGACTGGATTGGAGTGGCATAGACTGGAGTGGCGTACTGTGGAATAGCAAACAGTGGAGTGGGGTGGCGTAAAGTGGAATAGTGTACAATGGAGTTGTGTAGAGTGAAGTGGCATACAGTGGAGTGAGGTAGAGGTGGGTGGGGTACTGTGGAATCATGTACAGTGGAGAGGCACACAGGGGAGTGGCATACAGGGGTGGCGTACTGTGGAGTGGCACACAGTAAAATAGCGTACAGTAGAGTAGCGTGCACTGAAATAGCATAGAGTGGAGTAGCATACACTGAACTGTTGTAGAGTGGAGTGGCATAGACTGGAAAAGCATAAAGTGGAGTGGCGTAGAGTGGATTAGCGTAGAGTAGAGTGGCATAGACTGGAGTGGTGTAAAATGGAGAAATGTATACTGGAATAGTGCACATTGGAGTGGCAGACCGTGGAGTGGGGTAGAGCGGAGTGGCATAGAGTCAAATAGCAAAGAGTTGAGTGGCATAGAGTGTAGTTGCATACAGTGGAATGGCATACAGTGCAGTAGAATAGAGTGGTGTACAGTGGAGAAGCGTAAACTGGAAAAGCGTACAGTAGAGTGGCATAGGATGGAGTGGCATACAATGAAATAGCATAAAGTGGAGTGGCAAAGAGTTGAGTGGTGTAGAGTGGAATAGCATAGAGAGTAGTGGCATAGAGTGGAGTTGTGTACAGTGGAATTGCATAGAATGATGTAGCATTGAGTGGAGTAGCGTACAGTGGAGTGCTATATACTTGAGTGGCATAGAGTTGATTGGCATTCAGTGGAATTGCATACACTGCAGTAGTCTAGAGTGGAGTAGCATAGAGTAGACTAGCGTACAGTGGAGTGGCGTAGAGTGCAGTGGCATATAGTGGACTAGCATAGAGTAGAGTGGTGTACAGTGGACTTGCGTATACTGCAATAACATAGAGTAGAGTGGCATAGAGTGTAGTGCAGCACAATGGAATATCATACAGTGGAGTGGTGTAGAGTGCAGTGGCATACAGTGCAGTGTGGTAGAGTGCAGTGGCATACAGTGAAATAGCTTACAGTGGAGTGACATACCGTGGAGTGGCATACAGTGAAGTAGCATAGAGTGGAATAACGTACAGTATAATGGCTTACAGTGGAATAGCATAGAGAGGAATGGCATAGAGGGGAGGGGGCATACAGTGGAATGGCGTACAGTAGAATAGCATACACTGAGTGTGGTAGAATGGAGTGGTGTAAAGTGAAGTGGCGTGCCGTTGAGTGGCACTGAGTGGAGTCTGGTACATTGTAGTGACATACAGTGGAATAGCGTAGATTCGAGTGGCATAGAGAGGTGTAGCCTACAGTGTAGTAGCAAAGAGTGGAATAGCATAGAGGGTAAACATCGTTTACCACGAAACCGGGACACCCCATGCCATTACAATGCATGCCATTAGTGCGCAATTCAGAACAATGACTTGCTCTAGGGGTCAGAAGGTGTTGGATTTAAAATCCAACACCTTTCCTACTGTTGCACAGACTGGAGTTGGAATAGTAAATTATACTATTCCAACATCCAGCGCCCCCCCTAGAGCAAGTCATTGTTCCCACTTGGGGAGTAATGGCATGCGTTGTTACAATGCAGTCGCTGTAATGTCTGCGTTGTAATTGCATGCAGTAAAAAAACAAGCGGGATAACGTGGCATATTCAGCATAGAGTGGAGTGGCATTCAGTGGAGAAGCATACAGTGGAGTGCTGTAGACTAGAATAATGGTGAATTTAGTGGCATAGAGTAAATTGACATAGAGTAGCGTGCCATGTAGTGGAATAGCATAGAATGGAGTGGCGAGGCGTAGAGTGGTGTGTCATTTAGTAGAATAGCGTAAAGTGTAGTAGCGAATAGTGGAGGGGCATACATTGGAGTGGCATAGTGTGGAGTGGTGAAAAGAATAAAAGCATACAGTTAAGTGTCGTAGAGTAGAGTGGAGACTTTTTTGTAAAGAATTGCATATGTAAAACATTGAAAATATAATGTAGTACACTTTATTTGTAAAATAGTGTAGTACAGTGTATTTTTAATATTTTTTTTTGTCAGTACCGGGGTACTTCTTAGGAAGTACTGCAGTACTCCGTACATTTTTCTTTAATTATATAGAAAGTTATAAATATTTTTCCCTACCATTCCCCACTTTAACAAAGTGGTAATAGGTAGGGAAAAAATATACCTACATTTAAGAGCTTAACGCAAAACACAGCCAAAGCGAAGTTAAAACAACATTACTCCCTTTAACTTTTGTAAAGGCAGATATTAGCCAATCACAAAATGGATTGTCATCGCTATGTACCATGGTACTTCCATGAAATACCGCAAAATGCCATGAAATTTTGTCAAACTACCAGAACAACAGATATTACTAATTTAACCCCTTCGATGCGCGTGACGAGCTCAGCTCGTCATGCTGCGCGGCAGCGCTGTGCGCATGACGAGCTGAGCTCGTCACGACCACACCCGCGATCGGAATGTCCAGCACACGAGTGGAATTCCGATCGCGGGCAAGGGGTTAAAATACCTAGGGGCATATTCTCAAGGACTTATCGCCGACTTATCGGCACTTTAGCGCCGCAAAAGTGGCAATAGATTTATCGCCCTATTCACAAGCTGGTGCAAACTGCCGATATCGCCACTTAACCAGCGATAGCTGCCGCAAAAAACATCGCCACGGATGAGAGCGACAACTAACACTAATGATATGCAGAGTAGGCGTTCCCGTGCAAAAACACACGAAAACACCACTACGCGATATTCTCAATGACCAGCCCGAACTGCGATGCGACCCAAAAACAGGCGATAAGGCGCGTTAGCAGCAGGGATTTAACACCTGCCTTTTACTGGTGGTAAGCAGGACGACAACCTGCAGTAGAAAGGGAGCCCAGCCCAGAGCCACATCGGTAGACCAACACATGTCATGGAGCTCCTGATCATGCAGCTCGGAGCCCCAAGAGGCCCACAACACCCACCGCCACCCCCCCAGGCCCCCCAACTCCTCAGGCCCCCCCTCCCCCGGACCCCCCTCCCCAGGACTACCACCGAGGCAGCGCAGAATGAGACAGCGGTCCTTCCGAAAACGCACCAGCCTCGGACACTTAACGCCAGAGGAAGTCATTGCCTACTACAGGCTCAAAAGGACGACCATCCTCTGCATCCTGACCCACATTGCCCACAGGCTGATGGTACCAACCCAGCGGAGAACCAACATCCCTCCACAGAGAAAGCTGCTGGCTGTGCTGCACCTGTTGGCCTCTGGTACCTTCCAACCAACAACTGCCAGAGTCGGAGGGGTCTCACAGCCAGCCCTATCAAAGTTCCTCACACCTGTCTTGGATGCCAACATCAGCTTGGTACCCCAGCACCTTCACTTCCCCCACACTATGCAGGAACAGCTGGAGACCAAGCAAGGCTTCTACGCCATAGCTGGCTTCCCACACGTCTTGGGGGCAATTGACTGCACACATGTCCTATTTGTGCCCCCTGCCGACACTGCACACAATTACCGCAACAGGAAGCACACGCATTCCATCAATGTGCAGGCAATAGTGGACCACCGGGGACTATTCACCAACGTCGTCGCCAACTACCCAGGCAGTGTGCATGATTCCTACAACTTCCGACAGTCCATCATCAACCAGCGCTTCCAGGATGGCACCTACAGAAATGCACTGCTCGTCGGTAAGTACCAACGGAACACACCACACACCTCAACTCCACAATCATGCAACTCACAACTGTGGGAATGCACACGTTACAACATCACATATGACATGCCAAACAACATGCCCACCTACCAGACACAACAACACATGGTAATGTTGTAACAGGGGCCAAACATGCAGAAAAGCCATCCTTGTCATGGCACCTCTGCCACACAATATCAGTATATGGTGAGAGGCGGGAACCAAGTATGTGCGAGGGAGGCAAGTGACCCATGAATCAGAATGTACACAATGCCAAGTTTGGAGGGGATGTGCTGGACAGACTTAAGTATGCAGAGCACAGACATGTCCATGTGGACATATACTGCTGGTGTTTGTTGTGTCATAGACAGTGGGCGCTACCATGTTACCTCAGGCAGTGGGGTAGACCCTGGACATGTAGCCATGTCCCCCCCCCCTGAAAGCATAAGCAGAGTGGGCTGGGCCAGCGTAGGAGTGGCAATCAATAGCCCGAGGCTCAGGACGTGGTTCACCTCCGGGGTGGCCACCTAGGCAACTACTGCGTGTGTCTCTGTTCCCTCCATGTCCCGACCATAGGCCTACGCACACGTGGACAACCACCTTCAACGGCCAATATATCATTGTCGTTGTCAGGCTTGTAGACATGCGCAGACAGTCATGACAATGGTGTGTCCTAGGAGTGCAAGTGTTGCAACCGCGCAGCGCACACAAGTATATAGGCTCGGGGGAGTGAGGAGCAGCTCTGAGGCAACGTACTACACATGGATGCCGCTCATTTGCCACATGCAAGACATGTCAGACATGTATCCCAAAGTACCACACATCACACTCCAATATACTGATGAGCCTGCCAACACAGAATGCTGAACCACCGATTGACAAAAAAATGTAAGTCCGTTTTTATATAGCGCAGCTACTCACCCTTACGGGTCTCAAGGCGCTGGGGGCCGTAGTGGAAATTAAGTGAGCTATTGCCCAGAGTCACATGGTGCTGAGCTGAGCTGCCGCCGGAGCCAGGGATCGAACCGTGAACCCTGTGCTCCGAAGTCAGCTGCCCTGGCCGCTGCACCCCTGTCACAGGTGATCAAGGATGTGCACTCTGCCCGTGGATGATGACACCCCTCCGAGCCCCGAACACCCAGGCCCAGAGGCAGTACAATGTGGCCCACATACGCACCAGGGGCATTGTGGAGTGCCCATTTGGTGTGTTGAAGTCACGTTTGAGGTGCCTGGATATCACAGGTGGAAGACTCCTATACAGCCCGCAAATAGAGTGCAAGATGATCATTGCATGTTGTGTGTTGCACAACATATGTGTACGCACCATTGCCCCATGGATCCAAGTGCCTGATGCACCGGACGATGATGATGAAGATGAGGCAGGTGGACCTCACCCCGGTGCAGCAGCAGCTGGGATAGCCCGAAGGGACACTATCATTCACAATTTCTTCACATAGGCACGTCACATGGGGACTGTCCTTTGCAATCATGGGACAGGTCAAAATGACCACAGGCACAGCATGTGCAAATAAATTCATTCCTAGTCACATTCCCTGTGTGCATGTCACTCTTCTGCATTGGCACATCGCTCTAACAAGTGTATGTGCAACATTTAGTGCTGTCAATTACACCTATGGCAATTGGATGGTGGGAGTGTCACCTCCGTAATCAGGATACTGTTTTCCTGCAGACTGTACCGCGTCTTCCTCTTCTTCTTCTCCTTGCCCTTCCCTGGCCCGAGGTCCCAGGCTGGTCCTCCGTGGGGCTTGTGGGGTTCGGGTTGTCCTCCATACTTGCTCCAGCTCCTTCCATTGTGCTTTGCAGTTGTTATGTCTTTTTTATTTCTTTCTGTTTTTTTTGCTGCTTTTATGGTGATTTTACCCGCCTGACGTGGGTATTGCAAGCCTGGCGCTGCTTGTCGCTGATTTTTCTATCGCGGTTGGGCCCATCGCAACTTTTTTCACATTCTGGTTGTGGTTTTTATCGCCATCCCGGTAGTGTTATCGCGGACAGTTGCCGTGTTATCGGGGTACTATCGCATGTTACCGCCGTGTTGTGAATGCCACGTTGACACGGGGTTATTTTCCCGCGATAGATGGCGATATGTAAACTTGCGTTAACCTATTTTGGCGATAATTATCGCACGTTCTTGAGAATATCCCCCCTTATAACTTAAAAAATGCTTACACTACTTACCTGTACTACCCAAAAGGGTCAGCTACACACCATAATCTATATTAATTCCAAATTTCATTCAAACCCGTTCAGTTATTTTTTTGCGCTATGTGTGCATACAAAGTCTATAGAAAATGCATTGGTGCCAAAATGAGTTTTGGGTCCCCCCTTTTTTCTTTGCACCCCCTTGACGACTCTCCACAAAACTTTGCATTGCCTGCCTAGGCAGCAAAAGGAATACGTCTGCATAGTTTCATGGACATTCATCAAATGGGCGCAAAGTTATTAGCGACCAAAAATCGAAGGAATTTCTATCTCTGGGAATCCTAGCTACACCTACGGAGTGGCTAAAAAAGTAATTTAAAAAAATTAGATTTAAAAAAAAAATGTTAAACATCACGGCCATCACATCGATTCCCAACAGGTTGAGCCAATCTTGCTCCCTGTCGACAATATCCGTCCAGCGGTGCACGACCTGCTGCTGGGTGCAACTGATGGCAAAGGGGCAGTGTATGCTGTGCCTCACTCACCCCCAGCAGAGTGAACACTTCTCCACTGTGTAAATACCAGTGCCACTGCCTCCTCCTTATCAAAAATATTGCGACATGTCACATCCGAGCAGCACCTTCAGGTGTGGGTGAAGGAAGCCTGGACATCGGGCCTACCTCTGCCATGATTGAGGGCCAGAGAGAATACAATAAAAAAATACAGGCAGGGAAAACAAATGAAAACAGTTTAGGCAGGGAAACAAACCAACGTAAAAGTAAATTGAAAATAAAGTGGGGCAGGCTAGTCGGAATGGGGTGAAAAATGGGCTGCATAGGCAGGGAAAATAACTGGGAGGCATGAGCAAGTAAGAAGCACATTCAAACGGACCACTAGTGTACATTGCATCATGAGTGGTTTTAGGAGTTTTTTCACTATTTTTACGTGTGAAATGCAAACTGTGTCACTTTTTATGGCTATGGGCTACAAACAGCATTACACAGAGTTTTGCATAATTTCACATAATGTTTCTGTTGTTTTGAGCAATTACACAATGGCAAATTACGCAAATTTCTCACACCCATTGAAAGAACTTGGTAATGTTGTAAGTGGATCTAAGTTACAAATGGTTGAGTTTTTACTTGATGGAGAAAATTACTTTTCACTAAGAAGCTTTCCCAGGGGCAGATTTACAAGCCCCTTACGCCACTTTTGCGCCGCCGTTGCGTCACTCATGTGACGCAGCGGCGACGCAAACCATGCGCCACGTTGCGCAATATTTACAACGTGACACATCTAGGGAGATGCGTTACGCTGTAAACCCCTGCGCCACATGAAACCTGCGTCAGGTTTCATGTGGGCGTGCCGGCGCAGGGGGGGGCGTTCCTGCGCAAGGAAGCCCGTAAAGTGACTCCGTGAAATCTACAAGATTTCACGGAGTCACTTTACGTCCCTGCTGCGTCAAATCCTTACGCCTGCTTCAAGCAGGCGTAAGGAGTGACGCAGCATGTTAGGTATAGGGCACCCCTGAGCAGTACTGGAGTTACGTCGCACTTGCGACACGACTCCAGTACTGCGCCACCCTTCCGCCGACAGATGCGTCACGCATCTGTTTATCCTTGCGCCATGATGCGCCGCATTGTAAATGCGGCGCATCTGTGGTGGCGCAAGGGTAAACTTGCGTCACGCCTCTTCCCTGGCGCATCCCTGCTGATTTGCAGGGATGCGCCAGGGAACGTAAATCTGCCCCCCATGTTTATTTTCAACAAGTGGGAGAAGGGCACTGAAAGGATCTAGTGGCTCTTATAGTAGAGAAGTATTTGAAAGGAAGAAAATGCTGCCGGCAAAATCAGTTAGTGAAAAGGGCGAAAAATGATATAAGATACTTGGATTCATGAATGCTTTCAGAGAACAAAGTTGTCTTAAAAGGATTTGGCCACAGACAATACTAGATAAGATCATGTTGCTTTTCCATAATGTGAGTGGTGCCTCCTGGCATACGAATAGTCCGAGAGATCACAATGCCCTAAATGTTCCCCAAAAAGGTAGCCTCTGGCAGAAGTTGGTTAAAAATGATTTTTTGTGTTGATTCTGTGTATTTTGCAAACAACACAGTCATATCTGACTTCTTCTATACACGTTTTGTATTGCGAACATTCTCCTTAATGTATGTGTGCATGGGGGCATTAGTCAACAGCGCACAATGCCTCAAGAATGTATACCATAGTTATTTTACCAATTTCCAGTGATTTAGACTAAGAAAACCTTCATACCTGCTAGTCTAGAAGGCTTTGTCCACCACCATGGTGTCAGCCTCTAGAAAAGAGTTGCCTGGTCTATTTCTAAACAAATGTTGTGTGCTATCTTCCTCGTTGTCTTTGTTGTCTCAGTTGAAACGAAAGTTTACACCTAATTCAAAGCTAGTGCTTTCTAAGGCTCTTTGCAGGTGCTATATGACATAATACTGTGGCTTTGACCTGCCAAAAAATCACATCCATCATGTTGATTACCAACATATCATCAAGGTAAATGGATACAGAGTTAAGAATAGGTCAATCGTCACTTTCCTATATAGAACTTACCTTGACGTGATATTGGTACTCACCATTATGGATATTATATTTTGCCTGATCAATTTTGGAACCACAATATGGTGACATACAGCCCCCTCCACATTGTTCCTGAAAGAAATTGTTGCAGGCATCCTCTTGACCATGGTGACCTAACTGAGAACTCAAGAGGGCTCTGCTTGCTTGTCCTCATTGGACAATACTAGTAGGCCCTTCTGGGTAATTGCTCTACGTGGGGCATGGTATGCTTCATTGGGCTATATTCTTGAGGTGCAACTTGAATCTGAAGTCCAAACAAGCTTGACACCAATATCGTCTCACTTAGACCCATTTTAGACTCATTAAAGCAAAATACAGTGGCAAAGGCTTGTTAGTCAATGGAAGAAATACTGTCCTCAACTATCCACAATACTGTGGACATTCCTTATCCTCAGCCTGTGCTTCTTTGAGTGATTTTAAGTACTGGGAGATGTGTAAAGCCTAAAATCCTAATTATTTTTGATTACCTTAATTAATGTAATGTTGCCATCTTGCTTTAATAACTTGATGACCTAATCACTTTAGATGTGTTGTGGGTGAGAAATGCCCTTCTTTTCAATGCTAAACTGACAAATCTTAAAATAAGGAAAAGGCCTCTATAAAGAGTGCAAAGCAGCTAGGGTGCAACACCTCTGGTTGAAATAGAAGTATTCTAGAAATTGGCTCGGTACAATGGAAAGAATATATTAGCCATGCACACAAGCTTTCATTCACCTAATGTATGACCTTGGCTTGCTTATTGATCTGAACACTAATTTTAATGGGACAAAAATAACGGGCCCCATGCATCATCCGAAAATCGGGTCGCAAACGGGCAGATTCGCAGAATCTGCCCCTTTGCGACCTGTATTTTTGCATTTGGGATGCATCATCCCAAATGCAAAAATCGCAATTTAAGGAATCGCACAATTGCGATTACTTAAATTGCGATTGCATTTAAGGAATCGCAAATTGAGATTCCTTAAATGCAATGCAACAAAGTAAAAAAATTAGCGATTTCGCTACTAGGGGGCGCAATTTACCATGAAGTTGAACTTCATGGTAAATTGCAAAAACTTTGAGAAATGCACTAAAGTGCATTTTTCAAAGTTGAAGGTTACACACACACATGTCCTTGGGACATGTGTGTGCGCAACATATGTGCACGGATCAATTTCAGGGGTGCAACAGGGTGTCCTTTTGACACCCCTGCACCCTTGAAATTGCATGCGCAAATTGCGAGTACCTATTGGTACTCGCAAATAGCGCTCGCAATTTCCCATTCATTCCTATGGGCCTGTAGGCCCATAGGAATGAATGGGAAGCCATTCCTTATTTGCGACTCGCAATTTGCGAGTCGCAAATAAGGAATGTGAAGGAATCGCTATTATTATAGCGATTCCTACATGCATAGGATTTAGCAAATCCTTAATTGCGAATCCTTAATATTCGCTATTAAGGACTCGCAAAATCCTAGCTTGATGCATGTGCCAGAACATGTTATAAATCCCCTCCTACAAACACACAACTTGAGAAAGACACTACCCAACTTCCATGTTTAGGTATCTATTCTGACTCAAGTGTATACTTCCCACGGAGAACCATTGGCCTCTTTTCTTACATTGCTTTCTCCTTTCTCTGGTAGATGTCAAATATGTTTAGCCCCTCCAGACACTCCTTATTATTTCTCCAACTAAATACCTAGAGAACACAGACAAATAGGAGAAACTCTGGAAACAAAATTAAATGTTTAACATAACATACTAAAGCAATTGATTGGAAAATTATCTCTCAAATCTTTGCTTTCAAATATTGAAAATAAAATAAATGTAATCAGAAATAGTCAATGAATATAAAAAGCTAATAGTTTTTAAAAAATAATTATTCCACTAGATCCCCACAATGTAGACTACTAAACACCTCATTGTGATCCTTGCTAATTCAAATATCCTGTCTAACCTTCAATCAAACCTTGAAAATAACCTTTGACAAGCCATCCAGCTTGCACGCTGCATTTCACGAAAGAGTCATCAGATAACTTATGGATCTTTTCACTCAGACTCAAAGTCCAATCTAAATTTCAGTGATCATATTGTTCAAAGCAGAAATGACTGGGCAGTCCTCAAACTGACCCTGGGCAGATGTGGTAAAGTTGCCCTGGTTCTAGATTCTGTATGGGCTTTTTTTTTTTAGAGTTTTCCAAAGTGCTAGTGGTATACAGGTATGACTTTGAATCGTTTTCATCTTTACAGGGAACATTGTAGGGCTATTCCCTCCAAAAATCTTCATTGACCCTTAGAGTAAACTCATTAGCAGCTAATATAAGGAGCTCAATTAAAGACAAGAAGATCTCAGCCTTTTGGAACTCCACTAGTATGACTGCACAGCTCAAGGCTTCCAGAATATCTGTAATTGTGCTAAATTTGTTCCAGAATGTGCAATCACAGTCAAAGAATCTCCGACGATGGTCCAAGAACTGTTACAGAATATTCAATCGCACTAGCAATATTAACCATTATTGCATGAAACTAGTCTTCGTTCCTTATTTTTACAGGCTCTGTCCCAACATATTGGATTGTGGGTCTATTTAGGACCTAGGAAGATTTTACACTTGCCTCATTTCCCAAGGAATAGGGAAAATAATTAGAACACTCAAATGAATGAATAACAGTATTTAGAACATTTTGAGTTAACTTGGTGTTCTTTCTTTTCTGTTTAAATGTTTGTATCAATGGGTGATGCAGGGCACCAGCTTATATTTAATTGATCCCACTTTAATTAACATATGGTACAGTCAGCTGTTCATACAATTGACCAGACTTTATATAGTTTATGTGTGGGGAAACTTTCCATGCATGCATGTGTTAGACCATTTTAATAACACTTTCTACAACGAAGATGAACCACTGGAGGGCATCACCGAGTGGCATATGCCAGTATCTTCTTTTAATCTTGTTGTCTTAGGTTCCATGGCTGACTTCTCATGTAAGTCAAGTTTTAATCCTGGAACGATCATTTCAGAGATCATTTAGTTTCCCTTAGATGGACCAATTTGCTGTTGGCTACGCATTGCTCCACCTTGTTTCTTTCGTACACAGCTATGACTTGTAAGTAATAACGTTTATTGTATAGTTAATTAAAACCATAACAAATAGGCATAAAATCTTTAAAATAAAACAATATGAATCACTTCATCATCTAAGACTCAATAAACGCAGCTATGACTTTCCAAGTTGGAAAGAGTGAATGGAGTAAGTATCTTCTCTATGCCAGTGCTTACAACTAGCTGATATTTTATTCTTAATTAGGAGAAAAGGTTTCGCTTCAAGAAGGCATGTAATGTTAACCTTAACATTTATGTGGTAATTTCAGATTGTGAGTAAATGGTAAAGGCAGGGGCACTTGGATTATGCGGAAGGAGAGGACCAAATTATGTGGTAGAGTTGACTAAATAATGTGGCAAGCAAAGGCAAATTGTGCAGCTTAATGTGGCACATTTTGTGTCAGTATTTCTTTATTATTTTGCTTAGGTTTCACCTGCACAGCACATGCACTGTGCTTATGAAATCTCCTGTATTTACTATATCTTAAAAGGGGGTTCTTATCAGTTTCCATTGCCGAATTACTGTATTCATTTGCTGTTGTGTGGAACTTTTTTGTGTTAACTTCCCCGGCTGCACGCATTTATGATACTTCTACTAAAGCTGTTCACACTGTTTAAGCCCTATTAACTGTCAAGATGAGATCTCTTCACACGGAAAAGGCAGACAGTTTCTAACAGTATGCTGGAATGCTTACTTTTTATTACTTAGTGGGGTAAAGCAGACGCTTTAGCCTTAGAACCTTTGTGGCATTTCCTATTCATGCCTCAGTACCTTTCTTTGCACTTTGTAGGCATTATCGGATTGGTTTTTCAACTTAATCTATTTGGTCATTATGATCAAATTCTAAATGTTGTAATAAATATTGCACGTTAAAAATAAAGGTAATATACAAGAGCTATGCTATATTGTACTACTAAACAGGCAGCCATAAGTGCAGGTACCTTGCAGACAACAGGGTCATGATTTGAATGGCGCAGCAGGTTCAGTTGCACCGAGCCCAAACGTTGTCATAACTCCTCTAAACACCAAATATTGCTATATTTTACTACTAATCAGGCAGTCACAAATGCAGTTATCTTGCACGCAATAGGGGCATGATTTGAATAGTGCAGCAGGTGCAGTGGCACAGGGCCCAAAAGTTGTCAGAACTCCTCTAAACACATAATATTGCTATTACATTAATTAATTCTATTATTTCCCTCTTTCATTTCATTTTTCAAACTTCTACTATTACTTACCCGCACTATACCAGTAGTAAAAGCACAATAAATTGGCTTTCTGTAGTTTTGTACTTGTACATAAATATGTCACAACACCTTAACAGACTTTCTGTAATATTGTACAACTACTCAAGCTACAACTTACAACAAAAAAACAGCTTATTATTAATCACACAGGCGAAACCTCATGCATTTACCAATGCTTGTTACTCATGCTATCACTATCTTAGCAAAGGTTTCACCTAATTAGTTCCACTTTAATGCTCAAATACAGCAATAAGCGACTGAAAGGGTCTTTTCATTATGCAGCTACATAAGCTTCTGCATTGTTAGTAACTTTTGATCTATTTGAGATAGAAACAATTACTTTCATATTAAAATCTCCAAATTATGTAGCTGATGATGAATTATGTGGTAAATGCAGCAAACCCATAATTATGAAAAAAGCGCAACAGCCACAGAATGTGCTTCTCTAATGCTTATAAATGATGTATTATGAGAATTACTTTACTCTAGCCAGGAATTGATATTTGGAACTACGGACAGTCTTGCAAACACAAATGTGTTGAGACATTTAAATTATTTTCAAAGTCTACATTTTGAGATTTTGGAAATGCTTATGTGGATGCAAATGCTGTAAATGTATTTCATTTCTACTGAAGTGCAATTTAAAATACATAGGGGCATATGCATCAAGCTAATTACAGGTCGCAAACAGGCCGATTCGCAGAATCGGCCATTTGCGACCAGTAATTAGCCTTTTGGGATACATCAAGCCCAAAGCTGTTCACAAAATAGGTAATCGCAAAATTTCCGATTACCTATTTTGCGAATACGAGTTAGGGAATCGCAATTTGCGATTCCCTAAATGCAATGCAAGAAGCATTCTCAGAATGCGACTTTGCATTAAGGAATCGCAAATTACCATCAACTTCAAGTTGATGGTAATTTGCAATTCCTTAGAAAAATGCACAAATTTGCATTTTTCTAAGTGCCATGTGGCGCACACACCTGCCCTTGGGGCAGGTGTGTGTGCCACATGTGCACACATGCCAATTTTGGGGGTTCATCAGGGTGGCCTTTTGGCCCCCTAGCACCCTTGAAATTGCATTCACAATTTGCGATTACATATTTGGTAATCGCAAATTGCGAATGGTTTTCCATTCATTCCTATGGGCCTCTAGGCCCATAGGAATGAATGGGAAGGCATTCCCTATTAGCCAATCGCAATTTGCGATTCGCTAATAGGGAATGTGTAGGAATCGCAATTTATTTAGCGATTCCTACGTGCATAAGGAATTGCGACTCCAAAATAGCGATTCCTTAAAAATCGCTATTAAGGAATCACAGAGGCACATGCATCAAGGGATTTTGCGATCGCAAACAGTGCGATTCGCAAAAATTGGCTGTTTACGATCGCAAAATGGCCTCTTACAATGCATGAAAGTCTTTAGGATGCGCAATTTAGGTAATCGCAATTTTTTGCGATTTCCTAAATTGCGATTGCATTTAAGGAATCGCAATTTGCGATTCCTTAAATGCCATGCTAGAAGCACTTTGAAATAGCGATTTCGCTATTTTGGCTTGCAAATTACCGAAAAATTAAACTGGTCGGTAATTTGCAAGAACTTTGAAAAATGCACTAAAGTGCATTTGTTCAAAGTTTCATGTTACACACACACATGCCCTTGGGGCATGTGTGTGCACAACATGGGTGCACATTTCAATTTCAGGGGTGCAACAGGGTGTCCTTTTGGCACCCTTGCACCCTTGAAATTGCATGCGCAATTTGCGAGTAGCTAATGGGTACTCGCAAATTGCGCATGTACTCCCATTCATTCCTATGGGCCTGTAGGCCCATAGGAATGAATGGAAGCCATTCCTTAATTGCGACTCGCAATTTGCGAGTCGCAATTAAGGAATGTTTAAGAATCGCTATTTTTATAGCGATTCCTACATGCATAGGCTTTTTTGATTCCTTAATATTCGCAATTAAGGAATCGCTAAAGCCTTCCTTGATGCATGTGCCAGACAATTCCTTATGTTGATGCATGTGCCCCTTACTTCATTATTTGATTGCAATATAACAGACTAGCTAGCCATTTAGTCATCATTTGCACTTTGTCAGGATACTTAACAGTTTAAACCTACTTTTGATATATGATGAAGGTTAACGTATCTTACTAGTAAGCCATTGACACTGAGCACTGATTACCTGTGTATCCCCATTTCAGCTTGAATTAATTATACACTTTTACAAGAGGCTACAAAGCTCATTAAGGGGTTTGATAGTTCATTAGCCGGCTTTCACATTAGGCAACTATAATTGACTGTATTAGGTATACACCGGGGAATGTTGACCATCTGATACATTTGCGACACACTCTGTTCTTGATGTGTAGTCAGATATTAGATATCTGTGTGACATATTCTGTTCTTGATTTATAGTCAGTCAAATCAATGTAAACATTTTTAATAGAATATCGTTTAAAAAACACATTATCAGAAAAAAACTTTCAAAACTAAACCACCATAGCGGATGGCCTGCTTTATGACTGTCACTGAAGCTTAAAAAAAAGTACATATTCCTAAATATTAGACATTTGATGAGTTCAGTCTTTCCGCATACATTTTTAATCACAACTTCCTTTTACAGGTTTTGTTTAAGAGGTGTATTCTTTTAAAAGCACAGATGTGAAGAATGTGGGTCTCCGCCAGTGGCTTCTCCTGCCATGTCAGAGGACTGTCCACCATTTTAAAGATCCTTGCCTTCTTGGCAGAGGTCTCTGTGTTGTGAAGGGAGCTGATGCTGCAGCCTGTGCCTTGACACCACTGAAGGTTTGCTGAGTAGGCGCCATGGTTAAAGTCCACACTTGTCAAACTTTTTTGTATTGAGAAACTAAGATCACAAAGTGCAAGAATGCTTTCTCAATTCCAAAACAAAAAGGTCCAGATAGATGTGCAGGGAGTTTTCTCCATGCCTGTGAAGGCCATTCTACATTTTTCCTGCCCATGTCTCCCAAGTTTTGCATGGGTACACAGGCAGGGAAAATGAGGACTGGTCACCCTGCCCTACATAGTCAGACAACAGTCATTGTGACCTGGTCGCTCCCTTTGTGAAGGGGTCTCCTGTTTAGAGTTTTGCCTGTCACTGGTGAAACCAGTGGAGGCTTAACGAGTTTAAAACATACTGCTTCTCCAACTCCAAATAGAGATGGTGTAATATTAGTTTGGTTTGGTGGGAGCACAACTGATTTATGGTGGTGCTTCTACTCTGCCAAACTCTATATGAGGCCCTTTGCTGGAATCTATCCAGTCGGTCTTCACCTGTGCTAGAAAGTGAGGTAGAAGAAGTAAGATTGGGCTGCTACACTATTGGGCTTCTATTGATCTTATGTACTTTGTAATGGCTACAGAAACGATGTTTGTATACCTTGTAAACTAAGGTGCAATTCAAGCTGTTTTCTTATAAAGATTGTTAGAAATTGGGACTCTAGTTGGCAGAGGTATGCACCCTGTCAAAGTAGGGATCACAATCATAGTCAGGGTAAGCTAGATACACACTAAAAGATTACCTGTACTCACCCTCTGGTAGCTTGGCAAAGAGCAGTCAGGCTTATCTAAAGAGGCAATGTGTAAAGTATTTGTGCAACACAAACACACAGCACAGTAACACAATGAAAAACCAAAAAAATAATCCACATAGGTTTGGAACTATATAGAATAATTTTATGAATAAAACAAGGCCAAAATGACAATAATCCAATAATTAGAACCAGAGTTATGAATTTTTTAAGAATAAATCAAAAAGTAGTGCTTAGAAGTCTATAGCGCATAGGGGTTACTTGAGGTCACACTAGACCGGGGCTAATTCACAGTTAAGGCTGACCACATTGGAGGGCAGGCCGGCTACAGAACCCACGCAGGTCCCGCTGAGAAAGTACCTTGAATGGAGCAAGCGTCGACATCGAAGACTCGATGCCAGGAATCGAGGTCGCTCTGCGTCGTTGTGGATCCCGTGGATGGAGGTGAAGTGTTGGCCACGATTCACGCAGTCGATGAAGGCTTTGGTGTCGAACCCCTTTATGATGCAGGCACTGCGTCGTCATCAGGCCTCTCTGTCTGTTGTTGTTGAGCCGAGCAGTCCATCAAGGCGATGTCGTTGATGGGCTCTTGCGTCGAAGGGCAAGGCGTTGGTTATGATCGGCGCAGAGACATCACTGTATCGATTTTGATGGTTCTAGACAGCAGAAACCACCTTTAAAGGTCCAGGACTGGACTGACACCATTTGCAGGGCAGGACTCACAGATGGCAGAGTTCAGGTGCTGTTGCAGAGTAGAAGGAAGTATTTTATGGCCCTCAGACTTCAGAACAGGGGGAAAGCCATCAAGCCCTTAGAGTATCACTGGGTTCAGGTGAGATGGAATAAGCCTTTGTCCTCAGCAGAGTAGAGATCAGCAGGCAGCGGGACAGCTCAGCAAAGCAGAAAGCAGTTCTTCAGAGGAGCAATCAAGCAAAGTGGCATTCCTTGTAGCACAGCAGTCCTTACTCCTGGCATAGTTCTTCACAGGTCCAGTAGGGTACTGTCTTGGTAGGTTCAGAGCCCCAGTACTTATACCCTAATATGCCTTTGAAGTGGGGGTGACTTCAAAGCAGGCCCTTGAAGTGCACGGGTCCCCTTTCATGCCAGCCCTGTCTGTAGGGGGTAATAAACCTTATGTGTAGGAAACAGGACACTGCCTATTCAGGTGTAAGCTCCCCTCCCTCTTCCTGCCAGGACGAGCTATCTAACTCTAGATGAGTTCTCTGTCACACCACCCAAGTATGTTTGTGGCTGTCTAGAGGGAATGCACAAAGTGTAGCTGTCACCCATCCCTCCCAGATGTGTATTGGAGACAAGCTGCAAGGCACACCAAGCAGTAACAGCAGAGAAATGTCCACTTTCTAAAAGTGGCATTACTAAAACAGTAAGGTTAAATCCAACCTTACCAGTACAGAGTATTTATCATTACCATTCCAAAGATATGAAACATGATGCAGCTACTCCTTTCTAATCAGGAATTACAGCGTAACACTGTATTAAGGAATTCCCAGTGCTAGCCTATGAGAGAAGTAGGCCTCACAGTAGTGAAAAATGAATTTTATCTGTTTGTCACTACCAGAACATGTAAAACTTAAAAGTACATGTCCTACCGTTTAGTTACACAGCACCTTGCCCATTGGGGCTATCTAGGGCCTACCTTAGGGGTGACTTATGTGTAATAAAAGAGGAGTGTAATGCTTGGCAAGTGGCTGTAAAAGCCAAGTTGAAGTGGAAGTAAACTGCACACACAGACACTGCAATGGCAGACCTGAGACAGGTTTGAAAGAATTCTTGTGTGGGTGGCACAACCAGTGCTGCAGACCCACTAGTAACATTTAGATTACAGGCCCTGAGTATATGGTATACCTCTTTCCAAGGGAATTATAGGTAAACTAAATATGGCAATAATGTATACACCAATGTCACCATGTTTAGGGGAGAAGAACATGCACTTTAGCACTGGTCAGCAGTGGTAAAGTGCTCAGAGTACTAAGGCCAACAAAAAGATACAGCAAAAAGAGCTTGTAAGCAGGCAAAAGGTTTGGGGGATGTCCATTCTAAGGGTGACAGGTCTAACAAAGATATATTGTTCAAATGCAGTCAGACTCAACAGAAGGGTGCAAAAGGGCTTTCAAATTAATAATACATGCCTTGGTGCCTCAGAAAGATGGAAGTGTTGAAGGTCCTTTCGAGGTTTGTAGATTTATGGTCCACATGTCTCTAAACTAAAAATGTTTAGCTATTAGAGTGACGAAAGTCAGCCTTTGAATTCCAAGCTCAGGGACTTGGATGCCCTTTTCTAGACTGGCTTGATGGGCAGACATATCCAGAGCATGTTCTCCAGTTTATCCACATCAACTGATCTATTCTGCTGAGCAAACCACACTACCCTGTGTCTTTCTGCAGGCTGGCTTGATGTTCATGCAGATCCGGAACATATTTCCCAATGAAGTTACCTCATTTGATCTACTATGCAAGTAATAATCAGAACACATGATGAAGTGAAGCTACTTCATTTGATTCACTCTGTTTAGTGGATCATGGCTAGGAAAAAAGATCTACATCTGCTAAGGAGGCTGATGTACAATGTGTCCTGTGATTGTTTTCCTGCACTGCTTATCCTTCATTCTAATGAAGTAAGCAACTCTGTGTTCAGTTTCCCATGCAATTCTACATTTTCCACTTAGAATGTATACTTCTAAGCCATAAGCTCATACTCTTATCCAGACTTACATCACAAACTTGGATATTTGAGATCAAAGCCCTACCTATCAAACTAGGTTTATGGTTGTCTGTGGATTCTCCAGACTAAAGCTTCTTAATAAAAGAAATTACGCAATGTACCAAAAGAATAACTCCATTGGTTTGAAATTTTTTATTTGTGCATAGGAAAACCAATGGGAGATTCACAAGCGTGTATCTATCTGATGTATTGGTAATGTGAGCATAGGATGCTGCCTAATAAAATGATTGAAACTAACAAGGCCATTCTCTCACATGTGAACTGTGTGATTTGGCTCTTCCATTACTGTACAAGAAATATAGACTTGTGTCAGCTCTACTGACATCAGACATGGGTTCTACAACAGGGTGTATTTTAAATGTCAATTGAGTACCTTTTTCATAGATTGCATTGACACGATATAAACTAGATGGCAGAGAAGGATTTTAGGCTAATACATGTCAAGCTGTAAGTCACCAATAATTTCCTTCCTTGCACTGCAGTCCAATACTGACTGGCTCTAGGCTGTTCTGTTATGAGATCTCAGATCTGGAATGGTCTTTTCTGTACTGTGGAAATACATTTTAAGATTTGAATTTTATGACCCAGCCTGAGGAATTTAACAAGTATTTTAGCATGATTCTACTGTCTTACCTCATCAAAAATTAAGCAATCATCTTCAGCACAAAAAGTAATTGAGGCAGTGCATTTATTTTGAAAGAGGTGATCGCTGATAAATTTGGTGGATCACTTGGAGATATACATTAGTTGACTTATAACTTGAATTACCATTTTTGTATCAATATATTGCTCTGAATTATTTTAGAAGATTCAATATATCTTCTTTTGCACAAATCAGTGAAAACGTTGATCTTATGCAGCACTCCACCAGTTTCTAATTAGGTTTACATTATATAAGTCATATAAATACACGCTCTCTGCAACATCCATGCATGTGATCTGGACCAATTCAACACTCAACTCTTCCCACATGCTGCAGTGGTGTGAAATATCCTTCTGGACAAAAATAAGCTTTGACCTGCTAGTAAGCACGTGGGGGAGGGGTAACATACAGACCGTCTACTTGGCCTGGTAACATGGCAAAGCCGAACGAATAGGATCAACAGACAGGCATTATAGAGATCACACTTGGAATCCAGACAGTTGACTATGCCTGGGCGTGAAATTCCGCTCTGCTCGTGGAGTTTGGGGAGTTTTCCCTCTCGCGCTGCTCGCCAACGTTAAGCTGGCGAGCACGAGCTAGGAAAATCATACTTCAGACGCCCTCCAGCGAAATTTCTCAATACGGGCGGTCGCGGCTGGTCGCTACCGCTCGTGTTGAGAAGCCTTCCACTCGAGTTGAGGAAGCTACCGCTTGAGTAGAACATCTACTTGAGCAGCAGAAAGAAGCAGCTCACTCTTGCGCTGTGTGTGGTGCTGTTCGTGCTGTACAGTGCGGGACAAACACCCGGTGCTAAAAATCAGTGTGAGCAGCACGACGTACCGCACTCCTCTGCTTGTGGAACTCTGCGTAGCTGGGCAGAGTTCTTTAGGCACTCCGCCTGGCCTAAAGTTGACATGGAATTCTGGTGTGAGGAAGGCCTTTGGTGGTGGCCGCGTCTTTCAAGTTAAGCTATCACAGAGCATGCCAGAGTCAATTTTCTAGAGCAGTTTTCTCATTTA
The DNA here is from genome assembly GCA_963921515.1 of Calotriton arnoldi. Lineage (NCBI taxonomy): Eukaryota > Metazoa > Chordata > Amphibia > Caudata > Salamandridae > Calotriton > Calotriton arnoldi. The sequence goes on from CAWUFW010000664.1 coordinate 718,189, forward strand.
ATAGGCTAGACACTGTGTGCAGAGTAAGTGCTCTGCTAGAGCTCTGTTATTTAAAAAAAAAAACAGAACAGGGTTTTCTGTGATTATTTGCAGTACATTGATAGAAACTACTGTAAAAAAAGGCTGAGTTGACTCTGGAAGCTTTCTTTGGCTAGGCTAGTATCTATCTCCAACTGGTGACCACAATAAGAAAGAATCCCCACCGCCACTATCTCAAAACACAACTGGATTTGCAGAACATGAGAAGAGGAAAAATATTCTCTGTGCATACACCTGGGGAAGGTCAGAGGCCTTGGACCCTGCTCCCTCTTGGACCCAAGCTTTGAAAGTACCTCTCAAGAGTCAGACCATCTGGCTTCTTGTAGGCCAAGAAACAAGAAGGGCATATTGTTTAAACATCACAAGAGATCTAGTTGGTCAGGCTGAAGTGAGTAGTTGAGCATGCCTTCCGATGCTATGTGTGACCTTGCCTCTGAGAAGTAGTCAATAGCTGTTTGAGAGTTTTAGAACTTATCAGGGGGGAAAACATCCAGCATCTGAGGAAATTGACGGGGTGATTTGCTAATATTTTACACTGGCTTTGTGTCATAAAGGTGATGCAAAGAGCACAATTTTTAATTTCCAGTGCAAAATGAGAAATCAAATTAACTAAAAATAGTGTGAAGCAGCGCGAAGCAAATCTTTGCATTACTTAGCATCAAGGGGGCGTTACATATGTGTTTCCAGCAACTACCCACATTTTTTGACGCAAAATTGTATCTACCAAATGTTAGATAGGGTTTTGCCTCAAATAAATAGCTCCTTTTCAAATCAGGCATTAAAAGATTTGTTTTTTCCAACTGTGCATGTGTGCTGCACTGTAAAGCACACATACAAAGTAGGAAAAGTTTTAAATGATCTCTAGGCATAGTACTTTTACTGGAATGGAACCCTTCCAGTACAAAACCTATGCTAGACTCACGCTCACACCCTTGCACTATGGCTCAAAGGTGTGTGCGTGGTGCACACCAGCAAAATTCTGCACTGGAGCTAGGGAGAGCCATATCTCTGTAGATAAGGTGCTCTCCTGCTCCATTCCTGTCACGCAGTGCACTACAGTATTTTTGGCTGCTGCAATGCGTTGGGTGACATATTAGTAAATTTGCCCCTGAGTCTCTTGGTTGCAGCCCCAGCCATAACAGGGAGGGAAATCTACCACCATTTGGAAAAAGTGGGCACCTTTGAAGGATGTAGTAGATCAGCACAACTAGACTTTGGCTGTGGCCATGAAAATACAGGGCAAGAAAGGTCTAGCTCCCAAGGATATGCTGCTGGTGCCCCCCCGGAAAGTTCTGGGAAGATTGTAAGCCTTTAAGCATACTGCATACAGCCTAAAAGGTAACTGGTGCTGTCCCTGTTCTTCCAGCCTCTCTAAGGCAGAACATTTCTGGTAAGTGCCTGCTTTTTTTAGTTCACAGAGACCAACATTGAGTTATTCATCCCCATTGTTGCGAGGGTGCTTCCAGATAGTTTCTTCAAAATTCATATCTGCTGGTCCTCTTAACCATATATGTTCACTTCTTGTTGTAGTCATTAAATTAGTCTTATTTTTCCAAACTAGGGGCCTGATTATGATGGCGGTCGGACTTACATCTGACCACCATCCTGGTGGGAAACGGGACCGCCCAACAAGCTGTCGGCAGTCCCGCACCCTGAATCACGATGCAACCGCCTTCAAAGCGGTCGCAAAGTGTATATTTTGCGGCAGCACATGCGCGAGTACAAAATATGCACCCCGTGCATATCCCTGCACTATGTGGCAGGCACCATGCGGTGCCTGCCACATGTTGCAGGGATATGATGGGGGGCAGGCCATGTCAGGGGGCCAGGGAGGAAGGGGGGCCCGCTACGGGCCCCCAATGTCCCTTTCCGCCTGCCTTTTCATGGCGGGTTAACCATCATGAAAGAGCCGGCAGGAAGGGACATTGTAATCCCTATGGCGGTGCCTGGCAGGCACCGCCACTATTGTAGGGATACAAGTCCCTCCAACGGACCTACGGGCTCTTTGAGCCCATCGGATCAGCGGCGGTCGGTCTCTCCGACCACCAACCATCCTAATGTAGTGGGTGGTAATCAGTATTACGATGGCGGTGGGACCGCAACCGATGGGCTGTCGGTGGCGTTTCCACCATCATCGTAATCGGCCCTAGGTTTGGGAATTTATTGAATGATTTCTTGACTTGAATGTGTATTGGCCCTGGTTACATGCTTTGCACACATTTCTGCAATGGAAAGCCTGCTGTTTCATGCTACAGCTGGCAGTGATATGCCCGGAATTTCTCATGGAAAGTGAATTTTACTTAAAAGACACTGTTTTTTAACTTTGTTTTCAACTGAAAACATACAGTGACAGAGACTCTGGGCGTACTGCTGACAGAGAACAACAATCTCAGTCACTGCTTTATCAAAAGAGAAATCCACATGCATAAGTGGAAGAAGGGGATACAGGGCAAACCAAAGCTGTGAGTCATAAGGCGCCTAGCCTCCAGAGGAAGATATTTTATTTTTTGCCTTAGGAAAGGGTACAGAAGGATATTTTTGTCCCATTTGTTGTTATGCTGAATTATTGCTGGAAGCAGTTCCAATAATCTTGCCCTTTAATTCTGTTGTCAAGACATGCTGAGGCAAAAATATAGTGTGATTAGGAAGATATTAAAGGTAGAGGAAGAGCCAAAGACTGGGATATTATAATCTCAAGTCAGGCCACTGAACGCTCAACAGTTGGTGGTGTTAAAGACAATTCAGAAAGTTCTTTGCATAGCTGGATAAAAATAGCCATAAAGGAGGTGGAAATGGGTTACGTTAATGAGAATCCCTAGTCTACAAGAAGGTGGAAAGGGGGAAAAGCCAATTTTCACTGAGTTGGTAGTCACCTGAGTGTCCAGATACCTCCCACCACAGGCACACTAATATCATATTGTATTGCATTGTGCCTGTTTTATTAGCTCTGCAAAGTAATACTAGTTCTACTACTACTACTACTACTACTACTACTACTACCACTACTACTACTACTACTACCGTTGTAATTATTATTATTTTATTCCAATTGGTAATTGATTGAGAATTTCCATGCCCAGTTCCTTGCACAGTATGTGGGTTGATCGAAGTGAAATCTAACATTTAAATGTTTCATATTTAAATATCTAAACATTGTTTCCCCTTTTTTATTGGCTTTTGTAATTGGTAGTACTGATAAAGGTATGGTCCATCCAATATCTATATAGCATCATATAGATATTGTTTGGATATATTGTTAAGCTTATTATTAAAATCCCCTGTCCAACATTTAAAGCTTTCATTATTTTTTGTGATTACTTTCTTCAACATAATGGCTACCTTTTCTGAAGTTGTTGTTATATGATTTACCAGTAGTAGTAGTTGTGTATTAAAATAATGATATTCGTTGATGTTAAAAGTTTTTCTTCTGCTAAATATAATTTCATTTCTATGCATCTGCCTGACTATATACCTGTTCCATATTTGTGGTTATTGATGATTCTCTTACAGCAAGCAATAGCCCCCTTCTCACTCCTCTACATGTACTTGTTTTTGCATTAATGTTAAATACTGTATATCTTGGTATACAATTCACTGTTTTAGGACCGCATTAAATATTTCAAGAATATTTGGGCTATTCACAAAGGTAACTAACTGTTGTAAGTAATTCACACGTGTAATTTACTATTACACTTTTGAGTAACTTTACTACTTTGGGCTATTCACAAAATTTGAGTGTATATTTAGTCAAAAGTGTAGACTTGCACATCTGCACCCCTGAGAAAGGGGTGGAGTCAAACTTATGAGTGTGAGTTAGTACTGAAATAAAAGGACAGTAGTAGGTTCAGCACCACACATGGCCAACCACTGGTACTGCAAAACCATCCCATTGAAAATATTGGAGTGAGAACCTTAAATTTAAACCCAATCAGAAATAATGTTAAATTGAATTAAATTATTTAAAAGAGTTAAAAATATAAATAATTATAACTTAATATGAAAAAATACACATAAAAAGAGTACATATTTACTATTTATTATACATATTTTGATAACCATTTTTAGGTGTGAATTTGTTTTAATGTAAACTTCAGAAAAATAAACTTAATTTACTTATTATGTTTACATTCATTAAATATATATTTCAAAATAAAGTTAATAGTGCTGTACCACATATCAATTAAATATAAAATGTATTTACATTAGAATTTAGCATACACATATTTTCATAAATGTTTTTCAAGATTAATAAACTTTTTAATATGTGCCTATACTTTACCACAGGGAAATCTCTGCAGTCATGGATCCCCATACTTACCATGTAGAGATCTCCACCACAACGACAGAGATCTCCCAATAGGAAAAATAAGGACATTTATTCCTACGTATAGTACAGACCTCCCTGTCCCTAATGTGGAGTCACCCTATGGCAAAGTATAGGTAAAAGTAAAAAATATTTTGAACTTGGAAAAAATTTGGTATAATATTTTTTATGTTAAATATCAATGTAAATTAATTTTATGTATTTATTTGAAATGTACAACTAGAGAAGAAAAGTTTCAACACTATTGACTTAATTTTAAAATACAAATGAAATTAATTTAATTTAAAAAAAAATCTCATGTTTAAATAAAACATTATTTCCCACCTACAGTACAGAAAGAAATTATGCATTAATATTTTATTAAAAATGGTGGATAGAATTAATTAAACCTTTCGCTGCTAGGCCTCCCCCCCGTGCTAAGCCTTTTTTTGGCTATTTGGGGTAGTTCATGCATAGGCCCCTGTAATGTTTTGACCACATAAGGTACCACGCCAAATTTGTGTCCTTTATTCCAACATCATGGGGATTTTAAAGATACCCAGGGTTTGTTGATTCCCCTGGAGGGGACCCAGAAATTAGCCAAAATACAGCTAAATTTTTCTTTTTTTTGGGAAGAATGGGAAAAAAGTGCTGCAGAAGAAAGCATCTGATTTTTTCCCTGCAAATGGTATCAACAAAGGGTTTGTGGTGCTGAAATAACCATCTTCCCAGCTTTCAGGGACTGACAGTCTTTTGTCAGAAAACCAAAATGTTGTACACAGTTTTGGCATTATACAGGGACATAGCCTATTTTTGCTATTTTTGTGCTTTCAACCTCCTTCCAGTTAGTGGTAGAAATGGATAAGAAATCAATAATGGATCCTGGAAAGCTATACATTTAGAAAAGTAGACAAAATTCAAAATTCAGCAAGGGGTCATTTGTGTAGATCCTTCAAGGTATAGAAACTAACAGTTGAAAATAAGAAAACAATTAAATGAGTTAAAAAAACAGCCATTTGTGCCAATGTTTTCACCTGTAACTTCTTCTAAGTATGACTGACTTTTTAAAGCAATATACTGTTACATCCGCTGAACCCTTCTGGTTGTGGGGATATATAGGACTTGTAGGTTCACCAAGAACCCGAGGAAACCAAAGCCAATAACTGAGCAGCATCTTGCAATGTTTTTTATTGTGTACTGGGTATATAGCAATTCATTTGGTAAAATATAAAGAGTGAAAAATAGGTATGAAACACACCTATGTATTTCCGAAATGGGAACAAAATATAGAGTTTAGAAACATTAGCTATTTGCACATCTCCAAAATTGTGGGTACCCATACTAGCATGTGAATTATAAGACATTTTTCAAAGTGACTTCTTTTTTACACATTGTCTTACATTTGGAAGTCAGAAACGCACAGAAAGTCAATAGGTAATAACAGTTGCTCTACAATTCTTTATTCCCCTAAGTATCCCGATAAGAATGCTACCTCACTTGTGTGGGTAGGCCTAGTGCCCGTGACAGGAAATGGCCCAAAACGCAACCTGGACACTCCACATTTTTACAGTGAAAACAGACCCCTTATTTGCAAAGTGCCTAGCTGTGGATTTTGAACCCTAGCTCAGCCGGCACCTAGGGAAACCTAGCAAACCTATAAATTTTTTAAAACTAGACACCCAGATAAATCCAGGATGGGGTGACTTGTGTGGCTCTCACCAGGTTCTGTTACCCAGAATCCATTGCAAACCTCAAACTTTATCAAAAAAACAAATTTTCCTCACATTTCTGTGATGGAAAGTTCTGGAAGGTGCGTGGGTCCACTAAATTCCACGCACCCCACATTCCCCAAAGTCGTCAGATAAAAATGGTACCTCACTTATGTGGGTAGGCCTAGTGCCCGCGACAAGAAACGGCCCAAAACGCAACGTGGACACACCACATTTTTGCAGAGAAAACTGACCCTTTTTTTGCAAAGTGCCTAGCTGCGGATTTTGAACTCTAGCTCTGCCGGCACATAGGGAAACCTAGCAACCCTATACAATTTTGAAAACTAGACACCCAGGGGAATCGAGGATCAGGTTACTTGTGTGGCTCTCACCAGGTTCCGTTACCCAGAATCCCTTGCAAACCTCACATTTTGTCAAAAAAACAAATTTTCCTCACATTTCTGTGATGGAAAGTTCTGGAAGGTGCGTGGGTCCACTAAATTCCACGCACCCCACATTCCCCATATCTTCAGATAAAAATGGTACCTCACTTATGTGGGTAGGCCTAGTGCCCGCGACAAGAAACAGCCCAAAACGCAACGTTGACACACCACATTTTTGCAGAGAAAACCGACCCTTTTTTTGCAAAGTGCCTAGCTGCGGATTTTGAACTCTAGCTCTGCCGGCACATAGGGAAACCTAGCAATCCTATACAATTTTGAAAACTAGACACCCAGGGGAATCGAGGATCGGGTTACTTGTGTGGCTCTCACCAGGTTCCGTTACCCAGAATCCCTTGCAAACCTCACATTTTGTCAAAAAAACACATTTTCCTCACATTTCTGTGATGGAAAGTTCTGGAATCTGCGTGGATCCACATAATTCCACCCACCCCGCATTCCCCAAAGTCTTCCTATAAAAATTGTACCTCACTGGTGTGGGTAGGCCTAGTGCCCGCAACAGGAAATGGCCCAAAACACAACGTGGACACACCACATTTTTACAGTGAAAACTAACCCTTTTTTTGCAAAATGCCTAGCTGTGGATTTTGAACTCTAGCTCTGCCGGCACCTAGGGAAACCAGGCAAACCTATACATTTTTGAAAACTAGACACCCAGGGAAATCCAGGAGGGGGTGACTTGTGTGGCTCTCACTAGCTTCTGTTACCCAGAATCCCTTGCAAACCTCAAACTTTGTAAAACAAAACACATTATCCCCACATTTCTGTGATGAAAAGTTCTGGAATCTGCATGGGTCCACAAATTTCCACCCACCCCGCATTCTCCAAAGTCTCTTGAGAAAAATTGCACCTCACTTGTGTGGGTGGGTCAAGTACCCGCGACTGACTAGGGCCTAAACGAATTGTGGAGACATCAAAATTATCTATCACAAAATGACCTGGTTTTGCAAGGGGGGGAACAAGGGAGACCTAGCAAACCCACACATTTCTGAAAACTAGACACAATGGGAGTCCAGGGAGGTATGGCGTGCGTGGATCCCCCACTGTTTCCCTACCCAGAATCCCCTGCAAACCTCAAATTTAGCTGAAAAAATCACTTTTTCCACGCATTTTTGTGTGGGATCACCGTGCGGGCACAAATGTCCTACCACCCAGCCTTCCCCTTGTTCTCCAGAGTAAAATGATACCTCACTTGTGTGGGTGGGCCAAGGGCCTGTGACTGGGAAGAGGCAAAAACATAGGGATAAAGGGTATAGCACAGAGAATTCGAAGTGCTACATCTTACATTTTTTTTTTTTTTAGCAAATTCTGCATTGGACAGCCACACAAGTGAGGTATCATTTTACTTGGAAGACCATGGGGAACGCTAGGTGGTAGGACATTTGTGAGGGCACGGTGATCCCACAAAAAATGAGTGGAAAAAGTGATTTTTCAGCTAAATTTGAGGTTTGCAGGGGATTCTGGGTAGGAAAACATTGGGGTATTTACGCAAGCCATACCTCACTGGACAGCCCAGGGTGTTTAGTTTTCAGAAATGTGTGGGTATGGTAGGTTTCCCTAGATGGCCACGAGCCCGGGGCCAAAAACCCAAGGTGCCTCCATGCAAAACCAGGTCATTTTATGACAGGTAATTCTGAAGTCTCCACAGTACGATTTGGGCCATTTCCTGTTGCGGCCACTATGTCTACCAACACAAGTGAGGTACAATTTTTATCAGGAGACCTGGGGGAAGACTGGGTGGTAGGAAATTTGTGGTGGCCCGGTCATCCCACAATTTTCCCACACAGAAAAATGAGGAAAATGTGATTTTTTTAAAGCTAATTTTAAGGTTTGCAGGGGATTCTGGGTAGGAAAATTTGGGAGATCCATGCAAGCCACACCTTCCTGGACTCCCCTAGGTGTCTAGTTTTCAGAAATGTCTGGGTTTGGTAGGTTTCCCTAGATGGCCACTGAGCCCGAGACCAAAAACGCAGGTGACCCCCTTGTAAAACCAGGTTATTTTGTGAAAGATAGGTGAGCACCTGTATTTTTGGTCCCGGGTTTGCAGACATCTAGGGAAACCTACCAAACCCCAGACATCTTTGAAAACTACACACCCGGGGGAGTCCAGGGAGGTATGGCTTGTGTGGACCCTCTAACGTTTTCCTACCCAGAATCCCCTGAAAACCTCAAATTTAGCTGAAAAATCAAATTTTTCTCACATTTCTGTGTGGGAAGGTTGTGGGATCACTGGGCTGACACAAATTCCCTACCACTCAGCATTTCCACAGGTCTCCTGATGAAAATGGTACCTCACTTGTGTGGGTGGGCTCATGGCAGGTAAGGACCCAAAATGTATTGTCGAGACATCAAAATGACCTATCACAAAACAAACTAGTTTTGCAGGGGGGGGGTCACCTGGGTTTTTGGCCGTGCGCTCGGTGGCCATCTAGGGAAACCTACCAAACCCAAACATTTCTGAAAACTAGAGACCAGGGGGGTCTAGGGAGGTATGGCTTGCGTGGATCCCCCAACATTTTCCTACCCAGAATCCCCTGCAAACCTCACATTTAGCAGAAGAAAATCACATTTTCCTCACTTTTCTGTGTAGGAAAGTTGTAGGATCACCGGGCTGACACAAATTTCCTACCACCCAGCATTCCCCCGGGTCTCCCGATAAAAATGGTACCTCACTTGTGTGGGTTTCTCAAGTACCTGGGACAGGCAAGGGCCCAAAACGCATTGTGGAGACATCAAAATTACCTATCACAAAACAAACTTGTTTTGCAAGGGGGGTCACCTGGGTTTTTGGCCGCACACTCCGAGGGGTCCAGGGAGGTATGGCTTGCATGGAACCCCTAATGTTTTCCTACCCAGAATCCCCTGCAAACCTCAAATTTAGCTGAAAAAAATCACATTTTCCTCAGTTTTCTGTGGGGGAAAGTTGTGGGATCACCGGGCTGAGACAAATTTCAGACCACCCAGCATTCCCCCAGGTCTCCCGATAAAAATTGTACCTCACTCGTGTGGGTGGGCCAAGGACCCGCATAAGGCAAGGGCCCAAAACGTATTGTGGAGACATCAAAATTACCTATCACAAAATGATCTGGTTTTGCAAGTTGGGTCGCCTGGGTTTTTGGCCCCAGGCTCTGCGGCCATCTAGGGAAACCTACCAAACCTACACATTTCTGAAAACTAGACACCCTGGGGAGTTCAGGGAGGTATGGCTTGTGTGGATCCCCTAACGTTTTCCTACCCAGAGTCCCCTGCAAACCTCAAATTTAGCTAACAAAAATCAAAATTTCCACATATTTCTGTGTGGGAACATTTTGGGATCACCAGGCTGACACAAACAAATTTCCTACCACCCAGCATTCCCCCAGGTCTCCCGATAAAAGTGGTACCTCACTCACATGGATGGGCCAAGTACCCACATTGGCATGCCCATCTTGGGTAGCCATCACCCCTAAACTCAATGAAAAAAAATCCCTGGTATGTAGTGTGCTTTTTGCACCCCCGGGAGGCAGATTTGGGGCTACTGCCCCCATCTGCCCCCCAGGGGGGGCATAAAGACTGATTTTCCCCAAATAATTGTTGGGGGGAGCAAAGGCCCTTGCCCAAGGGGCCGCTCCCCCCTCCCTGGTGGCTTGTGGGTGGATCCCTGCTTGGGGATCGCCCTCTTGGAGCAATCCCCAAGAAGTGATCCACTAGGGAGGGGTACCATTGGAAAGGGGAGATTCTCCCCTTTCCAATGATACCTCTCCTGACTTTCTACATGCTTGGGGGGCTGAGATAGCCCCCTGAGCGCATAGAAAGTGAAACTGAAATGAGCCTCATTTCAGTTTCAGTTTCTCTGCAATGACGTCAGCGCGACGTGCGCGCTGATCGTCATTGCACAGAAACCAAACCACGCAGCCTCGGGAGCAAGGGAAGCTCTTCCCCAGTTCCCGAGGCTGTTGGCGGGAAAAGGGAATCCCTCTGGTGTCCGCACCAGAAGGATTCCCTGTGCCATGTGATTGGACGGCCGGAAGCCGTCCGATGCACATGAGCACTGGTGAGTTGGACGGCTCCCGTCCGTCCGACGCACCAAAGGGGTTAAAAGTAATTTAATTATATTTTAGTCAAATTTTAACTTACAGTATTTTTTTAGTTTAAAATGGCTTGTAATATATTTTATAATTAAATTATAAGAATGAATAATTTTTACACTTGTTTACATTAAATTATATTCATTTATATGTTTAACTATTTTAAATAATTTAAATTAATGTAACATTATTTCCTTTGGGATTTTGCTTTATTTCCTTTCCTTGCATTAATTTCAAAAGGAGGGTGTTGCAGTACCAATGGTTGGCCCTGTGGGTGCCTGGCTTACATCAGCTCTGAGCTGGAGTAATTTACTAAGGTTTTGGATTGCATTATGGCATAACTTTAGAAGGGCAGATTTTGAATAGCAATGGGCTTACTCTTTTTGGGTGGGTGCAGGTCCCTCCCTAAACCTCTCCCTAGCCCCTTCTTACTCCTCACTATCCCCTCACCTTTAGAGCCAGTTTTCCAGCCACTACACCGTCTCTCCCACATTTACTACTAAGATATATTTAGGTGTGTGGGGACTTCGCACTCAGAGTGGAGATCTCTGCACATAAAAATATCGGAAAGGCGGAGGTGGAAACTCTGATGAAGGTTTGTGAACAGTATTTTGCAGTTTGTTTGTAGTACTATTGTAGTACCACAAAATGCAGCCTGTGAATAGGTCCCTATATAATCAGTTTACTTAGTAGTTGTTGCAAATATATGTGTCTGCATTAACCTATTGTTTTCCCCTTTTCTGCTTGCCTGGAAATGGGTTTCATTTAGCAAGATGGTAATGACAATTTCCCATTTCTAATGTTGTCCTTTTCCGATATTTGTTTTTGTTCACTGTATTGTAACTCGTTTTTTGAAGTCTGACATGGAGCACTTCTCGCATTTGCTTTAATCTTAGTGAAAATTCGCTTGCTCTTCAAACAATTTTGGGGTCGATTCTGATCCCGGTCGAAGGCGCACCTAACACCATTCGCCCGGGGAAAAAACCAGGCGAATGTGTGTTTCCCGACCGATTCGCACATACGTCCGAACGAGCAAGTACGATGCGCATAACTGCCCAAATCCCGACCCAGTCGCACTCACCCAATCCAGCGCCTGTTCTCCGACCGATGCAGATCCGGAAACGCAGAATCGAGTCGCACGGAAGCCCAAATGCAGCCCCGTCCGGCCGGACTAGTACGATGCGCCTTCCGTACGTGCCGAACCCGTCACTACGCACGGCACGTCAAAGCATCCGGGAGAGGCGCACATAAGCTCCGATTCGCGCCACAAGACGATCCACGGCTACGAGACGAACAAGCCAGCGACGAGGACGAGGCAAAGCAAAGAGAAAGACGAACGAGACGAACCAACCATGAATCCCATCGCGCCGATCCTACCAATACTCTACATCTATTACCGGGACTGGTACGGACGCGTACGGCGCAGAAGGTAAGTCAAACACCCACCACACAAACAAACCACACGTACTTGACATATACCACACACACATAGGGATGCAGAAATCACTTACACCAGCAACAGCAGCACCATAGGGGCGGGATGGCTATCACCAATGCCACATACACACATAGGGGCCTGGATGCCAACCACAATACCACCCCTACCCAGGGGGTGCTAGATGCCTACCACTACTACCACCCCTACCCATGGGGGGCTGGATGCCTGTCACTACTACCACCCCTACCCAGGGGGGGCTGGATGCCTATCACTACTACCACCCCAACCCATGGGGGGCTGGATGCCTGTCACTACTACCACCCCTACTTAGGGGGGGCTGGATGCCTACCACTACCACCACCCCTACCCATGGGGGGCTGGATGCCTACTACTACTACCACCCGTACCCATGGGGTGCTAGATGCCTACCACTACTACCACCCCTACCCATGGGGGCTGGATGCCTACTACTACTACCACCCCTACCCATGGGGTGCTAGATGCCTACCACTACTACCACCCCTACCCATGGGGGGCTGGATGCCTGTCACTACTACCACCCCTATCCAGGGGGTGCTAGATGCCTACCACTACTACCACCCCTACCCATGGGGGGCTGGATGCCTGTCACTAATACCACCCCTATCCAGGGGGTGCTAAATGCCTACCACTACTACCACCCCTACCCATGGGGGCTGGATGCCTGTCACTACTACCACCCCTACCCAGGGGTGCTAGATGCCTACCACTACTACCACCCCTACCCATGGGGGGCTGGATGCCTGTCACTACTACCACCCCTACCCATGGGGGCTGGATGCCTACTACTACTACCACCCCTACCCATGGGGGGCTGGATGCCTACCACTTCCACCACCCCTACCCATGGGGGGCTGGTTGCCTACTACTACTACCACCCCTACCCATGGGGGGCTGGATGCCTACTACTACTACCACCCCTACCCAGGGGGGGCTGGATGCCTACCACTACCACCACCCCTACTCATGGGGGGCTGGATGCCTACCACTACCACAACCACTACCCATGGGGGGCTGGATGCCTACCACTACTACCACCCCTACCCATGGGGGCTGGATGCCTGTCACTACTAGCACCCCTACCCAGGGGGTGCTAGATGCCTACCACTACCACCACCCCTACCCATGGGGGGCTGGATGCCTACTACTACTACCACCCCTACCCAGGGGGGGCTGGATGCCTACCACTACCACCCCTACCCATGGGTTGCTAGATGCCTACCACTACTACCACCCCTACCCATGGGGGGCTGGATGCCTGTCACTACTACCACCCCTATCCAAGGGTGCTAGATGCCTACCACTACTACCACCCCTACCCATGGGGGGCTGGATGCCTGTCACTACTACCACCCCTACCCAGGGGTTGCTAGAAGCCTACCACTACTACCACCCCTACCCATGGGGGGCTGGATGCCTGTCACTACTACCACCCCTACCCATGGGGGGGCTGGATGCCTACTACTACTACCACCCCTACCCATGGGGGGCTGGATGCCTACCACTACCACCACCCCTACCCATGGGGGCGTCGTGAGGTTTGTGGACTCATAGACTGCTTTGCTAAGTTAGCTTGGGCCTGGCTGCCATGATGCCTCTTTGCGCACGTTACTTTGTGCCCTTGTTTTCCAGACTTTGCTATTTTCAAACTGCGTGCCTTTTTATCCTTCTTCCTGATAACTCTGGGTCATGTATGCACATCATGTACAAGGTCGGAAGGCGATGTCACTTGTTCTTGCTGATCTGGTCAGCCCCTCGAGCTTAGACATAACACTGATTGCAGCTGCACTGGGGAAATCCGTGTGCATTTAATATTGTGCTTTCGGTGTCAGGGGCACTTGGAGAAAAACCTTTCCAGAGAGAAGAGCTGTGCTTGTCTGATGATGTAAACCCAGCATCTAGATATTGAGGTATGGGGGTCTGCCTGACAATGCCCAGAGGTCTTCTGTTTTTATAATAAATTAGTTATTAGCACGGGGAGGGTGGACAGGTCATTTAGCCCTATATCCACTGTCTTTATATAATGCTATCCCCGTTTGTATTCTATTGAATTGTAACTATGCTGATTATATTATTCTTATGCATTATGCTGATAGTACTTACACGTGTACTGTATCTTAGAGCACGATAGTTGAAATAAACCTTTTAAACTATACAGTGTCTCTTATTACGCAAGTTGTGGACAGGTATGAGTGAGTAACGAAAGGGTGTCCTTGCTCCTGCGAGTCCTGAGAGAAAGATACTGTGTTCTGGGTTGTCTAATCATTGGTAGCTACGCTACTAATGAGACACTAATGCTAGCCGGATTAGGGTTGTAGGTACTAAGGTTTATGGTTGGCTCACCACTATACTCCGAGGTCCTATTATCCTGTGCATAGCTCTGTATATGTGCAGAATCCCTACGACATGGCGCCACCAACAAAGTGGGCTGCTTATCTGCGAGACGCTTGAGTAGTACTTGTGCTTGTCCACAGCACCCTTCACATACGTTTCCGGAAACGGGTGTGAAGGTGATACCTCCTATATTGATGTTTTTATAGGTTCTTTCAAGCTTGAAGTTATTAAAAGGTGCTAATATAGACCCATTATTGTGCTGCCTTGTATTAGGTTGTCGGTTATTCTAAGCCCTAATGGCTGTAGAAATTGCGGCACATAGCCGTGCGGCGCTCAAAGCTCATTTGACAGCATATGGAGTGCCAGACGCGGGTGTCGATCTGATCTTCGTGGTACAAGCAGATCCTGCTTACCATTTTGAAGTATTTTACTCGTGGATCACCTTTGAAGCGGTGGATGGGACTGACCATACGTTCCATGAATATACAGTCACTGCACCTCCAAACAATTACACTCCTTATCGGAGTGTTGAAGTACCGCTCACGGCATGGCAACACCGTGTTTGGTTTGATGGCGCCCTCCCCCAACCGACTACTTCGGTTCGTTTAGGCCCCTTATCGATTGAAGGGGCCACTTGGCCTGTTTTGGCCGGGTATACCCCACATCCACGTTACATGACGCTTCCGGTCGTCAACCTGCGTCTTTTGCATTCGTCTTTGATACGTGTGCATAGAGCTTTAGTACAGTATGTTACGGGCAACATCCAGGCAGCCCCGCCTGGAGTTGCGGCACATTCAGCTGGGCCTGGCGGCGTAACCATAAGTCCCGTCATGGTTAATTCGGTGATGGGCAAGCGCCCACAAAATAAGGATGATTTACCTTATTGGCTTGCAGAGAAATTTGACCAGCTGGAGGCTGTTTTTCCGAATACTTCTCCTGTGGAAAAACACAGGATTTTGACGATTAGTTTGCCAAAAGATTTAATTCCCGAGTTGACAGATTGTAACAACTGGGGTAGGGTATTCGCAGCAGTATATGCGAAGTATTTCGGCACTCCTTCCATGACAGTTCTCTCCTCTGTAATCAAACGAGTACAGGATGAACATGGCCCTGAAGCGGCTGTGGAATTAGGGATGAGACTGGTGGGAGTGTTCGATGTAGTGGCTGAACTAATTCTTGGCAATGTCAAGGGTGATGCAGTTAACTTTCAAGTAGCTAATGCTTTGGCTTTAGTCCCAGAATTGGACAAGCCACGCGAATTACCAAAAATTATTGCACAGGCTTATAAAACTATAGGCCGCAATAGCCTGGGAGTTAAACCTTTTGCTAAAACACAAGCTCCTACGCAAGCACCACCAAAAACTCAATCTGAAAAAGATGAGAAACCGTTCTTTACTAAAAAGAACTGGCGATTGAAAAAACAGGGTAAGCAACAGAAGAAGCCAGGATCACGAAGTGCATCCCCGGTTTCGGAATCTTCTGAACGCACATATGATTTGCGCGATAGAGCGAGAATAAAATCTCCCGAGAGATTTCATGTTCCTGACTCACGCTCTCCTCGTTCTTTACTGGCACCAACGTCATTACAGACTGGTGGAGGAGATCGCCCGGATAGAGGTAGGGGTCGTGAGGCCCCGCCAGGACGAGACCAACCTCGGCAACAAGTCAGAGGGACACAAGAAGAATTTCCACGTTCTCGCCCACAATTTCAGAAGAAAAAAGTTGCTGCTGTAACAGCGAAATATGCCACAGACGGTGAGAACGAGACTCCTGAATTGGACGTGGGCAGTGACGCTCCAAGACAGCGCCGCGGAAGTTACCATAGTGCGAGAGGCACTCCGTCCTCATGTGGAGGCGACAGCAACTGAAACATTCATTACTGTCGAGACAGCTGACACTCGAGTGGCACCCCCTGACAGACTATATAATATTGTCATCCAAATTGAGGGTGACATACAGCGTGTAATTAAAGGGATTTTTTGGGAAAATCTAACCTCTTCATATGACACTTTGTTAGCGGAGGCGGATTGGCCGCCCCCATTTGTACTTGCTGCTCGTAAAGGGGAGGAGATAATTCTTCCCAGCTTTTCTCGCCATGTCCCCAAGGACAAAGCGGAGGCACTTGCAGTGGAATGGGCTGTAGCCTTGGCTCCGGCGTTATACCGTAATCACGTGGGTTGGGATGAGGATTCACCCTCCCATGAAATACCTTTACGGTCGCTGCCGCAGCCACAACCCCAATATCCCATCAAACGGGAAGCCAAGGGTCCCGTTTCCGAAATTCTGACTCAGTTGGAATATCAGGGAGTGATTGAAACATGCGAGTCACCAATGAATAATCCCCTTTTTGCGGTTTCTAAACCTGATGGATCGTACCGCTTAGTTTTGGATTACCGGCATTTGAACTCTCATTGTCGGACCTTTGCGGTACAAAACACACATAGTTCTGCGCTAGTAGACAGTCTTGTTCGTAAAAAATATAAAACGACACTTGACCTATCCAATGGATTCTACACGCACAACTTAGCCCCGGAGAGTAGCCAATGGAGCACTTTTACCTCCGGTGGTAAATTATTCAAATTCCGGCGTCTCCCTATGGGCTACAAAACAGTCCAGGTGTATTCGCTGCCCGTGTTGTCTCTTTGTTAGACAGCATAGACCCGGATGCATGTTCGTACGTCGATGATATTTATCTGACAGACGACGAATTGTTCCAGCATCTTTCTCGAGTGGACCACATTATTCTAGAATTTGCGGTTCTAGGCTACAAGTTTAACTTTGCCAAATCTCACATTGCTGAATTTACCGTTTTGTTTTTGGGCTATGAGCTCAACAATGAAGGTAAGGGTTTAGCTCCCCATTTCTTGGAGAAATGTGCACTCCTGTGCCCTCCTACTACTCTGAAGAAACTTCAGTCTTTGCTGGGTTTTCTGAACTTCGGGCGTACTTACATTCCCGAATATGCCCAGCGTATCAAGCCACTGTATTCCTTGATACAACCTAACTTTTCGAAGTCATGCTGGCTTCCGGAGCATACCTCCATTTTACAGTCTTTGCAGACAGACTTACTTGAGTCCAAATACTTGTTGACTCGTGACAACCACACCAACCTGGTGATTAGAATCATTCCAGGGGCAGTGGGTTTCACGTACTTAACCTTTAACGAAGGTGACACAGTACCCATCGCATACAAGTCACATCTTTACACTTCCGCAGAAATGCGTTTTTCATCTGTGGAGAAAGTTTTAACTGCAGTGCAAGTGGCGATTCTGAAGGAACGCGCACAGGCACAGGGAAAGCGCATTTTGGTGGTAACACCCTATCCTGCCCTAGAGGCAGTGACGAAAGCAAGTGTTCCGAACTCCAAAGCTTTGCACCAACGTTGGATACAATGGGCAACATCTTTGACGTCTCCGGATGTCACTTTTATCTTTGATTCATCACTTCAGACTCAGGAGTTTTTGCAGTATGAATTCGTTCATCCTCCTCCTCTGTCATTGCTACCGCTTGAGGAATACGAATGTATTATCTATACCGATGGCTCGGCACAACCGGCCACGGGTTCCAGGCATGCTTATTCAGCCGCATGTGCTATTGTTGCAGGTTCTTTTGTGAACGGACAATTTAGATCAACTGTGGTGCATACTCAAGCACTGGGAGACAGTACTGCACAATTGGCCGAACTGCGCGCATTGGTGCTAGCACTTGAGTTCGCTAATCCGGATGTGACCACTCTTATTGTATGCGATTCCTACTACTGTGTTCAGTCTTACAATGACAATCTCTTCTTTTGGTCACAAAATGACTACAGAGACGCAAAAGGCAGTACAATAAAGCATAAAATGCTTTGGGTTAGAGTGGCAGAATTACAACAAAAATTGCCTCTCACACAGGTGGTTCACACACTTGGCCACCAGCGTGTGGGCGCACACGCTGTCGGTTACGGTTTGGCAGATGAAGCTGCCAAATCAGCAGTAGCAACGTGTACAGTAACAGCAGTTACAAGATCCATGACTAAAATAGATAAAGATATTTTGGCAGCAATTGTTGCAACAAAGGAAGGTGCTAATTACCCAAGGGGTTTCCCTTCCAAATACTCTTATCTCTTAAGTCCCGATCAGAATCCTTATGTAAGTATTCCGGGTGTTGGGGATCGGCTGATTCCCAACGCGGACTGCAGACTTTCCTTGATAACTGCCGCACACGAAGGTATGGCTTCGGCTCATGCTGGTGTGTCTGCGACGGGTTCCATCTTGCAGCAGCGTTACTGGTGGCGGGGTTTATATAAACAAACCCGTACTTATGTGCTTTCTTGTGACATTTGTCAACAAATTAAGCCTTCCACGGTTACCCGACCACCGCAAACACCGCTCTGCATTTCAAACAGACCTTTTGGGTGTGTTTACCTGGATCACTGCGGTCCATTTTCGTCTGACACTGCATACAAATACATCTTAGTAGCAGTAGACTCGTGCACACGTTTCATATGGGTCTGGCCACAACGGAGTGCTGATGCTCGAAATGTCATCAGGGATTTGCGTGTCTTTGTGGGAATTTTCGCATGTGGCACCTTCCATTCTGACCAAGGTCCAGCGTTCGCCTCTAAGGCTTACAAGGACGCAATGGGTTCATTGGGGGTGCAGGTGACATTTTCGTCTCCGTATCGGCCTGAGGGCAATTCGGTCGTTGAACGAATGAACCGTGACTTAAAGCAATCCTTGACAGCTAGAGTCTTAGGTACTGCCAGGAACTGGCTGGCCCACTTGTATACCGTACAAAGTGCACTTAATAATCTCCCTAGAAGACCTCTGGGTGGGCGGACCCCATACGAAATGCTCTTTGGCATAAGAATGTTTGTGCCTGACCTTGATGGTCTAGACATGGAGGCGCAATCTGCAATCTTTGACGTAGATAATCATTCTACTATGTTACAGGACTTACAAGAAGCCCGAGACAAACTTGCAATTAAACATTTACCTTCAGCCACAGACGCTGCGTTGCAGATTCCGGTTGCCGGCTGGCTTCCGAAAGTTGGAGACCTGGTCCGAGAAAAGGTGGAGAACAAAAAAGAATTTGGCCCCTCTTATCGTGCACCGGTTCCAGTCCTAGGTCTGAAGGGAACTCGTACAGTCATTTTACCACCGCTTCCTGGTCGCAAGGAAAACAGATACATCTCAGTGGAAAATGTCAAGCTACAACATCTGGCCGATCCTGAATAGTGTAACACCAGCGGTCTCTTGTCCAGTCATTTCAAGGGAAAATGTTTGTGGTTTTCCAGCCCAAACGGTCACTGATGTTGCCATTGAGATGGTTGATTTGCCTGAAAGTTTGCTCGACTACCCGGATTCCCCCTGCAACGAGGAGACCGAGTATGCTGATCCCGCCACCGAGTCCGTGGCTCATCTACCAACAACGCCATTGAACCCAACACGTTGTTCTTTTGACTCGGATTCCCCTTCAGTACTTATCCCGTCCAGATTCAGTATTTTTGTATCCTGGTTCAGAGACATTTTTTGGTTCCCCCTTGGACATACATCTGGTTGGTACTGTTCCTGATTTTTCTGTTCATGTCCATTGGCTTTGTCACAGTCTTTTTTCTACTTATCAATGGTCACTATTTACCAGAATGCTCTGCTGTGAACTGTGTCGCTGGAACTTTGGCTCCACATTCTTCCTCTCACATCATGAAGCGTGACTACACATTTGTGAACATTACAGTGTTTCCAGTTGCTGATGGCATCGTATGGGATGCAGTAAATTTCCAAATTCATGGCCCGACTGAGATTATTAATGTACCAAATGTCCTCCGTGTTTCAATGGGTGATGTAGTGAAAAGTAATATTCATTCTGACGATTGGGATGTACATGCTGTTGAATCGTTATTTTCTGATCTGAAATATTATGCTGCTTTTAATGCTGAGGATTTGTATTTAAATTCTGCAAATTATGCCGACTTATATTGTTACCAGCATTGGGGCAACCATTTTCTCCATAAACCCAGTACCCTTAGGGGTCCTTTTAATTACACACAATGGGAACATTGTCCGACCCCTATACCCGGTAGCGCCCAGACTCTTCAAAGTAAGTTTACTTATTTTACAGATTTTGATAGATCAAACCCTGGGTCCTATTATTTTAAATTAAACACTTCATCTACTCAGAAAATAATGTTGACCAATACCAAATGGCTTTATTCGGGTTCCTTTTTGAATGCCTTAGCTGTGGGTGGTTATGAACATTGGCGAGATACTATTGACTTAAAATCTATCTGGGGCTCCAAAGCATGGCAGGTACAAGGCACAGAAGCCTTGCACCGTGCTTGCCTCATCCCAACCCAGATTCTATTTTTGAATCACACCATCTATCAAACAACGTGTTGGGGTTTGGCTACTTCCAAACAATTAAATGCACCCTCTATTCCTGTATTGTCTTCCACTCCCAATGAAAGCTTGCTTTTAAATATTTCCATTGAAATTTTACAAGCTTTGTTCCAGAACAATTCATTCAACATGTCTACGGTTGTTCAGTCACCCTGGTTGGCTTGGCCCATAGCATCTAATGCCTGCCAACTGCGTTTTCACGACACAGATCCTGGTTATAGACAGGATAGGCCAGACCCCAGGTTTTCTGACTCTCGTACTGTTACAACATATTCTGTTGGTAAATTGTGTAAACAGTCGTTGTAGCACTCTTCCTTAGATTCTGTTAAACAACATTTATCCCTCCTATCAGGCAACATTGATCTGTCCGACTTTATTCTAGGGCCTCGTGGTCCTCGACCGAAGAGATTCATATATGAGACTTACAATGAACTCTGGAAGCTTTCGCAAATTGAAGCTGCTTCCCGTCTTCGGGAAATAGATCAAGCAAATTTAGAAAAGGTGCTTGCTGTTGTTGATAATAGTATTAATACCCTGTCTTCTCGCATTTACACGTTAGAGAATATTGTTTCCTCTGTCGTTGATATTGTACAAGATGATGTTTCTGTGTTATATCATGGTCAAAATCAATTGCGTTCAGTAATGCAGTTTGCATGGACTATGCAAACCCTTAAAATGGGGAAAGTTCCTTGGCATTTTTTAAACACCTCTGCCTTATTCTTTCCTTTTAATTAAACTGAAAAACAGCAGTTTATGTCCATGAAAGATGCAGCTTACAGTCTGTTACATATTGAGAGGATATAGCCATTACCATTCTCGGTAGCGGAATTGGATTCTGCTGCGTGGCTAGTACACAGGGTTATAGCTTTGCCTTTTTCTTTATTTGAGTTTAGTTCCTGCATGAAACATTTTCCTGTCGGTCGTTTCAGCCTTTGGGAAGTGCTTTCCTGCATGAACTGTGGTCCCTGCCTTTCATGTATAGATGTCTTAGGGACGGGAAGGAAGTTTTTCTCACAGGGGAGTCATGCGATTCTACTGTGGGTCATTCCCTTGTTTGTAAACACATTACATTGCACGGAGCTTGTAATGTTTCAGCTCCGAATCTTGCTTGTGTTCTGAAGGGAATTCCTGCTCCTTCTATCTCTCCTACTTTCACTGTGCTTGCTAATGGCAGCTATCTCCTTCTAAATAATCAGTACTGTTGCGGCATGCTTGCCGGTATACCCTATATTGTAACAGTTTCCCACAGAGTTGTCTGCTGCAAAAATGTGCTGTTTCCTCCCCGCATGGCATTGTAGATAGTTCAATTTGGCCTTCCATTCCAACTTTGAAGGCAGATTTCAATAAATTGAGCAGAATAAAGGCACTATTATTGAATCAGGAGGTTATGCTCACATCCGCCCGGGAGACATTTGTTCTCCAGGTGGCGAGTACTCACAGTGAAATACAGGCCCTGTTAAACACAAACCTCCCACAACATTTCGGTGAGCTAATTCACCGCGTTTTCAATGCATCTCGCACTGAAGGTCTTGTGCACTTTTTTAAAGTTGTGGGCTCTGGCCTTGTTACCTCCTTTCAAACTATATTTGGTGTAATACCGGCTTTTATTCATTCTATTTTTTCCAGTGTCTTTGGCGGCTTTCCATTGATCCTAGCGTTAGCTGCTGGAATACTACTTTTGATTTGTTTACTACGCAATGGCTGCACCTCATGGAGCCCGCCTCGACCGCAGACGCCTTCGGGTGCTCCGTGAACGTCTCCTCGCCGGCTTCGGCGTCCTGCCATTGGCGACACTTGGTGTATCTTACAAACTTTCTTTTCGCTTTGCGTATTTCACTTGCGTGCAACCTGTGATGTCTTGCATCCGATGTCCTTTCTCATGGTCCTTGGATTATTGCCTCTCCAATACGTCTCTGTCTAGCCCGGATTTTGTCCAGTTGGTGGGTCCCTTAGAGGCCCATGAACGGGACTGTTCCGGACCTGGCTACTTGGCGCGTGCGGCTGCACTTGGAATTTTGGCACAATGGGATATCTGGGCGGCTGCTCAGAATCTCCTACAACGAAGTTATATTAATTATCACGCAAGTTGTCCCGCAATGCTGTTCGCTACTGCCTCTTGTGAGGAACATGAATGCAGTTTTGATTTATTGAACTGGATGGCATCTCTTTTTTCTGGCGATTCCAACGACGCCCTCTTGGAAAGTGTGGCATTTTTCTGCACGTACACTCTTTTCGATTGAGGGGTCTCCACGTTCAGCGTTTCAGCCCCACTGGATTTGTTTTTGTTGTTTCAGTTTTTCTTTTTTAAATCCTGGTTTATGTCCTTCCTTGGGGCCTATTCCGCATCGCACCTTGCCATTCTGCTCCATCTATTTGAACTCTATCTTCGTCCTATGTCTATGCCACTGGACTGACCAGGGGAGGGTGTCGTGTGGTTTGTGGACTCATAGACTGCTTTGCTAAGTTAGCTTGGGCCTGGCTGCCATGATGCCTCTTTGCGCACGTTACTTTGTGCCCTTGTTTTCCAGACTTTTCTATTTTCGAACTGCGTGCCTTTTTATCCTTCTTCCTGATAACTCTGGGTCATGTCTGCACATCATGTACAAGGTCGGAAGGCGATGTCACTTGTTCTTGCTGATCTGGTCAGCCCCTCGAGCTTAGACATAACACTGATTGCAGCTGCACTGGGGAAATTCGTGTGCATTTAATATTGTGATTTCGGTGTCAGGGGCACTTGGAGAAAAACCTTTCCAGAGAGAAGAGCTGTGCTTGTCTGATGATGTAAACCCAGCATTTAGATATTGAGGTATGGGGGTCTGCCTGACAATGCCCAGAGGTCTTCTGTTTTTATAATAAACTAGTTATTAGCACGGGGAGGGTGGACAGGTCATTTAGCCCTATATCCACTGTCTTTATATAATGCTATCCCCGTTTGTATTCTATGGAATTGTAACTATGCTGATTATATTATTCTTATGCATTATGCTGATAGTACTTACACGTGTACTGTATCTTAGAGCACGACAGTTGAAATAAACCTTTTAAACTATACAGTGTCTCTTATTACGCAAGTTGTGGACAGGTATGAGTGAGTAACGAAAGGGTGTCCTTGCTCCTGCGAGTCCTGAGAGAGAGATACCGTGTTCTGGGTTGTCTAATCATTGGTAGCTACGCTGCTAATGAGACGCTAATGCTAGCCGGATTAGGGTTGTAGGTACTAAGGTTTATGGTTGGCTCACCACTATACTCCGAGGTCCTATTATCCTGTGTATAGCTCTGTATATGTGCAGAATCCCTACGACAGGGGGCTGGATGCCTACTACTACTACCACCCCTACCCATGGGGGGCTGGATGCCTACTACTACTACCACCCCTACCCAGGGGGGCTGGATGCATACCACTACCACCACCCCTACTCAGGGGGGGCTGGATGCCTACCACTACCACCACCCCTACCCATGGGGGGCTGGATGCCTGTCACTACTACCACCCCTACCCATGGGGGGCTGGATGCCTATCACTACTATCACCCCTACCCATGGGGGGCTGGATGCCTGTCACTACTACCACCCCTACCCATGGGGGGCTGGATGCCTGTCACTACTACCACCCCTACCCATGGGGGGCTGGATGCCTACCACCAACACCACCCCCACTCATAGGATGGACAATGCATGACACAACCAGCACACTACAACCCAAGGAATGCAAGAAAAAGACATCCCCCCAACACCATGACAGGCATGTGTAGACTGTGTCAAATGCCTACAACACTGAACATGACTTTGAACATACAATGTGACCCATTTCTCCCACTCGATTGCCCCTCCTCTTGGCTCTAGGTAAGCCCTTCTGCCTGGAACCTTTAGCAAATTGCACGGGGTCATAAGTTAAGCCTGGGAAGCGGAATATAAATCATCACTGAGGACCTGTGAGGCGGCAAAGAGCTTTTGAAGCCGGGCGCCTGACTTTAAAATGGCGCCCGGTGGAGACGCTAAATAAAATAAATAATAAAATGAAGGCAGCAACACCCGGCCTCTCGTCTAAACTGCTGCTAAACAGTGAAATAAGACTACACCCAGGGAGGTCCACTCAACGGAAAGCGAAAGTGGACTACACACAGCAGAGACAGGTCTAGGATGAAGATACTTAATGGAAAGGATATAAAAAGGGGATCACACTGCAGAGATAGATCGAGGGAGTATACAGAGTGGCCATATCGATCTGATTCATATTGAAGGGCTGACACCCCTATCTCCTCATTCAACAGGCACAAAGATGTGATCAGCAAAGTGGGATATCAATTAAATCGGTAGGTCAAAGCTTAACTAATCTGAAAGTTAAAACTACCCACAACAGACGGGGGAAGGTAGGAAACGAAGACGAGAAAAAAAAAAAATGGATGAAAACCTTGAACCCTCAGGCCACAATGCCTTCACCATTCTCTACCCACCCAACCTCTCCAAAAATGCTACAAAGAAGTTCAAGCACAGGCTAATGATACACCATCCTGAGACTCTTATTTTAGACCCATACTTCTGCATTAACAAAGGCATAATATCCAACGACCTTATCTTCCACACAAAAAAACGTGCCCAATGGAGAAATATCTTTTACGCATTGCTCCGAATCTCCAATGCAAAAAAAACACTGCATGCCCTCAAATTGTCGGTAACCGCTTCAGACCTATGCCCTGCGAATGCCACCATTACTATCTACAACAACGGTAATATTCTTATACAAGCCTCCAATGCTAATCTCGATACCATAGACAGGATCTTCCCTACTCTCAAGAAAGCAGTAAACAGTAAGAATAGCACACTCACCGCATCCTCTCATCCTCAGGATCTAGATGCCACCCTAACTCCTCTTCAAAATACCACATCAAACTCTTTCGAACTTACAAATGCCGACACCGACACCGTGCCCATTCCCCCAGACACATCAGATCCAAATACACATGGGTCCCTTGGTCCAGGTGAGACAGGGTTGCACTTAGCCACCAACCCCAGCAGTGCAGAAACCCCCAGTAATCCCTACCCCCCTGTCCTACTGGTCGCTGCCACACCTGGATCCCCCAGCCCAGAAGGGACTGGGTTAGGCTTAGCTACCGATCGCTTCATGGCAGATGCACCACGGTTATCCCTGACGTACGAGTGGGTTGGCACCAAACGGGATGCCACCCACACCGACCTCCTCTCCCCCCTTTCATCCAAAGCAGATCGCAAAGACCCCCCTCACCCACTGTCCTCCTCGATATTTGAGAGGACCCTAGCACCCTCTACACTCATCCCACCCATCCAATCACAGCGCACAATGACCATTCCCCAACCTCATGCAGCAGCCCCTATCCGGCTGCCTTGCCTATATACCACACCTCTCACTGACGTGGACCCCACAACAAACCTCCCGGTTCAGCTTCTCACATCGACCCCTAATGAAGTTATCCCCAAGCAATTGGAGAACGTGATCATGCAAACAGACCCTACCGGTGAATCGCCCTCCATAACCGATCATACACCCACACCTAATGAAGGTATCCCCAAGCAATTAGAGAACGTGATCATGCAAACACACCCTAGCGGCGGATCGCCCTCCTTAACTGATCATACACCCACACTTCCTACCTACTTTCCCAACTCCGTCTGGATCACTCGACTCAATGAGTTAGCCACAGGCCTATCCCATCTCAAGGGCGAGATGCATAACCTATATACTATCACTAAAGAACTTCTAAACATACACAGAGCCACCAACGACACCATGAACCAAATCAGTCTCCAAACGAGAAATTACATCCCCACGAATTCACACCCCGAGAACACTAGTCAGAATAACCAAATCAGTGTCCAACCTAGCAGACACATACCCAAGTTCTTACACCCCGAAAACACTAATCTGGGTAACTTACCTTCTCCGTCTTGGCCTAGGAGGGCAAGTGATGAACTATCTGACAGAGACATAGACGACCTCCTCACATCTTATGCCCGGGCAACAGATAACAGTAAGTCGCACTGTGGCACTATCCAATCCATTGTAACCAATCCCCTCAGAGAACCGACTCACAACAACAGATCCGTAAATAGAGATAACCTCACAAATATCAACATAGAGCAGATTACCCTAACCCACTCTATTAACAAGATGAAGTGTGGGCTCATTAATTGCAGATCTGCTAGCAAACATGCTCCTGACATATTCAACCTCATTCTAGAGAATGATTTAGACATTATTGTCCTCACCGAAACATGGCTAAATAGTTCCTCCTCTCCCATTCTTAATTTACTGGTTCCCCCTACCCACGACCTAATCCGCCAAGACAGAAACGGGAAACTCGGGGGAGGGGTAGCCTGTATTTATCGTAACTCAATCTCAGTCAAGCAAGCAGTCTCCATCGGACTATCCTCCTGCGATTATCTCTGTATTAATATCTCTGATGATAAGCGTATCGCCAGCAAGCTTCACATATTCTACCACCCCCTGGGTGATAACTTGACTTTTATCGACGAGCTAATGGAGGTCATTGCATCCAACGTCAACTCACAAGTACCTCAAATTTTCTTGGGTGACTTTAATCTCCACTGGAACAATGCAAACGTCATGGTGTAGGTTGGCTTAAAGAGTTTTTGTCAGAACAGGAGCTATCTCAATTCTGTGACAGCCCAACTCACAACAAGGGAGAGACACTGGACCTCATCATTGCAAAAACGAACATAGTCCTACTAGAATCCATCACCCCATGCGATTGGACTGATCATCACTGCATCCTTTTCTCCATCAATATTGAAGTAACTCAAAAAAGGGGCCAACCCTCAAAAACAAGACAATGGAAAATGAACTTACAAAATATCAACCCCATCACCTTGGTAAACCGATGCAACTCCACCCTGACCCACATGACGGACATGACTGATGTACATGACCTCACAACCTTCTACAATTCCACTTTGCTTGAAATCCTGGACTCTACAGCACCCCTCCAAGAAAAAAACGTCTCCTCCAAAATTTCCAAACCTTGGTTCAATGAGACCCTGAACTTGGAGCGACGCCAGCTAAGAGTTGCGGAGCGCCTATGGAAATCAGCACCCACCACTGATAACCTTGATCGCCTTAGAAGGTTAAGGAACTCATACAACAGGAAGATTCTTAAGGCAAAGGCAGACTTTTTCAGAACCAAGCAATCAACCGTCCCAAAAAACTCTTTGAAATCGTCAAGCAACAAGCATGCAACACGACTAACTCTAGGGAACTAAATGACCTGGCTACACCTACCTGTGATGTGCTTGCCAATTTCTTCCGCGAAAAGACTAAGGCCATTGAGCTCGACATCCAATCCAAGAAGGCCCTCCCACAATCTATGGCCCAAGATACTAAATGTGGCGCTCTACTCGAAGTCCATTTTAATATTCCAGGCGAAGTCACAAAAAACAATGCCTCATGGCACACCTTCTCGCCAATCTCTCAACAAATAATCGATAACACTCTTCAAGCAATCAACCCCTCCAACCACTTCTCTGACCCCCTGCCTCCTGCCCTATTCAAAATGTTAAAAACAACTATTCTACCGCTATGGGCAAAAATTGTAAACGCCTCTCTGAGACAAGGCGCCATTCCGGACTGTCTTAAAATTGGGGAGGTCACACCTATACTAAAGAAACCTGACGCCACCCCATCTGATCTCAACAACTACCGCCCTATATCCAACATCCCCACTTTGGCGAAACTGCTGGAGAAATGTGTACAAATTCAATTATGCAACCATATTGAGAATTACAACCTCTTAGACAGTCACCAATCTGGCTTCCGTCAAGGCCCTCACAGAATCTGCACTCACACACATTATGGACGACATACTAAAAATGCTTGACCACAACGAGTCATGCCTAATGATACTCCTCGACTTATCCTCCGCCTTTGATACGGTCAAGCATGACAACCTTTTGTCCCTATTGGAACGAAGGATGGGCCTCTCGGGCACAGTGTTGCAATGGTTCTCCTCCTTCCTAAATAACAGAAAACAAAGAATCAAGATGAAGAACTCACTCTCGCAACCCTCCGTGGTCACCTTGGGTGTCCCTCAGGGATCAGCCTTATCACCCATTCTTTTCAACCTACTAATGGAGCCTTTGGCGAACACACTGAAATCAGCGAACATTCTATATCACCTGTATGCGGATGACACCCAACTGTATTTGAAAATCTCCACTCCAGAAGACTTCATTTCCCTCAACACTATTCTACTGAACACGCAAAGCTGGCTCACTAACACCCACCTCATGCTTAATACCAAAAAAACGGAATTCATTCTCATCTCTCCACCGAACCACACACCTAAGATAGACCTATGGTTAAAACACCTAACCTCCTTTGATTGTGCTCCCCTCATCATTGACTCAGCAAAATCCCTAGGAATCACCATAGACAAACATCTGAATATGCAGACGCACATCTCTAATGCCACCAAGGGAGCTAATCACAAGTTGAGTATACTAAGGAAACTCAAACCCTTCCTCCCTCAGGCCGACCTAAAAATGGCAGTGCAAGCCCTAGTGCTACCAAGATTAGACTATGGAAGCACCACTCTTTGCGGTCTCCCCAAATACAAGCTGGCTCCGCTGAGGGCATCACTTAATGCTGCGGCAAGACTGGTATCAGGAACGAAAAGAAGTAGCCACATCTCTCCGACCCTGAAAGCCCTGAACTGGCTGCCCTATGAGGCAAGAATACACCTAAAGGTTGCCTGCATGACCCATAAAGCACTACATAACAATACACCCAGTTACTTAGCTCTAAAGCTAGAAAGGTCGGGAGGTTGCAGACAACTTCGAAGTGCGAGTACTTTACTTCTGAAACCACAATCCTTCCATAAGAAGAGAACTGGTTGCAGAGCTTTCTCAGGGATTGCACCAAAGATTTGGAACTCCCTACCTCCAGTGGTGCATGGAATCTCTTCCTTTAACGCATTCAAAAAAGAAGTAAAAATACTACTAATGAACAAATTCACATCCTAAGTCTTAACTCTAGGCTGACTCCGAGTCACCTATACGATCCGCATATCATTGCCTACCTCCGGTGGAATGAATGAGATTATTATATGTAAGATTATTACCACAGCCACTTAATGCTCAATAACTGTATTTAGTTTAAAGCCTAGTTGGCCTCGGGTCTCCTATATTATCCAAATACTGTATACCCATGGTGAATCGAAGGAGTATATTATATGTATGTTTATAAGCACAACCACCTAATGCTCAATAACTGTATATTGTGCAATGCCCTGCTGATTCCGGGTCACATATGTTTGTTATCCATGTATTATACATCTCTTTTGTTCGTAATGACACTTTTCAAATGCTTGTATACTACCTCATCCGTCTATGTTTTATACTGTATACTGTAAAGCGCTCTGATACCCTCGTGGGTCACGTTCGCGCTATATAAAACTTTATAAATAAATAAATGTGTCACACATAAATGTGTGTGGCCTCCACAATGCAAGCAGACCATGACCACTGTGGGGTCCATAGCTGAAGCACATTTTGAACATTGTGGCAATGGGGTCTAAACCCCCATCATCACAGTGACCAAAAGGTAAGTGTGGGGTCCATAGCTGAAGCACATTTTGAACATTGTGGCAATGGGGTCTAAACCCCCATCATCACAGTGACCAAAAGGTAAGTGTGGGGTCCATAGCTGAAGCACATTTTGAACATTGTGGCAATGGGGTCTTAACCCCCATCATCACAGTGACCAAAATGTAAGTGTGGGGCCCATAGCTGAAGCACATTTTGAACATTGTGGCAATGGGGTCTAAACCCCCATCATCACAGTGACCAAAATGTAAGTGTGGGGCCCATAGCTGAAGCACATTTAGAACATTGTGGCAATGGGGTCCAACCCCCATCATCACAGTGACCAAAATGTAAGTGTTGACATTGAAAAAGCTGCAACTGCAAAACTGCATGGATGATTCCTGGTCACAGAACAACAAACACATCAGTGGCAAAGTAGTGCTTGTGTCCCATAGCAACATAGATTGGGGGAGGCAAACAGTGCAGTGCAAATAAGACATACCTTTGGCCATGTGCAGACAAACATCACCCATGGGGGCTGACACTGTCAACATTCATCAATGACACAATGACAGAAGTGACCATCATAATGCAGACCCACATATTTGCACCAATGGGCACACAAATGGAGATATCCTGTGGAGACTGTAGATGTGAGGTGAACAAATACCATACCATGGCAGCAATGGGACACACAAACAATGATCATTGTGCTGACTGATGACCTTGGAGTCCCAGGGACAGCAGGTGAAACCCACCAAACAACATACAGCCAATGGCACACTAAAGATATGCTAAAGATATGCCAATGCAGTGGTGCAGATGCACAAACACAAACAGGCAGCCCCACACTGCACATCAAACACAACAGGTGAGGGGGGGTGCCAGTGTCCCCAGGCAACCACACAACACATGATGAGGCCTGAATACCAATTACACAGATGCGCATACAGTGCCACACAAAAGTAACTCATGGATCCAAATCCCCTATGTGGGCAATCAGGCATTGTTAGATGAGAGGGAGCACAAATCACACCTGTCACACAGGCATGTAGGAACAGCAACTGACACAGCAAGACACAGACACACCACAGCACTACCCCCAGGGTCCCCACAATGTGGTGACCCTGGGCTGCATGACAATCCCACTGTGATGACAAAGCTAGATGTTGTTCACACTGTGAACCACAGTCATGTGTCCTGAGCAACAAACTACCATCACACCTACACAAGCACAAATCAATCAGCACGGCCAGTAAGCCAAGGCCAACATGGAGGCAGGGGTCTAGCCGGGCAACAACTCTCATCTGCACACACTCAACATCACACACCTCGACCTCCAACAATGTGCAGCAGTGAAGCTCACATGCACTGGTGACATTGCACATGCACCCATGTAAATCCCATGGGGGGTGGTGGGAACTAAGGTGCAGAAACACATCACACATGGCCACTCAACAAGACTCCTGAATGTCTGACACACTGCACACTACGCTGTACATGGACATGACGGCAATACCACACCAACCAATGGGATCCCAGCCACAGTCCCACACCAATGAAGAAGCCAAGGTCACCCACAAAGAACACACATAGACAACTACCAACATTGCAGCCCTGACCCTGAGGAGTGCCAGCAGTCACACACACAACGTGTCACAATCACTGAAAGATAACACAAACTGGAAATTACATGACAGGTGTAAACAACAAGTGCCAAGGGGAATCCTGACTGTGTCCCATCTGCGTTTGCCCACAAACTCAGCCCAGACAGCAAACACACCTATGGGTGACACCCTGATGACCAGTAATGTGCCATGCACCCACATCACAGAGAACCCAGGGATAAGACTTGGGGGGAACAGAAGTCAACTCAGCAAGCATCACAAACAGGAACATCACTAGGGATCCCAGCATGCACAGCAAAATGGAAGTGAACACACACAGACATGCTCACACAACACACACCTTGGGCTCAGGCAATGTCACAGGATTACACACTGCCATGAGGGGACTCCACTCCTGTGTGAGGAAAGCTGTGCCATATGTTGCCTCAGTAGGGCTCCATCATGTCAGCAGAACACTTGGTCACACAGTCAACAATTAGCACAAAATGAAGGCTCCCGTCATATCAGCCTGGTCATGGGAGTGTCAACGAAATTATCAGCACAGATCCAACACACATGTGTAGCAAGTTGCACTGACAACACAGATGAGTCCTTCCCCATTGATGCCCAAACTTGCATGTCCAGTGGAGATGGCCACACGGTCAGGGAAGTAGACTAATTGAACAATGGCAAGCACAACAGATGTGCAGGGGTGTAAGCCACAGATGTGATATTGCAAATAAAAGTAGGAAATCCCATTGCCAAATATTGAAAACATGACACCCTCATATGCTGCTAAGGATGACATGGATACACTACAGGATAGGACACATTACCCGTGGACCACATGGGTTCCTGCACAGTAACACTTCATTTTCATGGGACCAAAAATCACCATCACTGCAGCAAGGGCATGGTTAGCATCATCAACATCATGTACATCAGAAGCCAAACCACTAGAGAACAGAAAGTAGCTTTATTCAGCATATGTGGGTTCAAAAGTTAAAGTCCAGAAAAAAAGAAACAAAGGCCAATGGCCAGTCCATTCTGAAAGTCAAAACAGGGTGACAGTGGCAGATGTCACCCTATGCATGCCTGCACTGCTACACACCAGGGACAATCCCCTCGGAGGGGCATACGGGGGGGGCAGGCCAGGCACCGCAGGGACAGGATCAGGGCTCACCAGAAGGAGGTAGGAAAGGGGTGGTGGGTGCTGGAGAGCCACTGACAACTGCAGTGGAGGTGTCTGACATGGTGTGTGCCGGCACAACTGGGGGGCATGACTCAGATGGTGTGGGTGCCGGCACGACTGCAGTGGGCCGTGCAGATGGAGTGGACAAGTTCCCCACTGCAGTGCCCAACTCAGACGGGGTGGTAGTGGACTCCACTGCAGTGCCTACCTCCAGGGGAGGAGAATGGGGTTCAGGTAAGGTGGGCAGGACAGAGGGGGAGGACACCGTCTCCACACCAGTGGCACAGACATGCACAGTGGGGGGTGTGGTGCCGGAAGAGCAAGTGGCAGGGGGAGAAGGCCGGATCATTTTGGGGATGGTGTATCTGTGGGTGGGGGAACCTAGGGCAAGGTGTGGTGGGGGCACCTGTGGAGTGGGGGCCTGAGGGATGGAGGAAGGCGACTTGGTGCTTGAGCTGCAGGGCGGTGGCGGGTCTTGCTCTTCCGGGTCCGGGGGGACTTGGGGATGGGGGCGTCAGTCGGTCTGTGCCTGGGGGAGGGTGTCCGGGGGCGAGGGGCACTCCCCTCCGTGTGGGTGGGCTTCCTCTTCCCCCTGAATGCTGTATCAGCTGGATCGGAGGGGAAGAGGCCCAGGTCACTGAGGAAGACCCGCTGTGTCTTTGGGGTTGCAGGTGAGGCAAGGGAAGGGGCCTTGGAGGGAGAGGTAACTGAGGACTGCGCAGTGCTCGTGGATGCGTGTGTGTGTGCCTGGGCCCCATCCCCTGTGAGTGTGGTTTCAGTCCCCTGACTGTGCGTGCGTGTGCGTCTGGATTTTGGCGTGTGTGTCTGTGTGCTGCCTGTGTCTGTGCTGGTGTGTGCCTGTGCCGGTGTGTGTGTGCTTGGGACAGGTAAGGTGCTGGGGAGTGTGGATGGGGCAGAGGTAGGAGGGGTGAGGGACTGTTGGAGGAGGGACACTGCTGCCGTCAGGGAGGAATCCATGGACCTATTGCCCCTCTGCAGGGCAGACATGCCCGATGAGATGCCCTCCATGAACGACACCAGCTGAGTCAACAGAGTGGTGTGTGCATGGAGGACACTCAGCATCGCTGTCTACCCTACATGGAGCTGGCGAAGGAGGTACACAGACTCCTCACTCAGGGCAGCAGGGGACACAGGGGCAGGGGTGCGGTGCCTGGCACAAAGGAGACACGCTCCCGAACATGGGAGCCTCCACGGACCTCGGGAATGGGAGCCGATGGGAGGGCGGTGGTGGGGGTGGTGGTGGCGGGGACAGCAACACTAGCTGGGGTGTGGTGGCTGCTGACACCCGCCTCCACAAGGGAGTCATCCTCCGAGCTGCTGTGGTCCTCAGCTGAGGTGGATGGTGCTGAGGACTCCTCGGTGTGGCTCCCCTCGCCCTCCGTGCCACTGGGTCCCTCCGACCACTCCTCGGCTGCTGACCCAGTCTGGCTCTGCGGCTCCACCTGGTCCGTAGAGCTGTCCCCTCCTGTGGCCGTGGATGTATCTGCAAACAATAGGGAAACAGACAGACATCAGTCACCTGCACCGAACGCACACACCACAGTAAGTACAGCACATTACAGAGCAAGCCCTGGCATCCTTAGTTGAACATTGCCAAAAGTGCCCAACCAGAGTAGGGGAAGCCAATTATCAGTCTGATGGTCAACCATGGCACTCACATCCCTCCTGGCCTTGCACCCATCTGTCTGGTGTCTGTTGGATGGCAATAC
Source organism: Calotriton arnoldi (assembly GCA_963921515.1). Lineage (NCBI taxonomy): Eukaryota > Metazoa > Chordata > Amphibia > Caudata > Salamandridae > Calotriton > Calotriton arnoldi. The sequence goes on from CAWUFW010000664.1 coordinate 753,061, forward strand.
CCCAGTGTGGACACATGCACCACCTACACAGTAGTTGGACAGTGCAGAGAACACGGTGAAGCATGTGAACATGCACACATCACAACTCTTGCCACTGAGTCAGTACAGGTGTCCGGATAAAGGGATGCCCAGAGTCAATTTTGAAATGCATGTGATGCATACCAGCGACAGACACCATGATGCACCCATGTCCTGATAGTCATTGCCACAATGGTGTGCATGTAGCACATGTCACTCCCCTGCAGGATCACTCATAGGAAGTTTCATGCCATGGCACAGGCATGCCTGCTAAGTCATACATCACTGTCTCCAGTCACATGGGCAGGGCAGCCAGACAACAACAGTCTGCACTGTGTCACAATAGTAGGTCATGGGGAATGCAAGTCCTGGAGCTGAACAAGTGCACATGTACATCCTCCACACACCACATCATCTGAACCCTTATCTGTCCATGTCATACCGATTGGACATATGGGAGATCTGTAACACAACCCTCTGAACCTGAGCACCTCACAATCTGCTGTGAATGGGAAACAGCTGCCTGAACTTCACATTTGCATACCCCAGTCTGCACGGTCAGGTGATCAAACACCTATGTGTCACACAAGTATCGTCTCCTATGGACACATCTCCGGTGGCATGCTGAGCCCCAACCGAGAAACACCCCAGTAGTCCTGACAACGAAGTCACAGCACACTGACACAGAGGCAGACACCTGGGGGGACATATCACTGAGCACAACGTGTCAGCTGATACACGTGAGTGGGAGTACAGAGTGTATTGTATGGCCTGGAGTAGGCATTTTTTTTTTTTTTTTTTAAATTCTTTTTATTGATTTTATCCCAACATGTGACATAATAAATCATCGCATCCAGCAAAATACACATTCAGTGCATACTTGGAAAATGATTCCTTCAATGTCCCCTCCCTCCCTCCCACCCGCCCCTCCCCTACCCACCCCCCTCCTCACCGGTGTGCCTACTACCACTTTTTACGAACAATACATTCCTCTACAATTTACCATATCAACAATTATATACAATCCTTAAAGCATTACAGTGCGTACATTTACGTTTGGGGTCATTATACATTCCGCTAGACTCTTCATGGCCCATGTTCCACACACCTAGGTGGCAGTGGGAGTTCCCTGATCCCCTCCGACCGACCCTTGTTCTGATCCCACCTCCGGGGCCTGCAGTATTGTAACCAAGTCCTCCCAAGCCCTCGCTGCCTCCAGTGCTGTTTCATTATTACTGCGCCAAGCGTGCTGCAGTCTAAGAGTGCCTTCGCTTCGCGCCCATTTCAATAATTCCGCTCTCCATCTCCCCATACTTGGTCCCCCCGCTGACTTCCAATGCATCGTTATCTCTCTTTTGGCCAAAATCAGGCCGAGGTCCAAAAATTTACTTGTGATTTTCGTTTTTTTGTGTGCGGGAACCAATGCAGAATACAAACACCCATATCTAGATCAAGTACGCGCTCAGTCACACTGCTCAACAATTCCAGCACTTCTTCCCAGTAAGTCCCCAAGTTCGCACACCCCCAGAACATATGACGAAAGTCGGCCCCCTCCAAGCCACATCTCGGGCACAAAGCAGTCGCCGTATGGAAGTATTGTTTAAGCTTAGCTGGTGTCAGATACGCTCTGTGCAGAACATAGAATTGCACCAATTGGAATCTGGCATTTCTCGTGCCCTTCCAGGCACGTCTAACCAATTGGGCCCACGTGTTTCCAGGGATTTCCCTGCCAAGGTCCACCTCCCACTTTTCCTGCAACTTGGTCAGCGGGCTTAGATCTTCAGTCAACATACGCCGGTATAGGCACGTAACGGCCTTAAAGGTCCCTGATGCCATCACCACGTATTGACACGTCATGGAGGTCCGCGGTTCCGACAACCCCAGCCCCCAGTGTCGCTGCAGCGCCGAGGCGAGTGCCGCATGCAGCAGGTAGTCCCCGCGCGGGAGATCATATTTGGCCTGCAAGGCCCGGAAGGACAACAAGGTTTCATTTTCATATAAGTCTCCCAAGACTTGTATCCCTAGGTCTTCCCAGTGTGCCAACGCCGACCAGTCCCCGCCATGTGGGAAGGCAGTACACATGCCCAACGGTATCTCCGGGGCGTAAGGGCGGGCAATGCCAGCCCGTTTCTGACTCCGATTCCAACATAATCTTAGCGTCCTCTCTTCCACGGTAAGCGGTTGAAGGCACAACTTCTGGTTCAAAACTATGAAGGACAAGATATATCTCGGGACCCATCGCCCTCCCGGACCATCAGGACCTCTAAACTCTCTAGCTATTGCCTGGGTCAACCACTGCAGCTGCGCCGCCAGATAGTACCCCTCGAAGTCCGGCACTGCCATGCCGCCATCAACCCTGGGACGTATCATCGTGGCCATTGCAACTCGTCGTCTGCCCGTCCCCCAGAGAAAACCCCCAGTCATAGAACGGAGCTGTCGAAAGATAGAACCCGCCACCCAAATCGGCAACGTCCGAAAATAATACAATAAACGTGGGAGCACCACCATCTTCAGGAGGGCCACTCGACCGGCGACCGAGAGCGGTAGAGTGCTCCAAAATGCGAAATTGCCTTTAAGCCCGCGGAGAGCCCGGCCCAAATTACCCTCTAACAAGTCTGCCACAGAGTGATAGATATAAGTGCCTAAGTAAGGCAGACAATATGGTTCCCAGCGAACACCCGCCGCCTGCGGGGGGGTCGCTTCAGTCGGAGTAACTGGGAATAAGCAGGGCTTTGTCCAGTTCACCCGCAGTCCCGAGTATTGCCCAAACGCTGAAAGCAAGTTTCGTGCTCCCGCCAATGCTGCATCCGCGTTTGCGAGAAAGAGCAATAAATCGTCTGCGTAGAGGGAGATATAGTGCATATCTCCACGATGGAGTAAGCCGGAATAATGTTTCCCTAACCGGGCATGGGCAGCCAAAGGTTCAACGGCCAGGGCAAATAGTAGCGGCGAGAGTGGACAACCCTGTCTCGTGCCGCGGCCCACCCGGCAAGCCGGGGAGACCGTCACCCCTGTTCGCACACGCGCCAACGCTGATCTGTAAAGAAGTTCCGTCCACCCCACAAAATCGTCACCTAACCCGAACCCACGAAGGACCCGGTACAAATACGACCACTCCAGGCTATCAAATGCCTTTTCTATATCTACTGAGAGTACCATTGCAGTAGGTGTATCGCTATGATCCTCTCCTAAAATCCGCAAAAGGCGTCGCACATTACTTGCGGTGTCACGCTTCGGGATAAAGCCCGCCTGGTCGACATGGATCAGGTGAGTCATATAGGGGAGGAGCCGGGTCGCCAAAATTCTACTCAATATCTTATAATCGGCAGTCAACATTGATAAAGGACGATAGGCCGTCCTAGCCAATGAATCCCCGCCCGGTTTCAGCAGCGGGACAATGATAGCCTCGCGAGTGGAGGTTGGCAACCGCCCTAAGTCCCAGGCCTCCCGATAAACCGCCTGCAGTTTAGGGGCCAGGAGATCAAGATATACAGAATAAAATTCGATCGGTAGCCCGTCAGCACCTGGGGACTTCTTGCGCGCCATGTGTTTCACCGCGCTGCGTATCTCTCCTTCAGTAACCATCTGCCCCAACATGGCCCGTTGGTCAGCTTCGAGCTGTGGCAGTTGTATTTCAGCTAAGAATTTAGTCAACCCATCGCCCGTACTTTGCAGTTTGCTCTCATAAAGATCCGTGTAGTAGGCCAAGAACATCTTATTAATCCCCTGCTGTGTGTATTCCGGCGTGCCCGCTGGGGAGGTCAAGGCCAATATGGGCGTGCCCCTCGGTATTGGATTAACCAACCACGCCAGGAGGGCGCCCGCTTTATCCCGCTCCGCATGTGCCCTCACCAAATATTCTCTATGATCAAAACAGCGTAACCGTTCCACTTGTTTAGCCACTTCCTCCCGTGCAGCCAACACTTCAGCCTGCGCATCCGGGTTCGCCGGGAGCGCTCTCTCCGCTTGTCGCAGCAGCAGTTCACCCCTTTCTATATCCTGCAACAGTGTCCGTCGCACTCCCGTCGCCTTGGCAATACATAATCCCCGCACCACCACCTTAAATGCGTCCCATTCCAGTGCCAGGTCTGAGGCCGTTCCCGTATTTTCTAGAAAATAATGCTCAATACCCTCTCGCACCCCCGCCCGGAACACCGGGTCCTCCAAAGTCTCCGGACGCAACTGCCAAGTAGGAATTGCCGGCCTTACTCGGGACCACCTCAGGGTCAAAAGCAATGGATTATGGTCCGATATTGTCCTTGTCAGATATTCACTATGGCGAACCATTGCATGTACATCCGGTGAGCACAACACTGCGTCCAACCGCACATGTAAGTTATGTAAAGCAGAATAAAAAGAATAGTCCCGTTCTCCCAGGTGTTGCGCGCGCCAAGTGTCTACGAGCCCCCATTCAGCCTGCCAGTCCCTCCGAAGCTTCGAGAGCTTATGCACGGATGCCTGCGGCAGCGGCGGGTGAGACCTATCCATTTCGGTATCAGCGACTGAATTAAAGTCGCCACCTAACATCAGTGAGCCGGTCAGAAAGGATGTTAACTTCCCTGATAGGCTGGCAAAGAAGGATTTCTGGTCCACATTGGGGGCATACACACTGCACAACGTCACACATCGTCCATCCAATCTGCCCATAACAGCCACAAATCTCCCCTCGGGATCCACCACCCGCTGAAGCGGCTGGAAAGGGACTCCTGCCCTCACCCAAACCAATACTCCCCTGGCATATGCAGAGTACGTAGTATAAAAAAGCTGCCCCCTCCATCGACGCTGCAGCGCCCGGCCCTCTGCCCGGTCTATGTGTGTTTCTTGAAGAAAAGCTATTTGGGCTCCCCTACGCACCAAATATGCATGAACCCTATGGCGTCTCTGCATCGTATGCATCCCCCATACATTCCACGTAATGCATTTAATCTCAGGTGTTGACCCCATTATGTAACAAGATTTTGTTCCGTATCAGCATTCCCCGCAGTGGCACACCGGTGATTCTAACTACCCCAACACCATCCCCCAAACCCACCCCCCACCCGTCCCCAGAACAGGCTCTAAACAGCTAGTACCCATCCAAACTATTCCCGAACAACTCCTCTGATAGCTACCAGAGGTTCACTCTAAGAGCGAATAGAAGGGGGAGCTCAGCACCAGGAGGACCGGCCAGCTGTCTCACTGCAGCCATGCGCCAAACCCCACAATAAGTAAGATTACAGTTCCCCTGGGGCAATCCCCGGACCCCCAAGCGGCCATACTGATCGCCCGTCCCCTCATCTGGGCTCCCGGATCCCCTCCAACCGCGCAAGTTACCCCCTCCCTGAGCCACTGCTCCAGAACCAGCCGGCCCTGCTTACTAGCCACATGAGACATCGCATCTAATCAGGCATCTGCAATCTCGTCCGCTGTTCCTGGGGTAATATGAGGGAGAACAACACTCCCTGCGTCCGTCCCATCAGTGTCTGTCCCTTCTGACCCTCGTTCCGACTCGGTCCCTCCTTTTAGGGTTGCGCCGCTCGCCTGTGATATCTCCGTCACGGCCTGCAATGCTGCAGACCTCTCTCTCTTTGTCTGGGACGTGGAAGGTTTCTGCGAACCAGGCCGCCTTCTCCTGCTTCGCTGTGTCCGGAGCGACCTCGGTGCCACCGTCGTCTGTCCCCCGTTGCCTTTCGTCACGCCTGCTCCTGTGCGGTAGGTTTCCAACCAGCTCCATGCCTCATCCGGGGTGTTGTAGAAGTAGGTGGTGCCATCCAATGTCACTCTCAGGCGTGCTGGGAACATCAGGGAATACTGAATGCTTTCATCCCGGAGCGCTTTCTTGACCGCTAAAAAGAAGATCGTTGGCGCTGCACTTCAAAGGTGTAATCCGGGAACAGCGACACACTCTTGTTGTCCACTTTATATGGGCCAGCGGTGCGTGCTTTATGTAAGAGAAAGTCTTGGTCCTTATAATGCAGCAAGCGGGCCACCACAGGCCTGGGAGGCCTTCCAGGCTGCAACGGTCGGGCAGGTACTCTGTGCGCCCTTTCCAGAGTATAGAATGGTGTCAGGCCCTCCGGGGCCACCTCGGTGCGCAGCCATCGCTCCAGGAAATCCACCATGTTGTCTCCTTCCACTCCTTCGGGAAGGCCTACCACCCGTATGTTGTTCCGTCTATTACGCCCTTCCGCGTCTTCCGCTCGTCTCTCTAGGACCTGAAGCCTGCGAGTGACATCTCCCATCTGCTCGTCCAGTGCCCTCTGTGTAGGCTCCAAGACCCCCAATGTGGTCTCAGTCTGCCTCACCCGGTCTGCCAGCTTCACATGGTCCGCCCGCAGGAGTCCCAGTCCCAATGATACCTGTGCTATGTCCTGCTGGAGTGCTTCTTTCATGTCCGTAATAGCTCGGAGGATCTGGTCCACCTGCTGTTGCTTGAGCCCTTCCGGAGATGAACCAACCGCTCCCTGTGACTTTTGTTCTGCAGTTTCATCCTCCTGCTCAGGGGTTACTCCCCCCTGCTTGCCTCGTGGTTTCCCCATGGCGGGCCAATTATTGTGCTCTCTGGCTTGATCGCACCGCGCAGCTCGTCCTGCAACTCAGCAAGGTAAGGCCCTCCTTCAGACGGAGGTATACGTACACTCAGTTCTCGTGGGCCTTCTCCTGGGTCAGTCTATGCGGGAATAAGGCTCCTAATCGCCCAACGATGGGAAGGGCCAGATCTCCAATGTCTCAGCAAGTGTACCCGGAGTAGTACCCAGCAGGGATCCCCGCTCAAAGGTCCCCCAGCCAGTACCCGCAGACTCTGGGCTCAACCAGCCACCACCCAGTATCCGCAGCCGCTGACACTCGGGGTTGAGGCACTCCACAGGTGGCGATCAATCCAGTCCGGCAACTGCACTCTAGTGTCCCTCCAAATAGCCAGCTGGTCCGTTCTCCAGGCAAGAAGCACTGCCGCTGACCCTGGTCTGGGCCTGCGTCGCTCACGTGGCAGCCGCAGTGAGTTCTAGGGGTCAGCCCCAGAATCAATAGGGCACCGTCCCCGGACTGCCAACGAGCCCCTCCTCTGGGTGGGCAGCAGGGTATCGGCGATCCCGCGCCTCGCTGCGGCCCTCCAGTTCCCCGGATTAGTCTCTGTCTTCGCCCCTAGTTCATGCAGTGGAGTGGGGCCCTCCGTGTGCCGAGCAGCGCTGTCTATGCAGGCCGGGGATCAAGTGGCCGTCGAGCACCCCCTCCAGCCGGGCCCGAGCTCTTCTCGTCCTCGGCAAGCACTCACCGGGTCAGCGCTTCCGCCATCAGCTCCCAGGAACCGGAGCCGCTCGACCGCCACCACCAGGAGCCGATCTAGGCGTCGTAGGACTCGGGCGTCCCACGGCGACTGCTCCCTTCTCTACTGTAACCGGGTGGTCTCCGGGTCGGCCAGGCCCCTCGCCGGTGCAGTCCGCCACACGCGCCCACGATGTGCTACCGGGGTTCTGCGACCCCTCCTGCGGACGCCGTGCACCTTACTCTCGTTGGCGGGGGAGCCCACTATATGGCAGTCCGTCCTCCGGTGCGTGTCGCAGGTCCACTCGCAGTGCCGGCCGCCATTTTAGGCCTTCATCCCCAGAGCCGTGTCTCGGTCGGGGCCTCGGTCCGACGTCAGAGGGGACCGGAGCCCGTTATCGACTGCCGCACTGGCCCCCGCAGTCCGAGGAACCCCCCCGGGGTCACCAGAGCCCTAGAACAGGGCTCCGGTCAGGATAAACGGCGAGGTCGGCGCAGAGCTCACAGCTCACGCGACCGTCTCCATCGGCGTCCAAGCCACGCCCCCATGGCCTGGAGTAGGCATGACTGTCCTGCCCCACTTGAATGAGGGATGAGCCCTGGACAGTAGGCAGGTGGCTAAGTATGTGTGACACACATAATATACACACTCCTGGGGCCCAAACATTGTTCCCACCCGCAGCATGGGTGTGTGCCAGATACCCCAGGCACATGTGGTGGATCAGCTCAGCAATTGGACCACATACAAAGTAACACGCAGATTACATGTCAGAACACAGGCATTGTGTAAGCAATGGACCCACCCATGATGCCCACCACAGAGTTAGGGTAACAAATGCTGTCCCCCACCTTGAGCTAAGCAAAATGGAAGGACACAGTACCCAAGTGACACAATTCCCTGACTGTAAGGGCCACACCTGGGTATCAGATGAGGAGTGGGCAGTGCACCATTGAGGGACATGGGTCCTGGACCACATGACTGATGTACTGTGGAAGTTTAACCAGGCCAGAGGAGGGCACATAGCATGGCAGACAAAGTTGACAATGCAGTCATGGATTCACCCCCTCCTTGCTGCTCTCTGGCCTTCAGCTGCCCATCCAGATCAGGGAAGACCACCGCCAGGATCCTGAGCATGTGGGGGGTCAGGGTCCGGTGTCCGCCCATCCTGCGAGGAGGCGACAGCTTCAGCTGGACCCGTGCGATCCTCCGGGTCCAGCCCCGAAGGTCCTGCCACCTCTTCTGGCAGTTGCGGATCCGGCGCTTGTAGACCCCCACGGATCTCACTGCCCGGACGATGGTCAGCCATATCTGCTGCTTCTGGTGGGCATCAACCTGTGAGGATGACAAAGTGAAAATGCCATTACTACACATTCAACATATCCGTGCATTACACAGTTGGATATACATGTCTCAATCACATGGGCACATGATGTACACAGGCAGTGCAACGATGGCTATGGACAGTTTGCCAGCAGTTACTACATGGTATCATTGCCTGGGAAGTAAAACCTTGTTTAAATGCACTGTCACTGCACTATACCTGTTCAGTGCATGTAACTACACACTATGGGGGTGACAACTACTCAGTGAGCCTGCTAGCCAGTGGCGTGCAGACTGTAAGTCTTGCTAGTCAGACAACATGCACATTTAGTAAGGCAGTGGACAGCACACTCACCTGCTCCCCTGCTTTCCCATACAGCTTGCTGTACTGTGGAAGGAGGCTGTCCAGCAGGGCCTGGTTCTCCTCAGTGCTGAAGGCTGGGGCTCTCTCCACAGTACGTGCCATTGCAGGATCCAGAGGGTGCAGATACAGCAGCAGTGGTGGTGGCAGATGTCGTCCTGGAGCATGTAGTGCAGGCAAGTGAGCTCTCAGGGAAACAGCCAGCATTATATGTGTGCTGCAGAGGCAGATACTGTCCCATGTGTCCAAAGTGATAGGTCCAAGTCGTTTGCATCTTCTGAATCTGGCCAATCCATGGAATTGCACCACTTACACACGCCCACAGCATCCTTCAAAAGTTCAACTTCATGACACCCATGAATTTGCAACATTGTTGTGAGTGACCAACTAAATTCACAGCATCAGACTCGTTAAAGATTTGAAAACACGTCCGTTGCCAGGCCAGGCCAGGCCATAGCCAATGGGTGCGCACCGATCGGTCCATTGCTGTACGACGCGTATTGCGAATACAACGCGTACCCGCTCACATCGTATGCAATGGCCAATGTGTGCGCACCGATCGGTCCATTGCTGTTCAACGCGTATTGCGGATACAACGCGTACCCGCTCACATTGTATGCAATGGCCAATGTGTGCGCACCGATCGGTCCATTGCTGTACAACGCGTACCCGCTCACATCGTATGCAATGGCCAATGTGTGCGCACCGATCGGTCCATTGCTGTTCAACGCGTATTGCGGATACAACGCATACCCGCTCACATCGTATGCAATGGCCAATGTGTGCGCACCGATCAGTCCATTGCTGTTCAACGCGTATTGCGGATACAACGCGTACCCGCTCACATTGTATGCAATGGCCAATGTGTGCGCACCGATCGGTCCATTGCTGTACAACGCGTATTGCGAATACAACGCGTACCCGCTCACATCATATGCAATGGCCAATGTGTGCGCACCGATCGGTCCATTGCTGTTCAACACGTATTGCGGATACAACGCGTACCCGCTCACATTGTATGCAATGGCCAATGTGTGCGCACCGATCGGTCCATTGCTGTACAACACGTACCTGCTCACATTGTATGCAATGGCCAAAGTGTGCGCACCGATCGGTCCATTGCTGTTCAACGCGTATTGTGGATACAACGCGTACCCGCTCACATCGTATGCAATGGCCAATGTGTGTGCACCGATCGGTCCATTGCTGTTCAACGCATATTGCGGATACAACACGTACCCGCTCACATTGTATGCAATGGCCAATGTGTGCGCACCGATCGGTCCATTGCTGTACAATGCGTATTGCGAATACAACGCGTACCCGCTCACATCGTATGCAATGGCCAATGTGTGCGCACTGATCGGTCCATTGCTGTACAACGCGTATTGCAAATACAACGCGTACCCGCTCACATCGTATGCAATGGCCAATGTGTGTGCACCGATCGGTCCATTGCTGTTCAACGCGTATTGCGGATACAACGCGTACACGCTCACATTGTATGCAATGGCCAATGTGAGCGCACCGATCGGTCCATTGCTGTACAACGCGTACCCGCTCACATCGTATGCAATGGCCAATGTGTGCGCACCGATCGGTCCATTGCTGTTCAACGCGTATTGCGGATACAACGCTTACCCGCTCACATTGTATGCAATGGCCAATGTGTGCGCACCGATCGGTCCATTGCTGTTCAACGCGTATTGCAGATACAACGCGTACCCGCTCACATTGTATGCAATGGCCAATGTGTGTGCACCGATCGGTCCATTGCTGTACAACGCGTATTGCGAATACAACGCGTACCCGCTCACATCGTATGCAATGGCCAATGTCTGCGCACTGATCGGTCCATTGCTGTTCAACGCGTATTGCGGATACAATGCGTACCCGCTCACATCGTATGCAATGGCCAATGTGTGCGCACCGATCGGTCCATTGCTGTTCAATGCGTATTGCGGATACAACGCATACCCACTCACATTGTATGCAATGGCCAATGTGTGCGCACTGATCGGTCCATTGCTGTACAACGCGTATTGCGAATACAACGCGTACCCGCTCACATCGTATGCAATGGCCAATGTGTGCGCACCGATCGGTCCATTGCTGTTCAACGCGTATTGCGGATACAACGCGTACCCGCTCACATCGTATGCAATGGCCAATGTGTGCGCACCGATCGGTCCATTGCTGTTCAACGCGTATTGCGGATACAACACGTACCCGCTCACATTGTATGCAATGGCCAATGTGTGCGCACCGATCGGTCCATTACTGTACAACGCGTATTGCGAATACAACGCGTACCCGCTCACATCGTATGCAATGGCCAATGTGTGCGCACTGATCGGTCCATTGCTGTACAACGCGTATTGCGAATACAACGCGTACCCGCTCACATCGTATGCAATGGCCAATGTGTGCGCACCGATCGGTCCATTGCTGTTCAACGTGTATTGCGGATACAACGCGTACCCACTCACATTGTATGCAATGGCCAATGTGTGCGCACCGATCGGTCCATTGCTGTACAACGCGTACCCGCTCACATCATATGCAATGGCCAATGTGTGCGCACCGATCGGTCCATTGCTGTTCAACGCGTATTGCGGATACAACGCGTACCCGCTCACATCGTATGCAATGGCCAATGTGTGCGCACCGATCGGTCCATTGCTGTTCAACGCGTATTGCAGATACAACGCGTACCCGCTCACATTGTATGCAATGGCCAATGTGTGCGCACCGATCGGTCCATTGCTGTACAACGCGTATTGCGAATACAACTCATACCCGCTCACATCGTATGCAATGGCCAATGTGTGCGCACCGATCGGTCCATTGCTGTTCAACGCGTATTGCGGATACAACGCGTACCCGCTCACATCGTATGCAATGGCCAATGTGTGCGGACCGATCGGTCCATTGCTGTTCAACGCGTATTGCGGATACAAAGCGTACCCTTCACATTGTATGCAATGGCCAATGTGTGCACACCGATCGGTCCATTGCTGTACAACGCGTATTGCGAATACAACGCGTACCCGCTCACATCGTATGCAATGGCCAATGTGTGCGCACCGATCGGTCCATTGCTGTTCAATGCGTATTGCGGATACAACGCGTACCCGCTCACATTGTATGCAATGGCCAATGTGTGCGCACCGATCGGTCCATTGCTGTACAACGCGTACCCGCTCACATCGTATGCAATGGCCAATGTGTGCGCACCGATCGGTCCATTGCTGTACAACGCATACCCGCTCACATCGTATGCAATGGCCAATGTGTGCGCACCGATCGGTCCATTGCTGTTCAACGCGTATTGCGGATACAACGCGTACCCGCTTACATCGTATGCAATGGCCAATGTGTGTGCACCGATCGGTCCATTGCTGTACCACGCGTACCCGCTCACATTGTATGCAATGGCCAATGTGTGCGCACCGATCGGTCCATTGCTGTACAACGCGTACCCGCTCACATTGTATGCAATTGCCAATGTGTGCGCACCGATCGGTCCATTGCTGTACAACGCGTCCCTGTACAAGTCACTGGCATATGTCACCATGCCTGTCACAGGTGAACATATGCCAGCCACATATACTTCCCAGGGAGTGAGGGGCACACCTACAACACCACAGCCTGTCCACACTGTATCCTAAGGCATGTAAGGCTGCATTACCTGTTCCGTGTATGGGGGTCAACATGTTGTTTTTTGGGTGGCACTTGGGGGCAGCCACTCCCAGGCTGTGCACGTGTTCATGGTGACAGAATCCTTGGTGTGTTGTGCACATGAACACTGTGGTGTGCAACTGTTCATTTCAGGGCATGTGGCATGGTCACATTTCACGGTTGTGTATGTGTATGTCATGTCACATACCCCCTGAGTCCCATGTGGGACGGTATGTACATCCCAGGGTGACCCATTGCCACAATTGTGATGGCCCTCCACAGTCTGTGTGCATGTTGTGTTTACAATGTCTCTGATTCCATGTGCACAATGGGAGACAGTCTCCACATCCACGTTGTTTGTGGATGGACTTTGTGGATGGATGTTGTGCGTGTGTGTGTCACAGACGTCCATGTCTGTCCTGCAGAGGCAACAGGGACCACTACCTGTGGGGGTCATGGTTGTTTAGCTGTGGTGTATTCATGATGCACCATGTCATGCCAGTGTCCATGTGGCAATACAGGGTCCCTGGGAATCTACCTGTCGATGAGCTGTGATGCCTGGGGCACATCTGTCCTCACATGTCACTGTGGTGTGTGTTTGGAACGTGACAGCAGTAGATGGGTACTGTGACTCAGCCTAATGATATCCCATTGCACAACCTGGGACTTGTTGAGGACACATGTTGAACTGTGATGTTAGATGTTAGCCATGTAGGTGCCATACATGTCCTTACAGAAAGCCACACGCATCATGTACTTGTGTCTCGTAATGATGTTTCATGTGATATTGAGTCTGGTGTATGCCACATATGTGGGGTGACTGACAATCTTTCTTTCCTCACCTATGCACTGCAGGGCACCAGCTGTCCATAGACCATTCCCTGACCTTGCAACGATGGTGGAACGTGACTGCATCCGACGGTACCGCTTCACCAGGCAGCTGATTCAGGATTTGGCAGTGCGCTTGGCCCCACATTTGCAACCTGGCCGGACATACCCTACAGCGCTGACCCCCAAGGTGAAGGTGATGGCAGCCCTACACTTCTTTGCCACCGGTACCTTTCAACAAACTGTGGCGTCTGCTGGTGGGATGTCACAGACCATGTTCAGCCGTGTGCTCCGCGATGTTTTGGAGGCTATGTTGAGATACCTGAACCAGTACATCTATTTCCCTAGACTTCAACAACTCACTGACGTGAAGAGTGACTTCTATGCCCTGGGGAGGATGCCGCATGTCATTGGCTCCATTGATGGGATACATGTGGCTTTGGTACCACCACAGGCCCAACAGCAGGCATACAGGAACCGCAAACACTACCATTCGGTCAATGCACTGGTGGTATGTCTTGCAGATATGAGCATCTCACACGTGTGTGCCCATTTCCCCGGTTCTGCACACGATGCCTACGTGATGAGGAGTAGTCGCATCCCGAGGATGATGTCACAGATGCGGAACCAGCGTGCCTGGCTTGTTGGTGTGTACTGACTTTGTAGCATTGTGTGTGTTCTGCAATGTAGTGTTCCACCCTCTTTTCCAACTCAGCTAATGTGCAATTGTCTGTATGTAGGTGACTCCGGATACCCCAACATGCCGTGGTTGCTGACGCCCCTCAGGAACCCTGTGACACCAGTCCAGATGCGCTACAATGAGGCACATGGTTGGACCAGGAGAGTGATTGAGCGGACATTTGGTCTCCTGAAGAGCCGCTTCCGCTGCCTAGATAAGACAGGATGGGCCCTCCCATATGCCCCAGCAAAGGTGTGCAAGATTGTCATCGTCTGCTGCATGCTACACAACCTGGCAGTGCGGAAGGAGTTGCCTCTCATCCTGGATGACGATGACCAACATCCGCCACCTGTGGAGGCTCCTGGGCTGGACCACAATGCCAGTGATGATGATGATGATGAGGGTGATGTCCGCACACAGCTCATCACCAACTTCTTCAGCTGAATGTGAGTATCCAGGGATGTTATGTCAATGATGTGAGTTTGCATGATATGTGTTGGTGGTGCTCTGGTGCTGTTTGAGTGTGTCCATGTGCTACTTGACTGGATGCGTGCAGCAATGTGTCCTTACAGGTAGTCTGTACTCCACAACAGTGTTGACATGCTAACTTGGTTCTGGGTGGGTATCTTGTGACATGTATTGGGCATGAGTATTGCAGTTCTGTCCTGTTCGTCAGTGCTTTTGACTGTGTGTCATTTCTGTCCTTCACAGGGTACTTTCAGAGTTGTTTGGTCAACTGTGATCCCCCGACACCGTGAATCAACTTCCAGGGTGGTAGCTGTCGTTTCCCTATGGGTGATGTGCGCCACACCCATGGACTTCCTTTCTTCTACACTTGTTGACTGTGTGCCCACTGCCAGGTGGGATTACCTTGCATCTGTAGTGGTTACAACATGTTGCAAATGTGTAATAAACCTGTGCTTCACTTTGTGATGTGCGTTGTCTGTGGTCACACATCTGACTGACATTTACTTACTGCACCAGTGGGCTAGTTAACACAGACTGTGAATAGGTGTTGGGTCTGTGCATTGCACCGTATTTCCTGGCAACATCAGTGTAGGCGATGAGTCAGATGGCCCTGGTGTGTATGTGTTGTGTAGCCCTGGTGGTGTGTCTCCCTCATATGTGTCACGTCGCCATGACTCACATGCCGGTGTTGTACTTGCTGTAGCAGTTAGCATGCACAGTGTCATTTCACAGATCATCGTCTCCACTTCAGATACAACGTTGGAATCAAGTATGGTGTATTAGTGAGTTTATTGACATACATGTGTGAGTATAGTGCACAGGATGGTGGGTGCTGTACATTGTGATTGTAATCCAAAGTTCCTAGATGATTTGGAAGTCCTGATAGCAGAAATGTCCTGAGTAAAGTCCACAGTCATCTGATACATTGGTCCAACTTGAGCTCCCCATGTCATGTGGGAGAGTTGTGTTGCATCCGACAGGGTGAAGAGTTTGCGCACAAAGGTGATTTTCCAGAACAGGTGTTGGCTTCCTGCGGGTTGTGTATGGCCATCAGCCTCTCAGTTGTCCTTCCTCGGACGACCCCTCTTCTTTGGGGGGGGACCCTCAAGTGCAGGCTGATGCGGTGCAGGGGAGTCTCCGCCAGAGTCATCCTCCCTCCCTGTGGCAGTTGCAGTTGTTGCAGCACCAGATGTTGTGGGCACACATGGAGGTGTTGACATGTTGGTGCAAATCTGGCGGAGGCATTGTAATATGTCCCTATGCACCACCGTCTGTTCTTGCAATGTGTCCCACTTGGACTCCATGCGGGACATGTGTAAGTCCAAGCGGGCATGATGGGCAGCCTGCTGCTGTTGAATGTCCCTGAGGATCCCCACTACCTGGCTGAACTCTCGGGTGCTAGTCTGGTACGCATCAGCTATGCGTACCTGTTGTGGGTCATCATGCAGTCCAGACCCCTCTGCAAGCAGCGACCTATGTCTACCTCCCCTCCCACCACCCCTGGCGACACGTGAAGGACCTGCGGTGGCACGCACAGGTGACCCTGGGCCCCCTTGGGGGTTGTTGCTGGTGTTGGTGTCCGTAGCTCCACGTTGGTCCGGGGTCCGTGTGCTGTTGGTGGTGGTGGTCCTTGGTCTGTCCGTGTCGGCACGGGTGGTCTGTGTGTTGGCAGTTGTTGGAGGGGTGGGTGCAGGGGGTGCAGCTGGTGGTCCTGCTGGTGCTGCATGATGACTCACTGCGGAGGTGCAAGGTACATCTTCATCATCCGAGGTGGGCAGAGGCTGTTCCACACCAGTGAGCTCACTGTCCCCCGGAGCCTGGGACAGGTACTCCTCAGCGTCTGCTGCTGTGTCCCCATCATCACCTGTATTTGGAAGAGACACACAATGTATGTAATGTTTCTACAGGCATCAATGGTTCAAACACCTGACAGTTGTGACTGTACCTCTGGATGCGGGCCTGTACATTGCATTGTCCTAAGTTGTCACAGTCAGCTGTTGATATTGGTGTAGCGCATTGTCCTGGCAACATGAAGCATTTCAATGTGAATGTTGAGGTGTGTGCATGGCCAGCATTGGTGGTATTTGGTTGACATCCGGACATCCTTCTCCCTCCAGGCCAGTTATCCCACCATGAAGCATGCCACCCTTGCAGTGGGTGCATGTTGACTCTCAGGATGTCAGTCAGTGATGTCCTGCTGTTGGTTGGTGGCCAGTTCCCATCAGGGCCTTGTGCTCCCCACAACAGAGCACCAGTGTCAGCCATCTTTGAAGTGGCTTTTCACTCCCTGTGAGGTGTGCATGCTTCAGTGTGAGCTTGCTGGGCCATGTGGGGGGGGATGTTGAGCTGTGACTACCACTCCCATCATGCTATTGCCTCCACCCCCCTTCCCAGCATGCCCATACTTCTTTCCTTTTGAGTGTACTTCACTGTGTGTGGGTGTGACAACAATGGCAAGATGGCTGACAGTGGTGTCCTGCTGTTGGTTGGTGGCTAGTTCCCATCATGGCCTTGTGCTCCCCACAACAGAGCACCAGTGTCAGACATCTTTGAAGTGGCTTTTCACTCCCTGTGAGGTGTGCATGCTTCAGTGTGAGCTTGCTGGGCCATGTGGGGGGATGTTGAGCTGTGACTACCACTCCCATCATGCTATTGCCTCCACCCCCCTTCCCAGCATGCCCATACTTCCTTCCTTTTGAGTGTACTTCACTGTGTGTGGGTGTGACAACAATGGCAAGATGGCTGACAGTGGTGTCCTGCTGTTGGTTGGTGGCCAGTTCCCATCAGGGCCTTGTGCTCCCCACAACAGAGCACCAGTGTCAGACATCTTTGAAGTGGCTTTTCACTCCCTGTGAGGTGTGCATGCTTCAGTGTGAGCTTGCTGGCCCATGTGGGGGGGATGTTGAGCTGTGACTACCACTCCCATCATACTATTGCCTCCACCCCCCTTCCCAGCATGCCCATACTTCCTTCCTTTTGAGTGTACTTCACTGTGTGTGGGTGTGACAGCAATGGCAAGATGTCAGTCAGTGGTGTCCTGCTGTTGGTTGGTGGCCAGTTCCCATCAGGGCCTTGTGCTCCCCACAACAGAGCACCAGTGTCAGCCATCTTTGAAGTGGCTTTTCACTCCCTGTGAGGTGTGCATGCTTCAGTGTGAGCTTGCTGGGCCATGTGGGGGGGATGTTGAGCTGTGACTACCACTCCCATCATGCTATTGCCTCCAC
The DNA here is from genome assembly GCA_963921515.1 of Calotriton arnoldi. Classification (NCBI taxonomy): domain Eukaryota; kingdom Metazoa; phylum Chordata; class Amphibia; order Caudata; family Salamandridae; genus Calotriton; species Calotriton arnoldi. The sequence goes on from CAWUFW010000664.1 coordinate 770,883, forward strand.
CCTCCTTCCCAGCATGCCCATACTTCCTTCCTTTTGAGTGTACTTCACTGTGTGTGGGTGTGATAGCAATGGCAAGATGGCTGACAGTGGTGTCCTGCTGTTGGTTGGTGGCCAGTTCCCATCAGGGCCTTGTGCTCCCCACAACAGAGCACCAGTGTCAGACATCTTTGAAGTGGCTTTTCACTCCCTGTGAGGTGTGCATGCTTCAGTGTGAGCTTGCTGGCCCATGTGGGGGGGGATGTTGAGCTGTGACTACCACTCCCATCATGCTATTGCCTCCACCCCCTTTCCCAGCATGCCCATACTTCCTTCCTTTTGAGTGTACTTCACTGTGTGTGGGTGTGATAGCAATGGCAAGATGGCTGACAGTGGTGTCCTGCTGTTGGTTGGTGGCCAGTTCCCATCAGGGCCTTGTGCTCCCCACAACAGAGCACCAGTGTCAGCCATCTTTGAAGTGGCTTTTCACTCCCTGTGAGGTGTGCATGCTTCAGTGTGAGCTTGCTGGGCCATGTGGGGGATGTTGAGCTGTGACTACCACTCCCATCATGCTATTGCCTCCACCCCCTTCCCAGCATGCCCATACTTCCTTCCTTTTGAGTGTACTTCACTGTGTGTGGGTGTGATAGCAATGGCAAGATGGCTGACAGTGGTGTCCTGCTGTTGGTTGGTGGCCAGTTCCCATCAGGGCCTTGTGCTCCCCACAACAGAGCACCAGTGTCAGCCATCTTTGAAGTGGCTTTTCACTCCCTGTGAGGTGTGCATGCTTCAGTGTGAGCTTGCTGGGCCATGTGGGGGGGGGGGATGTTGAGCTGTGACTACCACTCCCATCATGCTATTGCCTCCACCCCCCTTCCCAGCATGCCCATACTTCCTTCCTTTTGAGTGTACTTCACTGTGTGTGGGTGTGACAGCAATGGCAAGATGGCTGATAGTGGTGTCCTGCTGTTGGTTGGTGGCTAGTTCCCATCATGGCCTTGTGCTCCCCACAACAGAGCACCAGTGTCAGACATCTTTGAAGTGGCTTTTCACTCCCTGTGAGGTGTGCATGCTTCAGTGTGAGCTTGCTGGCCCATGTGGGGGGGGGGGATGTTGAGCTGTGACTACCACTCCCATCATGCTATTGCCTCCACCCCCCTTCCCAGCATGCCCATACTTCCTTCCTTTTGAGTGTACTTCACTGTGTGTGGGTGTGACAGCAATGGCAAGATGTCAGTCAGTGGTGTCCTGCTGTTGGTTGGTGGCCAGTTCCCATCAGGGCCTTGTGCTTCCCACAACAGAGCACCAGTGTCAGCCATCTTTGAAGTGGCTTTTCACTCCCTGTGAGGTGCGCATGCTTCAGTGTGAGCTTGCTGGCCCATGTGGGGGGGGATGTTGAGCTGTGACTACCACTCCCATCATGCTATTGCCTCCACCCCCCTTCCCAGCATGCCCATACTTCCTTCCTTCTGACTCTGCTTCCCTGTGGGGTAGTGTGCCTGTGCTGAATGGATGGCTGACAGTGTTGTCCTGGCGTTTGTTTGGCTACAAGTCCCATGTGTGTCACTGTGCTTCCCACAGCATGACCCAGGGTGGTGGTTCTTTGTGGGATAATTAATTTTAGTGTGAGGCAATGCATTTTCCCAGGTGAGTTGTGTGTAGTTTGTGTTAGGGGTGTGTGTGGGAAGAGCTGCTGGTAACTATGGTCATAGCTGTCAGTCCTCCTTCCCACCCAGCCAGATATCCCACCATGGAACGTGCTTCCATTGCAGGGAGTGCAAGTTGTCTTTCAGGATGTCAGTCAGTGGTGTCCTGCTGTTTGTTGGTGCCCAGTTCCCAGTAGGGCCTTGTGCTCCCCACAGCAGTAGCCAGTGTCAGCCATCTTGTCAGTTGTTTTCCACTCCCTGTGATGTGAGCATGGTTCAGAGTGGTGTTGATGGGCGTATTGTGATGGTGGGCAATATCTGTGACTACAACTCCCATGATGCTATTGGCTACACTGACTTGACCAGCATACACAGAATTCCTTCCTTTCTGTGGGATTCCCTGTGTGGTGGTTTTGTAGTGGTGGCTACATATCTGACAGTGTTTGTTGGTTAGATTTGTGCCACTGCCTAACTTTATTTGTTGTAGGGTTTGTACATGTCATGACACAGTTACATATCACTATGAGATGGCATGTATTGTGTTTATCTGACTGACATACACATCTTGGGATGATTCTGGTTTTGTTGCTGTGGATTTGCTAAGGGTGCATGGTTTGACTATCCCCTTGACAGTGATGTGTGTGTATTGTCACACAATATTGGGTATATTGGTTGTGTACTCACCAGGCTCTGGGATGTTTTCTAGTCCATATATGCTCACTGGTGGTAGGATGGCCCGCACCTTCTCCTCCCAGGGCCTGAGGTATACTGGTTTGGCAGGAGGACCACTGCCGGTGTGTTGGCTCAAGATGTAATCCTTCTTCAGTTGGTCCCTGACCCTCCTGCGCACATCATACCACCTGTTCTGGATGTCTTCCTTTGTGCGCAAACATGGTGATTGTGCGTTCACCCTGTCGATGATCCTCGCCCACATCTTGGTTTTCTGCGACATGGGCGTCTGTTGGACCAGTGTACCAAACAGCTGTGGCTCTACCCTGAGGATCTCATCTACCAGGACTTCCAATTCACTATCTAGGAACTTTGGATTCTTCTTGGGGGGCATGGTGATGGGTGGTGGTGGTGAGTGATGTGTGTGTTGGTGTGCAAGTGAGGGTGTGTGAGTGTGTGTTTTGCTGGGTGTATGTGAGGGTGCTATTTGTTGAGGTGCTGATGGTGTGTGGCTTGTGTGATGGATGAGCTGTGAGTGTGTGTGTGGTTGCTGTCTGTTGGTGTTCTGTGCTGGCAGGTAATTTGAATTTGCAAAGGATCATGGTAGGGATTTGTGTCCATTATATGGGTGGAGTTGTGGGTGTGTCTTTGTTCCCTGTTTCCCCCCAGTATTTATTGGCTTTGTAATTGCTTGTTTGGCTTTTTTTTTTTTTTCCCTTTGTAGTTTTTTTGCATGTAGGAGACGTTCTTCTGACCGAGTCGGACCCTGCAGTTGTCTCGTGCGAGCTTCTCTGAGTCGTTCACGCTGTGTTTGTGCTGTTTTATGTGCTGCGTACGCGTCGGTCGCGGTGTATTGGGTTGCTTCGGCTCGCTGTTTTGTATGCGTGTCGGTCGTACGGCTTGAGCTCCGTGCGACTCGGTCGTGTTTTCCACGCGATGCATCGTACTGCGCGGCTCGGAGTTTGCGGGTACGTTTCGTTCGGGTTCCTTCCTGGTGCGTGTTGGTCGGTTCGATTCGCGCGGTTTTCCGGCCGGTTAGCTTTTTTCCGTCCGGTTCGGTTGTTCATATTGTGTTCTGTACGAGTCGTTCGGATTTTGCACGCATTTCATCATACTTTGCGGGTCGGTCAATATTCCGGATCCGAGTCGGTCGATACGTTTTCCGGCCCGAATCGAATCGGCCCCTTTGTGTTGAAATTACTTTTCTTTGCTCTTTTCCTTTTGTTTTTGATCTTCTGTTTCTTTTTATTATCTGAGGATTCCACTGTTTCTTATTCTTTTATGTTTTCCCTTTGGCCCACTTGATGTGCTGTTGCTTGTGTTTTGATTGGGTGATTCCACATCTATTATTTTACTTTCTTTCTTCTCCTCTTTGAATGCTACTGATTCATCACTTTGGTTGTCCTGGATCTTATTGTGCATTTCAAACTTCGAGTTGCTTCATTCTCAGAAAGCTGCCTGCTTTTAGTTTGGTTAATTTTTGCCAGATTGTTATTTATTGTATTATTCATGTTCCTAGTATAGTTGAAACAGCCTCTCTGCGCATCTACTGCTGCAACTAGTAATGTTAGCAGATAACGTGGTAATAATATTAGGAGCCTCATTAGGACCTACTTTCTTAAGATCTCTTTTATTTGAGGTGTTTGACTATTTAGGGTTGATTTTTTGATCGGTGTTTTCAGATGACCTAGTTAAACTGGCTACACAGTTTTCTAGTCATTAGCAGTGATTGAAGTATCTTCCTCATTGTTTGTGTTTACATGGACAATGTTCTTGTTTCTCTTGCCGTCTGTATCATTTCAGGTGATATTGGTATTTTGTTGTTTGGTTTCACATTACTGACTGCTTATAATTTCATACTCACGGTGACTTTTGGAAAATATTGCATCAAGTTGTTAAGTGAGACTTCTGATCTTTCCATTGCCACATTGGCTTTTTTATTTTTTTATCGACAGATCTTGTTTTGTTTTCCAGGTTTTCCGGGTTTATATATTCTTTGGTGTCTCTATTAATAGTTGCCACCAATGAACGGTCAGGTGTGTATCATCAATACTTGCATGAAGCATATCACTGGCTGCTTCCCTACTGTGGACTGCACTGTGCCCTACTACTGCAGCTCATACTGTGTCCCACTGATACATCACTAAACCAAGCTAACAAATAACTAGGGCTAATTAAAATTAAGGGAAAGATAAATTAACAATGTGAACTATGTAAGATTGAACAACAACATTTATTAAGAAAATACAAATATTCACATTTCCAATATAAACAAATACAAGGTAAATAACATATAGAAATGGGGTTATGATTGGGGATCATGGGGGGAGCATGCAACATTGCAGTCACCTATTGCTAGCATTGCAGGGGATGGCTACCCATGAAGCGGGAGGCAAGTCTGCCTGTGTTTGGTGTGACAACAATGGACTTTGGACTGGGGACACAACAAGCAGTGACAGAAAATGGCCAGGAAGGGATCTGACAGTAAGAGGACCCCAGAGAAGCTTTACAAAGGTGCAATGGCTTCAGCTGGGCTTTTGGCTTGAGCTAGACCCGGAGAGACAGAGGCCGCATCTTTGAACTGGAAGATGCGGTCGCTGAGCTCAAAACCACAGTGCGCATGCTTGAAATTACATTTAGCGAGCTTGTAGCATGTGGAGGATGACGAGGGAAGCTCCCACAGTAATAGTCTTGGATTTGTGGGCTTCCTGGAGGGAGCAGAGGGCTCACATCCTAAGGTGTTCCTGGAATGCTGGCCCAAAACCATCCTTCCCATAGATGCAATCTCTCCATGATTCCTAATTCAGTCGGCCCACTATTTACGTAATCCAAAACAAAATGCCTGGTGCTCCTGCAAGACCCTTGATGGCCAGGTCCCTAAACTTTGGAAACCGAGACCTGGTATTAAAAGTGACATGGGAGAAAAAGAATGTGCACTATGAAGCACATATGATTTTGGTATTCCCAGACCGTACCAAATTAGTGCAGAAGCAAAGGGAATCTTTTGATCTCATCAAACATAAGTTGCGTGCCTGGGTCTCAAATCTATGCTCAAGGTTCTAGTACATCTGTAAATCATCTTCCAAAACAAGACACACTTCTTCAAATCTCCATAACAAGCATGGATGTGGGCAGAAGAAAGCCCTAGGGAGATGGATGGCCAGCAAATCAAACAGGAACATGAAATCCCTCCATCTCAAAGAAGTGAGAGACCAAAGGGGCAAATACTCAGATGTAAATGTTGAACCAGATACTGTAAGTCACTTGCAGACAAATATCTCTTTACCAAAGAAACAGCAGACTTGGAGAAAGACTCAGGGAATGGCAGTTGCACTATAGATGATGCCACACTCTCACCAGAGAGAGAGGAATTTCTAGGGTAATATCCCACAGTCGACAAAGGATAAACATGTGTGCCATCTCCTTGCCGGATGCTCTACTAAATTGAGACTAAGGTACTGGGAGAAGGCAGTGGCTAGTGTTGAAACCCAACATTTGATGTGAAATATGGAGGACATAAGAGTACATTTAAATATATTTTGTGCTATGACTCTGCTCTCACCCATACAATGATGGTTTGACAAGGGGGTGATCATTAAATAGGCATATATCCACGATGTGATGCGCCCAAAGAGTTGAGTAGTTTGACTTGATGAGTCATTCTGTTTCTAAGGTTATTTCTTTATTGCATGAGTTGGAGTGTGGTAATAGAGTAGCCACTTTCTGTTCTATGTCCAAGGGGTGATTTCGCTCCAACTTGTTGAATACTGATTCTTCATTTTATGAAGTGTGGAGTGGTGGGTTGGGGCAGTTTTGTGTTCTCATGATTTAGTAGGTTGTAATTTCAGGAGCAGCAACATAATACTCAGAAAGATAAAAACATAGACATGGGGAAAGGACTTTTAATAGTGCTTTGTAAACATCATGATTCAAGTTGGACCACATAGCAGACAAGGAAAAATACACAAATTAAAAGGTTCCGTTAAAACCGATTATAAGCCGTAAAACACTGACTTTTGCCTCATTTTACTTTATTGACACCCTCTGGAGTCAACAGTATAAAAGCAGCCTCTACCTCTAAGCACTTTTCTGCATTGGATGCTCCCACTATGATAGCTGTGGGCCATGGAAAGCCACCTAATATGACCTTGTGACCATCTACAAGGTTTCAAAACCCACAGGACCTACTTCCATTCCTGTTTTGGAAGCATGGATTGTCCTTACATGGCTTCAGTTTACTGTTTACTGCATGTTGCTATGTAGTGGGCAGCAGGTTTACAGCTGAACTCTGAGCATTGACTCAGTGCAGGACAAGTGCACCTCCATGATATCATCCTCATTTATTGAGAACGGGACAGAATTTTTCTTTCTGAAAGCTCAGGTATCAGGATCGTGGCAACAAAGATCACGGTGCACATGGACATTTTCAAAATGAATGTCCTCCAATAAAACACTGCCTCCCAACACTACCGTTGTTAGGTGATAGTGATAGTTTGAAAATTATACCTATAGGAGCCGTATCCCCTCCTACAATAGGATCAAGAACATGTTTAGTGCACATGCACTTGCCCAGAAGGAGTCTGTGCACTGGTTTTGGTGACACTGTGCTGTTTTAATACATATATTAATTCAGAAAATCGATGTGCTGGGATATAAGCTGTACAACGTACAGCTCAGAAACATGAATAGGCAACCACTGATCTGTCCCCTAGAATGTGCTGCAGACATCACTTTTCAGCAAAAAAGAGTTCTTAGACCTACTCTGAGCCTGCACAATGGTATAGAATGTGTTTATAATACAGCCCCAAGATCATCTAGTTCAATTTTAATTCCTAATGGCTTCCTGTCAAAATGATGCTTGTAAGGTGCTGAATCAAGGGTTGTGTCTTGGCAACATCACCCATACAAACCGATGTAACTGCATTTAATGGAAACATATTGAGCTGTAATCATTCTTTCCCCAAGATGGAAAATGCAGCAGAAAAGTGCATACTGCACAGAACACAAAGAAAATGTGCCTTGTGCAATTGTCACACCTTCTCCTCAAGAAGTCAGTTCTCACACTGCTCTCAAATATACAAAAGCTCCTGCACATCCTAGGTAAAAATCATTGCCTCATATCCATGTGCTAGTGTTCAAATGAACACAAAATCAAATAAATATGACCCAACAATTTTGAATAAACTTCATTCACAGACTGAACTGCACAAGCAAATTACAAAAGGCATACTGCAGGTCATGAAGTGTTTGTGCTACCTCGGATACTTCTTTAAGCAGCAGCATAGTTTGCTATCACAAAAGACCCTAGAATTAACAGCACGCATATTCTTTCCTTAAGAGGAATAAGCACAGATCAGACAGTAATAACACACTTATAAGGCCAGTTCTTTCTTGGTGCTTTGAGGGAAAGAACAGAGCAGTGCAACACTGACTTACAGTAACAGAGCAACAAGCACACCACAATATTTATCCTATGTCTTATTTAGAAAGTCTTCACTCGGAAGACATTTGCCATTTTTCTGAAGAAAAAAGGGGCAAATAGACATGTCAATTGTCCACCATTAACCTTTTTATCTGCTACAATCAAATCTTAAGGAGATGCAAATATATATCCATCTATGCACATGATTGTCATGTGGTGGGACAGGACTGCTGGAAAGAGCAATTTGAGAACTGGCTAATTAGCCAGGCAGGGAGATCGGAGAAACAATGAAATGTTACTTGAAAGAGCAGATTTAAGGAAAGGAAGGTAGAATAACTGACAAAAGGATGGACAAGGGAAGGAAAGGAAGGAAATAAAAGAAACATTATTAATAATCACTGGAAAAAAACATCGCTATGATTTTGTTGGAGCAAAATAGAGTAAACTTTGATATCCACTGATCTTCTCAGGGTTTTTTTTAAACATTGGAAAACACTGACACTCCTCACTGGAATTCACAGCAAATAGAAAGTGAAAACGTATTATGTAGTATAGATGGAGAGTTTTCTAATAGGTATTTCAAAGCTAGTGGGATTGAATGAGAAATAAGGCTTGTGCGTCTTGGAATGCCGAATAGCTTCTGAACCAGGAGTTATGAGAAACCCCTGACACCTCTGAGTACCTTCTACTTAATAAGGGTATGATAGCCTCGTGGGATTCATCTGGGAGGCTCTTAAACCTGTAAATAGAAGCAGAGCGTTGGCATTTATCACCCATTTTAAGAGAGCTCAGACTGAAGAACAAAGAAATGCTGAGCAGACAATATTACACCTAGAAACCAGATAAGCAGAATCTGCTACAGAGTTGCCCAGATACGAGATGAAATTGGTGAAATTACAATATGAGAATGTGTACTTGAGTCAAGCACAAAAAGCATGTCTTGATTTTCATGGCAGAGTCCATGGGCAAGGGCACAGGGTGAGTGGGCTGATTTACTGGTTCTGAAAAGGACAAGAAACACCCATGGCAGTGTTAAATATGATCAAATGAGAGTGACAACTAATAGCCACCACATGTGTGATAGCCCAAGAGTTCACACTTCTACAATAAATTCTACCATCAGAGCTCCATGACCAACTTAGATGATTTTCAACATAAAATAACTCAGCTCCCCATAATGGGGATATCAGAGGTGGACAGAGAATCACAGAGCCAAGAAATAATGACTAAAGTCATTGACCTTCTTCAGTCTGGCAAAACTCTATGACCAAATGATTTGCCTATTGAGTATTATAAGGCCAATTTCTACAAACTGGTGATAGAAGCCAAAGAAACCAGCTGCTTCCCGGACCATGCAAGGGAGGTGGGGATCACTGTTATTCTAAAGAATAATAGACCACCTGATAGGTGCAACTCTCATGACCTACCTCTCTACTTAATGCAGAGGACAAAATACTGTCAAAAATACTCATCAACTGCGATCGACACACTTGTGCATGGAGATCCAAAGGGCTTAATGCTGCACAGTTCGACAAGATTTAATGATCAGAGGCTGTTCAATGCCTTGTCTGTGGCACATCAACTGGAGGGGCATGTATCTCCCATCCAAAATGATCTGGAGAGGGCCTTTAACACATTAGTGTTGAATAATCTGTTCTCCATATTGGAGCAAATGCAACTGGACATTTCCTTTATAGCCTACACTCAATCACTCCATAGGAGCCCAGTTGCAAGGGTGCTGATTAAAATCTCACATGGAGCTCAAGAGGGTTGTCCCCTATTACTGCTTCTTTTTCAATGGTGGTGAAGCCACTATTAGAGTATGTGGAGCTATAAAGGGCTTTGAATGGATGGCAGTCTGGTAGATGAGATGTCATACACTTGCAGAACCCTACGAAATCAGTACCGATGGTCATGGAGGTGCTGAATGATTTCCGAGCATAATCCAGCCTTAGGACCAATTGGAACAAGTCCAAAGTACAGCAGATGGGGTGGGGCCTCTGAGGATGGCAGGATAGGTAAATACTCTCTAAACTGGGTAATTGATGGAATAAGTATTTGGGCATTTGCATCTCCAAGACCTGAGAGTAGGTTTGAAAATAATAACATACATGCACAGTTAGAAAAAAGGAAACGAAACACCCTGATTTGGATGCCTTGAGACTTCACTCCTGGGCTGTGTGGTCCTTGTCAAAATGATGTTTTCCCAAGAATACTTTATGTTTTGCTAAATCTCCCATAGAAAATCCCCAAATAATTTTTCCAACAATTCACAAAAATAATCAGGTAATTTCGAAGGAATAGTAGAACACCCAGCATCAGCATGGCAAAATACTGCAAATTCTCCTAGGATCGGAAATTTGGATATGGACGATTTTATCACTTTTCTGGTGATAAATGATTGGATATTTGATAACAAACATGATCCTGGATATGACTCAGCACCGTGAGCTCTGGGTGATGTTGATCCATTGCATTTTCTATGTGTAGGTAAGGTCCCTACAGATATTGCTCCAACAACAAAAACTGTATTGTATTTTGAAGGGACACTAAATATGAACTGCTTAGGGACAGAGCAGATGCTATTTTGGGTGGGTTCACTTATGTCTGAGGATGCTTGAGGATGTGGAGCGAGAAGGGTTCACAGGGTGAAACACTAGAAATATCCACACTGGGTACTTTAATGTTGAATATACTCCTCAAATCATTCAATGACTTACAGAAGGAGTTCAGTCTATTATAGACTCGGTTCTACAGATAGCTCCAAGTCCGGCACAAATTTGATTACAAATGCAGAAATTTCTGAATTTAGCCCATTGGAAGCCGGGCTCGCCAACACTTCAAACCCATTAAGAAAATAAGTCAAACATACAGAACATTAGTTACTTACAAACCAGATACATTCTCATAAATATTAAGGAAATGGGAAAATGATTTGGGCCAGATTGAGGACAATCAATGGCAAAATACTCTCAAGGTCCCTAAGGAAAAACCTGTTGCAGCCCAACAGAATTTAAAATTCTTCATCAAGTACATTGTACAAGGAGAAATTATGAAGAATCGCGCAGGAAATTAAGCCTACATGTCTGAGGGTCAGTAAAGAGAGAGGAGGCTTTTTTACAGCTAATATAGGGTACAGAATGCTGCATAGGTATTTGCATGCCATAGCCAGAGCCATATCTGAGATAACACAAGTGAACATAGTTCTCTGAGCTAAATGGGCCTTTCTGAAAATTGTGAAAGAATAGGGACCTGAAGATTCATTACATTTTATTTTGGGGCTCGGTCTGTAGATTGCCAAATGAGACATTGCTTAAACATATAGAGCGTCACATGTACCCATTGGGAAAAATGGAAGGCAGGCCTCAACAGATATAGAGATGTAGATAACAAATTTGTTAGGACAGTGGATGACCCTCTAAATACAATACAATATGGGCCAACTAGTCAGAATACTAATTTGACGATGACACTGATGTGTGACTTCGATGTGCTGTTATGATAATGATAACATGTACATTGCTGCTTGATGTGATGGACATCCCATGCAATAACCTAATAGGGTCTGCTGGTCCAGATGTTCTTATGGTCCACTGTATTGTCGGAAATACCATTAATGTTTGTGTCATCAGCAAAATAATAATCTGCTCAGTTGGCCCAAATTCTATTTTGCCATTTGAAATAGTGCTTGTGGCTTGCAATGACAAAAGAGACTGAAGATTATATGAAAACTATGCTTGTTTGAGCATAATCAATATCTTCTATTATGAATCCAGATAGGCCATCGATACAATTTCAGTTTCCATCACTAAATAAAACCTATTATATACATTTGATCCAATCCTAACAGATACTCATAAACATACATCTGCTGTTCGACAGCCTTACTTGGGTGCATATTTTCAAATTTGTGGGGGATAGTGAACTTTCTCCATTAACCTAAAATATTTAAGTTCCATTCTAGAGAAAGTCAGGAGGCTACTGGTCTATTATCCCCCTATGAGCTATATAATAAATGGGAACTTGCAATCCCTGTCTGAAAGCCCATCTCTAATTTCCTTATTACAGATGAGCTGTGGTTTCTCTAGTCACCTATAAAAATGAAATGACGTAGCTGCTCAACAGTAATAATTTATGACAGTTGAGTTGTGATGTCATAATAATTCTATGGCATAATATCAAGAAAAATATTATCACCAAACAAAAATATTGTTAAAAAATATTGAGCGCAAATATCGCCATCCTATACATAAAACATGAGATACAAATATTGACTAAAAAATGTAGTTGTAAAAATATTTACAATACATCAATATCGAAAACAATAATAAAGAAACACTAAATATAATCAACACAATAAAAGATAAGATACATTACAAAAACCAGGATTTCTTACTGCATGAAAATGAAAATAACAAAACAATAATTTGCTATTCAACTAACAATTTATTAATCCTAGCACAATGCAACACAAGAATGATTGACAGGACTTTTAAATGGTCCCACAAAAATGTACTGAATTATATGATATACATGAACACTCAGTAATACAAGGGTGCTACTACAACTACTTCAACCAAATTGTATGGAGGACCTACAAAAATCTCCACTTAGTATAGATCATGCCACAAATGCAGAATTTACATATGAAGTAAAAAATAAATTGCATTCGCCTATGTACCTGTCACAGAAATAAATAAACATGACATGTTTATAGAATCTCCATACTAACAAAAACAATTTTACAAATCCGTATCATCAATGCACTATTTTGAAGATGATTGAGTTGGCTGGCTGCATTGATCAAGATCCAGACGCCATCCCAAATTTCACATTCCATTGTGGAATGTCTGAGACAGTACCATTTCTCAAGAAACAATGCAGACGAACAATGGCACAATTCCTTCCAAGGAACACTTGGAAGAAGCCACCCAATACGCTACGGATTTCTAGAAATGCTAAAAAAATATACAAAGCTGACAAGAACTAGGACTAGAAGTGAAACCAAAAATATCCAAACAAGCTAAACAAATGCATGAAATGCTAGCAAGCAAAATGTGAATATTTGCTAAAAAAACATGTCCTACCCACTCTTGAAACAATAGCCAGAACACCACTGTAAAAAAATCACTAGATATCAAAACAAAATTACACCTGACAAAACATTAAACAACAAAAATCTATCAAATAGTATAAATAATGAATTGTTAGATAATTTGAAATAATTGTTATCACAGAAATATATTATAAAATACATTTCAGAATAATACAGAACATTATAATAAATATTGCTTTTTTAAATACTTTCTCCAAATGACAAAGCTAACATACAATAATATAAAGAAAACATAGATCCATAACAATACATAATATAACACAATATTATTACACATAATTGCAATGTGGAAAAATATGAACTAACACAATACAATAAATAATTCCCACTCAAAAGAAATAATATACAAATAGACGTACTCATGATTTTCTACCAAAGTCAATAGTCTATCCAAGAAAACATATAATCCATCAAAAATGTGTACAAAATAGAGCCCAAAAAATGCAACTATACAAATAAAAATATAGTCCATCTAGAACAACCAAATTAAATCCAGGGAAGCCGCCATCCAAATGCCCAAAAAATATTAAAAAGACAATAGCGTCTCTAGGAATGCTGCACTAAACAAGAAAAAGAAAAAGAAATAGTTGAATGAAATAACACTATTCTTCCTTGTAAATATAGAAATAAATGAACCCACCATCCAAAAACTGAGATTTGACTCAATAAACACACCTCTGAAAGAAAATCCATACCTCACATAAATACTAACACACAAGTCAAAATACCTAAAATAGTGTACAGTATAGCATACTTTCTTGCAATAAAAATACATAAGCAATCAAATAAAATTATTCATTGTGCAAGCACCTTAAACTACTATGTAAAATTCCAATGCTATTTATACTCTAAAAACACATAAGCATATACATACTAACCTTACTAAAAAATCTACCACCTCCTCCCAGACATACTAACTATAGAAAATAAATTAAAATGAAACGTACTTTTACAGGAGAACATCAACGAGGAACAACTTACCTGCAAAGTTGCCAACATCCAAAAAAGATGAAAGCGACATACAAAATAAAGCAAGGTGTATAAAAGTAACAGAAAGTGGAAATTAAAAAAGTCTTTCATACTATACTAACCAATGCAATAAATAAATGCAACTAAAGAATACATTAAAAAATGCAAAAATTTTGAAAACCAAATTTAAATATATCTAAAAGCTGTTTGTAAAATCTCATATAAAAATAAAATACATGAAAATTAATTCATGCTTTTATTCATTTATGTATAATAAGTGTGGAGTTCTACTAAACATAATACAATTAGTTTTAACTCCAAAGTAACCCTCTTAACCAAATTAGAAACCATTTTTGTGAGTTAGGCTAACTATTCCCACTCTAAACTTAATCAAATTAGAGTTACTGTTGGACTTTGAGAGTTTAGATGTACTATTGCTACTCTAAATTTAAAAACATTGGGAAAGTGTTGGACTTGGGATGGGGATATATTTACTGTTCCCACTTGAAATTTAACTACATTGGGGAAAGTGTTACACTTTGGGGAAGTTAGATTATTGTTGCAGGAGGTTACATTTATTATTCCCACTTCATAATTGACCACATAGGGAAAGTGCTAAAGTTTGGATAAGCAAGATTTACTATTCCCACTCCAAACATAACCACATTGGGGAAAGTATTGCTCCTTGGGAAACTTTCATTTACCATTCCCACTCCAAACTTAATCACATTGTGGAAAGTGCTTTGGCGGGCTTAGATTCTTTGTATTCTGATGTCACACTTTCACATTGGTGAAAGTCATGGATTTTAAAGATAGATCAAATTTACTATTAAATCTCAAAACTTAAACTAATTTCTTACCAATAAGAACAGTTGACAGGAATATACTTATTAAACACATTACATAAAAAACTAAATAAGTTACATCAACAGAAATAAATTTCCAAGTATAAATTACTATTTTATAATAATGATGGTGATCTTGTCATATTTTATTATTTATTATGTTTTATGGATTGCATTCACTTTTATTATCATTATTTAATGTTTGAATAAAGATAATTTTGAATGTTTGAATAAAATACTCTCTTCCATACGTTAAAAGGATATTGCAAGTCAAATTCGGCCTTATTCTTCTTTATGGTCACACAACTCCTTGGGGATAATTATTATGTGACACAAAAATTCCAGGGTTCCTGGACTGCTGTCTGCTACAGAGGGCGCTGCATGGATTTTCCATGAATCTGCTATCAGTTTCTGTGCAGGTTACATCATGGATGAATGTGTCCCTCCCATCCTATGCCCACAAGGCTTAGTGGACTTCTTACTTTGACATGGCTGTCAACATGTTTCATCTCTTTTTCATGTGTTCATCATGTTTATCTATTTCAGACTTGGTGATTTTTATTGAATTTGCTCTCCCTTGGTACGACTTTCTAGCATTCTGTCATTTGACTGAAAATTTGTAGCACGTTCCCAGTGGTTAATATCCAAGTCTGTCTCTCTTTGGGTGGTGCTTCTCTGTCAATATCATCCTAACATGTTTTATGTGTACCTGTGGCTATGGGCACAGATTGACATGCAAGTGGCTTCCCCAGGTGAAGTCCTGTGGAGCACTCTGCCCATTGCCAGGTTATCAACACAGTTTTAAGTGTGAACATATCCAGTGGTGGTTGTGAGCATATACATTGGCGGCTATCAATATAAAAATATGATGGGGTGCATTGGCCCTAAACTCACCAGTACTGCTCCTGCCAGTGCAGCACTTCTATCCCCGATTGTGCCCACAACCAGGAAAGGGAAGAACTTCCTTCCTGTTTGTGGAACGCAAATCCAACCAATCCTGGAGCTGCTCTCATGCTGTGAGCAGCTCCAGGTTTGGTGGGAGCAGGCTAATGAAGCACTCATTTTGATGCTGGGAGCCTGTGCCAGCAATCCCCTGGCTGTTTCAAAGGCAGGGGATTGCTGGGTCTACAGTGCGTATGTCGGGCTGGCCGTATCAAGAGAGCCTGCCAACCTGACTTGCGCACTGCAGGGGCAGCTGTAATCCTACAATGCAGGATTCCGCCCCGCCCCTGGCCCTCACATTTGCGCGAACTGGTAGAAAATAAAATGGTATGTCAATAAAATGTCATTGCCATGCCAATTAATGTATTTGTGTGTGCCTGCTGCACTGGAGCAGGGGGGGCAACGCTCCTCCGCTCTTTAGGAGGAGCCATCCCTGACCATATCTCTTTAGTAAAGATGAGTATTTTGGGTATGGTGGATTTAGAAACCATTTCATCTCACACCTGCCTGTTATGGTAATAGTCAGTTATGGGTCAGTGAGCATGGTACTGGAGCACCTTATTGGTAGTTTTCTGTCTTGTTTGTCAGTCATTTCAACATGTGACATTTTCAGGTGTTGAAGCATTGCTTTAAGTTGCGTACATCTGATTGCTGAGAGCCCTCAGGTGGGCTCTAAGTAGTTGGGTCAGAGAATATAAGCATGTGCAGTGGGGCTGGCTGTAGCATTGCTTGTGGTACTTTATCTGGTTATAACTTGGATTTCTGTGTTGTGGTTTCTAACACTGATATGTATACACTGCAATGGGGTCAAATTTGAATGATGGGTTAGGTGTTCAGAACTTCCCTCATACCTTTATTATCAAAGGAAATGTGGCATGGGCACTGGGTATGTGGCTTTCTCCTTATATTCCAGTCTGTGCATACTGTTTCTGTTATTGTTCTTATTGTTTGTGTGTGCCTCCAAACATATGTTTCATTTCACCTCTGGTATTTCATACTGCATAGTGCTTATAAAGTGCTGACACCATTATGTTCCCAGGTGCTTGTGGTAGCCTCAGGAATAAGACAGCTACTCAAATAGCAAACATAGGAAATTGGGTTATTAGTTGAGAGAGGTGAGAGCCCCACTCAACTACTAAACATAATCCTTGTGAACCACAAAAATCACTAAATAATCCTGTGCTTAGCCCTCTGGTATCCTGGCACAAAAGCAATCAGGCTTAACTTAGAGGCAATGTGGAAAATATTTATGCGGCACTCAAACAGCAATAAAACAAAACTCAAGAAAAATCCCAAACCAAAGTAGAAAAATAGAGTACACTTTAAAACATAAAATGGCACAGAAACTACAAAAATCCACAAAGTAGAACAGGAGATAGTAATTTTTAAAGTTGCAGGTAGAAATAGCACCAATAAGCATGCAGGACCGGTCATTGTTATCTGGTTATGCTGGAATGTCAAAGTCAAAAGTTCATGCCGACAGCGATGGAGTGCGGGTTGGATACCGGGGCCAGTTTAGTCCCGGTGGAAAGTGTACCTTCTCACACAGTCCAGTTCCACACAAGAAGCCGCAGCCAGAGCTTTGCAACGGGCAGGTTGCTGTTGGAGCTTCGCATTGGCGGGATATGCAGGAGGTCATTGCTGGCATGCAGAGCAGGTTGCCACTGGATCTTTGCATTTGCGGAAGATGCGGGCATTCATTCACGGTTGAGAAGAACCCAAAACATCTGAATTTTCCCCTGTGATCCAGTTCTTGCTCATTGCAGTGTAGAGGAGTAACCTTTGACACCAGTCAAGGGTCCAGGGCCTTGGACCTTAGACGGCACTTCTTGGGAATCAGGACACACTCCAGCAGAGGCCAGCAGTAGGGCACCGGCAGGTCCAGTTGGTGCTGGTCAGCTGGGCAATTGCAAAGGAGGCCTCTGGAAGCATGTTGTATCCCTGTAGCTCAAACAGGAAGTCATCCAACTGACCTTTGGAGTCACATCTGGGGACCCTGGACTCAAGGCAATCCGGTACAGTTTTCCTTCTTCAGACAGCAGGACAATCCTTCTTCTGAATCTTCCACAGGTCCAGAAGTGTTCTGATGAGAGGTTCTCAGAGTGCCACTTTTATACTGTGTGTGAGGGTTCCTCTCTTCTATTAACCCTAAACTGGTTGTGTTCAGTTCTGCCCTTTAACCTGGGTTCGGCTCCAAACTGTCTACTGTGAGAAAGGGCAGAGAGGACCAGGTGTGAGCTGTATTTGCTAGTGACAGGGCAGGCAGATTCATAAGTGAGGCATACTTTGAACCTCAGGATGGGCTGAGTCCAACACCTCAGGTCATCCTGCTAGATGACAGACCTGATGGCAGAGCCAGTGGTGAGTTCACCAGCTGGTCTGTCAGCCTTCTGCCACTCTAGAAAGGGAGACTAACGAGGAGAGTAGACAGGGCTTCCTCCATATTTAGGTGAAAGTCTTGTTCCCATCCTGCTTTGAAAGCATTGCCAATATTCATTGGTCAATTGGTTATTTGTGATCATGCTTTGGATATTATTTATTTGTGTCAAGAGTAGGGTTTCCGATAATGTTTTATTCTATTTTAATTTTTTTCTTGTCTGCACTCTGGGTTTTTCCAAATCTTTTTAACCATTATTATTCTAATTCATTTTTTTAATTCCCTTCCTCTGCAATTCAAACCTTGAACTTGCCCAGTCTACCATAAAAGACCTCACAGCTATCTTAAGGCGCCTTAGTCTGCCTTCGGCTGAGACAAACTAGGTCGAGGGGCAGTGGCAGCTTCAGTTAGATTAATAAGCACTGACTCTCACGTCCCCCAGAACACCTCAGCCAGTTGGTTACATTCGTTTTTTTAGATCAATTGAACATTTCAATTTTTCTTGAGAGCTTTAATCACATTTTTGAGAATAATTCCTATACTTAAAAAACTCCTAAATACCAGCTTTTTTTGTTTTTCCTAGGCCTTAATTTTGCCACTTTTATCACTGGGAAACCACTACACCAGTGAAAAAAATTCAATTGTGGAATACAAGTGAATTGCAAAGACATACAGGGACATTTTAATCTTTAATGTTTATGTGCTGGTATCTACCTTTACTGATTGCTAGCAGAGATGTATGTCATGGTAGAACTACACATTTAAATAAGAGTGTACAGGTGAAGGATTGATTAATGTAGAGATTACTTTTGTTTTCAGGAAGGACAATGCGTTTCTAAGTTGTATGCAATTTAAAAGAACGATAGAAACATGAAATCTGCTTAAATAAATTTGTCATAGCAACATTGTCGTACATTAAAATAGACATGTATCTAGTGTATTTGTTTCTGGATGAATTTTACGATTGACATAATGTTCATATTATTGTTACAGAATGTGTTCCGCTTCAGTGAGCATGGAGCAATATTCACTGCAATTTTGATTCAGAAAAGATACATTTTCAGTGTCAGTTTTCAAATGGAGCGAGATGCACATGAGAAGAAAGTGCAGAAAAACGAATGCATGCCAGAAAGTCAATAACAAGCCGAGTCCAATATTCTCAACATGCTCTTTGTATCTTTTGCGTTTTACTGCTTTTTTTTTTCTTTTTTGTGAAAATCTGACAGACACGGTGTAAATTTCCTTTTCAAAATGATCAAAGGTGTCACATTCATCAGCAGCGCTAGATAGGCAACCATGGCCTTTTCCACATGTTCAAATTCTCCAAATTAAAAACGCAGCTGCGGCGACAGATAACCGGACTCAAAGAGCCGGACAGAGGAAATATTCATAGTTTTTAGATAATTGGCACGGTCTTCGTCCCGATATCTCGAAGGGTGTTTTTCCACGCTGAGGACACATTATTGTTTCCCATTTTTAACCCATTTAGAATTCACTGGAATGAAAATGGCTTTTGACTGATTATCAGGCAGGGTTAGGAACATTTGTGCCTCGCGCTGCTCTGAGGGAAAATCTTGAGGCGCCTCGTGCTCTCCAAGGCCTTTGACAACCCGAGTGTATAATGCAATCTCCTATAAGCAGAAGAGGTCACCTCGAGGCACCTATCAACATATGTTGAATCACAAGAGACCGAATAATGTAATGCACTTTCATTTCTCTGGCACTGAGGTGTCTGGCCAGGGAAGGCTTCATTTGTTTTCTTCTCCCGCCTGATGGATTCTGACACTGGGGAGTTGGCAGGTGAGGCGCTATTATGTTTATAAGAGTTTCTCTTGAGCAGTGAAACAAAACTGTATTGATCTCGTCTGACTTCTAATTTAAGCAGCGGTTGAAGGTTTAGGCCACAGACGGTAGAATGAAGCATTTTTTCAAACAGCACATGAACTGGAAATGTGCAGGCACTGAAATACATACTTTGATGTGCTCATGTGTTTCTGAGTAAGCAATAACTACAGTAACATCCTTTACTCGTTTTAGACGAGTGTAGTGCTGCATTGCGAATGTTTTGAACATATAATTTTCAGTTTAATATAATTATTTCAATTGGTATGTCAGACGTGTGTGCAAAACTGACATTAGAATGGCCATTGGTATGGACTTTACAGAAAATTCAAGGCAAGCAAGCAGCTGGTTGCCTTTGTGTTTTTTGTTTATATACAAGGAAATTTGACACCTTCACAAAACTATACAATTTCTGTAACACATTTCATAGAATAATTCATCATAGTGTGTGCCGCTAGAATTTCATTATTAATGGCTCATGGCTAGCCAGGCACTGTAAATCATATGCGGCACAGCTGGAGTCGTCTTTCAATCTTTTCCAGGAGAAATGTTTCATCAGAACAAATGTAACTGCATCATTTCGCTAATGTTGCCCTTTTTCTGTAGTGCTCCCCGGTTGTGTTCCAGAGTGCTGATGTGCGCTTGTGTGGATGTGCACGAGCCCTGTGGGTGGCTGGAGCTAACCTCAGTGAATTATTTGATTCATTTCTGATTCCAGTTTTCGTAACATACCACATATCCATAGCGGACTGCATGCGATTTATTTTGTTTTACAGTTTTCGCAGGTTGTGTGCCTGTTGCCATTGTGCGAATCATGACCCTTTCCATTGGCGGGGACTTCGGGGCAGGTTTTCAAAAAAGTCACACACCTTAGCGCCATAACGCTAGGGTGCGTGCACAAGTCTAGCATAGGTTTTGTACAGGAAGTGTACCCATCCTGTACAAAATAGTATGCCTAGAAAAGTTTAAACACTCATGCAAAGTTGGAAAAGAAAGGAGAAATAAAAACATTTATCCTGTTAACGCCTCCTTTGAAGAGGCGTTAACTTTGGCGATAAACCCTGTCTACAATTGTTTGTAGATAGGGTTTTGCATCAAAAGGCATGGGTGGTAGCATGGGAACGACCATGTACTACCCATGTAACTCCCCCTTAGTGCTAAGTAATGCAAAGCAGTGCTTTGCAGTGCTTTCTGCTACTTTTAGGGTGCTTACCAGTGCAAAATGTGAAAGTAAATTCCCCAAAAACCCATTTTGTGCTGTTAGCGTCACTTTTGTGACGCTAACCCAGCACTAAATGTTTGAAAATGTACTCCCTAGTGTCATTTTCCCCTTTGTCAAGCCTGCCATTGCAGGCCTTTGTGTGCGTAACTGCACTTATGCTCAGGTTGGCCTTTCTAAACCACTGGCCAATCCTGAAGGCACCTTTCACTACCACTGGGGCCCACCTGGGGTAAGTCTTAAGGGGGGAAGCCAGTGGTAGGTGAAAGGCAGGGCAGGTACACATGTGTGTTCCCTGACCAGGTTGTGAAGAATACCCATGTATGTTTTCACTACCCATGAGGTTTGCTCTTCCCATAGATTAACATGGGGGATGGCTGAGATTACTTCAAGCTGCAATAGTGGTTTACAGTGGAGCAGCCTCATAATGGTTCCTATCATTCAATTCACAATGACAAACCCTCTCCTGTGTTAAAGACAAAATTGTCATTAATAGCTTAGAAATGTGTCTTATAGTTTGACTCTAGTCCACACTGGAGGCTGGGGGAGCACATCTGTGTGTTTCCCAGAGACAGCTTGAAACATTGGGCATGCAACTGGAATGACAGACCTCTGCCATTTGAGGGCCTGGCTGGATAGATTAGAGGGAAGGTTTTGACACTTGGGCAGAATATGGCCCCACTAAAAATTGAGATCTGCATTCCACGGCCCCATGTCAGACAGGACTGAAATTTAGGGGAGACATCTGAAGTTCAAAGGGAAACCCTCTGAACCACCCTCAACTTCAAAGGCACACTACAGTACTACTGGTAAAATACTTCAGCAGGGGAGAGATACACTGGTAGGGACATGGTACCGGAGATCCTGGAACTGTGAGGTGTACACTGCCAGCGGAATCTGTTGTGCACAAGGAGGATTACTGCCATCGGAAGGGACGGTGCACCCTTCCTGAATAGATCCTGGCCTGGGCTGACTACCTGCTGCTGTATGGCACCCTTAAGTGTGCTCTCCAAGGGCTTGTTGGCTTGCCCCCTGTTCTTGTGGAGGTCTCAGGGACATCAACGCCTCCTGTGAGGGACCCACACCATCTACCTGTAACACCTGGAGAGCTGTGCCCTCTCAGTATTTTATCTGCAGACCCGATTGCTTGGTGCGGAGCCCCAAAAGTACTGCCTGCATCTAAGGAGTGGGGCTCCTGCATCGTGGGGACTCAACACACATAAGCGTCTTGCTCGTAGTGAGCGGATTCACAAGTTGCTCGACTTAGCATGGCCCACTTCGTCGTTTGTGCCTCATCTCTCTGACGCGACATGTCAACTGCATGCTCATTGCATGCGGTGTGCAATTCACAGGTTGCGACCCACGGAGATGAGGTCCTACCCGTAGTAGTGCCTCATTCTACCTAGTGTGACACTGGTGAACTTGCACCTGTGTGGGTGACCGGAATTGTCTGGTGCAACTCAGATCAATGCACACCAGAGATGTGCCTTATTTCCAGGGAGGTACGGACTTTGCAACTCTTCGTTGTGTGTGACCAGAATTGTCTGGTGCAACTCAGCTCAACGTGCACCAGACGTTGTGCCTCATTTCCAGGGAGGTACAGAATTAGCAACTTTTTATTGTGTGTGACCAGAACTGGCTGGTGTGACTCATACCAATGCGCACCAGATGTTGTGCCTCATTTCCAGGGAGGAGCGGATTCTTGTTCCGGGGTGCCCGGATTGCCTGAGCGCTAATGTGATCGACATGTGTCTGACGGGCTGCCTCCTTCTTCCAAGAGGCTCCCCTGCTTCATTCCCCATTCATCGATTGCTCCTTTTTGTGCCCTCAGTGCGGCGAACCAACTGCCCTCTTCTCGCCCAGCCCGACGACTTGGTGTTGACAGGTAGTATGGCCTGGATCGTGCTTGTGTGGTGAAAGTAATTGACTGGGTTAAAGAACGCTCCTGAGAGTGATCGGAAGTGGGTCAAGAGACTGCATGACGCCCCCTGTGCTTCGTAGAACTGGACTGGTGCCAGAAGGCACAGTGCGGAATCCTTTGATTGAACGACTATTGCCCTCAGTCTGCTTCTGCTCCGCATACCATGGGTGGACATCCTGAGTAGAGGACAAACCCATATTTGTCAACTGCCACCTAATTAGTCCTGCTGCCTACCACCACCTTCTTTCCTGGGAACCTGACAAAGTGAGCATATGGCCGCGATTGGCCTAGTATCAGGGGGAAGGTTTTCTTTATCTCCAGCCTGTGACTGTAGGGTAGTCAGCATTAACTGAATGCTGGAGGAGGACTTGGGGCCGCGGGGTCTGCATGCGCATTCTCAACTGACCTGCCGGATATTAGTTGCACCGCATTATGGTGCTGTGTGGGTGTGTGTGCGAGTGCGATCCATACGGACCTGCCTGATATCCGTGGCACTGCGCATCTAAGTGAGTGTGTGGGAGTGACTGGCTGTGATTAATTACACCGCACGGTGGTGTTGATTTACATGTTGATTCCTTGCCAAAAGAGTACTACATTTGACATTGGCTTTTACTCCTGTGGCCTTGGATCACAGTGCAGTTTAAAGGTGTGGTAGTTATCTGTGTGTACACATTTCTGAAATCATTTTGATCTGGGGAGCACCGTATAACTGCGTGTTATTGAATTATGATAATTGTCAGGGTGGGCTTAGTTCTGACAACGTTCCACATCACATAAGGGTGGTGGGGGGTGTAAAGTAGGATGTTTCCCAAGTGTGCATATTACTGATTTCATTTTAACACGGTTGGGCCTAGTACTCATATTGATATGTCTGAATGTGATTTATGCCCAGAAATGCATGATGTTCATGTTGTGTTAGTCAATGTGTGTGTTGAATACAAACTTTATTTACATACACCGCGTATGAAGTCTCTTTTGTGACGCTCATTGTATGTATTGTGTGAGAGTGCTGTGCCAATGCTTTACACATTGCCTCTTTGATAAGCCTGACTGCTCAGTGCCAAGCTACCCAAGGGTGAGCCAGGTTATACAGTGAGTATAATCACCCACCCTTGACGGGGGTGGTAGGCTCTGCCTGGCTAGGGCTTCGACTCAGCCAACCAGAAAGTGCCAGTTCCAACAGTGATTAAACATAAATGAAGGGCTACTGTTATGGTCTTATACAGTACTGCCAAGATAGCAGCCATATTATAACATGGTACAAAGCAATGCAGAAAACAGAAATAGAACAAGTGATGCACTCGCTTGGTATGTAATACAAAAAATGAACAGCAAAATTAAATTTTATTTAAATTTGAGCACCCTGGAGGTGGTCACACTGTAACATGGTACAAGTGCCAGTCATGTACTGCAGAGATCAACAGCAAAAGTAAATTACATTCGAACATACGGCATTCGGGCTGAATTACACAGGTACTCGTAAAAACATTTGTAGAATGTAATGGAGGACTGCATCGGCAATTGATCCCTATGTTGGTATGACAGAGCGTCTTAGGTACAGAACGCGTCATCTTAAATAGCAACAGGTAATTCAAGCCTGAAGTCCCATTAATCTCAGCCTGGTAATGAGAGCATGTCCTATTGAGGACAGAGTGAATGTTACAATATGTAAATCATATTGTCAATTGTAGTTTAGTATGACAGATCAGGATATGTGTTATTTTGTCCTAGTGGGCTAAAGTTGCAGTCTAACTGTGCTGCCGGAGGGCCTAATGTTGCTGCCTGCTTATACTGCTGGTAGGGCCTAGATCACAAGCACACTAAAGGCAAGAAACACAAAAAGCTCCATAACACTGTTGAAGAAGTGACCATGAGGAAGAAAATGAGTTGTATATGAGGGCATTCCAATTTCCAGAGTTGTCCAACACATCTCTCTGAACAGAAATTAAAGGTATGACAAATGACAAAGGTAAAGGCTGGGAGACCATAGCCCCAGTCCAGTGTTGGGCATCAGTCCTTGTCTCAAGGTGGATGGGGGCTGTTCAAAACCACAGACCCCACCAATCATGCTCAAACCATTGCTTGAAACCCTATTCAACAAGCAAAGCCAGGAGACAATCTGCCTAGTGCCACAACCAAGCCCCAGTGAGATACATAGTAATATCCAATGGCATAAAGTCCAAATACTTTCACCAGTCCCATGACATGGTAGGTAAGTGTCTTCATCCACCCAGAATTCCAACAGAAACAGACAGTTGCTCCACTGAATGTTACTGAATTTCTGTCATACAGGTGAGAGCTTCATAACTCAACCAATCAAAAGAGTAGCCCTGTATGAAAGAAGTGCAGTGCAAAGTGAAGAAAAAAGTGCAAAGAACAAAAGAGGGAGGCAAAGAAAGAGAAAGACGATAACAAATTAAAAAGAAATGTAACCATTATTCCATGATTTTAAAACCATTAAAAAAGGTTATTTACAAGCAGATCACAGAAAGAATACTATTGTCTATCATACACTCACCAAAAAGGAGGGGGCAGGCGTGATGGAAGTATTGTAACATTGCTTAGAAATGAAAAAGAATGCAGCATACATTTGTTAGAAACAGAGGAGAAACTCATAGGGTGACACATACATTACCCGAAATGCACATTCATTTTCTCGTCAGTATTAAAACCTATAGGTATCTTTGTGTTCAATTCTAGGATGTTTCCTGGACTCTAGTTTCCATAGGGCCACTTCCCTATCACCACCCCTAACTGAGGAGTTAATCCTGTCAAAGGCAAAGAAGCTCAGAACTTTGATATCACTATTAGGGCAGAGAGCAAAATGGCATGCCACCTGGTAATGTCCATCAACATGAGTGATGGGCCTCAGATGTTCAAGAATTCTCTTCTTCACCGGGTGAATGGTGCTTCCTACATACAATTTGTTGCAAGGACAGGTAGGTACATATATGACAAAATCTGAATTACAAGTGGGTTGCTTTTCAATGTTACCTTCTTCACTCGTAAGGGGTGAGCTGAAGCTGCTGACACCCTTGCCGTTCCTACAGGCTTTACACTTCTAACACATGAAGAAGCCTTTGCTCTGGCTAGACAACCAGGTGGATGTGCCTTGAATGGCACTGTTGCTAAGTCTGTCTTTGAGACTCACCCCCTTCTGTATGTTATCATGGGGTGTAGTCCAAATACCTCACTGAGGCAGTCTTCACTGTGGAGAATATGCCAATTCCTCTCCAGAATTAGTTTGACAGCTTTAGATTTATTTTTGAAGCTGGTAATGAATCCTCTAGTCCCTTTCTCATAGTCACTTTCCCTAGGTGTTTTGGGAATTGGAAGTTAATGTCTGGTGACAAATCTAGCTTTCTCTAAAGGCATTTCAATGTTGAATCAGGACAGCCCCTGGCTCTAAACCTTATCACTATGGTCTCACGTTCCTCAAGGAAACCCTGCACTTATGGCGAGCACGCAAGAGCTCGCCATAGGGGATACTGTGAATGAGAGGTTTGGAGTGGCTTGTTTGGGCATGTAGGAGTGTGTTGCCAGCAGTGGCTTTCCTGTGCAGACTAGTAATAATATTCTGGTTACTGATTTTCACATTTACATCAAGGAACACAGTAGAAGATCTACTAATGTTGCCATTAAAACTGAGATTCAAATAATTCTCATTCAGGCAACCAATGAAATCCACAACTTTGTCAGTGCTACCATTCCAGATTAAAAAGATGTTGAATATATATCTGAGTCACAGTTCTACATGGGAGTTAAAGGCATCAAGGTTACCTACCACCTGCTTTTCTCACCAACCTAAGAATAGGTTGGCAAAACTGGGGGTAAATCAAGTACCCATGGCTGTCCCTCCCACTTCGAAGTGTTTTCCAATAAGGAATCCATAGGGGACACAATCGATCTCCCCTAGGATTCTTTTTTGTCCTTACGGATCTTAGGGAGTAAGGACAAGATAGGGATCTTGGGTTGACTTTCAGAATCTCACTCTTATGTGCGCATTTGTATGGACAAAATGAATCCTCCAGGGAGAACGATTGTGTCCCGTTGAGTGAGAGATGATTTTGCCTGAGGGCATGGAAGGAATGTCTCCTCCCACCTGGCAGGAGCTTTAAAAAAGCTCCCACAGGGTGGGACCAGAGATGTTTCCCTGACTGCGCTAATGCAGGCAAGGAAATTCTGTGTCTCGGGGTGTGCTCCCTGGGATACAGTAATTGAGCCAGTCCCAGGGGAGGGGGTCCCCAGGTACTATTAAGTCTCAGAGAGAAAGACCACACGCCCCAGTCCATTTTTCAGGCATTTGGCCCAGGTGATACTGCACTGCCCCAGCCCATTTTTCAGGCATTAGGCTCAGGTGATGAGGTCCCTAGGACCTGTACAGCCCAGGGAGTAGGGCCACATTCTCATTCCCTTTTCTGAAGCATCCAGCCCTGGGGAATGGAGTCCCAGGGGCCTCCCCAGAGCCCACTCCCCAAAAGTAATCTTTTGCACCATCCCTGGACTTTGGCCCACCCTGTTTATTTTTAAAGTAGCGTGAATTTGCAGCAAAAAAAAAAGAAAAAAGTTTTTGGCTCCAGGTCTAGGGGCTCAAGGACAGGTATCCCTAACTTTTTTGTTTTTTATTTACCCTTTTGTCAAAACTTGGGACTGAGTCTTGAGTCCTAAGACAGCTGCCGCCACATCGTTGTTGAAGTGGTGGCAGACAATCAGATCGCATCTTGAGATCTGCCAGTCCTGAGGATCCTCCACGACGTGAAATATACAAAGTTTTTGAGCTTTAATTGCTCAAAAACAGCTAAATAGATTTACACTAAATCAGAAAAGGCACGCTTTCTAGACTAAGGTCTAGCTTTCAGCCAAATTTGGTGTTAATCCGTTCAGCTGTTTTTGCGGTATTGCTGTTCAATTTTCCTATGGGAAAATGAATGGGGAAAACATTGGGACCCCCCAATTTTTCTTGGCCCCCAAATGACAGACCACCCGAAACTTCCAAGGGAAGAGCTGTGGTGGTGGATGAGATGTTTTGTGGAAAGTTTCGTGAAGATTCATCAAACAGCACCAAAATTATTAAGAAAACAAAAAAGCTTTTCCTATGGAAACACAGACCTCTGGTTTTTTCAGATAATTTCTAAGGTTTTTTTAAATGCTATTTCCTCACTATAACATCCCTGTATCCTTTGTTTTTTTCAGTGAATTTCTATGTTTTTTTTTAGTAGTCGCATTTGCAGAGTGGTGGAGAAAGGGGGCTCGGCATCCGACCAGCTCTCAGGAATCCCGCTGTGTAGGACTTACAGGCGGTACCAGGAGGGCTTCTTGGCTCCCAAGATCTCTCAGAAGTAAAGTGGACTTCATCCCCCAACCAGTAGTGCGCCACGAGCCAACTTTGCTGAGGGGTGGAGAAACGGGGTGTGACCTTCAAAGACCTCTGTGTGGGACTTACTAGAGGTAACAGGAGGGTTAGTTGGCCCCCAAGGACGCCCTTGGGGGCCAACTACCCCCTGCTGTTACCTCCATGAAGGACTCCTGTAGGGATGCCGCACGGCCTTTGTGAATTAAGTCCTGGGTAGGTGGTGGTCCCCAGGGCTGGGGGTGCCCAACCGACCCCCTTAATATTATATATGTGCCCCAGGGAGGTGGTGGTCCCCAGGGCTGCGGGGGAGGCCATAGGGCCTCCCCGCTTTTTTAATAATCTATGTGCCCCTTGGAGGTGGCAATGTCTGGGGCTCTGTGGAGGGCCAGAGCCCCCCATGCATTTTTATTTAACTTAGCCCCGGGGAGGTGGCGGTCCCTGGGGATCTGGGGGGCCACATGGCCCCCCACATTTCTTTTATCTCTAGTCTGGGGAATGGCAGTCCCAGGGGCGGAAGGGGGGCCTGCACAGGCCACCCGCAGCATTATTTCCACATGCACCCGGGACCTACCCCACCCAGGGCCTATATTAAATGAAGCTCCTGAGCCCGAACTTCATTTTTTAACATTTTCGTCAGGAGTCGCGGATCCAGCACGACTCCCGCTGAAATGTTTTTAAAAACGTAGGGACCCCCCCAAAATCCCTAAGGGGTTGAGGTGTTTCTACCCTGCCCCCTTTTCTTTTTTTACGTTCCACCGAGTCACAAGACGGCTGCCAACACTTCCTGGTTTGAAGTGTTGGCAGCCAATCAGATCTCAGCATGAGATCAGGAGGGGTCGCAGATCCACGGCATCCCTATTTATACAACTGGGAAAGTCTTTAAATTTCTCAGCAACTACTGAACGGATTTACACCGAATCACAAAAAGACACTTCCTTGAACCAACATCTACCTTCCTGCCAAAATTGGTGTAATTCCGTTCAGCAGTCCGGGTTGTAGCCTTGTCTAATGCAGCACAATCCCACAATACAAGCATGTGCACTAGCTCTTTTTCCTGGGTCTGAAAGGAGACAGGGGCCTGGTCATTAGTGTGTAGCTTTAGACAATCAAGGATATTCATTTTGGCCAGAATAGGTGGCTTATCTCATACCTAGGATCTGCAAGATTGTTCTCAACAGACATTGGAACGATGGCCATTGAAAGCTCCTAGAGAATTCCTCTAGTGGATTCAAGAATTACACCCATTTTATTTGGCACATGCCAGGGAACATGGAAACAGTGGTTTTGATGCCAAGCCTCTGAAGTAAGCAGACTGCCCCATAATATTGAAATGAGAGAAGATTTCTTTACTGGAGAATTTGCCTAAAATGCGCATTCTAAGTTTTTCTTGTAATCGTTAGGCTTTGCACTCTTTTTATTTATCTTGATTAAGTTATTCTATTTTTAAGACTACTGGCTTCAATGCTTTATTTGGCAAAGGACCTGAGGAGGTCTTGGATTTCCAGAAAGAAGACCCTCTTCTTCTCCTTTTGGTGTGTTTCATTGTTGGAATTTCATATCTAAATTGCCTATTAAGATCTAAAAAGGAAGAGAGGAATGTTCCTGCCCTCTGAACCCCTGGAGCCCTTGGCTTCCATAGTTCCTCAATTCTATCTTCTCAAGGGCTGGCCAAAATTCTCACTGAGCTGGCCAAGTGTTAAACCGAGGAAGGTAACTATCAAAATGGCCCCACACTCCTCTTCATTCATATCTTCCATTTAGTTTAAAAAACTGGACAAGGAGACAAGGGAGAAAACTTTCACCAATAAAATTATTCATGTAGGATCTCACAAACCACCGAAGAGTTTTGTAATATTTCTGAACACCAGATAATATTGGGTGAATTAAATGTGTTCCAAATTAGTCCCCTTTCTTTGAACAAGCGTGTTAACATATGGTAGTATATTCCTTTGAATGCCCAGGATTTTACAGAGAAAAATACATCTTGATTGACATTTTGTAAACACACCTAGGGCCATATGTATCAAAATTGTTTTTTGCGATTCTCAAAATGCGATTTTTAGCGAATCGCATTTTGAGAATCGCAAAACCAGAGATATATAAAAGATCGCAAATTTTTAGCAATTCGCAGAAAATCTCAGAATAATAATGCGAATACCTAATTTGCGATTCCTTAATTACGATTTCGCTAATAAGGAATCGCAATTTTGAGAATCGGCAATTCAGGTGCAGCTTGATGACATCACAACCAGGAAGTGTGACTGCCCATGCTGCACCTGATTGCCAGAAGCTGAGTGAGAGGCTGGGAGGAGAGGGAAAGAACTGTGCACTGCTAGACAGAGAAGGAGAAATGGGTCCCCAGGAGAAAGAGAAGGAGCAGGAGGAGAATGTACGAAAAAGGAAACAGAAGTTTAGTGAGAGGGAGCAGGAGGTGCTCATTCAGGAAATGGTAGTCAGCCATGAGCTCCTGTTTGGGAAGAAATCCCTATGTGTGCCAGAGTCACATAAAAGGAAAATTTGGCAGGAAATCCAGGAGAAGGTGAATGCCATCGGCGTGACCCACCGCACTGTGGAGGACCTCTGCAAAAGGTGGTATGACATGCGCCAAAGATCTAAGGAAAAGGTGGCAACAAGGTTGGCAGAGGCGAAGAAGACTGGTGGGGGAACATCCACTGCTACTGAGTCCACGCCCCTTGAGGAGTTGGTGGAGGGCACCCTTCAGCCCGAGAGTGTCAGTGGCGTGGCTGACCTGGACAGCTCCGACCTTCCAAACACCAGACAAGGTAAGATGCATGCCATTACTCCCCTGATACAGCACCACCTCACTCGCACACTCAGGAAACACCCAGACACTAAACAGGAATGCAACTACTGTACATGTTAACAAGCACACCCAGCAATGCATTATGGGAGATGTTGTCACATGCACCAAACAGTGGAGCAGTGAGACACAGCAAGGTAGAATCTGGATGAGTAATTCAGGGAAGGCAAAAAACAGACAGATAGTACTCATGTAACTCAAACTCTGAAAACTGTATTGCATGACCAATGCGAGGCAGGACACCAAATTAATGTGTGCATTTACATTCACAGCACCACCTGAAACACAGGAATTCATTGCAGAGGGTGAGGATGCAGCCAATAATGAGGACCAGGCAGGGCAAGAGGAGCAGGAGGAAGACAGACCAACAATCCCTGTGCCATGCAGATGGCGCCTCATAGTGCCACCACTCCCACTGCTGGAGGCAGGACCACAGGACACAAGTGGTGAAGCCCAGCCAGTCCAGGGCCAGCGTGCAGTACAGCACAGAGCACAGTCCCCTGTCCATCCTAGTGAAGGAAGTGGGTCCAGATACAGGGCACGGCCGTCCACCAGCGCTGCTGCCGTAGATGAAGACACCGTGTTTGGCGGGCTTGAAGGCACCATGGTTAAAGTCCAGTGCCTGCAAGCAAAAGCATTAAGGTCAATACAGCGCCAGTTTGCCTCACACAACCACAACATGACCGAGATGAGGGATGGGTTCAGGGACATGACAGGTGCACTACAAGGACTGTGTTCCAAGCTGAGGAGAGAACGGGCAGCCAGGCGCAGGGAGAGACAACGTCTCCACAGCCGGCTGGACATGTACAGCAAGGCTGTCAACCGCCTGAGTACTGCCATGACCCTGCTGTCACGTCGCTGTGTAAGCATGCAGCATAAAATGGCTCACTGCTGCCAGGATGTGGCCAAGGGCCTGGTGCAGGTGACGCATGCCGTGGACCAGCTGCGGGCAGCTGCCACAGGTAGCACAGGACCCCTGAGCTCATTGGAGAGTGAGGATCAGTCCAGTAGGAGCAGCATCACTCCACCAATTCTCCAGGACAGACGGCGGAGTGCGTGGCAGGGGACAACACACGATGACTCAAGGGAGGGCAGTGGCCACCCTGAGCGAGGGGCAACAGGCCGTGCACGCAGGAGATGAAGTGGCATCAGTGGAACATGGCAATGGGTGAGGCAACACATTGCATCTTGACTTATGTTTGTGCGACATCCTTGCACTGTGGGTCTAACATGTGCAAGCAATTGTGACACACATTAGGTGTACGTCAGGCTGTGTGACAGATATGTTCCTGCCCCCAAGGAAATAAAAAACACAGTTGTGCACCAATCTGTAGCATTGTGTCATCATTACTCACCTAGAAATAGTTCTGTGTGATCTCATCTCGTCTCTGGCGCCCGGCAGCCGCACCGACACCACCTGCTGGTCTGCACTGTGGAGCTAGGCCCTCCTCATCCGATGACTCAGAATCTGTGAGCTCCACTGGGGTGCCTTTCTTGGTGGCGATGTTGTGTAGCATGGCACATGTGGCCACGATTTTGCAGCACGTCTCGGGGCTGTACTGTAGCGCTCCTCCACTCTTATGGAGGCAGCGTAAACGGCTCTTCAGGATTCCAAATGTTCTCTCAATGGCACAGCGTGTGGCTCTGTGGGTGCTGTTATACCTCCGCTCCCCTGCAGGGGCTGGATTCAGGTACGGAGTCAGGATGTAGTCACGTACAGCATACGCACTGTCACCTGCAGGGTGACAAGAATTAGTTTAAACACTGTCCTGCCACTTCAGACCTTTACTGATTGTGTGTTCGAAAGCCATGCATTTACCTAGCAGGTAGCCCTCACCAAACTCGCCATCTGTGAGTCGTCGGTTTATTCCACTGTGGCGAAACATGAATGAGGCGTGTGTGCTGCCCGGGTATTTAGCAACAATATCAGTGATGACATGTTTGGCATTGCACACTACCTGTATGTTCAGGGAATGATAGGACTTGCGGTTCCTGAACACATACTCATTCTGTGATGGGGTGAGAGTGCGACATGGGTCCCATCTACGCAGCCAATTACGTGGGGGAATTGGGCTATCTGGTAGAAATCCTGCTTGGTCTGATCTAGTGCCTGTTGTGTGCTGGGGAATTGGATGTGGTGATGCAGCCTCTGTACCATTGCATCAAGGAAAGCGTGAAAGAAGCGCGACAGGCAACTCTGGGAGACCCCTCCTGCTACAGCTATCACCCCCTGAAAACTCCCTGATGCCAGCAAGTGCAGTGAGCACAGGACCTGTACATGGGTGGGAATGGTGTGTGCCCTGCGTGTGGGGTGTTCCGGTATGGGTTTGAGCTCCTCTATTAAGTCCAGGATGCTGTCTGCATCCAGCCTGTAGTTCACATGTATCTCCTCCTCGGTCTGCTGGAACAGTCTGCACTCTGCAGTCTGCGCACTCTGAAGATCCTTTCTTGGCATCTCCTTCTCTGTGCAGCAGCTCTGATTCGCAGCCTCCTGGCTATCACATACAGCCCAGCCATTGTGAAACCCCCTGTAGCATTGTGGGCCTGTTTAAATAGGTTGCACCTGGTTACCCCTATTTATAGAGAGGGGGGGACTGTAGGAGCTGATTGTTAGGTCCAGTGACCCTTGCTCCCGATCGATAACTAGTACAATAAAGGGAGTCACTGTTCCTTGTAAAGTGAAGTCAAAAAAAGAAGAGGGGGAGTTTTGTCCTGTGCTACTCTATGTGTGGGGATAGTGTGTCCTCATCATGTTGCCCTCACACACCCCGAAGGATGTCATGCTTCATCATAGGGCTTGTTGCTCCTCGTCGGTCCGGCGCTGCAATGCCCTACAGGTCCCCTGAAGGGTCTCTTTATCGGAGATCTTTTGATGAAGAAGCCGTATGGGTGCGTGCGTGTGAGTGGTAGTGAGGTCTCAAGTAGTGTATTAAAAAATGACTGGAGGGGGAGTGAATACTATTTATTAAGGTGATCCCTCTGTCATTGTTAAAAGGTGCGTGGTGCTGCTCTGGGGGATATTATGTCCCTCGGTAGCTAGATATACGTCTCTACTGGGCGTATAAGGTGGTCGACATGTTTTGTGCTCTCTGTGGCCTCAGGAGGAGATCCAAAGCGCTTCTTCAGGACCAAGGTAAGTTTAAGTATCACTAGCGGCCTGGATATGACCTGTGCCATTAGGTTAATGAGAGGGAGTAGCGTCTCAGAAAAGAGAAGAGGGTAGGACAAAGGATATGTTGGTATATCTCTATAATGAGTATTGTCCGGGTCTACCATTGGAGGGCCTGGTGCGCATTACCATTAGCGTGAGTCTTATCTCTACGGTTTAGGCATTGGTGCATGTTTAAAAAGATATTTTATTTTACGTGTTTTACATATTATTTACAGTGATGTGGAGAGTGAGAAAAAAGAATAATAAGCAATACAAATAAGCAGTAATACGCAGAGTTTCAACTTATTGGCATATGGACTTATAAAGAAGAGACATATAATAAAGTGATCAATGATTGGTATATGTCAGGGTCACTCTTTCGTCATTTAATTCCATGCAGTGCCACTAGTAGTGGTATCCTGTTGTGAATAATCTAAGAAGACTCATACTGAGGGTATGATAAACCGGTGAGCCAGCGCTGTCTGGGTAGGATGTAAAAGAGATATATATATATGCAAACAATAAGTGTCACTGAGTGGGCCCACCATTGATGGCAAACCTTGGGACTCTGTTTTGGTCACTAAATAGTGAAAAATATTGCTCACCCCTTATTTTTACAATTATTGCCTCATGAGATCAGTGAGGGCAGTAGGGAGCTGTAAGGAAAAAGAGAGAAAGGGAAGCGTGGCCTGTTCATTTATGAAATTAAAAATATATATTATATAACAATAACAATAAAGTTTCAATTGTTCACAGAAAAGGTGCAGTTACATCAGTGGTCTCTGCATGTTGACACATCCTGTATATTGGGAAGGAATCAAATCTTTTGTTTATCGAAGCATTTCTGCGAGATGCAAATGGGCTCTACGAAGACCAGGGAGATAGATTGGCGTTTTTTGTATCTTGATCATAGTGTTATGGCATCCCGTTTCTTAAAATGCCAGCGCTACAAGTGAGGCCGATATTTGTTCTAGAGTTCCTTTTTGGATTCCAATTATAAGAGAGAGCTCTGTCCGGGCACTTAGTTCAGACCCGGGGAGTTTTCTCAAAGGTGGGGGTTAACACAAAACACGTTTCTCCCATTTAGCTGTGCCGGTACACCTGCCTGCGTCTCTCCATCTCCGCCGATGCTGGAGCAATGGTTGCCATCCTTTTTATGGTGGAAGTGTGTTGCCAATTAGGAGGTTAATTGGGGAGTGTATAGTGTGGCATTTGGGTGCCATCTTGTAGTGGAGTATGTTTAGGTGTATTGGGGTCTGTCTTAGTCTGTTTGAGGTCTTTTTAGGCATGAGTATAATATGGCTACGAGTTAAAGGAATCAATGTATTATTTAAATTTGAACATGGTATTTGTGGGTGATTTTCAGGCTGATTGTTTCTCGCGCTATCTCTGAGTGGTGTAGGTAGTATGTGGTTCACTCTTTGGGTGCCATTTTGAAAAGGTATATTTATAGTGATTGTCTACACTTTAAGGGGTCTTTGCTGGCTTGTCTTGGGATTGGTCAAAATTGGTTTTTCTGCCTTTATTATTAGTTAGTATGTTATTATCTTATAGGCTTACAGGTGAAGGCAGACGGATTTTGTTACTGGTACCATGGAAGTGTTACTATACTAATTCGATCCAGGGTATTTCATCATTCAGGACTTCAATGTTCGTCCGTAGACAGTGGACCCATCTCTGTTCTTTCTGAAAAAGTGTCCTGTTCGTCCATGCAGGATTAGATTCTATGATGGTCCAATTTAGTTAGTCTGGTGTATGTCCTGTCTCAATATAGTGTCTGCTCATTTTAGTGGTGTTTTTCTTACATCGTATGTTACTTCTGTGTTAGTTTATTCTTGTTTTTATGGCTCTGGTTGTCATTCCTATATATTGAAAGTCGCATGGACATTTCACCATGTAAATACAGTTTTTGGTATTACAATTCGTGTGTTTCTTCTGTGTCCATTCCTGATTATTCATTTGCAATGTTTTGGTATGTGTTGTCAAAGGGCAAATATTGCAAGTCCCGCACGGGTAATGTCCTTTGACCGTTGGTAGGTCCCACAGTGTCCTTTGGTTGTCCAATTGTTTCTTTTGGGGTCTCGTGTGGACAATTATGTCTTTGATGTTCTGTGTCCGTCTGAAGGCGAATCTTGGGCGTTCCATTTGTAGTTCCCCTGCATGTAGAATGTTCCAGTGTTTGAGTAAAATCCTTTTTACTTGATTGGATTGAGGTGTGTAGGTTGTTACACATGTTATTATCTCGTCCTTTTGTTTTTCCACGGTTTCTAGTAGTGCTTCTCGGTGGTTGTTACATGCACGTTTTTGTGCATTCTTTATGATCCTCCAGGGGTAGTTCCTCTGTTCCAGGTTCTGACTGAGTTCTGCTGCTTGTGTGTCATAATCCGCGGTATTGCTGCAGTTTCTTCTGAGCCTCAAAAATTGCCCAAAGGGCAGATTGTCTCTAAGGGCTTTTGTATGGTGACTGTCATAGGTTAATAGACTATTTCTGTCAGTTGGTTTTTTGTACGTTTTTGTCAGTAGTTTTCCATCTTTCAGGATGATTAATAGGTCCAAGAAAGGAATCTCTTCACTTGAGGAGGTTAGAGTGAATTTCAGGAAGGGGTCCTGTTCATGAATCCAGTTATGGAATTCTATGCAACGTTCCTTTGTGCCTGTCCATAGCATGAGTATATCATCTATGTATCGCTTCCACTCCTTTATTTCTGATTTAAAGGGGTTGGATGATGGGAGGATGTGTGTTGCCTCAAAATAAGCCATGTATAGGCAGGCTAGGCTCGGCGCGAAAGTGCTGCCCATACAAGTTCCGTGGATTTGTTGGTAATGTTGATCTTGGAATTTGAAAAAGTTGTTCTTTAGTGCTATTTCCGCACATTCCAGGATGAAGTTTATTGGTTGTGGTGTGGTAGGGTCCTGGTTCCTAAGGCTTTCTTCCACTGCTATCAGTGTTGCTTCTTGTGGGATGTTAGTATATAAAGCCTCCACATCGAGGGTCACTAGTGGGGTGATTTCCTCTGGTCCTCTTATATGTCCTATTAGATTGATGGTTTCTTTGGTGTCTTTTAGGTAAGATGGAGTTGCTTGTACCAGTGGTCGTAAGAAGTGGTCGCAGTATTGACTGAGTGGTTCAAGAATGGAGTTAATCCCGGATACTATTGGTCTACCGGGTGGAGGTATGATGTTCTTGTGGATTTTGGGTAGGGCGTAGAAATATGGGGTCATTGGTTTGGAGTTGACTAGGAATTCTGCTTCGTTTTTACTTATCCATCCATTTGTTTGTGCTTCACTCACTGAGATGGTGATTTTTCTTGTCAGGGAATCTGTTAAATCTGTGTCTATTTTTTGGTAGTATCTGTTGTCAGCCAGTTGTCTGTGGCATTCAGTGTTATAGTCGTCAGTGTTGAGAATGACGATGCCTCCGCCTTTGTCTGCAGGTTTTATTGTGATGGATTGGTCATCGTTTAGGGTTTGGAGAGCTTTTCTCTCTCTAGAAGGTAGATTGTCATACACTTTTCTTGGTTGAAGTTGGTTTATGTCTTTTAGTACTGCTTTTTCATATGTCAGGATCTCTGTGCTCGTCATCGCTGTTGTGGGTGTGAATTTGGATGGATTGCGTAGGCCTGTGTCTGCCGTGATCGTGTTCATCTTATTTGTGTCTTTTGTATGGAAAAAGGATCTCAGACGTAGTTTCCTGAAAAAGGCATGTAGTTCACCAGTGAGTCTGAATTGGTCTTCTCTGGGAGTGGGGACAAAGCCTAGTCCCCTCTGTAGGGCTGATTCTTCTGTAGGCCCTATGGCCCTGTTTGACAGGTTAACCACTAATTGTTCTTGGACTGGCTCCTTGTCCTGCGTTGTTCTTCGTCCTCCGACCATTGTACTTGTTTTTGCTCATTTTTCTGCCTGCCTCTTCCTCTGCCCCTGCCTCTGTTCCAAAACGGAGGGCGTTGTTGTTGGTAGAATGGAATAGGTGGTGGTGGGCCGTGGTAGCCAGGGTACCACGGTGTTGGAGCTCCTAGAAAGCCTGACATCGGGTAGTTGAACATTGGTTATCGATCGGGAGCAAGGGTCACTGGACCTAACAATCAGCTCCTACCGTCCCCCCACTCTGTATAAATAGGAATATTTAGCACGGCGGACCAGCCGAGGGACGTATCTGTATCTTTACCTTTCTCTTTTTCTTAAACTTAACCATACTGAGTTTCAACATGGCAGAACAGACAGGTTTAAGTTTTGATGATGACATAGTATCAGAGATTTTGAGGACACCGAGTCTGTTGGGAATAGATGGCTCAGCGTCAACGAGCACCCCACAAGGCGACTGGAACAACATAGCCGCCCTTAAGAAACAACAAGTTAAAATAGCAATGCACGGGGCCATTATGACGGAATACCTGCAGGCCAATATCGCACCCAATGGCCTCATTGTGAATATAGCACCAAGAATCTTCCTAGAAGATCTAATCTTTAAGAAAGACTGGAGCCAAGTGGCATGGAGATGTACACGCGACCTACTGGTACTCATAATCAATACCGCAAAACGCTTATCCGAGGCACTGATAATAAAAATAACTATCGCAGAGAACGCCCTGAAAACAATAATCAGCATATCTGCTTGGAAAACACGACTTGCTGAGATTAATTCAGAAATAAATGACCACAAAGAGTATCTCCTACAGAAGAAGATAACACAACTACAGAAAGATATCAAGAACTTTGAGAGAGAAAAAATATACCCATACACCAGGGAAAACTATGTGAGTAACATCACCGACACCTCATCTGAAGATGGATCAACAAACTCGACCAGATCCAAGAGATCGAGCAGCAACTCCAGCAATGATAGCTGGAAGAATTACCAAGGCGACCGAGGAATCCTACCGACGCCACCAATGTTCAACTACCCGATGTCAGGCTATTGAGGAGCTCCACCACCGTGGTACCCTGGCTACCATGGCCCACCACCACCTATTCCATTCTACCAACAACAACGCCCTCCTTTTTGGAACAGAGGCAGGGGCAGAGGAAGAGGCAGGCGGAAAAATGAGCAAAAACAAGTACAATGGTCGGAGGATGAAGAACAACGCAGGACCAGGAGCCAGTCCAAGAAAAATTAGTGGTTAACCTGTCAAACAGGGCCCTCACACCTACAGAAGAATCAGCCCTACAGAGGGGACTAGGCTTTGTCCCCACTCCCAGAGAAGACCAATTCAGACTCACTGGTGAACTACATGCCTTTTTCAGGAAACTACGTCTGAGATCCTTTTTCCATACAAAAGACACAAATAAGATGGACACGACCACGGCAGACACAGGCCTACGCAATCCATCCATATTCACACCCACGACAGCGATGACGAGCACAGAGATCCTGACATATGAAAAAGCAGTACTAAAAGACATAAACCAACTTCAACCAAGAAAAGTGTATGACAATCTACCTTCTAGAGAGAGAAAAGCTCTCCAAAACCTAAACGACGACCAATCCATCACAATAAAGCCTGCAGACAAAGGCGGAGCCATCGTCATTCTCAACACTGACGACTATAACACCGAATGCCACAGACAACTGGCTGACAACAGATACTACCAAAAAATAGACACAGATCCAACAGATTCCCTGACAAGAAAAATCACCATCTCAGTGAGTGAAGCACAAACAAACGGGTGGATAAGTAAAAACGAAGCAGAATTCCTAGTCAACTCCAAACCAACGACCCCATATTTCTACCTCCTACCCAAAATCCACAAGAACATCATACCTCCACCCGGTAGACCAATAGTATCCGGGATTAACTCCATTCTTGAACCACTCAGTCAATACTGCGACCACTTCTTACGACCACTGGTACAAGCAACTTCATCTTACCTAAAAGACACCAAAGAAACCATCAATCTAATAGAACATATAAGAGGACCAGAGGAAATCACCCTACTAGTGACCCTCGATGTGGAGGCTTTATATACTAACATCCCACAAGAAGCACCACTGAGAGCAGTGGAAGAAAGCCTTAGGAACCAGGACCCTACCACACCACAACCAATAAACTTCATCCTGGAATATGCGGAAATAGCACTAAAGAACAACTTTTTCAAATTCCAAGACTAACATTACCAACAAATCCACAGAACTTGTATGGGCAGCACTTTCACGCCGAGCCTAGCCTGCCTATACATGGCTTATTTTGAGGCAACACACATCCTCCCATCATCCAACCCCTTTAAATCAGAAATAAAGGAGTGGAAGCGATACATAGATGATATACTCATGCTATGGACAGGCACAAAGGAACGTTGCATAGAATTCCATAACTGGATTAATGAACAGGACCCCTTCCTGAAATTCACTCTAACCTCCTCAAGTGAAGAGATTCCTTTCTTGGACCTACTAATCATCCTGAAAGATGGAAAACTACTGACAAAAACGTACAAAAAACCAACTGACAGAAATAGTCTATTAACCTATGACAGTCAC
The DNA here is from genome assembly GCA_963921515.1 of Calotriton arnoldi. Lineage (NCBI taxonomy): Eukaryota > Metazoa > Chordata > Amphibia > Caudata > Salamandridae > Calotriton > Calotriton arnoldi. Next base: position 811,624 of record CAWUFW010000664.1, read on the forward strand.
CATACAAAAGCCCTTAGAGAGAATCTGCCCTTTGGGCAATTTTTGAGGCTCAGAAGAAACTGCAGCAATACCGCGGATTATGACACACAAGCAGCAGAACTCAGTCAGAACCTGGAACAGAGGAACTACCCCAGGAGGATCATAAAGAATGCACAAAAACGTGCACGTAACAACCACCGAGAAGCACTACTAGAAACCGTGGAAAAACAAAAGGACGAGATAATAACATGTGTAACAACCTACACACCTCAATCCAATCAAGTAAAAAGGATTTTACTCTAACACTGGAACATTCTACATGCAGGGGAACTACAACTGGAACGCCCAAGATTCGCCTTCAGACGGACACAGAACATCAAAGACATAATTGTCCACACAAGACCCCAAAAGAAACAATTGGACAACCAAAGGACACTGAGGGACCTACCAACGGTCAAAGGACATTACCCGTGCGGGACTTGCAATATTTTCCCTTTGACAACACATACCAAAACGTTGCAAATGAATAATCAGAAATGGACACAGAAGAAACACACGAATTGTAATACCAAAAACTGTATTTACATGGTGAAATGTCCATGCGACTTTCGATATATAGGAATGACAACCAAAGCCATAAAAACAAGAATAAATGAAAACACAGAAGTAACATACGATGTAAGAAAAACACCACTAAAATGAGCAGACACTATATTGAGACAGGACATACACCAGACCAACTAAATTGGACCATCATAGAATCTAATCCTGCATGGACGAACAGGACACTTTTTCAGAAAGAACAGAGATGGGTTCACCGTCTACGGACGAACATTGAGGGCCTGAATGATGAAATCCCCTGGATCGAATTAGTATAGTAACACTTCCATGGTACCAGTAACAAAATCCGTCTGCCTTCACCTGTAAACCTATAAGATAATAACATACTAACTAATAATAAAGGCAGAAAAACCAATTTTGACCAATCCCAAGACAAGCCAGCAAAGACCGCTTAAAGTGTAGACAATCACTATAAATATACCTTTTCAAAATGGCACCCAAAGAGTGAACCACATACTACCTACACCACTCAGAGATAGCGCGAGAAACAATCAGCCTGAAAATCACCCAGAAATACCATGTTCAAATTTAAATAATACATTGATTCCTTTAACTCGTAGCCATATTATACTCATGCCTAAAAGACCTCAAACAGACTAAGACAGACCCCAATACACCTAAACATACTCCACTACAAGATGGCGCCCAAATACCACACTATACACTCCCCAATTAACCTCCTAATTGGCAACACACTTCCTCCATTAAAAGGGTGGCAACCATTGCTCCAACATCGGCGGAGATGGAGAGAGGCAGGCAGGTGTACCGGCACAGCTAAATGGGAGAACCGTGAGTACTAAACGAATGTGTTTTGTGTTAACCCCCACCTTTGAGAAAACTCCCCGGGTCTGAACTAAGTGCCCGGACAGAGCTCTCTCTTATAATTGGAAACCAAAAAGGCACTCTAGAACAAATATCGGCCTCACTTGTAGCGCTGGCATTTTAAGAAACGGGATGCCATAACACTAAGATCAAGATACAAAAAACGCCAATCTATCTTCCTGGTCTTCGTAGAGCCCGTTTGCATCTTGCAGAAATGCTTCGATAAACAAAAGATTTGATTCCTTCCCAATATACAGGATGTGTCAACATGCAGGGACCACTGCGGTAACTGCACCTTTTCTGTGAACAATTGAAACTTTATTGTTATTGTTATATAATATATATTTTTAATTTTGTAAATGAACAGGCCACGCTTCCCTTTCTCTCTTTTTCCTTACAGCTCCCGACTGCCCTCACTGATCTCATGAGGCAATAATTGTAGAAATAAGGGGTGAGCAATATGTTTCACTATTTAGTGACCAAAACAGAGTCCCAAGGTTTGCCATCAATGGTGGGGCCCACTCAGTGACACTTATTGTTTGCATATATATATATCTCTTTTACATCCTACCCAGACAGCGCTGGCTCACCGATTTATCATACCCTCAGTATGAGTCTTCTTAGATTATTCACAACAGGATACCACTACTAGTGGCACTGCATGGAATTAAATGACGAAAGAGTGACCCTGACATATACCAATCATTGATCACTTTATTATATGTCTCTTCTTTATAAGTCCATATGCCAATAAGTTGAAACTCTGCTTATTACTGCTTATTTTTATTGCTTATTATTCTTTTTTCTCACTCTCCACATCACTGTAAATAATATGTAAAACACGTAAAATAAAATATCTTTTTAAACATGCACCAATGCCTAAACCATAGAGATAAGACTCACGCTAATGGTAATGCGCACCAGGCCCTCCAATGGTAGACCCGGACAATACTCATTATAGAGATATACCAACATATCCTTTGTCCTACCCTCTTCTCTTTTCAGAGATGCTACTCCCTCTCATTAACCTAACGGCACGGGTCATATCCAGGCCGCTAGTGATACTTAAACTTACCTTGGTCCTGAAGAAGCGCTTTGGATCTCCTCCTGAGGCCACAGAGAGCGCGAAACATGTCGACCACCTTATACGCCCAGTAGAGACGTATATCTAGCTACCGAGGGACATAATATCCCACAGAGCAGCACCACACACCTTTTAACAATGACAGAGGGATCACCTTAATAAATAGTATTCACTCCCCCTCCAGTCATTTTTTAATACACTACTTGAGACCTCACTACCACTCACACGCACGCACCCATACGGCTTCTTCATCAAAAGATCTCCGATAAACAGACCCTTCGGGGGACCCGTAGGGCATTGCAGCACCGGCCCGACGAGGAGCAACAAGCCCTATGATGAAGCATAACATCCTTCGGGGTGTGTGAGGGCATCATGATGAGGACACACTATCCCCACACATAGAGTAGCACTGGACAAAACTCCCCCCTCTTCTTTTTTTGACTTCACTTTACAAGGAACAGTGACTCCCTTTATTGTACTTGCACCTGGTTACCACCTGCTCAGAGTTGGTGGTAATTGCGATGTGCAAAATTGCGATTTTTGCATATTTGCAATTTGCGAATTTTACATGCATCTCATCTTGCGAATTCGCTATTTGCGAGCAGGTTATTAGCGAATATCGCAGATAACGTGTTGCTGATTGCGAATTTGCATATTTTTTCGCAGATTCACCTGCCTCGCTAAATTGCTAATCGCTAAATTTGCGATTACCGTTTTTGCGCCCCGGATCCCTTTCTTACATATGCACACTCTGTTTTGCGATCGCAAACACAGTTTTTCTGCGATTCGCAGTGTTTGCGATCGCAAAACAGCTTCATACATATGGCCCTTAGTCATAAACATAACTGAAAAATTATCTTTCTATTCATGGCATGGGCGTATCTAACACACAAACACATGCACACACATTCCCACACATGCGCACACACAAAGCACACATATCCAGCAACTTATTCAGGAAGCAGCGATAGTACAGTCATGTTTTTTCAAGTCAGATTCACAAGCTTGACCATTTGAAACTACAACCTGTGGACAGCAAGTATTTAGATTCACAACATTCATTCAACAAAAAGCCCGTGATAGAAAATGCTTTAATTTACGACTTGTGGATCTTTTCTCCTTTCTGCAGAAAGTATAAATGTTCACTTTTTCAAAGTGCCCCGTGTAAATATCACTTCAAAACTTTAGTTGCCATGGTCACAGTTTTGTCCTGTTCATCTGCAGTTCAGCATGTCCACTTGTATATATAGGATGCCATTTGTATAAAAAAAATGTGATAATGGAGACAAGTTGAATATTTTCCATTCAATCCTGCTCTTTTGTGGCACATAAGAGTAAGAAAATAATGTTTTTACTATCTGTTTGAAGTTTATAGGGAATTATTGCTTTAGAGGTGGTGCAGTCTAAGTTAGTCCCACCCCTCTTGTTTTACATAGGTTTTTAGCTTTTTAAGTGCATTAGATTTGTGTGGTACCTTCAGTGCTGACTGACTGAATGCAAATCTTTGGTTACTATCCAAAAAATGCATAGATTTTCTGTAATCCAATTTCTAGTTCTTTTATTTTTCAGTGTTTATTGAGAATGAGGGGTGCACTTTAAAATATTACTTATTTTTCTCCATAATTGGAAACTTATAGAAACGATAACAATAGGACATGTTGACCAGAATTTACACATAATAAACCTATTATTGATGCCATTCTAGAAATAAAAGCACACTTTCTCACACAGTGCTTTTCCACTTTTTTATGATTACGAGTGCCTCAGAAGGGTATTCGGTATTAATCACACAAATTCAGACTCCATGGGGGTCAGAATTTGTTGGTTGTAATGAATATCACATATTACAAATTTTGCCCTAAAATGAGGCATCATCACACAATAAACCACATGGGATGCCCTTTGACTTTCACTCCTGTTATTATCTCACAAGTTTGACATTCTTAACGTATTTTGGAACCAAGTAGTACCAGGTGTGATTAGGTAAGCACAATTCCAGCCCCTTTACAATCAGGGGTTTACACTGGAGGCAGGTTTTTCCGTTATTCTCATAATCAGAGCCAAAGAGTGCTCCAAAGTAACTTTGAGCTCAACACTGGGTGATCGGTGGGTAATATGAATCTTTAGTAATAAAAAGATGGGTTCACTAACAAAATATCGACCCTCAAAATATCATGATACAAAAAGATTGTAACATAAATATTGATGTAAAAAAATATACTCATCCTATACTTATAATGGTAAGTACGAATATATTGGAAAAAATATATCGCTGCACTAACATCATTGTATAAAATATCATTTTCGAATATATATAAATAGTAAACATTAAGGGGCTCATTACGATGTGGGGCGGAATCACTTCCACCTGGCACCGACTTGGTCATGGATGCGACAAACACTGTTCAGTCTCATTCCTATATCTCACTATGGGAGCATGCATTACAGCTGTAAGCTGGCCGTAATGCATGCTCCCATAGTGAAATGGGAGGTGCAGTTCATCCATGCACCCTGTGGCAGGCACCTCAAGGTGCCTGCCAGAAGGTGCAGGGATCAACAGGGGGACACCATAAGTGCCCCCTTGGCCTCCAACCGGAGTCCACGCACCAAAGTAGGCCCTACTGGGGGCCTCCTAACATGCTTTCCGACATGGTTTCAATGTCGGGCAGACCGGCATGGAAACCATGACAGAAACCGTGCATTGTAATGTCAAGGACGGAAGGAGCTGCCCTTGAGATTACAGGCTGCATTCCGACTGTGTGACGGGCTCTCAGAGCCCATCACAAGCCAGCAGGAATGACCGGTCGGATTCCTTTCCGACCACCTCCATCAAAATGAGGCGGTCGGAAAGAAATCTGACCGGCCCATTACGATGCAGCTCTAAAGGCTCCGACCAAAGTTCTGAGCTTTTACGGGCAGTATCGTAATCGCCCCCTAAATATATTAAGTAACACTAATATAATAAAATAAAATTGATTTTGGGGTCGATTACGATGTCGGGCAGAAAGCCTCCGTTAACACCGACTCGGAATCGGGACCGACCGACTTGCGATTGGCGGTTCTGACCGCCGGATTTCGAAGCGACTGAACAATGTTCGGTCGGAGTACCATTGTTCCCTGTGGGAGCACATGTTCTGCCTGACAACCGGCTGTAACACAGGCTCCTATGGGGAAATGGGGTGTCTGCGGAAAACCCTGCACCGTGTCGCAGGCACCCTACAGTGCCTGCTACACAGTGCAGGGTTTTACAGGGGGTTTCCCTTGGGTACCCCCTCGGCCATCAACTGTAGGCTGCGGGGTCAAGGAGGCCCTGCCAGGGGCCCCCAAAGTCACCTTCCGGCAGCCTTTTGATGTCGGACTGGCCGACGCAGAAACGCTGTTGGAAATCGACATCGTAATCCCAAGGACGGAAACGCTGTCCATAAGGGTGTACAATGCGGTTCCGACCGAAAGGAATACTCCACGAGTCGCTAGAAACTGATTTGGAATGACTGCACGGGTTACATTAGAGTAAGTGTTGGATCGCAGAGGGGTTAAAATGTACTACTCCCAAGTCAAGCCAGTACAAAAGTAGGGAAAGTGTTGCATTGCATGGGGGTAAAATTTACTATTCCCACTCCAGTCAATGCAACAGTAGGGAAATTGTTGGATTGCAGAGGGATAACATTTACTATTCCCACTCCAGTCAGTGCAACAGTAGGGAAAGTGTTGGATTGTGAAGGGGTACAATTTACTATTCCCCCTTCAGCCAGTACAAAAACAGGGAAAGTGTTGGATTGCGGAGGGGTAATATTTACTATTCCCACTCCAGCCAGTGGAAGACTAGGGAAATTTTTGGATTGGGTAGGAATTAAATTTACTATTCCCACTCCAGTCAGTTCAACAGTAGGGAAAATGTTGGATTGTGAAAGGGTTAACATTTACTATTCCCACTCCAGTCAGTGGAAGACTAGGGAAAGTGTTGGATTGTGTAGGAGTTAAATTTACTATTCCCACTCCATCGAGTACAAAAGTAGGCAAAGTGTTGGATTGCAGATGGGTACAATTTACTCTCCCCACTCCAGTCAGTGCAACAGTAGAGAAAGTGTTGGATTGCAGAGGGGTTAAAATTTACTATTCCCACTCCAGCCAGTGCAAAAAGAGGGAAAGTGTTGGATTGCGCAGGGGTGCTAAATTGTACTATTCTCACTGCAGTTAATTCAGCAGTAGGGAAATTGTTGGATTGCAGAGGGATACAATTTACTATTCCTACTCCAGTCAGTGCACCAGTAGGGAAAGTGTTGGATTGCAGAGGGGTGAGATTTACTATTCCCACTCCAGTCAGTGCAACAGTAGGGCACATGTTCGATTGCGGAGGGGTAAAATTTACTATTCCCACTCCAGTCAATGCAAAACTAGGGAAAGTATTTTAATGCGGAGGAGTAAAATGTACTATTCACACTCCAGTCATTGGAAGACTAGGGAAATTGTTGGATTGGGTAGGAATTAAATTTACTATTCCCACTCCAGTCAGTGCAACAGTAGGGAAAATGTTGGATTGTGAAAGGGTTAACATTCACTATTCCCACTCCAGTCAGTGGAAGACTAGGGAAGGCGTTGGATTGTGGAGGAGTTACATTTACTATTCCCACTCCAGTCAGTACAAAAGTAGACAAAGTGTTTGATTGCAGAAGGGTTGAAATGTACTATTCCCACTCCAGCCAGTAGTGCAAAAAGAGGGAAAGTGTTGAATTGCGCTGGGGGGGGGGGTGGGTGGGGGGGGATTGGTGAAATTTACTCTTCTCACTGCAGTCAATGCAGCAGTAGGGAAATTGTTGGATTGCAGAGGGATAAAATGTACTATTCCTACTCCAGTCAGTGCAACAGTAGGGAACATGTTCGATTGCGGAGGGGTAAAATTTACTATTCCCACTCCAGTCAATGCAACAGTAGGAAAAGTGTTTTAATGCGGAGGGGTAAAATGTACTATTCACACACCAGTCAGTGCAAAAGTAGGGAAATATTAATTACAAATTATTAATTAATTAATTAAAATTAATTTACTTCACACCCTGTACCCCTACAAAACACACATCCCACACCTAAAACCTAATTTAAAAAAGTAATTATACATTTAATTATTCATTATAATTAGATTAATCCCCACCCTGTACCCCTATAAACTTCACAACCCACTACAGTACTAAAAATAAAAAAAGTATAATAGTAAATTTCAAAACTACTAACAATTAAAAAACTATATTAACAAACATTGACAATAGGGAAAGTGCTGGATTGCTGAGGGGTAACATTTACTATTCCCACTCCTGTCAGTGCATCAGAATGGAAACTGTTGGGTTGTGAAAGGGTTAACATTTACTATTCCCACTCCAGTCAGTGGAAGACTAGGGAAAGTGTTGGATTGTGCAGGAGTTAAATGTACTCTTCCCACTCCAGTCAGTGCAACAGTAGAGAAAGTGTTGGATTGCAGAGGGGTTGAAATTTACCCTTCCCACTCCTGCAAGTGCAAAAGTAGGGAAAGTGTTGGATTGTAGGGGTTAAAATGTACTATTCCCACTCCAGTCAATGCAACAGTAGAGAAATTGTTGGATTGTAGAGGGATAACATTTACTATTCCCACTCTACTCAGTGCAACAGTAGGGAAAGTGTTGGATTGAGAAGGGGTACAATTTACTATTCCCACTCCAGTCAGTGCAACAGTAGGGAAAGTGTTGGATTGCTGGGGGCAACATTTACTATTCTCAATCCAGTCAGTGCATCATTAAAATCAAACTAATTCTCTTCAACATAATAAAATAATTTCAATACATACTAAATAATTAAAAATATATATTTGTAAAAAAAAGGAGTATAAATACATTTTCTTTATAAAATAAAATTAAATAAATATGTTTGACAAAGTTTAATACATATGGACGAACCCTGTCTATGTGAGGCACCATCACTAGAAGGCAGTGTTAGAACCCACTGGGTTTGTAAAAAGACCCCTCACACACCAACCTGGTTGGTGTCATGCTTCATCATTGGGGTCCCAACCGGGTGGCCGAATGCCCCCCGGTTGTGCTACGACGCCTGATTACAGCGGAGCTGGTGTAGTGCAAAAGTGTGATGTGAATTAAAAATATCTCTGAGAATCCTTGCCTCATTTATATTTATTACTGGCGGCTCAGGATATCATTAAAAATTATATGTGATGCAACTAAAAAAGAAATAATTATCTTATAGTTGGCTATGTGGTGGGTCTACATGTTTCAGCCCGCACAAGGAAGTAAGAGGGGCTTTCGTCAGGACCGTGCAAATAACGTGAGTGGCAAAAAATGTGTTGCCACGTGAAAAAGTGCAAAAAAAGTTTTTAAAATAGTACCTACACACACGCTAAGGTGTGTGGACTGCGTGTCAACGTACTTACGGACACGTATATGGTAGAGAACCTGTGGATAAAAAACACAAAACATGCATGCATACATGATTATGACGGACACATAAGCAACATAAAATGCAATCTTAGGTGCTATGGTCCTCCAAAAGGACCTGCCTGGTGATGGTATCTGTAATAGAAGACATGCCTGTATGGTGAACGTGCTGCATGCAAAAATTCGTGCAGCAGCTATAATGCTTAACAGACTTGGCGTTGCTATGAAGCTATAGGGCTTCCGTGCGGCAGTTTAGTGGCAATATAGGGCCGTGATCACCGCGTTATATCTTATAATAGCGTGACTAGGTGCTGGCCAGGCCACAGCGTTGATAGATAACACAGAATGGTGAGCGCACACATAGAGAAGCCGGCATTGTGCTGTCGTTCGTGGCGCGCTGATTGATTAAAAACAAAACACAGACAAAAAACACAAATGACAGAAAGCAACGCTTATAGTTACACTATAGTTGAGAGTGTTTGGCTGATCGGGGCTCGGGAGGAGTTCACTCCTATCTACAACTCTGGTGGGCGAAAGAAAGCCTATGAGTTAAAAGAGAGACAGAGCTCACAGAGAGCTTGTGAATGTAGCCCCTGGCGCAACCTTACTTGGTATCAGAGCGAACCCGTAAGCAACCTATTGTGGTCTCTCGATGTCCCGGATGAGAATGGGGGCCGGAGTGGGCTCGGTATATAAGGGTGTTGGAGCCATGGAGTACGTGCCAGTGAGGGCGTTGGAGTCGGGCTATGCACGGCTGAAGCGTGTGCGCATGCGTGGGTTAGAGTAGTTACTCTTTCTGCATGTGCGTACTGGCTCCAAGTGTGTCTGACGCTGCGCAAGCGCAGTCGGTGGCAACTCGCTGAAGAAACAGGTGCTCAAGCTTAGTGGTGATTGGGCTGAAATAAATTACTAATACTTGGATGGAACGATAGTGGAGCGTTCTGACATGGCTGGAAAAATTGCTGAAATAAAGCTAGAATATGGAGAGAGAGATCTCTTTATCGCATGTGCGCTCTGACATGGCTGGAAAAGATGCTGAAATACAGCTAGAATATGGAGAGAGAGATCTCTTTATCGCGGGTGCGTTCAGGCTACAGAGGTATCTGAAGGTGCACAGTCAGCAGCATGTTGCTCAAAAAAAGGCGCATGAATGTCTTAGCAATGTGCTAAGATGGAGACACTGTGATGAAACAGAGTGGCAAGAGTAGAGCACTCTGATAAACCTGGGGTACTTAGATGTAAATGGTGGGCCCTGAACTCGGGACATATAAGGGTGCAATGTTCGTTGGAAAGTACAAACCGTATGAGGGAAGCATCCAAGTATAGCACTGAAAACACGCATTCACACCCTTGTAGAGGATGCAGAAGTGAGGAGCCTGATCACCAAAAATGAGGCCAAATTCCTGACTAACACGCCAGGTACAATACCTTATTTCTATATTGTCTCAAAAATCCATAAAAACAAAACACCACCGCCGGGACGCCCTATTGTTTCAGGTATCGGTTCATTATTAGAACCTTTGTCTCGCTATTGCGACTACTTCCTACAACCCCTGGTACAAGCCACCAGCACCTATCTGAAAGACACTAAAGACCTACTATGCCTTATAACGGCCATTCCATATGACCCCAATACTTCACTGTTGGTGTGCTTGGACGTGGAGAGCTTATACACCAGCCTCCCACAAGACGACACTCTCAGGGTACAAGCAAGCACCCTGCACAACTCAAATTGGCAATATCGAACCTCCATATCCTTTGTTCTAGAATGCGCCACTCTTGCACTCAAAGAAAACTTCTTTGAATATGAAGGCAGAATCTACCTACAGAAGCACGGGACTTCCATGGGAAGCATTTTCGCCCCCAGTGTGGCAGGCCTGTATGTGTACGACTTCGAGTCCCAACACCTACTACACAACAATCAACCACGAATTCCTCAAATTAAATTCTACAAGCGCTACATTGACGATATCTTTTTAATCTGGGAAGGAACAAGCGAATCCCTGCATACATTTTGTGACTGGCTCAATACATGCAACCCCAACCTTCGCTTCACTTACAATTCCCACAGACAACAGACCACATTCTTGGACTTAGACATTGAAGCAGCAGGAGGAGGCCTCAAGAGTAAAACACACTTTAAACCTACTGCCCGCAATTCTTTACTCCATTTCACCAGCTTCCATCCAAGAGCACTTCGTGAAAACCTCCCTTATGGCCAATATCTCAGGCTACGCAGAAACTGTAGTGAAATCGAGGACTATAAGTCTCAAGCCATAGACCTGAGTAAAAAACTACGCCAACGTGGATATCCTAAATGCATCACCAACAAAGCCAACAAGAGGGCCAGAAACCAAAACCGAGAAGCACTCATCGAAACCCAGATAAGAGATCCCACCCCAGTGCCACTTACATGTGTGACAACTTACAATAGTGTGACCAATAAAGTTTCACAAATCATCCGGAAACACTGGAAAATACTGAAGACAGGTAACCTTGAGTGGGCACCACCACTCCTTTCCAATAAAAGAGCAAGATCAATCAAAGATGCCATAGTGTCTACCAGACCGACACAACCACAGAGACCAACTAACACAGTTCTCAATGCCTGGGGGCTCCCAAGCATCACGGGCCATTACCCATGTGGGAATTGCAGTGTATGTCACATCACTAAGACTGTAAAAAACCTCACCCTAGAACCGGGAAAGACATGGGAACTAAGAAAACACACCAACTGTAACACTGAACATGTCATATACCGTATCGTCTGCCCATGTAACCTTACGTACATCGGCATGACGAACCGTAAAATCAAAACCAGGATTTGCGAACACCGCAGCACCATACGGTGCAAGAAAAATACTACCAGAATGACAAATCACTTTCTAGAGACAGGCCATACGACTAATGATATGAGATGGGTAGTCATAGAAGCGCTAGACCCTAATCTACCCAACATCCAAAGCCGCCTACTTGAGAAAGAACAAAGATGGATATATCGTCTGTCCAGCCATATCACTGGCTTGAACGACAATATTCCCTGGAACAGCCTTAGAAGACTCTAGATATAGCGTCATCAATCCTTGATACCAAGCCTATATACAGTTATCACAGTCCTCCAGAGAGATCTCAGATCCTCACCTCTCCTGGCACACCTACCCCATAAGAATCAGGACACATCTGTAGAACCCTGGTATCCCAGCCCTTCAGCACTATCACTTTATTCTCTGTCATGCTTCCCTCATACGGTTTGTACTTTCCAACGAACATTGCACCCTTATATGTCCCGAGTTCAGGGCCCACCATTTACATCTAAGTACCCCAGGTTTATCAGAGTGCTCTACTCTTGCCACTCTGTTTCATCACAGTGTCTCCATCTTAGCACATTGCTAAGACATTCATGCGCCTTTTTTTGAGCAACATGCTGCTGACTGTGCACCTTCAGATACCTCTGTAGCCTGAACGCACCCGCGATAAAGAGATCTCTCTCTCCATATTCTAGCTGTATTTCAGCATCTTTTCCAGCCATGTCAGAGCGCACATGCGATAAAGAGATCTCTCTCTCCATATTCTAGCTTTATTTCAGCAATTTTTCCAGCCATGTCAGAACGCTCTACTATTGTTCCATCCAAGTATTAGTAATTTATTTCAGCCCAATCACCACTAAGCTTGAGCGCCTGTTTCTTCAGCGAGTTGCCACCGACTGCGCTTGCGCAGCGTCAGACACACTTGGAGCCAGTACGCACATGCAGAAAGAGTAACTACTCTAACCCACGCATGCGCACACACTTCAGCCGTGCACAGCCCGACTCCAACGCCCTCACTGGCACGTACTCCATGGCTCCAACACCCTTATATACCGAGCCCACTCCGGCCCCCATTCTCATTCGGGACGTCGAGAGACCACAATAGGTTGCTTACGGGTTCGCTCTGATACCAAGTAAGGTTGCGCCAGGGGCTACATTCACAAGCTCTCTGTGAGCTTTGTCTCTCTTTTAACTCATAGGCTTTCTTTCCCCCACCAGAGTTGTAGATAGGAGTGAACTCCTCCCGAGCCCCGATCAGCCAAACACTCTCAACTATAGTGTAACTATAAGCGTTGCTTTCTGTCATTTGTGTTTTTTGTCTGTGTTTTGTTTTTAATCAATCAGCGCGCCACGAACGACAGCACAATGCCGGCTTCTCTATGTGTGCGCTCACCATTCTGTGTTATCTATCAACGCTGTGGCCTGGCCAGCACCTAGTCACGCTATTATAAGATATAACGCGGTGATCACAGCCCTATATTGCCACTAAACTGCCGCACGGAAGCCCTATAGCTTCATAGCAACGCCAAGTCTGTTAAGCATTATAGCTGCTGCACGAATCTTTGCATGCAGAACGTTCACCATACAGGCATGTCTTCTATTACAGATACCATCACCAGGCAGGTCCTTTTGGAGGACCATAGCACCTAAGATTGCATTTTATGTTGCTTATGTGTCCGTCATAATCATGTATGCATGCATGTTTTGTGTTTTTTATCCACAGGTTCTCTACCATATACGTGTCCGTAAGTACGTTGACACGCAGTCCACACACCTTAGCGTGTGTGTAGGTACTATTTTAAAAACTTTTTTTGCACTTTTTCACGTGGCAACACATTTTTTGCCACTCACGTTATTTGCACGGTCCTGACGAAAGGCCCTCTTACTTCCTTGTGCGGGCTGAAACATGTAGACCTACCACATAGCCAACTATAAGATAATTATTTCTTTTTTAGTTGCATCACATATAATTTTTAATGATATCCTGAGCCGCCAGTAATAAATATAAATGAGGCAAGGATTCTCAGAGATATTTTTAATTCACATCACACTTTTGCACTACACCAGCTCCGCTGTAATCAGGCGTCGTAGCACAACCGGGGGGCATTCGGCCACCCGGTTGGGACCCCAATGATGAAGCATGACACCAACCAGGTTGGTGTGTGAGGGGTCTTTTTACAAACCCAGTGGGTTCTAACACTGCCTTCTAGTGATGGTGCCTCACATAGACAGGGTTCGTCCATAGTTGTTTAATACTTATTATACAGGGGATACGGACGCACCCTCTTTCTCCCTTGCTCTCCCCTTGTTTCTGATAAAGTTTAATACATATCATAAATTACTACAAGCTTTATTATAATTAAAATACAAAACTATATTCTCAAAACAATAAAAACTAATAAACACAGCATTAGTCACATTTAAAAACACACAACACAATTAACACATACAATAATAAATAACATAATTAAATAATGGATTAACAATTTTCTATTTTGTTATTACTCGAGTAACCTTCTACCCTATACTTCTTCAAAGTACTTATCTAAAAGTATTTACTAAAATTATATTATTTACACATGTATATAATTATATATTAATAAAATATTAATAACAATTAATTATTCCTAAAATAAATATAGTAAATTACCACCCCACCCTTCATCCATACAAAACAAACAACCCACACCAAATACAAAATTAGAAAAAAATATTATTTCCATCGTTTTTTGATAATCAACCCTCAATTAAACATTAATTATTAATAATTAACTAATAATAAACTAATAACATTTAATTAACTTCCCCGTTTACTCCTGGAAACTCAACAACTCACACCTATTAATGTAAAAAATATTTTGTTTACATATTTTATATAATTATTTATCATTTTTATAATTATTATAAAATAACTTTATTTATTAATTAGTATAATTAACTTCTTACACACTCTTTACACATACAAAAACAACACACACCAAAAAAAGAAAGAAACAATTAATATATTACACAACTTACATAATTAATTAGCATTTAAATAATTAATATGGTTCAAAAAGAAATTAAAAATTATTTATTAAATAATTCTAATTTAGTTACTTCCTATCCTATACCCTACAAAACACACTACTGAAACCTAAAACTTAATTTCGTAAAGAATTAATTATACAATTAACATAATTAATTACAATTAATTATTTAATATGAATTAAAAATGTATACTTAATTAATTATGATTAATTTACTTCCCACCCTATACCCCTACAAAACACACAACCCACAACTGAAACTTAATAAACAAAAGTAATTATACAATTAACCAAATTAATTATCAATGAAATGATTCATATTAATTAAAAACTAATATTCAATTAATTATGATTAATTTACTTCCCATCCTATAACCCTACAAAACACACACCTAAAACTTAATTAAAAAAATATTGTACAATTAACATAAGTAATTATTAATTACCTTACAAATATTAATTAAAAATGAATTATTAATTATAATTAGATTAATTCCCACACTATACCCCTATAAACTCCATAACCCGCTACGGTACTAAAAATAAAAAAATGTATAATCGTAAATTTCAAAACTACTAACAATTAAAAAACTATAGGCCTGATTAGGATGGCGGTCGGACTTACATCTGACCGCCATCCTGGTGGAAAAAGGGACCGCCAACCAAGCTGTCAGCGGTCCCACACCCTGAATCGTAATGCGACCGCCTACAAGGCGGTCGCAAAGTGTATATTTTGTATTGCGTCGGGTGTTGTGGGCTGCAGCACATGCTGCAGTACAAAATATGCACCCTGTGCATATCCCTGCACTATGTGGCAGGCACCATGCGGTTCCTGTCACATGGTGCAGGGATATGTAGTGGCCATGTCGGAGGGCTAGGGAGGAAGTGGAGCCCGCTAAGGCCCCCAATGTCCCTATCCTCCTGCTTTTTCATGGTGGGTAAACTGCCATGAATCAGCCGGCAGGAAGGGACATTGTATTCCCTACGGCAGTGTCTAGCCGTCACCGCCACTGATATAGGGATACAAGTCCCTCCGATGGACTGTCAGGCTTCTTGATTCCTCGGGATCCGTGGCGGTTGGTCTCTCTGACCGCCAAACATCTGCCCGCCATCCCAATGTGGTGGGCAGTAATCAGTATTACGATGGCGGTGGGACCGCCACAGACAGGCTGTCGGTGGTGGTGGTCGTAATCAGGCCCTATATTAACAAACATTAACAATAATTATTCTGACAATTTATAACATTTACAATTAAAATTCATCCTAAAATACATACAACTAATTTTAAAAACGGCATTATTAACATCAATATTTTTGTATACTATATTAATGATTTCGATATTTTTATAAACTATATTTTTTACATCGATATTACTTACCTAAAATTGATTATCTTAATAACGATAATCTTGCACACAATATTTCCAAATCACAATATTTAAGACACAATGGCTCTTATTACGATGCCGGTCGGAGTTGCCACCGACTGACACAGTTTCGGTGGAGGAACTGTCTGACACCAACTCGGAAGCGGGACCGACCGACTCACGGTCGGCGGTTCCACTCGCCGCATTACGATGCGACGAAACACTGTTCGGTTGGATTCCCATTGTTTCTTATGGGAGCTCGTGTCTTGCCCGACAACTGCCCGTAACACAGGCTCCCATGGGAAAATGAGGTGTGTGTGTAAAACCCTGCACCCTGTGGCGGGCACCCCACGGTGCCTGCCACTCAGTTCAGGGTTTTACAGGGGGTCCCTTAGGTACCTCCTCAGCCCCTAACCGGAGGCCAGAGGATGAAGTGGGCCCTGCTAGGGACCCCCAAAGTCACTTTCCAACATCCTTTTCGCGTCAAACAGGCTGACGTGGAAAGGCTGTTGGAAATCGACATCATAATCCTGAGGACGGATATGCCGTCCATAGGGGTGTATGATGCGGTTCCGACTGACACGAATACTCCATGAGCCAGTCAGAACCGATTCGGAATGACCACGCGGTTTACCTTCCATCCCATCGCAATCGGGCGGGCGGATTGTAAACCGACCGAGTCGGTCGGAAGGGCCCTGACACGGTTGAGGAGATTCCGACTGTCGGGAGGAGGCTTTCTGCCCGACATCGTAATTGGCCCCATAGTGCGGTCGTAAATCCCATTTCTCAATGGGACCTTGTGCGGTGGGCGTAAACCACCCGCATCATAAGCTCCCCTTGTGAAATGGGAGTTTGTGAACATCCCTGCACTGTATGGCAGGCACCTCACAGTGCTGGCCACACGGTGAATGGAAGTTCAGGGGGCACAACCCAGATGCGGAGGGCCAGGGAAGAAGGGGGCCCTGCCTGGGACCCCCAATATCGCTTTCTGAGAGCATTTCTATGTTGGAAAGGCCAACATGGAAAGGCTGTCGGAAACTGACATCTTAATCCCGATGGCGGCAAAGCTGTCATCATGGGATTATAAGGGAGTTCCGACTGACGGGCTCCACTAGCCCATCGGAAGGCGTCGGTCGATCCCTCCGACTGCTGCCTCCGACCGCACACATTGTAATGCGTTGGTCGGACTGCAGCAGTAGATGCGGTTCGGACCGCAACCGACAAGCTGAATAAATACCAAAAACATTATTAAACATTTGTGTTTGGTGAGCATATTTTAAATACTTTATAGACTAGTCAACTACACCCTCATTACGATGGTGGTCCGGTCACCATCACCCCGGGCAGGTGTCCATCCGACAATGAGTTGGTGGTCCCACCTGTCTTTTATAACAAAAACAATCCTGGCTGCAACGCAGGCTCCATGGACCGCGGAGTAAGGGTGCCTGCTTTTGTTCTAGGCTGCACTGAGTGCACCAGGGCAAGGAGAAGACAGTAATGGGTCATAGCTTGATAGATATGGCGCATTCTTGCCTGCTCCCTTTCATGCAGCACAGCAAGTTGTCTTGCAGCGTTGCCTGCAAAAATTATAAATCGGGTTCTTAATGTAAATATGTCTTATGACCTCCGCAGATCAAATTAGTCAGAAGATGCAGGCATATCTTTTGAATCATTATCCTTTGCTCTACGCTCTCTCCCAAAAATGTTAGTTAATAATAATAAAAATAATAGTAATAATAATATAAATAGTAGTAGTAGTAGTAATAATAATAATAATATTCTTATTATTATTATTATTAGTGGTAGTAGTAGAAATAATACCAAAGCTAATATTACTGATAAATATAATGATAACGTTATATAGTGCTTCAAACGTCTTGTCTGCAATTTTTTAAAACACTGTCTCCCTCTACATTAGATACTCTTACAAAAAATGGAACACCTGCCTGGTAAACACGTGCTTTTTGCAAACTAACTTAATCTCCATTTCCACAGGTGCTCAGTTACAAAGATGTGTGTTCGCCTGTGCGCCCTGGATCATTTGCAATTGTGTTTTACCACTGTGTCAACAGACATGATAAAGCCTTGGTTAAACATTAATTAACTGACTGAAAAAATTAGAAATGCCTCACTTCTAGGAATGCATTTTTCTCCCAGCTGGGTGATGTGAAGGAATGCCTAGGCATTCAGCTCTATGAGGTTTGTGTTTAAAGTAAAATCCTGATAGGGCCTAGAAACGTAATATGTCTTAAAGAACTGGGCTTAAATACCTTCAAAGTACTACAGCATGCTTATTCTTTGCAGCAGCAGCAGCCTGCTCTTTAAAAGATGCTATATGATAGAATGGGGTGTTATAGTCTTTCAATATCACGTCCAAGGGCTCATGACTTCTGCTGTGCAACGTCACTTGCACCCTAGGTTTTCAGAAGTACAGGAACCCTTCAAGATCTCCTATATAACACGCAAATGTAAAAGGGTAACAGCAAAATTGGACTCGCATGCTCTGGCCATTGCGATTGTGAGGGAGGAGGGGAGAGATTGTTGCATACCCCACGCAAACCTGCGGCCATACTTACAAGCCCCACTTTTTTTGAAGCTCCAGCGGCGCTGTGTGCAGGCCCATATTTACAAGGCTTTGCAAAGCCACTTTGCATGGCTTTACATGGCCTTGAAAATATGGCCCTCTTTCATGCAATATTCTGCGTTAAAGGGGAGTGTCATGGGTGTTGCTGTAGATGTTCTCATGCAACACTCATGGCTTTTTGAACTGCTCCAGATTTACAAGGATTGCTAAATCTGAGGCAGCAGCAAAAACGAATGCCTTTCAAGGTAGGCTTAAAGTAGCGCAACGAGAAAAAATACTTTTGGGCCTTAGCTAAAAGAAAATGACATACCACCGCCGCGCAAGTCATTGAGCTGCTCCTTGCTGCGTCATTTTCAAAGCACAGGGATGCGTTGTATTAGTAACAATACAACGCATCCATGTGCTTTCCCCTGTACTGGCGCACATCTGGCTGCCATGCGCCAGTGAAGGAACCCTTGTGTCATTTTGCAAGCGTGCCTGCGCTGCGGAGATCATTGTTTTTGTGCAGGTAGGGACAAAAGAGGAAAAAACAAGGAGAAATAAAAGTATTTCTCCTCGTTGCACCATTCCTACGCCTCCCCTGGGGAGGAGTAGGGTTCTGACGCATTTCCAGTTTTACAAAATGTTGTAAATCTGGGAATGCGTCAAGTTCCATGGATGCTGCGTAGAAACAGCCATAGGAACACCCATGTAACAACTCTTTCATGCAGAGTAATGCATGAAGGGTGCCCATATTTACAAGGCCATGAAAAGTCACACAGGGTGACTTTATGTGGCCTTGTAAATATGGGCAAGCCCATTGCGCCAACAGTGCGTCAAAAAAAGTGATGCACCAGTGGCACAATGAGCTTGTAAATAAGCCCCTTTTTTCTCCTAATTTTTTCCTGTTTCTATGTGTGCTGTATTTTGCAGCACACATAGAAGGAGCAAAACGCCATTAATGATTGTTTTTGTGCAGGAAGGTATCCCTTCTTGCACTAACACAATCAGCCCTGGAATGCAGGCACCATTGCACACGCTTGCACCATGGTGCAAGGGTGCCTGCGTGGGTGCACGGCTGCTGTTTTAGCGCCAGTACAGGGGTGTACCATATTCCTGTAAATACTGCACATCCTAGTGCTTTTGAAATGATACAGCTCGGAGCAGCAAAATTGCTTGCTGCGCTGCACCATTTCATTGTAAATATCTCCCCTGGTTTGCAGCATTCTGACTATAGTGCTCTCACTCCTAGAATCCCTTTAACCTGACCACTTCTCTGAATCTCTGAAAACCCAGGGGCATATTTACAATATTTTGGCATAGGGCAGCGCCACAAGCCTTCTATCTGAGCTGCCCTACTTCAAAAGAAAAGGGCAGGAATACACCATAGCTACAAGATATGGTGCATTCCTGTCCTTTCTGCCAGCTCCGGTGCACAAACTGCAGTCAAACGCCAACGCAGGCACCCTTGCACCGGGGGGCAAGAGTATCTGTGTTGTTGGCAGTATTGTTTTTGTGCAGGAAATAACACCTTCCTGCACAAAAACAATCAAATGAGGCGTTTTCCTTGTTCTATGTGTGCTGCAGAATGCAGCACATGTGGAAAGAGACAAAAGCAAGGATAAATGTAAACATTTCTTCTCATTACTCCTGCTTTGGGAATGCATTAGTTTTGGCGCCACCCAAAATTTACGCTATGTAGTAAATCTGGGGCAGTGTCATAAACCATGGGTGTTGCATAGGAACACCCACAGCAACACCCATGGAACGTCCCTTCCACGCAGAGTAAGACATTGCCTTACTTCATATTTACAAGGTCATGAAAAGCCATGCAAGGTGGCTTTGTGTGGCCTTGTAAATATGTGCCGGCACACTGTGCCTCCGGAGTGTCACAAACGTGACGTTCCGGAGGCGTAAAAGTGCTGCAGGGGCATTGTAAATATGCCCCCCAGTATTTAATGTATATTACACCAACAAAATTGTCATACACAACTCAGATTACACATGTGGGGCATTTGGCATTATGTTATGGACAGCTAGAAAGGAGGCCTTGTTGGAAAGGGAGCTGCATTTCCCAATATGCTTAATTAGGATTGGGTGCATCTCCAAAATGGTTACTTCTTGGTGGCGTTGGACCCCTAATTGAATAGTAAACCTTCTTAATATGGTGCTGTCATTTAACAAAATTGCAGCCCTGGGTATGGTACATACTCCCCAGAATGGCTTTGTGCACTGAGGCAGGATACCCGCTTGAAGAAATGTGGGCTCTGGGAGGGGGTAACCACATGAAGTGGTGGAACCTCCACCAAAAGAGCCATTGACACCTGACATTGATTTGGCTTTAGAAATGCCTCATGAGGAAAATATACTCCCTGGTATATTATCACTACCAAGCTAGAGGTCATAATTAGGCCCTCTATGTCTCTTGTTGTGATTTAACTTATGACTATATTGGGTACTTAACAATGTATCGTGCGGTCTTAGCATAGAGTAAGCATTGTAGAGCACTCCTCAGACTGAGGGAACAAGTACATTTCCGAATCCTTCCAGCTTTTCATCTCCCTCCTTCCCCAAACCTGCTACAAGTCCTTCTTGCTCATTCAGTGTTAAAGCAGTATGAATACTGACCACGTTCTGTATCTTAATACACATGCTTCTAGCTTGTCCCATTACTTCCAATGGTTTCTAATTAGCAAAGAAGACTACTGGCTAGATTGATGTAATATTGTCACCACTTGAAGTGGTAAAACTAATGCAAAGCTCTCTCTAGGGAAAGAAAATGTCCAAATAAGTCAGCAGTTAAGTCATCCCTCAGGCATGGAGTGCACTTAAAGTAAGTTAATCTGCCCCATTTATGACATCAAACATAATGGGCCTAATTAACAATGTCATTTGTGCTTTTAAATCAAACTTGCAAACAAAAATGGGAGAATTTATGGATGCTTGACATATTGACCGAAGGTGACATAGCAGCTATAAATCAATTTACTGCTGTGCAATGTACTCCACGACTGTCTATGATTATGCAGGAGTAAGTCTAGAGCAATAGGTAAGAAGAAGAAGAATCAAGGGCTAGTGCACCTTATGGGTAAATTCATAAAACCATGTTGTTAGAACTGTCATGCTTAGGGTGCTCTTACCTCAACTTTTTGCCTGCTTACCTTCACTTTTTGCTGTATCTTTTTGTTGGCCTTAGAACTCTGAGCACTTTATCACTGCTTCTCCCCTAAACATGGTAACATTGGTGTATACCTGATTGGCATATTTAGTTTACCTGTAAGTCCCTTGTAAGTGATATACCATATACCCAGGGCCTGTAATCTAAATGCTACTAGTGGGCCTGCAGCACTGGTTGTGTCACCCACACAAGTATGCTTTCAAACATGTTTTAGGCCTGCAATCACAGGGCCGGTGTGTGCAGTTTACTGCCACATCAACTTGGCTTTTAAAACCACTTGCCAGGCCTTAAACTCCCCTTTTATTCCACGTAGGTCACCCCAGAAGTAGGCTCTAGGTAGCCCTAAGGGCAGGGTGCTATGTAACTAAAATGTAGGACATGTACTTTTAAGTTTTATATGTCTTGGTAGTGACAAACAGCTAAATTCATTTTTCACTACTGTGAGGCCTACCCCTCTCATAGGCTAGAATTGGGAATTACTTAAAACATGTGTAAGCTGTAATTCCTGATTAGAAAGAAGTAGCTGCATCAATGGTAATGATAAATCCTCTTTAATGGTAAAGTTGAATTTACCATTACTATTTTAGAAATGCCACTCTTGAAAAGAGGACATTTCTCTGCTCTTAACTTAGCGCTGTGTGCATGCAGCCTGTCTCCAATACACGTCTGGGATGGGTGACAGCTACACTGTGTGCCTTCCCTCTAGACAGCCACAAACACAGAAAGGGGGGAGGGGGGGGGGTGGCAGAGGACTCATCTGCAGTCATCTGCATTCTGATAGCCTTCCTGGGCAGGAAGGGGGGGAGGTATCTGACACTTACATCTGAATAGGCTGTGTCTTGTCCCTACACAAGGTACTGATTAGCCCCCACAGATAGCCTGGCAGACAGGGCTGGAATGAAAGGTGGACTTGAGCACTTCACGGAGCTGATTTGACGTCACCCCCCACTTCGGCACCTTTGGGTATAAGTGCTGGGGCTCTGACCCTACCAAGTCAGTACACTAGTGAACCTGTGAAGAACTCTGCCAGGAGTAAGGACTGCTGTGCTACAAGGATTACCACTCTGCTTGCCTGACTGTTCCAAGGAACTGCTTCACTGCTGTGTTGAGCTGCCCTGCTGCCTGCTGATCTCTGCCCTGCTGAGGACAAGGACTGGACCCATCTCACTTGAACCCAGAGTGACTCCAAAGGCTTACTGGTTTGCCTCCTGTTTTCTGAAGTCTCAGGGACATAAAAGACTTCTTGCAATTCTGCTGGTGCTGCAGGACTCTTTCATCTGTGAGTCTTACCATTGCCTGAGGTGCCTCCTCCAGTCCTGGGTCTCAGAAGTGGGTTCTGCAGCTGTTTTGCAACAAAATCGATGCATCGTCACCACTGCGCTGATCAGAACCGACGCAGTGTCCTTTGACGCAGAAGCAGTGCCAAGCCGAAGACTTCCCTGTGTGGATCGATGACGACGCTGGACCTAACTGCGAGGTTCCACGACGACACAGTGCCGATCCAAGGTCCCGACTGCAAGGCTCGACTACAACACAGTGACGCGACTGCATGAATCAGAACCGACGCATCGTACTCTCGACAACTTCGTTTTGCTCCATCCAAGGTACTTTGACAACGGGACTTGTTTGAGTCTTCTAGCTGAGCTGCCCTCTTTAGTGGTTGGCCTGAACTTTGGATTTACTCCAGTCTTGCACGCCTTCAAGAAACCATTTAGCGCTATTGACTTCTAAGCTATATTTTTGGTTTAGTCTTTAAAAAATCATAACTCTGTTTCTACTTATTGGATTTTTGTCGCTTTGGTCTTGATTTTCTCAGTAAAGTATTCTCTATCTTTCTAAGCATGTGTGGAGGATTTTTGTTGGGTGTTCCTTGTATTACTGTGCATGTGTGTTGCACTAATACTTTACACATTGCCTCTTTAGGTAAGCCTGACTGCTCTGTACCAAGCTACCAGAGGGTGAGTGCAGGTTATCCCTTAGTTTGTATATAGCTTACCCTGACTAGAATTGTGATCCCTACTTGGACAGGATGCATACCTCTGCCAACTAGAGATCTAATTTCCAACACAAGTAACGCGTAAAACTACATGTATTGAAGCATATAGCTCCCTTTATGCCTGATTGCTAGCCACAAATGATGAATGTCAGACTTTACTACTGCGTAATTCTCCACTAAAGTACATAGAATTACTCAGTAGTAAATTCCATAAAAGGGCTAGAGAGAGGGAGGAACAAGGTGTAGTTTGCCGTGTCAGTTTTTAAGAGCCCAAAAACTTGTGTGACTGTGAGCATTCCCAAAATCCGACCCAATATCTTCTCATACTGTATATGACTGGAATTAAACTCCAGAAAAGAGCCATAGTAATTCCTCTAGATTAGTAAGGTAAGGGGAATTCTGCTTTGCCTGTGGAAACATTTAGGCCAATTGCCTCACGTAAATGGGGTAATCATTCAAAGTACCTTTAATGCTGTTCGGAACTGCTGGGCAAAGCCTAGTGACCCCAAACAGAAGAAACCTAACATTGACCCCCACACCCTTTGAAAATCCTCCCACGATGTCAGGGTTATTAGTTTTTTTTTTTTAAACAAATTCCCTGTTTGTGATTCTGGCACTCTGTTTTTTCAAGCTGTATATTAGGATCTCATAGTTATCGAGTTAGTGCATGCACTTGAAGCACCGTGATTTCCTCACAAATGTCTGCATGGCACATTTGCTATGCTCATGCACTGAATAAGATCATGAAACAGCCTCAGATGCAAAGTTTTCAGCAATGTTACTCTAAAAAGCACATTATCTCACAGTAATGTGAATGCAGAAAATAGTAAGTAATAATTAAAGAGATGTGTTTCTGTAAAATAAATTCTGATACTTGACTTTGGTTACTCTTTTTTTTTTTTTTCTAGAACTTTCGCAATTAGATGTAAAAGATGGGTGACAGAAAAGAAGATACAGGTATTTACCAGAAAGAGGGGGTGGGGGTTCGAGAGTAAGTGATACATTCATGCATCACATACAGGGGCATGTCTCTAATCACAATTATTAAGCTCTCAAAACGTTATCACCCATGGGAATTAATGCAGGTGTTTTTATGCTAATTTAAAATGTTCAAAAATGTCAACATGCTTTCCTAATTTTTTTCAATGTATTCATGTATGGTTTGGTGTATTTCCTTATATAGAGGGTGGGAACTAATCATCATGGCTCACATTTCTTATAACTTTACAAAACTAATCAAGTGTCTACTCCTAACTCTATCTGCAGCATATTGTGTGGAGGTCTGGTCTGCCATCGATGTTTAATCTTTAATTTTATGTCCTTTGTTAGTGTTATTTTCATACTGTTAAAGTGTGCATATGTAATTGTATTTTGGTTGTGCATGAGGTGTTCCCGCACACGTTTTGAATGTGCCAATGGTTGAGGTGAAGCATAATTTAAGTATATAAATACAATTCTCTGATGTAAATCCTCAAGTACCAACTTCCTGACACATTTCTCCTACTCTTCCTACTTCTGCAATACGTATATATTCTGCAAGATCGAAAGCTCATCCCCTGCTTGACAGATGATGTCAAGTGTAGACTGATGTGTCTCTAATTTTTTGAGATAATTATTTTGTATATGGCAGGAGACTTTCTTTCCTAATGGGATCTCAGTTTCTAGCAGCATTTTCAGACCTTGCAGCTACGTGTCTTCAGCAGAACAACATACCAGCATTGCACAATCAGTTAAAATTTGCTAGCTGTGATCAAAGCTGTGTGCCTCTCCCTGTTTTATGGGGTCATATAATCACAGCTGGTTCTGGTCCCCTTCCCATAGTTCAAATGTACTTGCCCTTTGACCCTTTTTATTCCTTATGTACTTTAGCTGTGATTTGTGGTCGTCTGTGTCTGAAATGCATGTGTTGAACTACATAAAGATCATTTGCGCCTCCACAAATCTGTTTTTTCTGGTCTGGGAGCCCGGCTCGGTGCTCTGTGGTCACTGATTCCCATTAGAGTTAATAGAGACAAATTATCTGAAATGTTTGGAGAGTGGCAAACTAGGGAACTTTATTGACTGGCCCCCTCCAATTGCAATATCTGATAATGGTAACCATGTAAAAATAATGTCAATCTTCCCGCAGACCAGTAATTTATGTCACACCCCTGGGATTGCAGTTTTTTAAGACATGTAGCCTTTTGACTTTAGACTGATTAAATGTGTTTTTTCTTTTTTTTTTAATTAGAAGGCTGCCCTTTTGCTCTTAGACTGCAACTTTTCTCCAGATGCCTGTTTTGTTCTCTTGCCGCCTCTAGCACTTAAAGCTACTTTTCTACTGCCTTTGAACATCATGTAGTAATCAAAATTCAGCAGGATAGCAATATGTACAGTTTCAATGCATATATTGCTGCTCAGTTTTAAAGTGGTAGCTTTCTCTACGAAGATTTGCATGGTAACTGCTGTTTCGAAACAATGACAACTGTTTCATACACTACAGATGATGTACAAATAGTTATAATGTCACAAACACGGCGATCAATTGTAGTATATCTCGATGTATGTATTTTTTTAGTTTTTGAGTAAAGAGAAAATTAGCTGTCTGCCATGTCTGCTCCACAGTAGTGGCTACACATAGTAAGATTGCTGCAAGAGTGATTTATTATGGCACTGACACTAGATCTGATATGCAAGGGTGCATGAGCTATTCATTGTAAAGATAGTGGGGCATATTTATCAAAGGGTTGCATTGCTTTTGCGCTACGCAATGGGGCGCAAAAGCAGCACAACCCTTCAGTTTGATTTATCAAGCCACACAAGGTGTTGTGTTATTCTGCACTAGGGAGGCGTTCCATGGGTGCAGCATGGATGTTCCCACGCATCTACCCATGGGTTTTGGTGCATTCCCATATTTACAGTGTCAAAAGGCTAACACTCCCCAGATGAGGTGTAACGAGAAGGAAATATCTTAATTTCTCCTTGTTACCTCCTCTTTCTTTCTGTGCGGCATTCTGCACCACACATGGAAAGAGGAAAATGCCTCACAACATTGTTTTTGTGCAGGAAGGTGTACCTACAATCCTGCTAATACCGCAGGTACCCTTGCACCATGATGCAAGGGTGCCTGTGTTGGCACTACGCAGCACAATGTGCGCCAGTGCTCGGAAATGACAGGAATGCGTTGTATATTGTTAAATACTGCACATTCCTGCCCCTTCCCTATCACGCCACACAGCACAGTGCAGCAAGGTTAGTTGCTGCGCTGCCTGATAATTTGATACATATGCCTCATAGTGTTTTGCGCATATTCTTAGGGGCCTATTTATGAGGCTGTTTGCGTCACTCTTGCACCATGCAACAATGTGCAAAAGTAACGCAAACCTTAAGACAGATTTCTGAAGCCACGGAAAGACACTTTGTGTGGCTCTGAGTGGCTCCCAAAAATCCGGAGTAACACAATGCAGTGCAAATCACTGCGTTGTGTTACTCTGCCCTGGGTAGGTGTTCCACGCAACCCCCATGCATTTTTGATGCGTTCCCAGATTGACGAGAACTTGTAAACCTCGGGCTGTGGCAAAAAGAAATGCTTCTCCAGGTGAGGGGTAACATGGAAATATATCTTTATTTCTCCTCTTTACTTCCTCTTTCTATGTGTGATACATTCTGTAGCACACATAGAAAGAGGAATCTGCCTCTAAGGATTGTTTTTGTGCAGCAAGGTGTCCCTTCCTGCTCACAAACAATCCTGTCTGCAATGCATGCCACTTTGCACAATGGTGAAAGGATGCCTGCATTGGCGCTAGGTAGCCAAAACAGTGCCAGTGCAGAGACAAGGACAGGAATGCGTAGTATTCTTTTACATCAAACCTATTAGTGTTGCCATCATGGGACAACATTGTAAAAGGTTGCTAGGATTTGCCATCTCCACTTCTTTCCTTTAGCTCCAATTATCACCTTGACCAGCAGATGATGATACTGGTGACACTGCAGCAGAGAAATGCGATCCCACCACATGCAAAAGCCTCCTACTTCTATAAAAAGAGAAGCAATTATATGAAGAATTAATGGGTGTGATCCAGAGAGACAGGGATACAGCCCAATGCCATGAGGAGCAGTGGAGGCAGGTGTCGGGCAGGGTGCTCAGTTGGCTTTAGGTGGTAAAGCATGCAGAGCACTTTGGGGAAGAATGAGGGTGGTTGATTGCTTCGAGCACACCTAGGCCCATATTACAGAAGTGCCCCGGGTGTGCAACAGGTGTTTGCATGCCCCGTGGCACTTTGGTATTAGTGAAGGGGCCAAAGACGTTTGTGCATTCCCTTCTGTAATACCAATAGAGCTGGCACACATAAAGTGCTATCAGAGGGCGTTACCTCATTTGCATTGCGGCATGGCCCCATGCAAAAGAGGGAATCCCTTTGCCTTTGCGCCATATTACAGACGTGGGCGCAGAGGCAAATAAGCTGTCAGGAGGTGCACTGATAATGTGGCACCTAAAAGGTGGTGCACTGTCATTGCATCCCCTGATGGCAGCCCTCTGGAGGGGGGAAAGGGACCCTGGACCCTCCACACATCCCCTTGCAGGCGGGTGCAGTCACACACTGCACCCACCTGCAAGGGGATCTCTAATCCTCCTTCAAAATGGAGGCGGGTTGCTGCTTTCATTGTGAAACACGGAGCGGCTTCAAAGCAGCCGCTCCGTTTTTCAGATGAAGGCACTGTCCTCAGGGCAGCGTGAGTTTGCAGCTGTCCTGGGGGCAGTGCATTCATCCCAATACGCTCATTATCCTTGTTTGCGCCGGGTAAACCTTTTGGTATGCCCGGCGCAAACAAGGAGAATGCACCTTATGTGTGATACTGCCCCAGATGGTGTCAAGACTGACAGGTAGAGCAAATTACTCTAGACAGATACATGCACCTTTTAAATAGCTCTGACAATAAGTTGGTCAACTTTTATGATTTATTGAATTCGACCTGAGATAAAAGGACGTTTAGAAAAATTTGAGTGCCATTAAAATCAACGGCAACAGTTCTTTATCAGCTTTTGCAATAAAAGTGCAGTAGCTAATAATAAATTCCTAATATATTAATCCCACCTTAATTGGTTTTCATCTTGACTTCTTGTTATAGATTGTGAAAGCATATTCGCTTCTGGATCATTAGAGCACATAATGTGAAAAAGTCAACTATAAGAACTGCAAAGGCGCCCTAAGCCAGATAATGCTATATTGTTTACTCGGGGACGGAGAAGAGGGGTAAGGCTGGAAGTAAACTTGAAGTTCTGTAATGTGAAGGTATAAATGTCATGAATGAGGTTTGCAAAGTTATCAAATGCAACACAACTTTTTGCTGAGGGAAACCTTTCTCCTTCACTTTCCACTAGGAGTATCTAATTCTAAGATTTAAAAAAATATCTTTTAATGATTTTCAATTAAAACAAATTCATCAAATCAATGTGCTTTTATGTCAGTTTGTCGAAGCACGTACATGTCAAATTGATTACTACAATCCCATAATGATTTATAACTACATTCAAAGATTCAAAGGAAAACAATAGGAGAAAGAAAAGGAAAATGAAAAATGTGGAGCCATTATGCATCTTTAAGCCTCTTGAAACATTCTCGAGCAGGCATGCACACATATTATTGCATCATACTTGGGGTTGACTATAGTATGCCATCGACATAAAAAATCTGACAGAGTTAATATTTCTGAGAGATATTGGCCATGTAGTGAAGGGAGCACTAAGGGGTACGGGTATTGGAGAAATGAATGGAACCGCACCTGTGTTGGTGCGAGGGGAGCTTCCACTCATTGATTTTACATTCCTTATGTGAAACCAACAGCCCATGGTAGCTGCCTTCTAATGCCACAAACTAGGAAGGGGATGGAAGCCATTAACAAGTCACAGGGGATGGGCTAGATAACAGTCTAGATTGGAGAGGGGGGAGCGGGATTGACAGCAGCCTCCTGTACAGTCTGCTGTGCTCTTGCTTCCAGTACTTACTTAGCATAGGCTCAGGTCAGGGGAAGCATACTGATCCACTCCCGTCAGGCTCACCTGCAGGGCTGCAGGTCTCCAGGGGCACAACACTGCGACAAGGGAGCAGGCCTTCAGTTGGGGGGGCCTGTCACACAGGTCCGGTATGCTGCTCTCGAGTCCCCAAAGGTGGGAATGATAGAAGTTTGTGGCAGTTGGGGGTAGTGGGCATCCAAGGGGAAGGGCCCCCACTAACTGCATTGCAGAGTAGCCATTTCAGATCTTACCAAGAAGCCACTCTGTTTTCGAATTAGTGTTACTCCCTAGTTCGAGTAGCCGACTTCACCAAATCCAGTTACATTCATGTAGCGTGGAGGAGAAAAATTGGGGTGACAGGTCCAGCATATCACAAGGGAAAATTAGTTAGGATTGGTCAAAGCATTGAGGAACAGGAGATGTCTGACAGGGGCTGTAAAAGGAACCAACACACAATACCCACAAGAAGCAACAGGATTAATTTCCTACATTGAGGAGGACAGAGTCCTTGATCACCTCACTCCTTACACAGTGCACCAGCAAACGCCAAGACTCTGACTCAGAGGGAAGAGGAGGTGGCAGTTCCCCTGACAGAGTCCCCAAAGGCTGGGGATTGACTAAGATGTATCCAGGATAATTTATCATCTTACTGTGTCTAATAGAAAGTCTTACAGAAAAATTGAGATTGAAAACCAGTGCTAGATCCAAGAATGTGCATAGGCATGAAATCGTACATTTTATCTCAGACATGAAGATGGATATTTTCACTGTGCCTGAAACTTTGCTTATTGAAGCATTATGCCCTACATTGACTATGGCTCTCCTGGACAGTGCTTTGAGCCCGAAA
Organism: Calotriton arnoldi; assembly: GCA_963921515.1. Classification (NCBI taxonomy): domain Eukaryota; kingdom Metazoa; phylum Chordata; class Amphibia; order Caudata; family Salamandridae; genus Calotriton; species Calotriton arnoldi. The sequence continues at coordinate 842,325 of CAWUFW010000664.1, forward strand.
ATAGAGATACAATGCCATTTGTGGAATGGGTGCACTCCAGCTCTTAAAGATACAAGATTTTACTTTATTATTGTTATTGAGATTTATTGGCCATATTACATCCAAACTAATATTGAGTTCTAATGCAATATTTGAATGTTGAAGGCCCCATAGCATTGGAGGTACATATCTTCAACCTATTTCTGCCATTGATGTCAATAATCATTGTCAGAACCCTTTTCAGAGGGCCACGGGGTAAGCAGGGGTTACTGGACCCAGTTGTGGAGGTTGAGGCCTTTTCCTCCTGATATCCCAGGGCCCAACCTACTATGGATTTTGAGCAACTGGGTCAAGTACCCCTTCAATACTTGACTCTCAGGGCTAGTGTGGCCCGAGCAGTCCAAGGCTCCCTTGGGGGAAGGGGAGGTGTGGATACTATGGAGTGAACATAGGCTCACAACTCAAAATTGCAGCAGCAACATATTATTGTCTAGTCAAAAATATTTATGGAAAAATAAGTATTTTATTTCTACCACTATCAACACAAAGGAGAAATACAACATTCACAAGCAACTACACAGTTCCCAGGAGGTCAGGGCTCCTGTGTTTCTTTAGGCGGTCCCCGGAGTCCCACTCCTTCCCAGTAATAGTGGTATTCCCCATTCACTATAGGCAACATCCAAGACAAGCCCAAGTAGTAGTCGGAGTCTTAAGAGTCCACTCTGACTCTATCTGAAAGTCAACAGACTTCCAGCGCTGCAGCACTAAACAGCAAGAAAGCCCCCCTCCCCTGGGCTGACTGGCCCAAAATCAGTCTTACCCATGCCTGCAGGCTTGGAGCACCTACAGCTCTTGAGTGCGTCCCGTCCTCAGGTATTTGGAGCAGCAGCAGCTGAATCAGGTGAGCTTTGCTGCACGCGGCCCAGGTGGGATACACTCAGTGGGTGCAAAGTTCCTCACATCCAGTCATGCTACTGAAGCAAACAAAGTTTTATTACGGCTTCTACTTTCAGGGTGTGTCCAATTAGTTCCACAGTGTGGGAGGTGATGTGACAATCCCAAATCAGAGCCCTTGCCTTGGTGACAGCGCGGATGCCCCTACAGTAGTCTCACTTCTCCGGCGGGAGGGCTGCAGATCCGATTGCCCGTCTTGCTGCTCCTGGTGACCCCCTCTGGCATACAAGGTCACCATACCTTCCCTGTACAAGGACCCCGGCCAGGTCAGCAAAGCAAATGTCTTCAGCGGCAGCCCCTCCTGGCATACAGGGTCATGGCTCACCTTGGCTCAAGGGCTGTGGCCCTCCCAACATGGCAATCTTCACACAGTGGCCCCTTTAGGCATATAGGGTCATGAATCCTCACATCCAAAGGGATATGGTCCTCAAAACATGGCAATCTTCATGCGGCAGCCCCCTCTTGCATGCAAAGTCACGGCTCCCACTACGCACAGCCTCTGAACCGATCAATACAGTGATGCATACGGCTTACTTCATGACAGCCCTCCTCTGGCATACGAGGGCCGCCAACTTTGTCCAGCACATAGGTAATGACCCGATCAATGTAGTAGCCATTTCCTCAGACCTTGTAAATGGAGTCCACTCGACAGGGCTCCCCACTGGACCTCGCTCCCTCCAACGCTCTCCTCTTTCTCACAGCACACACTAGTCTTGGCAAGCAGGCAAGCTGGTGCTCCTGTGCAGGTGGTCTTGGATTACCTGGCTGATGTCCCCTGACAGAGCAGGATGACTAACAGACCTTGGCCCCCAGTTCTGGTCACAGGCTGAAGTCTTCCAGAGCTTCCCCTCCTCACACAGCCTGTCTGGCTGCCATACAGATGACAATTTTTGGAGTCTTAAGCTCCCCTTCTTATAGTCCATTTCCAGACACCAAATGTGATTCAGAGTCTGAGTTTTTGAAGTTTATGTTGGGAATCTGCTTGCTTTGAAGTGCCCACACCTCTGCCCTCTCTTCCTCATGAAAGCAGTGTGTCACAGCTGCAGTGACTCCAAAGTTAATAGCCCCACAACACAGGCCAAGGGAGTGACTAGAGTTCACACCTGGATGCCATCCACAGTGATATGTGTATCAAAAAGTTTGTCAAGGGCCCCAGCCCTACTCTTTATAATTCACTTATCAGCCCCATCTCCTTCCTGAGATGTGCCCAGGCCCCTTTCTTGTGATCTTTTACTAAATCAAAGAGCGCCCTTTGAAGTGTACTGGGGGGCAGGGGAAAGCCTGACTCTCCCCTCTCCAGGGGGTGTCCACCCAGCTTACAGGAATGCAGCAATACACAAATCTGTCTTTGGGAATTCCTCTAACTCCTATAACAACCACTCATCCGAAAATCAGGTATCTTCTGCAGGGGCGATGCTGTATCCACCCTACCTCCTGGAGCTCCTCTCAAGACTTCAGTAGGGACAGGAGTCCTAACTGGTGTCCCAGAAGGGAAGGGGGAATGGGAAGATAGAGATAGTGCGCTCGACACCTTCAACACCTCTGAGTCACTTGCCGACTTAAAGGAACCTTTTCGTGATATAAGTTGCTCACAGCCTACACCCTCTGGTATCTAGGGAAGAGAAACAGGTGAGGGCCTGGAGTTTTAGAGCTGTATTACATGTGCTCATGATATTGGCCCGTAAACAACATGCAGTGCTTCACCTTTCAATTCGGGGGCCATTACTTCCACAACCTCTGGGTATACCCACTGCGACTCTAAGTTCATAAGGACGGTTCTAGCCACAACCTTGGCAAGTTCAAGGAAAAGAACATCTATTAATGTCTCTAGTCTCTGACTGTACACCTTACGTGTTCAATGTACTCAGTGAAATGTTAACTGTTCTCAATGAGAGTTTTTGCAATGTACATAAGTAGTTTTCATAAAATTGTCTCGCCTAAGCAGTGCGTATCCACACAATTAAATGCCAAGCAACATTAGTTCAATCGCCAACGTCTTAGCTGTCTCAACTACCACCATGAAAAGGCAGAGGTCGGATTGCTTCTGTAGACATCGGAATAAGGCCCTAAACTCCTAAGTTAGTGCCCACAGGAAGTAACCATTGAACTGCAGGTGACAGACAGATTCCTGCAAGTGGTTTGTTAGGTATCCGACATCATCAAGTAAAGTCACTTCAGGATGTCAAAGAGGAATAATAGTCAAGGGATGAAACTTTCCATGATGCCATTTAATGTGATACCAGGTTATATTAAAATAACTTTTACCCATCTCCAAAATCCTTGGACAAACAAACAAATATCCATCAAAAATATGGTCTGATGAAGGACACAAGACACATCCCAGCTTAGCTGCAATCCATATTCCAACCGACAAACAAAACACTATTGATGACCACAAATAGACATCCACATTTAAACAACTTCTTGAAATAGCAGGGCAGGCTATCTAGAGATTGCCCCCTGATTATGAACAACAAGCAGGTGTGGACAGAGAGGATATACAAATGATGTATCATACTATGATATGCCTCCTGGAGAACTGTTGGGGAGATATCACTTTCTCCAGATTTGATCCTCGACATGGCGGGGAATGGGAACTGAAGGAAACGTCCCAAGAAGCTCACTCTCATGCCATTCCTGCCAATAGTGTTTCAAAGATTCTGCTGGTTACGCAGAACTGTTTGTTAGGACGACAGAACATCAGAATGTAGGGACTGAGTCTCTCTACGGCATCAGTACCAGTCAGCCAAATCCTGGCTAGCTCACAGTGCCTCACCTGAACTCCTAACCTTCCCAGAGTAACAGCTGATTTTGGCAACCTGGAACATGACCCTCTGGTCCCGGAGGGAACTGTGAGAACAGATCCTCCCCTTTGGTTACTCACTTACTCACTCATGCATGCCCATAGTAAAGAGAAGAAAGACACGACGAACGTTTACAATACATTTATTGAAACTGTTGTAGTCTATTATGAAGCAAATGTGCTGCGGTCGTTAAGCAGATGCAACTGAACAACATAATTAGCATTACCAATAGACTGTATAGGACAAACATCCCAACCATGGCAAATTATATATCTGTCTAGTTCTACCCTTACTATAGGAGCACAGAGATATATTTGCAATCCCTCTGATTGGTCTAGGACCTCATACAGGTCTGCAGTTAGACGGTGCATGTCAGGCACTGCTGTCGTTCCAGGATGGTCGTCTCTGCCGGAATTCTTCTCTCTGGGGCGGGACACCATTTTTATGATAAAACTATTGTGCTGGAGATGCAGCTGTGCGACAGTGTTATGTCTAACCATTAGGAACTGTTGCTGAGCAAAGAAAAAAGTACACTCTGGGCCTAATTACAATGTCGGTCGGAAAGCCTCTGATCGACATTGTAGGTTAAAAGTCCGACCATCGTACTATAATGATGATGGTCAGAGTTTAAACCGGCAGGGAAATCCGACACGGTTCCGACGGGCTCAAGGAGCCCGTCGGCCAGTCAGAAAGGCCTCATAATCCCTTAATGATGGCGTTTCCGCCGTCGGGATAATGATGGCATTTCCGACAGGAGTTCCATGTCAGCCTTTCCGACATGGAACTGCTGTTGGAAAGTGTCTTTGGGTGTCCCTAGCAGGGCCCCCATCCCTCCGCGGCCTCCGCATACTTCTCAACATCCCTGCACCATGTGCAGGGATGTTTGGATCCATTTTTCTATGGGAGCTCATGCTCTGGGCGTTTTCTGCCCACCGCATCAGCTCCCATTGAAAAATGTATGTTTCTCACCGCACTGTGTGCGATCACATCCAAATGATGTAGTCGGAACCGTCAACCTGAGGTCGGTCGGTTCCCATTCCGCAACGGTGTTGGTGGACATCAGTCCACTCGACATCGTAATCAGGGCCTATGTTGTTATGTATTCCCAGCAACGTTGTACAAACTGTGTAGACAAAATCCCAAGAAGAGTCCCTGAATAACCAACAACATGTACAGCATATTCTCAAAATAAAGTCACAAAAACAAATGTGTTATATGTGGCTATGCAGAGCGAGCAGCAGCAGCCTAAACACAAAACTAAGAGAGAACCAAAGTGGGCCCAAAACGGAAATCAATACTCGGCCTGACATAATGCCGTTTATGCTAAAATAAGCTTGTACAATTTCTGACATTTCACTTTATGCTTGTTACGTGAAATGCCTGAGATTAAGCCATTACTCTGTTTCACATATTTGTGATTTAATTTGGGTAAAAATCATATTGCAGGAGCACAAGAAGAATGAGAACAAGCAGGCACTGTTATACAAGTTTTTTGAAATATTACGCTACTGTTTAGTGCGAAATGCACCCTTGCATCCAAAATGGACACAAGGATGCATTTTGTGCGAAAGAATTATAAATAATTACAGTTTTTCTTATTAACTCATAGTTTTGTGTTTATTTGACATTTCATGTCATTTCTATAACTTAAAATACACACATTTCACCTAGGAGTAAACACATATCATCGGTTTCTACTAATATTTTCCATAATTTTCAAAGTTTTGTTTGTTTTGCTACACATGTAATTCACTATATTATTACATGTAAATGTAGTATCATTTGCCTGTGTTGTAATTTTCAAATTGATCATACATTTTTCATTCACTATAAATTCCTTGATATTATCAGAAATTGGCCCTACAGTATATTTACTGTATATTTACTATATATATATATATATAGTGGTAGTTATATCTAGGACCACATTCAGGAACATTTAAGAAACTGAGGCTTAAAATGTATGTATATTTCAAGCTGCGGTTTCATTACCGATCCACTGTGGTCCCATAAAAAAAAAAAAAACGGGAGCAGCCACTTATTTCACATTCACTAATCTAGTTGTGGAGCACTACAAAATTCCCTGCAAGAGCTTTTTTAAGCTTGTGGTGCCCCTAGAAGCGGCAGGGGCTCCACCAAGCTTTCATTTAAATGATGTGGGTGGCTGCAGGGACCACAACAGCCCCCCAACAACATTTACAGAAAATTGCAGTAGGTCTCGTAGATCATCGAATCCATGATCCCAGGAAAGCTTACCATTTCTTTCAGCTGGAACTACATGTTCTTCAGCTGAAGAGCTGGGACCCATTGTAGTTGGTTCTTTGGTTGCACCTTATAATTTGAAACATGTTTAAAAAAAAGACTCAGTGACATTTTAATGACTGGTAATAAAATGCTTTATTGAAAATATTTTGGAACAATCACTATTATTAAACATTGCAATGTGTGAATTTATAAAACATACATTTGATTATAGTTATTGGTGACTTTTTGACAAAGCCTATAGGTTGGCATAATAGATGTTTATTTGCTGACCCCTTGATAAAGCCAATAGGCTTTCTTTTTACATTTTGTTGTGCTGACACTTTGACAAAGACAGTAGGCCTGCCTTACTTAAAATGACAAACTTTATATTGCCACATGACATAGTCAGCCATGTGTGGCAGCTAGGGGTGGGCGCAAGGCCTAGCCACAGCCAACCTCATGCTGCGTATGGCCTTCGGCAGGGGGTTGGGCACAGGACCTGACCGCAACCCCACGCAGTTCCCTGACTATCCAAATTTCATTAATCAAGAAATCAGAAATTGACCTGCCAATGTTTAATATAATTGAATTATATCTTGCTTCTTAGTATTAACAAACACACCTACCCTCATCATACGATTGGGTCTACAAGAAGATGGCCAGGATCACATCCTGTTAGATGAAATATGGATTGTGAACTTTTATTATGTACATTTTGAGGTTTTAGCAATTTCGTTTTTTGCACACAAATGAAGCCTTTAAGTGCAAGTCTAGTGTTTTTCTGTTGTTGAATTCCTTGACTTTATGCACTGCAGCCCAATACGTCTATGTTACAATTAAGGCAAGTATAAAAGCCTTTCGGTTTTTCAAACATTGTTGATTTTTTAAGTACGTCTATCTGGGACTAAGAATGTTTTTGTAGAATTTTTGGTCTAGTATAAACCATGCCTGGGTGGTTCTGGAGTACATTAGAAATATTAGGAAAATGTTTAAGAAGATTCTAATACTTCAAGATGGCTTTTCTGATGTTGGTGTGCCCCTCATGGAATGTAGTTAGAAACAATCATAAACCTTTGTTTATCTAGCTGGGGTTGTATGTTTACCTTAAAGTAATACTCTGTCTTGTTGCCTCACTGTGAGACGTTTTGTGTGGATCATGCTACATTTGTAAACCCATTTAAGAATTCATTTTTAGGCTCAACGGGGGGGGGCAGAAGGTACACGACCATCTAGAGTACGAGGAGAGACCGTATACGAGAGAACCCAGGCTGTACAGATGTATAATACCCAAAAGGGACATAAAACTCAGCAACCAGTTGGGATCTCTCAGGCTCCAACTCATTTTTGGATCATTACAGGAATCAATTAATAACCAAGAGAAAGAGCTAAACATGAGACATTGATGATATATACGAGAACCACATTTGAACCAAAAAACTGTGTGGAATCCTCTGAGTCGTAGCCCCATATTGGATATTCAAAAGTGGGAAGCGCTCTTTTTGCACATGTGTTTCGAATTTTAGACTCTACCAGTGGGAAGTGTTCTTTTTGCAAGACCAGAAGTCCACCTCTAGGAGGAATAAATATAGCTAAAGCAAAGGGACCACATGTCTTTCGAATCTTAGACTTTACCAGAGGTATAAGCAATATGTGATATTGAGCATCGCCCTCAATTCCATGCACTCCGGCTGGAGTGCAGTTCTGCAGTCTAACAAGATCAGTGTTAGCAGATCCCCATCCATCGACTCAAACAAATTAAGGTATTATTGGTCCTGATGAAGATGGAGTTGACCAGTTACTTCCATTGAAACGTACGTCGACTGGAGAGTGTGACATCCCAGCTATCAGCACAGTCATTGAGGGCTGATGTTTCACCCCTTGATTCCATCTGTGCATGTAGTGTTGTACTGGGATGTGTATGAATGTGTGTAGTATGTGTCAGTGATACGGTTGACGGTGATATGAATGAAGTGTGAGTGTGGGGATGGTGTTATTTGTATGTTTTTTGATAAGAGGGGATTTTTAGTCCTTCAAAATGATGTATATTCAATATATGAATGATGTCTGTCAAACGACAGAATTGAATCAGTTACTAAATTGAATTAACTATGTGCATATATTGTTTTGTGAAATGAGGAACATTGGCGTAAATTATGCATTGCAATGAAGAAATTGTTTCTCTTTTTTTTAAACTAAAGGATAAAAGAAAAATAAATATATTTTGAAATATAAATAATGTTTGAAGACATGTTATGTAACAGCAGATGACCCACGGTATCATCGCTAAAGGGTAGCGAGCAAGAAAGAAATATAGGTCAAATGGGAGGTTTTTCATTATTTAATTGTAGATCTTGTGTTAACCAAGATCTTTCAATTTCACTAAAATATTATATATATATATATATATATATATATATATATATATTCACTGAAAAAACATAGGTTTTAGGGACAGTTATAGTTAGTTGGACATTTCACTCGTACAAAACCATAGAAATTCCCCGTTATAGTTAGTTCAGCTAACTATAACTCGCGCCCCGCAATGCACTGCTGATGACATCACATATTACATCACTCATGACATGGTCAGTGACATCACTGATGACATCACTGATGACATCTCAAATGACATCACTGATGACATCACTGATGACATCATCCAGTGACTGTGTGTTTCTGTAAAGTTTAAATATGTTTAATATATATAGGGAAAGGCGTATTGAAGAATGAGTGGGTGTATAAGTGTCTGAATGGATGATTTAGTACGTGCGTGACTGACTCTACAAGTGAGTGATTAAACGTATCTTACTGAATGCATGGGTTAGTGACTAAACTGTGTGAATGTCTGTATCCGTCTGTTTGTTGGTGTGTAAGTGGATGCATGGATTTGCGAATAGCTACATGAGTGTCTATATGGGTTATTGATTGGTTCTCTGAGTATCTGTATGGCTGCCTGAGTGTTTGTGTGGGTGGGGTGTGTGTGACTCTGTACATAGATGTGTGAGTTGGTGATTCACTGGGTGCATGATTTCAAGAGTGCATCTGTGATGGACTGCTTGGGTGGGTGAGTATGTGTATGGGTGTGTTAGTGAGTGAATGTATATCTCAGTGGTACATGTGCGAGTAACTACATATGTAAAAGGCAGTGTATATGTGTGTTAGAGTATTTAAATGGCTATAAGTGAGAGTGTGTGATTGTGAGAGTGGCTGTATGGATGCGTGTGTGCTTGTATCAGTTATTGTATAAGAGCGTAAGAATGTGCTAGTATTTGTATGAGTAAGTGAGCTGGTGTGTGTATAACTGTATAGGTGAGTAAATGGGTGTGTGATTAATTTTTTACATGACTGAATAGGTGTGTGAGTACCTCTATGGATGAGTGGCGGTGTGTGAGTGTTTATATAGGTGTATGAGTGCATATGATAGTCCTGTACTGAGTGACTGTAAGTATGAGTGACTGTACGGGTGAGTGAGTAGATGTGTGTGTGTAGACCTAAGAATCAGTGAGTGGGTATGTAGTTATTGGTATTGGAGTGTGTATGGTTTTGAGAATGGCAGTCTGTAATTTAGAGTGGGTGTATCAAAAGTAATATTAGGGTGTGAGAAGATGCATGAAATTATCACATGGATGATGTCATCAGTGATGTCATCAGTGATGTCATTTGAGATGTCATCAGTGATGTCATCAGTGATGTCACTGACCATGTCATGAGTGATGTAATATGTGACGTCATCAGCAGTGCATTGCGGGGGCGCGAGTTATAGTTAGCTGAACTAACTATAACGGGGGAATTTCTATGGTTTTGTACGAGTGAAATGTCCAACTAACTATAACTGTCCCTAAAACCTAGGGTTTTTTCAGTGAATTTCAAAGGTTTTTTAAATGCTAATTTCTAACTATAACATGTCTGAAACCTATGGTTTTTTCAGTGAATTTCAAAGGTTTTTAAATGCTAATTTCTAACTATAACGTGCCTGAAACCTATGATTTTTTAAGTGAATTTCAAAGGTTTTTTAAATGCTAGTTTCTAACTATGCCTACAGAGGTAGGACATGTGAAGAAAGAAGAAAAACGCACAGAAAGAAGCAAAAGAAATACAGAAAGAAGCAACAGAAGTCCACAAAGACGAAGAAAAGTGCAGGAAGAAGCAAAAGATGTGCAGAAAGAACCAACAGAGGAGCAGAAAGAGGCCTTGTTGCAAAATCATCCTGTGCCCACAACTTTTTCAGACGGGTACTGGTGGTAACTGACTCTGACTAAACAGAGTCAGTGCTATGCTAAAAGACACTTAGAACACAGTGAAAACACCTACATACACTAAGGAACACTATGCGTTGGGGTACCCCTGTGATTAGCATGACCTCCTCTGTAAGTCCCTAGTACATAATAGGGCAGGGGGATTAAAACTACCTCTTAAAACGCACTACAGGGCGCGTTTGCACAGTGGTGAAGGGAGGGGGGCCTGAGGTGACGTGTGCAAACGCGCCCCGTGGTGCGTTTTAAGTTGCAGGATTAAGTCCCCTTGAATCCTGAGAGTCCCTGGGGCCCAACTAGCCCCCCCAGGTACCTACAGTTAGGACCACAGAGCTGAGTTGCAGAGAGGCGTTCCGAGGCCATGCACCTTTTTTCACTTCTCTGCAACGCAACTCTGTTGTGCTTACTGAAGGTACCTGGTGGGCTAGTTGGCCCCCAGGGTCCCTCAGGATTCAAGGGGAATTAATTCCCCAACTTAAAACGCACCACAGGGCGTGTTTGTGCACATGTCACCTGAGGCCCCGCCCCCTCCCTTCACCACTGTGCAAACGCGCCCCGTGGTGCGTTTTAAGTTGGGGGATTAGGTCACCTTGAATCCTGAGGGTCCCTGGGGCCCAACTAGCCCACCAGGTACTTCCAGTAAGCACCACAGGCCTGCGTTGCAACGCCTGTAACAAATTGTGCAGTTGTGTTTAGGTAGTGAAGGGGTCGTGCTGGGGGTAGTGTTTTAGGGTTTAGGGTAGTGCAGTGGTGTTTGTGTAGTGTAGGGGGTCATGCTGGGGGTAGATTTAGGGTTTAGGGTAGTGCAGTGGTGTTTGGATAGTGTAGGGAGTCGTGCTGGGGGAGTGTTTTAGGGTTTAGGGTAGTGCAGTGGTGTTTGGGTAGTGTAGGGGTTGTGCTGGGGGTAGTGTTTTAGGGTTTAGGGTAGTGCAGTGGTGTTTGGGTAGTGTAGGGGTCGTGCTGGGGTTAGTGGTTTAGGGTTTAGGGTAGTGCAGTGGTGTTTGGGTAGTGTAGGGGGTACTGCTGGGGGTAGTGTTTTAGGGTTTAGGGTAGTGCAGTGGTGTTTGGGTAGTGTAGGGGGTACTGCTGGGGGTAGTGTTTTAGGGTTTAGGGTAGTGCAGTGGTGTTTGGGTAGTGTAGGGGGTACTGCTGGGGGTATTGTTTTAGGGTTTAGGGTAGTGCAGTGGTATTTGGGTAGTGTAGGGGCTCATGCTGGGGGTAGTGTTTTAGGGTTTAGGGTAGTGCAGTGGTGTTTGTGTAGTGTAGGAGGTCGTGTTTTAGGGTTTAGGGTAGTGCAGTGGTGTTCGGGCAGTGTAGGGGGTCGTGCTGGGGGTGGTGTTTCAGGGTTTAGGGCAGTGCAGTGGTGTTCGGGCAGTGTAGGGGGACTTGCTGGGGGTGGAGTTACAGCGTTTAGGTCAGTGGTGTTCGGGTAGTGTAGGGGGTCAGGCGGGGGGTAGTGTTTTAGGGTTTAGGGCAGTGCAGTGGTGTTTGGGTAGTGTAGGGGGTCATGCTGGGGGAGTGTTTTAGGGTTTAGGGCAGTGCAGTGGTGTTTGGGTAGTGTAGGGGTCGTGCTGGGGGTGTTTTAGGGTTTAGGGCAGTGCAGTGGTGTTCGGGTAGTGTAGGGGGTCGAGCTGGGGGGAGTGTTTGAGGGTTTAGGGCAGTGCAGTTGTGTTCGGGTAGTGTAGGGGGTCGTGCTGTGGGGAGTATTTTAGGGTTTATGGTAGTGCAGTGGTGTTCGGGTAGTGTAGGGGGTCATGCTGGGGGTTGTGTTTCAGGGTTTAGGGCAGTGCAGTGGTGTTCGGGCAGTGTAGGGGGTCGTGCTGGGGCTGGTGTTTCAGGGTTTAGGGCAGTGCAGTGGTGTTCAGGCAGTGTAGGGGGTCTTTCTGGGGGTGGTGTTTCAGGGTTTAGGGCACTGCAGTGGTGTTCGGGCAGTGTAGGGGGTCTTGCTGGGGGTGATGTTTCAGGGTTTAGGGCAGTGCAGTGGTGTTCGGGCAGTGTAGGGGGTCTTGCTGGGGGTGGTGTTTCAGGGTTTGGAGCAGTGCAGTGGTGTTCGGGCAATATAGGGGGTCGTGCTGGGAGTGGTGTTTCAGGGTTTAGGGCAGTGCAGTGGTGTTCGGGCAGTGTAGGGGGTCTTGCTGGGGGTGGTGTTTCAGGGTTTAGGGCAGTGTAGGGGGTCTTGCTGGGGGTGATGTTTCAGGGTTTAGGGCAGTGCAGTGGTGTTCAGGCAGTGTAGGGGGTCTTGCTGGGGGTAGTTTTTCAGGGTTTAGGGCAGTGCAGTGGTGTTCGTGCAGTGTAGGGGGTCGTGCTGGGGATGGTGTTTCATGGTTTAGGGCAGTGCAGTAGTGTTCAGGCAGTGTAGGGGGTCGTGCTGGGGCTGGTGTTTCAGGGTTTAGGGCAGTGCAGTGGTGCTCGGGCAGTGTAGGGGGTCGTGCTGGGGGTGGTGTTTCTGGGTTTAGGGTAGTGCAGTGGTGTTCGGGCAGTGTAGGGGGTCGTGTTGGGGCTGGTGTTTCAGGGTTTAGGGCAGTGCAGTGGTGTTCGGGCAGTGTAGGGGGTCATGCTGGGGCTGGTGTTTCAGTGTTTTGGGCAGAGCAGTGGTGTTCGGGCAGTGTAGGAGTTCGTGCTGGGGGTGGTGTTTCAGGGTTTAGGGCAGTGCAGTGGTGTTCGGGCAGTGTATGGGGTCATGCTGGGGGTGGTGTTTCAGGGTTTAGGGCAGTGGTGTTCGGGCAGTGTAGGGGGTCTTGCTGGGGGTGATGTTTCAGGGTTTAGGGCAGTGCAGTGGTGTTTGGGCAGTGTAGGGGGTCTTGCTGGGGGCAGTGTTTCAGGATTTAGGGCAGAGCAATGGTGTTCAGGCAGTGTAGGGGGTTGTGCTGGAGGTGGTGTTTCAGGGTTTAGGGCAGTGCAGTGGTATTCGGGCAGTGTAGGGGGTCTTGCTGGGGGTGGTGTTTCAGGGTTTAGGGCAGTGGTGTTGAGGCAGTGTAGGGGGTCATGCTGGGGGTGGTGTTTCAGGGTTTAGGGCAGTGCAGTGGTGTTCGGGCAGTGTAGGGGGTCGTGCAGGGGCTGGTGTTTCAGGGTTTAGGGCAGTGCAGTGGTGATCGGGCAGTGTAGGGGGTCGTGCTGGGGGTGGTGTTTCAGTGTTTAGGGCAGTGCAGTGGTGTTCGGGCAGTGTAGGGGGTCGTGCAGGGGGGTGGTGAGTCAGGGTTTAGGGCAGTGCAGTGGTGTTCAGGCAGTGTAGGGGGTCTTGCTGGGCTGGTGTTTCAGGGTTTAGTGCAGTGGTGTTCGGGCAGTGTAGGGGGTCTTGCTGTGGGTGGTGTTTCAGGGTTTAGGGCAGTGCAGTGGTGTTCAGGCAGTGTAGGGGGTCTTGCTGGGGCTGGTATTTCAGGGTTTAGGGCAGTGCAGTGGTGTTCAGGCAGTGTAGGGGGGTCTTGCTGGGGCTGGTGTTTCAGGGTTTAGGGTAGTGCAGTGGTTTTCGGGCAGTGTAGGGGTCGTGCTGGGGCTGGTATTTGAGGGTTTAGGGCAGTGCAGTGGTGTTCGGGCAGTGTAGGGGTCGTGCTGGGGCTGGTGTTTCAGGGTTTAGGGCAGTGCAGTGGTTTTCAGGCAGTGTAGGCGGTTGTGCTGGGGGTGGTGTTTCAGGGTTTAGGGCAGTGCAGTGGTGTTCGGGCAGTGTAGGGGGTCGTGCTGGGGGTGGTGTTTCAGGGTTTTGGGTAGGGCAGAGCATTGGTGTTCGGGCAGTGTAGGGGGTCGTGCTGGGGCTGGTGTTTCAGGGTTTAGGGCAGTGCAGTGGTTTTCAGGCAAGGTAGGCGGTCGTGCTGGGGGTGGTGTTTCAGGGTTTAGGGCAGTGCAGTGGTGTTCGGGCAGTGTAGGGGGTCGTGCTGGGGGTGGTGTTTCAGGGTTTAGGACAGTGCAGTGGTGTTCGGGCAGTGTAGGTGGTCGTGCTGGGGCTGGTGTTTCAGGGTTTTGGGCAGGGCAGAGCATTGGTGTTCGGGCAGTGTAGGGGGTCGTGCTGGGGGTGGTGTTTCAGGGTTTAGGGCAGTGCAGTGTTGTTCGGGCAGTGTAGGGGGTCTTGCTGGGGGTGGTGTTTCAGGGTTTAGGGCAGTGGTGTTCAGGCAGTGTAGGGGGTCTTGCTGGGGGTGATGTTTCAGGGTTTAGGGCAGTGCAGTGGTGTTCGGGCAGTGTAGGGGGTCTTGCTGGGGGTAGTGTTTCAGGGTTTAGGGCAGTGCAGCGGTGTTCGTGCAGTGTAGGGGGTCATGCTGGGGGTGGTGTTTCACGGCTTAGGGCAGTGCAGTAGTGTTCAGGCAGTGTAGGGGGTCTTGCAGGGGGTGGTGTTTCAGGGTTTAGGGCAGTGCAGTGGTGTTTGGGCAATGTAGGGGGTCGTGCTGGGGCTGGTGTTTCAGGGTTTAGGGCAGTGCAGTGGTGTTCAGGCAGTGTAGGGGGTCTTGCTGGGGGTGGTGTTTCAGGGTTTAGGGCAGTGGTGTTCGGGCAGTGTTGGGGGTCTTGCTGGGGGTGATGTTTCAGGGTTTAGAGCAGTGCAGTGGTGTTCGGGCAGTGTAGGGGGTCTTGCTGGGGGTAGTGTTTCAGGGTTTAGGGCAGTGCAGTGGTGTTCGTGCAGTGTAGGGGGTCATGCTGGGGATGGTGTTTCAGGGTTTAGGGCAGTGCAGTAGTGTTCGGGCAGTGTAGGGGGTCGTGCAGGGGGTGGTGTTTCAGGGTTTAGGGCAGTGCAGTGGTGTTCGGGCAGTGTAGGGTGTCGTGCTGGGGGTGGTGTTTCAGGGTTTAGGGCAGTGCAGTGGTGTTCGGCAGTGTAGGGGGTAGTGCACGGGGTGGTGTTTCAGGGTTTAGGGCAGTGCAGTGGTGTTCGGGCAGTGTAGGGGGTTGAGCTGGGGCTGGTGTTTCAGGGTTTAGGGCAGTGCAGTGGTGTTCGGGCAGTGTAGGGGGTCGTGCTGGGGCTGGTGTTTCACGGTTTAGGGCAGTGCAGTGGTGTTCGGGCAGTGTAGGGGGTCATGCTGGGGCTGGTGTTTCAGGGTTTAGGGCAGTGCAGTGGTGTTCGTGCAGTGTAGGTGGTTGTGCTGGGGCTGGTGTTTCAGGGTTTAGGGCAGTGCAGTGGTGTTCAGGCAGTGTAGGGGGTTGTGCTGGGGCTGGTGTTTCAGGGTTTAGGGCAGTGCAGTGGTGCTCGGGCAGTGTAGGGGGTCGTGCTGGGGGTGGTGTTTCTGGGTTTAGGGTAGTGCGGTGGTGTTCGGGCAGTGTAGGGGGTCGTGCTGGGGCTGGTGTTTCTGGGTTTAGGGCAGTGCAGTGGTGTTCGGGCAGTGTAGGGGGTCGTGCTGGGGCTGGTGTTTCAGGGTTTTGGGCAGAGCAGTGGTGTTCGGGCAGTGTAGGGGGTCGTGCTGGGGGTGGTGTTTCAGGGTTTTGGGCAGTGCAGTGGTGTTCGGGCGGTGTAGGAGGTCGAGCTGGGGTTGATGTTTCAGGGTTTAGTGCAGTGGTGTTCGGGCAGTGTAGGGGGTCTTGCTGGGGGTGATGTTTCAGGGTTTAGGGCAGTGGAGTGGTGTTCGGGCAGTGTAGGGGGTCTTGCTGGGGGTAGTGTTTCAGGGTTTAGGGCAGTGCAGTGGTGTTTGGGCAGTGTAGGGGGTCGTGCTGGGGGTGGTGTTTCAGGGTTTAGGGCAGTGCAGTGGTGTTCGGGCAGTGTAGGGGTCATGAAGGGGGTGGTGTTTCAGGGTTTAGGGCAGTGCAGTGGTGTTCGGGCAGTGTAGGGGGTCGTGCTGGGGGTAGTGTTTTAGGGTTTAGGGTAGTGCAGTGGTGCTTGTGTAGTGTAGGGGGTCGTGCTGGGGGTAGTGTTTTAGGGTTTAGGGTAGTGCAGTGGTGTTTGTGTAGTGTAGGGGGTCATGTTTTAGGGTAGTGCAGGGGTGTTTGGGTAGTGTAGGGGGTCGTGCTGGGGGTATTGTTTTAGGATTTAGGTTAGTGCAGTGGTGTTTGGGTAGTGTAGGGGATCGTGCTGGGGTAGTGTTTTAGGGTTTAGGGTAGTGCAGTGGTGTTTGTGCAGTGTAGGGGGTCGTGCTGAGGGTAGTGTTTTAGGGTTTAGGGTAGTGCAGTGGTGCTTGTGTAGTGTAGGGGGTCGTGCTGGGGGTAGTGTTTTAGGGTTTAGGGTAGTGCAGTGGTGTTTGTGTAGTGTAGGGGGTCATGTTTTAGGGTAGTGCAGTGGTGTTTGGGTAGTGTAGGGGGTCATGCTGGGGGTAGTGTTTTAGGATTTAGGTTAGTGCAGTGGTGTTTGGGTAGTGTAGGGGGTCGTGCTGGGGGTAGTGTTTTACGGTTTAGGCTAGTGCAGTGGTGTTTGTTTAGTGTAGGGGTCATGTTTTAAGATGCAATGCTCCAATACCTGACCAGTCTGCACTACTTAAAACTGCAAAAAAACTAAAAATAAAAAGTGTTTTGCACACTTTTGTCATTGGGCTATATGTGGGCTACATCTGGGTAATATTTGTGCTACATTTGGGATCTTTTTTCTCTGGTGGCCATCTTGGAAGACTTCTTTGTTATGAAGTTTCCTAATTTCCTCATTTACTGCAGTCTCCTCAGTAGGAAATGCTTTCAGTTTTTTACTTTGATTCCATCAAGAAGGCATTCAGATGTGTCTCACATTTGCCATAAATTCAGAATGTTAGCACTCTAGTTGCTCATTAGATCACTGTAGTAAAGCTACTGCTCACCAGGGAGTTAACTGGAAGTCTGCTGCTGGTATTGAAAGTGATTGTTTCAGTCTGCATGTCAGAATTTTCTAATGAAATAGAAGAGGATTTGAGATCTCACTTAAAACATGCCCTCATTTTTCTTTCTGCAGCACAAACCATAATTTCTATTTCAAAAAGAACCCCCTCATTTTGTTACTTTTTAAATTAAATATTTTAAGTATTAACGGTTTATTCCAATCAAGATGGCTTCAGGTGTGCCATACTTTTGTCATAAGTAAGGCTGTTAGCGCTCTAGTTGTTCTTTAGAACACTCTGGGAAGCTGCAGTAGAACACAAAGGCATCAACTGGCAGGCTGCTCCTGTTGAAATATAACAGGAAGATATTTGAGATCACACTTGAAACATGTCCTAATTTTTCTTTCTACAGCACTACCCATAATTTCTATGACAAAATGAACCCCATCATTTTGTTCCTTTTTAAATTAAATGTTTTAAGTGTTACCAGTTTATTCCAATAAAGATGGCTTCAGGTGTGCCATACTTTTGTCATAAGTAAGGCTGTTAGCACTCTAGTTGTTCTTTAGAACACTCTGGGAAGCTGCAGTAGAACACAAAGGCATCAATTGACAGGCTGCTCCTGTTGAAATATAACAGGAAGATATTTGAGATCTCACTTGAAACATGTCCTAATTTTTCTTTCTATAGCACTAACCATAATTTCTATGACAAAATGAACCCCATCATTTTGTTCCTTTTTAAATTAAATGTTTTAAGTGTTACCAGTTTATTCCAATCAAAATGGCTTCAGGTGTGCCATACTTTTGTCACAAGTAAGGCTGTTAGCACTCTAGTTGTTCTTTAGAACACTCTGGGACACTGCAGTAGAACACAAAGGAATCAACTGACAGTCTCTGCCCTTGTTGGATGTACATGTTTTACTGAGAATGTCAGACTTCCTTCTCACATGACTGAGAAAGATAATGTGAATTTACAGAAAATATGCTCTCATTTTAGCTTCTGGAGCACCTTCCAAAACTCTATGGGACAAGCATGTGAAAATAGTTTTCTCTCAAACATGATTCATGATATCCCAGCAGAAGGTTTTTCACAGGGTAAAATCACCTTAGAACACACCACAATTCCTGAAATTAGTATGGTACCATCAACAAATGAATTCTAATGTAACTAAGGTCTGTTATCACCCTTTATAGTTCTCCTTTTGGTAACCCTCAAAATCTTTGATTCACTACAATGCATTTCAATGGGGTACTATCATTTATATTGGTCCCAAGATGGCTGCCAGCAATTCCAGGATGAAGTGGTGACAGCCAATCAGATCTCACGATGACATGTGTGGTTAGGCTCCGCCCAGATGTATATGTGATTTTACTTTTGATTTTCTCAGCAACTACTGAACGGATTTACACCATTTAACAAAAAGGGTTCTTTCTGAACCAAGAACTACCACTTTGCCAAATTTGGTGTAATTCCGTTCAGCAGTTCGGGCTGTAGCCGTGTCTAAAGTTTCCTATGGAAAATTGCATGGGGAAAACACGTTTTGGGACCCCCCTTTTTTCTCGGCCCCCACTTGCCGAATCACCCCAAACCTTTCAGGATAGGAGCGGACCGGAGCGGGCCAAAAGTTTTGAAAATTTCGCGAAGATTCGTCAACCGGCGCCAAAGTTATTGGAAATAGAATGTTGTGAATTTCCTATGGAAAATAGGTCCTAACTATAACTATCTACTGGCGACCGCCAGTAGATAATATATATATACATATATATATATATATATATATATATATATATATATATATGATATACTTCTCGGATGTTAGCCAGCCCTCTCCATCCATTAATCTTTTGTTCCGTCAGTCATATTTATCTTCCTCCTACTACAGCACACACCAGGTGGCAGTGGTTCAGCTCACTTCAGCTATTGGCTGACTACACTGTGAGTGACAGCATTTTTATCTTCCGCAAGAAGCAAATCTACCCCAAAGTGGTTCCCTTCAGACAACGGGCTACTATGGCAATATGTGCTTTTTGAGAGCAGATATGTATTTCTGCTTTTAGCCAATGTTTGCTTTTGTACTGACGTGGGAACAGAAGATCCCTCATTAATAATCTTTTACAAAGGCATAGCAAAACCAAACAAACATTGACAAAGGCAAAGTTTTGGCAGCCAAGTCTAGGCTTTATCAGTGCTTGTTTTGGCTTACCGCACAGTTGTTTCAAAATCCACTTTACAGGACTATTCAATAGACATTTTCTTTGAATGACCCTTTTCTAAATTAAGTGGTACTAAAGGTGCATTTGCGGTCCGGCATCCAGTTCTAGATGTGTGTTTTGTAATACTCTTGAGCACTTCATGAGTTGTTTTCCAAATATAGAATAATCCACTTGGGCGCATATTTGCATATATTACAATGTACATGTTGCAATTGGTCAGTGTACTTTGTTGGATCCTATGACCTCCATGAGTAAATCTAGTAAAAAATATTGTGAAGGGGCAAACCTCCCAATTACCACATTTGAAACGACCCTGCACAACGGGTAAACCTCACATTGAGTGTATGGAGATTGCAGTTGCTTTGTTAGACTTTTATAGTACTTTCATGAAACAAATATTTAATAATCCCTACAATTCTGTAATGTATGCTGTACATAGAATACAAAAACAAATGTTCATGGTAGTCAAGTAATTTAAATATTGTCTTCACTTCCCATTGTAGCATTCCTATTCTCTTGCATACGACCCCTTTCCTTACACATCTAACAAACATTGGTTTCACTGGAGTACTATGCTACTTCTTTGGATAAACAAGTCCATTTTGGTGTATAATATGTGCTCAGAAAATCATCCCTGAACATTTGTGAATGTGAACTGCTATGTGATCTGCATTGCCTTTCTCGAATTACTCCTCAAACCCGTTGGTACACCCAGTTTTATGGCCATTTGGAAACTACAGGTGTACATTAAAGGCACACATGCCGAACACGTCTGAATTTTTCTACAGATTACTTTGTAAATCCTACATGTACACATAAACTTCTATTATGCCAAGAAATTAACTGCAAATTTACCTTAGAAATCAAAAGTATCTAAACCATGTCATAAGGATCAGTTTGAGGTACCCAGAGTTGGCAGTTGCTAGTCCCGACAATCACTTTGGTACCTGTGGCATAGTGCTTGCTAAATACTCACAGTGCTCAGAGTAGCAACAGGAAATAAACTGCGCCAAGAGCAGTGCTTAATTTGAGGCAGTGGTTTACTCAGCACCACCACTTAATTGTCAGCACAGGCTCCAGTGACAGTCCACCAGATGGCGACGCTGTCTGTTCAATGATAAGATGAGGTAACAACAGTGTTTAATAAGTCAATATTCATTAAAAAAAGAATAATACCTGCTGCTCTTGCCATTATTATAGCTCTGGGTGGCCTGGAATAATCTGAATTGTCACACTTGTAGAAGTGTGATGATTGGTAGTTGTGTTTGTGCTGTCATTGGCAGTGCTGGCAGGAGCAATGGGTTGTGCGAGCTGCAGTGGCCTCCTGACGAGGGCCCTGGCACTTATTTTTCTACAAATTAAGCACTGCCCAAGAGCACTCCTTAATTGTTATAGCCACCCCTCATTGCCCTTCTTCTTAATCCTCAGCATCAAATGGGATAGTGGTGCCGCACAAAAGGTCAACCCTGTGATATTACTGGGTGTCAAAGTCTAAAGTAATGCTGTTTACGCAACCTCTTGTACTTTGGCGAATCAATGTCCATGAGGCAAATTCAGATACTACGTGAAACGTATGTAAAATGTCAGACTAAAGGCAGAAAATGGCAACAATATGATACTTGATTTAAACAAAATAACAAACATCATTCTAAATTGAATATATTTTCAAGGCTAATGTGGGATCTTGGAAATGTTAAACTGCAACGCTTGCAACATGTTACCGGCTTCAGAGATACAGCAAGGGTCCTATGAGAGCAGGGGCTGAATATGTTTTAGAGACTGAAAACCCATGCAGCTGTAGAATCCACCACGCATGCAAATTTGAAGCGGGACCCCGCAAGAGTAATATCACTTTTAATATCGCTTTTGTTTGTTCTTGCAGATTAAAGTGCAAAACATGATAATGTAATGATGCAAAGAAAATTACGAGAAAGGAAGTCTCATCACACGCTGCAGAATACACTTGAAAATTGGCACGAAAACCGTGTTGTTAATACTTTTGAAGATGTTTAATTATCTTTGCATCTGCTGCTTGAGAAGCAGGATTCAATAACTTTCATTTGGAACCTGCTTCTCGGTTGCAAGAAAGAGCATCATATGGAATTTTATTTTACATTTCAAAGGTCATGCCACAGGCCCGTGGGAAATCTATTGCAATATCAGCAATGTAGACACCTGGGCTCCTAGGCCTAATATTAGAGCTAGATTAACTCAGAGGGAGAGGGGGCCTACTTGCAAGACACAGCCCTAAACAGCGACACAAAATCAATAAAATATTTCTTTATGGTTTTTGATAATACTGTTTAAGAGAAAAAAAGATTCCAGTAGACATTTTAGAATCCGCTTGGCACTTTAGATTTATGCGTTGGGTTTCCTCCTGCTCCATCCAGTCTTTAGTAAATGCTCCACAGACAATAGCTATCCTTTCTTTAAGGCACTTTAATACAAATTAATAGAAAGGAACATGGCGTGACACTCAATGTTCCGCATTATCATTTTTGCTTTATGAATTGATGTCACTGAAAGCCATCCCTGACATATCTTGATAATGGGGTGCCTATTTTCTTTAAATGAAATGTCAATCAATATAGTCTTCTGTTCACTGTAGTAAGCTTTGATCCTCTGTTCCAATTATATTTAGGACTTTGAATGCTCGACATTGCTCAATATTTGTGAGCTCATGCTTGTCCTTACTGGCCCCTTCATTACAAAACTACGTGGCATATAAAATATATTTTTGGGGCATAGACATCCTGTGTGCTTTTGCCGATGACACAGTTGTCATGCTTCACTGGCATTTTAGACACCATGGGCCCTATTGCTCAGCGGGTGGAACTTGGATGGCACCATGTGATTATTTTCAACAACACACAAAGTACCAATCCAATCAGACACACAAACACATTAAAACAAGTCCCCTATTTATATTTATCTAGCATTAAACAAGCATTGGCAAATCCAACTGATCTAGTGTCGCAAAGCTGCTGCAAGTTCCAAACAGAAGCGCAATAACACTAAAACCTAGACTAAAGAACAAAATTACCACAAAAAGTGCTAAACTACATCTGGAAATGGCAAAAGGCAGAAAAAGGTGGTAATTCAATTGAAGAATAAGGCATTTAAACTACATTCTACACCACAAACACTATGCACGATGTGGGCCACACACCACCACACACCCTATATCACCACATGTTGTATTTACAACTTAAACCACAAACTACACCACCAAGTGCACTATTATTAACACCACACACCTCCCTATAAATCCTCTGCACCCTACGCCATCATCAACACTCAACACTAAACCAGACCTCCACCACCTACTCCAATCTCTGCATGTTAAACCTCCTGCACCCAAGCCCCAGAACTATGCCATTCAAATTCAAAGTAACATAATATAATATGAAAATTATAAATAAACAAACATTAAATAGTGATGGAATGTAGGGTAGTTTCACAATGAGGTTACTTTTACATGGGGGATTCAAGTTCACTGCGATGTACATCGTCTTACTGTGATGTGATGAATAAGAATGCTCAGTACATGTGGTGACCCAAGTGGTATTCCACTCTGGTTCTACTCTGCACAGCAGCACATCTGAATGGTGATGGGTCCATGTGACTTTCTGTTTGTTCGTTCATTTAGTGGCTGACAGACTCCTTCCAAAGCTGACCTCATCACTGTGATTGCCTTGCCTCTTTGCCCGTCTTCAGTCCTTGATGTGTTTCCTTTTTGTGACTTTCTTAGTGTTCTCTTTACACAATGGTATAGAAGATCATTGGTGGATGGGTGGTTACATATAGAAAATGGTAATTGAACAAATTTGTCGAGGATAGAGAGAAGGATAGTGAGAGTTCAATAGAGATAATATTTTACATCTTTACTTTATGCTCCACTAGCTGTCATGAGTCATAATCAGGTAGCCTTTTTGCAAATCTTTAGTAGTACAGTGTGCTCATAATTTGGTCAGTGATCCCTAATTTGGCAGGCTTGAAAGGGAAGTTAGGGAGTATTTTTCTGATAGTCAGTAGTTGTAATCTGGGTGGATCTGCCCAACCTCTTGGAGGAATTGAAGCATACGTCAAGGTTCCGAGTTGAGGGGAATGGTATATGCACATCATTTGGGCCAAATTTAGTGTTGGACGGTTTATTGGAAGAATGGTTCAGTGACATATTATCGACAACACTATCGTGCTACAAAAATATTGAGACAAAAATATTGACCCCAAAGATATCGATTTCCAATATTTATAATGTAAATGACAAAAATATCCCCCCCAAAAATCTCGGTCACTAACATCATTGTCAAAAATATTGTTTTATAAATATATATATATACATAAATAATAAATATTAAATACATTAAAAAGTAACAGTAATATAATATAAATGTATTTCATTAATTAAAAATATATATAGCATATACTTATTAAAAAAGTAAAAACACATATATATTAATATATACATTTAATTATATATATTTAATTTAAAAATATTATTAAACTAATTTACTAATGTTTTTAAATGTAATATATATATCAAAACAATATCTTTATAAATATATACATATATAAATATATATATATAAATATATATATATACACACACACCCAATAACATTAAAAAATTCAAAAATACCAATTTAATTACAAATAAGAAATAAACTATGATATTCCATAAATAATACATACAGTACTAAATATGCGCTTTCCTGGCAAGTGTATCCTAATGTGGCATGTAAGGCAGAACAAGGGTAAGGACATTTGTTTTATTAATGGAATCGCCAGAGGCAATGAAATACTCCAGATAGTTTTTCATGCACTGAATGAAATGCATTATGGTACTGTGATCTAATGTGACTGAAGAACATCTACTAAAGACTTACTAACGGCACCTTTGTGGTCTTAATAGGATTGATGCATGCTCATGGAGCCCACAAATCATTGACCAGCAAGGAACCACTGAGAGCTAGTCAAGCCTCGGTACAAAAGAATACGGCGAGAGAGTGATTCCATTTAATGGCATTGATAAAGACAAGGTGTTGTCGAAACGCATCTGCCAATCAAGAATAAATAAAAATTTTGACCCGCTGAGTGCTACTGGTTCTTTTGGAACGTTGGTGAGGAATATGATACCGTGCAGCCATATGAACTGGCAGGAGGCACCCGTTCGCCAGTGTTCAGCAAGAGCAATGTGGTTTTGGTGGATATATATATATATATATATATATATATATCCCACGCGATGAATCCAACAAAGAAGAGATTCTCGAGCCACACTGATTAGGAGGTAATTCTTTATTCAACAGCACACAGACGCGTTTCTACCACAGCCGTGGTCTTGATCACATGACTCCCAGCCGGGGTCAAGGAATTTTTAAAGGGGCACAATTCAACGTCACACATGACGTGAAGAAAATAGACATAGACAACAAATAAACAACAGAGCCCTCTACTAAGAGTTCATTATTAAAAAAATCATACGTTGTGTAGTAATTTGAGGCATCATCATAGTTCATTGCATGAAAAGTTTCAAACAACAATCAATGTGTTTCTCTTTGCGGCAGATTTGAATAAAGTTGCATGTTCCATCAAGGCGACTTTATTAGTTACTGGATCCAAGGACAAAGTAACAATGTAGTTTCCTTATGATAGAATGCATGCTATTAGCAGATTAGCAACAAATCCAGGTGTAGTACCCGTTTCTTAACTATTAAGTCGTACCCTTGCATAAAGTTAACATTGAATCAACAAAGCAAGGTATCGTACACATCTATTACAACAGACTCCACTCGATTCCGAACACCCGAGATTGCTAGCTAAGGAAAGCAAACTTTCCGAAGAGATAAAGGTATAATACCCGTATTTAATAAGTTGGCTATCTTCTATACAGTCACAACATACCCAAAGGTGAACTAGGTTACTAGGGGCAGTTGGTGTTCACTGGAATTCCACTTTCCCCTCCATGCACATAGCTTTAGCTCAGGTGAATCAGTGGGATCCTGGATCCATGCAAACCAAAGTTCCTGAAAAATAAAACATATGTTTATTATAACTGCTCAAGACAATCGTAATACGCAAATACAAAATTGTTCATCAATGAAAGACACAACATGCACGTGTAATGGCCTGAGGATATAGGTAGAGGGCTTGAGGTGAAGTTGATAAAGGAAAGAGGGGGTGAATGAAGGGAGGGGCATACTCATTCAAAATCAAGGTTCAGAACAGGGTGCAAGTCATAGATGAGAATGCATTTCTTCATCGTAGTTAAGGCCATTTGGAAATTTGGTTCTAGACTGAAGAATAAATCGGGATTCCAATTTTCTTAAAGACGCAATCCGGTTTCCCCCTCTTTGGTGTGCCACGACTGTGTCAAGACCAAAGTACTTGGCGTTGGTCCAGTCTCCTGCATGTTTTTCAGCAAAATGTTTTGCTGTGCTATATACTGAAGTCTTTGTTTGTAATGGCTCTCCAATGTTCCAGAATCCGTTTTTTTATCGGGAACGTGGTTGAGACAATATACCATAGGTTACAGGGACAGGTTATCACATATACCACAAAATCAGTACTGCATGTGATGAACCAACAAATTCCTACTCTCTCTAGGGTAACCTCAGTGATATTCTCACTGTGCCTACAGGCTTTGCAGTTCCCGCATTTGCGGAATCCTTTGGCTTGTTTAAGCCAGCTGGTCTTTTGATCCACGAGATGGCTATTGACTAGAATATCCCTCAGAGATGCATTTGTTTGATAAGTTATGGAACAACTGGTGCCAACCTTGTTTCTTAAGATAGGGTCCTGTCTTAGTATTCCCCATCTGTTCTTGAGTATTTTTCGCAGCTGCCCAGCCTGACTGTTAAATCTTGTGATGAAACGTATCTGTTCCTGCTTTTCATCCTTGAGGACTTTATGGCTGGGTAGTTGGAACAATGCCTCATCCCTACTCAGACTTTCTACTCGGGCTTCTGCCTGTTTCAATGCTCTATATGGGTAGCCTCTCGCTGTGAAGCCTTTCACCATTCCACACTTAGGGGACGATTCCGATTCGGGCCGGAAATCTCTCCGACCGAGCCGGACCCGGAGAGATTTCCGACCGAATCGGACCCGTGCAGCCCGACCGAACGAGTACGATGCGCAAGTATGCCATCGGACTCGAGTCGGTCGGACTCCCATTGAAGTCAATGGGAGCCTGTCGTACAACGCGTTCGCGGGCTCCCATTGACTCAATGGGTGCGAGGCGGACAAGGGCGCCCCCTACAGCGTGTACGCGGCGAAGCGACTCGCGCCATACACGAACAGGTAGGGGGGACCCATGGGTCCCCCCTGTGTGCGACTCGCGCGGCTACGCGTACAGGGGGGTCCGACACGGACACCCAAAGTACGGCTCCGACTGCTCTTTCGAGCCGGAGTGCGCGGCTCGGTCGGACTGCTCGCGGCCAGGGAACGTCTCCATTGCGCGGTGCGAGTCGGGTCCGTGTGAGTCGGTCGGAGCGTGTTGAAGCCGCGTACGAGTCGGTCAGCGATTTCGCGGGCGCTTGCATCGTACTCGCTCGGCCGGACCCGCGTACGAATCAGTCGGGAAACAGGGCTCCGAATCGGATCCGGTAAAGCCGAATCCGATTCGGAGCCCTACCGTCCGAGATCGGAATCGGCCCCTTAGTGTGATGATAGCTTTCCACCGTGCTGCAATTACGTTTAGCGCTCAGGAATTCGCTATACGGTATCCCCCATTGGAAGCTTGGAGGATGACAACTCGAAGCATGTAAAATTGATATATATATATATATATACACACACCCAATAACATAAAAAATTTAAAAACATACCAATCTAATTACAAATAAGAAATAAACTATGAAATTCCATAAATAATACATACAGTATAGCCACTCCAATTTATAAAACAGTACAAAAATACTTAAATTCAGGAAAAGTACAAATTACTATTCCCACTACAATGAATGCAATAGTAGGGAAAGTGTTGGATTGTGGAGAGGTAAAATTTACTATTCCCACTCCACTCAGTGCAACAGTAGGGAAAGTGTAAAATTGCCTATGGGTAAAATTTACTATTCCTACTCCAGTCAGTGCAACAGTAGGGAAAGTGTTGGATTGCGGAGGGATAAAATTTACTATCCCCAGTCCAGTCAATGCAACAGTAGGGAAAGTGTTGGATTGCGGAGGGGTAACTTTACTCTTCCCATTCCAGTCAGGGCAACAGTAGGGAAAGTGTTGGATTGGGGAGGGATAAAGTCTACTATTTCCACTGCACTCCATGCAACATTTTTTTTAAACGGACAATTTACATTTCCCTGTACTACGTGGCAGGCACCATGCGGTGCCTGCCACATGGTGCAGGGATATGTAGGGGGCACCTTAGTTGCCAGGGAGTAGGGGGGGCCTGCTACTGGCCCCAAAGTCCCTTTCCGCCTGCCTGTTCATGGCAGGTTAACCGCCATGAACAGGCAAGCAGAAAGGGACATTGTAATCCCTACGGCGGTGCCGCCACCCTTGTAGCTGTCGGATGTGTGGCGGTCAGTCTTTATGACCACCACACATCTGCCCGCCATTATAATATGGCGGGGGGTAAGTTGGATACGATGGCGGGGAGACCGCCACCGATAGCCTGTCGGTGGTAGGGTCCCCGCCATTGTAATCAGGCCCTAAATTCTCCAAATAATAACAACCAATAAATATTTTTTTTAATTAAAAAGCACAACACAATTAACCTATAACATAACAAAAAACACAATTTTGTAAAAATATTTAAATAGTTTTTAAATGTGTTATTACTTCAGTAAATTCCTCCCCTATACCTATACAAACTACACAACAAACACCTAAAATATATTTTTTTAATTATAATTGTAACACATTTTAGATCATTTTTAATTATCAATTAAAATATTAATATTATTTACCTAATAGTAAAATATTATATTTAATTACTTTCCCAACCTTTATCCTTACAAAACCAACACCCCGCACCTAATATATATATAAAAAAAAGTTAATTGCATAATTCACATAATTAATTTTCAATTAAACAACTAATAATAATTGACTAATAACAAATGAATTATATTTAAATAACTTACCACCCTTTACACCTACAAATACAACTCACACCTAATATATAACACAAACAATATCTTAACTGCACAATGTACATAATTAATTATCAATTAAATAATCTTTAAGCAATTAACATTAATTAAATACTATAATTAATTTCCTGCACACACTTTAAACATACAAAAACAACAAACTATACACAAAAAACAGGTAGTACACAATTTACATAATTAAATATCAATTAAATATTTTATTATAATAATAAATATTTATTAATTAATTATAATTACTTTACTTCCCACCCTATACCCCTACAAAACCCACAACCCGCACCTAAAACTTAACTAAAAAATATATATTATACAATAAACTTAAATAATTATCAATTAAATAAGTAATCATTTACTTCCCACCCTGCTGTACCCCTAAAAACCCCACAACCCGCTATGGTACTAAAAATGACAAACAAACTATTAAATTAAATTTAAAAAGTACTGAAAATTCACAATCTACACTTATAAACATTAACAATAATTATATAAACAATTTATAACACATACAAATAAAATATATAGTAAAATACATAAAAATAATTAAAAATCGATATTAATAACAATATTTTTAACATAGATGTTAGCAACATAGATATTTTTGTAATCAATATTAACACTTTCTATATTTTTAATATCAAAATTACTTACCTTAAAATCAATACTCGTCAACGGTATTCTTGCTGATGATATTTCTGTATGACGATATTTTCAACTCAATATTTCTGTAGGTCGGTATTACATTTTCGATATTTTGCCTGAATACCTTGGAGAACAGGATTTAAAGAAGTACATGATATCACTTATAGAAGAATTCAGCATGGCAGAGCAGGAGACATCCCAGGCTTGGCGAAAGCCAGACAACAAAGATAATTTTTTAAGTTGGGGGTGACAGACGGGATAAAGAAGACTTGTTTACCATTAGTGTAGAGGCAAAACAAAATGCAGAAGGAAATTGTATGGTGCAGATGAAAAAGAGGTGGTTACCCTCGACTCAACTTGGGACTCTACCTGAAATGATATAAACTGTAAGCATGATATGCACCAGGAAAAGAAGAAACAGTGAATAATAAGACAACCACTAGACCTATTCCAGTGGAGTGCTGGTCATACACATGGAGGATAGAGGTTCCGGCACAGAGTGGTGGTAAACCACGTTGAACACCAAATAAAGGTGAAGAGGGATGAAAATAGAGACAATGTTGTTGGTGTAGGAGGAGATTAGAAATATGGACAAGAAATAGCAGTCTCAGAGGAGTGGAGTTGACCAAAGTCAGATTGTAGATAGAAAGGCTGAGGGTATGTTGGTTCAAATTCCTAAGGCACAAATTTACAAATTTTTCATGCAATGGAACGCTTCAAGGCAAGTTGCTGTGCTGCATTATGTGAAGAGGAGAGAGTTGAACTGCACCATATTTGCAAAGATATGGCATTGTTCAGCTCTCTCCCTGCGCTGGCACACTTGTGGCTCTCTAGGGCCAATAGAGGCACCCTTGTGCCGTAGTGCAAGGCTGCCTGTATTGTGGGCAGGATTGTTTATGTACAAGAAGGAATAATTTCCTGCATATAAACAATCCTTAGATGCTTATTCGTCTTTGTATGTGTGCTGCAGAATTTTTCCTTGTGATGCCAACGTTTGGCAGGTGCATAATTTTGATACAGGACCCTGTTTATTGACTTTAGTAAACTTGAGTTTGGTCAAAATACATGGTTGGATGCACAGGAAGGCCCATGTTCCACCAATGTAATGCCTCCCCAACGCAAAGTAACACAAGGCAGTGCATTCTTTTTATTTTACAAAGCCACGCAAAGTTACGCAAATTGGGCTTTGCTTGGCTCTGTAACTCCAGAAATGCATTTTGCATTGTGGCTGTACCAAAAACTGGTGTGCCCATGATGCAAAATGTTTGTAAATACGGGCACACAAGTTCAAGCATTTTGGAGAAGATGAGAGGTTGAGAATGAGATACAAGGTGATTGTTGAGCAAAAATGAGGGGTTGGCTATAATTTATTAGGCAGGGTCTGACTGACAATGATTTAAATCATTGAGGTTAACGGCCAAAAAGAAGAAATTAGTTTATCACTGTGAAGAGACAAACAGAACCCTGGAAGAGAGTACCAGCCACAATAGTTTGGAGCTCTTTGAGACACATAGGAAAAAAGTGGTTGGTGGTCCAGAATAGGTTCAAATGGAATGGAAGAAGGCATGTTGGCCAGAGGATAATGATAAAAAGAAGAAAGGTTTGTGGGGAAAGAGGGAAGTTAGGACCATTTTGCAATGTTTAAAATATATTTTTGAAAAGGAATTTGAGGCAAAGTAGTACCAGGTGGAGAAGGTTTGACTGGGCTATGGTGGTGTGTTCCAGGGATGAGGGGGTGTTAAGGGTTCAGTTGAGACTGAGACTGGGGTTATTCATCAGGATGTCGACACACCCTCCTCTGAGGACTGCATGGGTGAGTGAATAGCGAATGTATGGTTGGTATCATATGTTGGGTTTTCACAGAAATGTCGGACATATATAAATTGTTAATTGTTTGTATTGCTTTTCATTTCAGCCAGCAGGGTCCAGTAATCAATTCCACATTCTGAAATCATGGGTCAATATAGTGCCATATATATCAAAATATCACAATCGAATGACAACTGAGAAGCCTCCTACAAAGCTAATTAGTATAGGTTCATAATCATGTTGTCAAATCCCAGAGTCCCACCTCACACTGGTTAGAATGAAATGCAATAGTATCACTTGGAAGAACTGAAAATTCATCATCAGATTCATCCCAGCCCTCATCATTAAAGCCGATAATAATGCACCCATTGTCCCCATACCTTCTCAAATTTCATGCGGGAGTCCTTTGCCTGATATACAATTTTGTCTACTGGCATAGACCAATCAATATGGGCCTTCCACTTCCTAATTGTTTGGGCGGTCGGTGCCCCCATCCAATTTTCTAGCAAAATCCCTCTGTACCACCACCAAAGCCAAATCACACAGAAAGATTGCATATTTGACTGGGTCAGCTCCACCAAACACCAACAGCATTACTCAATCCATCAAGATCCTTTATTCGGTTACATATCCATCAATGGCACAGAACATCCATGTAGTACATACAACAGTTTTGCTTCATTCAATATCCTTAATACATAAATATACTGTCATAAAACAGTAACTTAAACCCAGCAGAACAAGGGCAGTGCCGTTCCATTATAGCTGTTTCATTAGAGATGTTACTCATGTATTGTCTTCAAATTCCATGTCAGTTGTAATATATTACCCACCCTAATCCAAAAGGAGTGTAGCTGTGGGCACTGCCAACCAGCATGGGAGAAACCCCCACCATCCCACAACCCCTAGTGCAAAGATCATTAGGTATCCTTGGAAGTGTAAAGATTCTATTACAGGAAGAATACACCCTATGCAATACCATAATTTGCACCAATCTAAACCCAGCCCTTAAGGATGCTTCTTGGAGGTGTTCAAATGCTTATTCTCACTCTGAATAATCCAAAGAACCCAGGTTTGATTCGTAGTGATTCCTCAAATTTGCCAAAGGGGACATCCTATAATATATCTGGGTTCTATAAATAAGTCAAATTGCTTTTTAAGGCAATAGTTCTGAACATATCTTAAGCTCCAGCAGGGATCCATGTCATCTGGCATACATATCCTGTTGGCATGTATGAGCTGCAAGTATATACAAATTTCAGAGCCTGCTAATTGAAACTCATTTTTTAGTTTTGCAAATGTCACTTCCCCTTTCATTGGTTACAGTAGATATACCAATTACATCCCATTTGCCAAAACCCGCAAAATGCCTGAATTTACTCAGCCCAGTCCAGGCTCAAAGTAGGATCATTCTGTCAGAATATTTTTCCACCCTGGTTTGTTTGTAAAGGTTTGCTGTATCATTGCCACTGTGTCAGTATGCACTGGTAACTTTGCCCCCTGCTCCCCTGCCTGTAAATTCCCTCTGGGAATTTGGCTCTGGTAAATACGTGTCTATTGACCCAAAGTAAAGGCTACTGCTATGATGAAAAGGGTCAGTCATTAACTACCTGTAACTGTGTTGCCCAGTAATAATTTTGTAGCTCCAGGAGTGCATTGCTCCCATCGTATGCATCCCAGTCAAGCATTGACAGGGCAGTTCTAAGTGAACAATCATGCTACAGCAAGATGCAGACTGTCAACCCATTTGAAGAAAGTCTACGGAGTCCTGAAAGGTGTAGTTTGTAAAACGCATATAGATTTGGGGAGTACAATCATTCTGTACAGCATTGCATGTTCAAGAAGTGAGCGAGGAAGGGTGTGCCCATGCTGTATGTTATTTAACACTTGTAACAAGTTACACTCAAGAAAAACTTCCACTGCCCCAAAGATATATATCCGAAGGTAAGGTGTATATCCAAAGGTAGACCCTGGATTCCACAGAGTCAGCAGAAATGTGTAGACATATCCTAGTTCATGGTGAAGTTGGAGTTGCTGCCACTTACCCCAAAGCTATGCAACATATCTATTGTCATATCCAGTGCAGATACCAATAAGAGGACATCATCTGTATATAATAGGTGAACCAGATATTCTTTTACATTGCTGAGTCAAATCAGCAACACTTTTTCCAGAATTTTAATTGCAATCTTCTTTAGCCTTATCGGCCATGAAGTACAGTCTGTTTGAGCTTCCAATGTTCAGTCAGACCTACTTTTAGACCTCTCACAACACCACCTCTGATTAGACTGGTCACTCATTTTCTTGAAAGAAGTTGTTCATAGCTTCCCAAAGCTTGTGAACCAGAATTTTATTTTTTAAATTCCAAGCATTATGTTTCAATTCCATGACTGTGCTGTGCTCCCCACAATGGAATGTACCCAATGTTGGTGAATGATCGGAGTCACCTGAGGCAAGGAATTCTATATGCTAAATCTGTGATGTGAGCAGGTAAGCAATTCTAGAGAAGGAGCTGTGAGTCCCAGAATATTAGTGCATTGACTGTTCTTGTGATGGGCAAACCTATATATATCATGCAACCCAAACACTGCAGCAAATGTACTCAGCCTCCTGTCTATCCTTGGTAATTCCACCGATACTCCAGACATGCCCAACTCATTACTTTTTGTTATGTTCAGATCCCTCACCTATGAGTGTGTCCCTTCTGCAAATTGTAACAGCGAGGTACCAATATCAAATAGGGTAGACTTTTTCAGTGAATGGGAAGGTAAATCAACACCAACATCATTCATTCCTGATCTCAAGTCCCAGTAACTACAGCATAGAATTCCTTGTCATCAGCCCACATTTATCCTGGGATGAATGGAGCAGATCTCTAAACCAAGACAGCAATCCCTTGAGAATCTGATGTGGACCCTGTCTTTATTAAAGGTGTATGACATCCTCTTTAAACAATCAGCTCTTCCTGCTTCTTAGATGGGGACAACAAAAACAAGACCCTCCTTGATAATTTCCCCCATGTCATTCACATTCTATGAGACTATTAAGGGTTGTTAATCTCTCTTCAATTCTAGCCATCTGAAGCATGTGTGAACCCACCCCAGCCATCACAGAGCCAGTACAACACACACCCACATTGTGTATGCTGATCAGAACCAAAGTTAACTGTATAACTAACTGAAGAACACCCTTATCAACTTCCCCATCCAGCTTCTCAATGTTACAGGTGTCAATTATCCATTTCCCCAACTCCTAGCTTGCCTGTCACCCATACAGTTTCATAAAGGTACCAGAAGCACCTTGGCTATATATGCAACCAATTGTGTTGAACAAAAGTCATTGACTCCCCCATACCCACTTTCACAACATCCTCCCATCCCTAGGGTCTTCATTTAGGCAGCATTAAATATAAGTATCCTCAATTGGGTGGAGTGCTGCATTATTATTAAAAAAATAATGGTCCCATACCCAGCTTGGACTCCCAGTGAGAAGAAACTAGAATCGCTATTCGCAAACACATTAACTAACACAGTAGTAAACACATTAACTACAAATCAATACAGAAGAGGTATTTCTGTATCTCTGCTATGGATTCATGCCACGTGTTAGAATCAGCAGTCTCTGCTATCTGGCTTTCATCACCAGCAGTTTGATCTGCCATCATTTGATTTGGTTCAGCTAGAGTGAGCATCTCCGCCATCTCTTTCCCTCCTGCAAGTCCTTTCAGATTGCCTTGCCATTGTCAGTGCCTCATACATCATTTGGAGAGACAAAGTGCTGAGTCCTCCCCTCCAGCCTAACTTGCAATCAGTTTTGGGAATAACATTATAAATTTCCCTCCTCTGTCACTGAGTTCTTTCTTTAACACATGAAACAACTGATGCTGATTCTAAACAATTTATGTGAAAACAGGGAAGAGGATGTTGGCTTAATCAACGATAAGCATCCCCTTTAATTGTGCAGCCTTCATAAACACATCTATATCCCTGTAGTAAAACAGAAGAGCAATGAATACCCTAGATTGTGCACTAGCTGCAGGCAGAGGCAAGGGGTCTCTGCATTCCCTTTCCACAGTGACGAATATAACTGCCTTTTAGGATGGAGTGAGATCACAAACTTCAATGAGTGGTGGAGGAACCTTTCAGTATTTGAGGGCTATACAAGGCCAATAAAACACAAATAATCAAATTGATCCCTCACATATAAAGAGAGCTGATGCCCGAAAACTGAAACCTATTACATAATTCAGCTCTCAGGCTCAATAAATCTGACAAATATGGTACATAGTTCATTTTAAATAAAAAAATGTACCTTAATGCTATCAGCTGGCACTTATAGTTCTTATGAATTCTTAGCAAATATTGATTTCTTTGCACTATATACTTGTTAGAAGTAGGGACAGCGCACTTCTACTAAAGGGCGATGTGGAAGCTTCATAAATTAAGACTATTATCTCCTATCTCCTTGCATTTCAGTCCACTCAATCTGCTCATAGTGAAGGAAATGAGTATCTTTCACAGGTGTCTAGTCTGATGAGTAGGGTGGTACCAGGAGTGCACTACTGAACTTTTCTCTACTGAAGAATTGTGCCATAAAACCATTTTCTCATGAGAGTTCCTGAACAAACTTTGCATTTTGCAGATTTTTTTCATAAACAACTAGTTTCTGATTTTTCCACTAATGGGGCGGAAAAGTCCCTTGTATGGTGATGGACATACACCTCTCCGAAGAAGTGACTCAACTGTAATGATGCCTGTATCCCTTTATGTTGATTTTTGTTGCCATGAACGAACACAGATCATGCATTTGGGCCATGACATAGGCCTGGCTCATGGATTGTTATCTTGTTGGACAGGGAGAGGTGCCCAAAGTGCTACCCTCAAAGTGGTGAAAAGCTACTGTCTTTGCCAGCTGTTAAGCAGAATGAGCACAACAGTGACAGAATACCATGTAGTGATCACTAAGAGTAAACAGGCCTTTTTACCTGTGCCACTGAGTGAGGACTACAAGATCACTCATTTATTGTTCCACTGATGTGTGCTTAACTCACCCTTGGCCTACATCAAATTTGTGTGTAGTGCTGCACAGTGCGTGTTTGTTACACGTGCTGGGTGAATGTGTGCTTGTGACTGGTACAATACAGGGATGATAAAGCACTATGCAGTGTGTGTGTGTGCTATATTCCTGTGCTGGGTAAATGTGTGCCTGTAAATAGTACAGTACATGGAAGATTCTGGGTTCCATTTTGGAAGGCCTAGGGCTAATGGGAGGAGCATGGGGAGGTAGAGTGATCCCTGCAGACTGATTTGTGGATTGCTGCATTCTTATGAGCTGGGTGGTACACACTGGAGTAAGGGAGATCCATGCTCTTTGACCCAGAGAGAGATCACTAGCAAGGGAGTCAGGAAGGAGATGGGGCTGATAGGAGAGTACAGCTGAGACCCTGGGGTAACCTTTTGATACACGTATCACTGTGGCTGACATCCAGGTGTGAATTCTAGTCACTTCCAGGACCTGTGTTGTGGGGCTATTGGATTCAGATTTGCTCCTGCTGTGACAGAATGCCTTCTGGAGGAAGGGCAGGGCAGAGAAGGGCCACTTCAAAAGGAAGTAGAATCCCCAAGATAAAATGTAAAGACTCAGACTCTAAATCAAGTTTGGTATATAGAAATTTACTATGAGAAGGGGAGCACAAAGCCGCCCAAATTGTCAACTGTCAAGCAGCCAGTCAGGCTGTGTGAGGAAGAGAAGTCCTCCAAGACTTATGCCTCAGACCAGGACTGGGAGCCAAGGCCTGCCAGTCTCCTAGCTGGGTGAGGGGACATCACCCAGAGAATCCAAGACCACTTGCCCCTGAAAACCGGGAGCACCAATGCCTGCCTGCTTGCCAAGACCAGTGTGCCCTGTGAGAAAAATAGGGGCTGGAGGAAGCAAGGTCCAGTGGGAGATCCAGGCAATTGGATCCTTGTTGAGAGGTGTGTGGAGACAGCTGGTGCACCAATTGGGTCATTGCCCATGTGCAGGGAAAAGTAAAATACAACTTTGGTATAGTTCTACAAGGTTTGCTTTCATGCCCACGGGTAGCACAAGTGAATTCAGTTCAATGCACCAATGCTGAATGTGTAAGAGAAGTTATTGCAGCCCTGCAGGACTCCACCCAATACATATCTGAAGCAGAGTTATTTTTTTGCGTTACAAATAATCCTTGTTATGGGATCAGGAGCACTGTGTTAATAGAAACCAATCTAGTTTTACACACTGTACTAAGAAGAATAGACACTTTTAACTAAAAGCATTTATTACAACAGGGCGAACCTGTTTCTCAGCACATCTAAAATAGCAATACAGGATATAGTAAAATCAGCAAGAAGACACTTTGAGAACAACGAGAATAAAATTAATATTTCTAACATAGTTAAAATGTCATATAAAACCTAACACCCTAAAACCTACTTCTATGCGCTACGGTAAGAGAGCATGGAGAGAAGAGAAACTTGCAGTCTAGAATTTCTTAGGGAAAGGAGACGCAATGCATAAATTGTTGACAGCAAGCGCTCTTGTTATCAGCGGAGGCATGATGGCAGTGATCCTTGCGAAGTACATACATGTGCTGTTGTAACGGGCTTCATCCGGGCATCGGTTTTATCAGCATCAGGCGAGATGTAGAATCTCTGATGTGCACTGGCAGGGGATAAGACCATCTTTGGCAGAATCTCGTGAAATAATGTGGGCTAAGGGTCTCTGTTGACAAGAGGTCAAGTGGCAACGATTATATACTAAATCTTATTAGAGATTGGAATTTCTGACATATGTTTAGGAATGTCTGACATAGATTATGCGAATCAAGATGTACATCCCAGATGTTTCCTTATGAACATTTAAGGTGAAAGGACGTCAGTTCAGACTACACTATTTTGGCTATATGTCTGTATTTGCTCTTATTTGACCTTGACATGGTGATAAGCAGACACTTGTCCCAGACTGATGTTGCTTCATTATCTAGGTCATTAGCTGAATGACTTGACACTTTTACAGTTCCTACAAAGATAAGGTCAGACAACATCAGCATCAATGGCAGACATGGACAATGATTCTGCTTAAATCGGGAAAAGATGGTGACTTACCGTACCTAAGATGGAGTCAGGGCGTACTCACAAACGGAGTCTGTCCTTAGTACTTTACCTCAGGCGACCACCATATGCCAGAAAAGGGCTGCTGTGAAAATAGCCATGAAAATTGCTGCACTGATCTGGTCATTGCCCTTGTGTAGGTTTGAAGTCGGTAACACTGTATGCCAGGTAAATGACTAACAAAGAAAAGGTGTCCCCTGATTTAACGGAGAGCGGGACAGGGGAATACTATGTATGTGATTTTGGCAACCTTTATTGGAGTGACAGAGCAATCAGTCGTTACTGGGCTAAGAATGGATCATTTTGAAGTTTACAAAACAACAGCTAGACACCCGCCTCCCCTTCAATCACATACATATTCATTACATTTTTTTTTTTTTATGGAATATGACTATTATGCTCCTCTTTAATTGACAAGTGCAGCTTTCTATTCATAAATGATAATATACATGGTATGGAGTTATACTTAAATTATGTTATATCCTATTGTATATTATGGTTAGTTTCACAACATATTTATAACATTTTGTGTGACTGCGAAGCACATATTAGGGTCTGTGCAACACCACATAACCTGATGTTGTGATGTGCTGATATGTAATATTTCTTGAAGTAATGTGTATTAAGCAGTTTTTTTGTCCAGAGTGATTGATGAGATATGGCCTATACATTTCAGTTGGCACATTGCTTATCAGTATCAGTGGCTGAGTGAGGGCCGGTTTGAGTGTTGATCCAAAGCCTGTTTTACATGGAGGCGAACATGTATTATCCTTCTCAATACCGTTTGACGATATATTGTATTACTGAAAGGGAAATTATAGTAAAAGGTCTTATTAAAAAAAAAGTAGGTGAATGCAGCCTTTAAAAATAAGAAGGAATTCTGAGCACCATCAGGTTTGCGAACATAAGAAAAATGTATACAATATTTAAAATGCAAAGATTCAGAGCAATTATTTTCATCTTATGTTTGTGGCTATTTATGTAATGTTTCTATAGTCATTATACTTCTCATGCTCAGAAAGGCTCCCCATGGAGCAGAGTCATCAATTTCACAAAGACTAGTTGGCTCCTGTGTGAAACCCCAGCCAGATTTCACACATGCAATGCCGATTGATAATCTTCTTGATACTTATCAGTATGCGCAGTAAAACAATAAGTCAACCAACACCCCGTTCAGCTGATGTCATCACAAAATTATAGACAAAAACTATTTTTATTAAATCACACAGAGACACTTGACCATTCTTGTGTTTTAAAGGAAGTGTGCCTGTCCCCTTTTGGAACTGTGAAAAATACAATTTTAAATATGTATAATATTATGTCAAGGCACATTTCAAATAAAATAGTGAACAATTTGGAAGGCTAATTACCTTGTGTTTATATTTTTAACTCTATATTACTATCCAATATAATTCTTTTCACAATTTACAAATATTTAGAATATTTTGTCATTGCAGTGAGCCATGGACATAATATGTTATTAAGTCAGTGTTCATAAGTTATATTATAGTATTATCTCCTGTGCATGTACCATTTCAATAGTCACACGTAGAAAAAACAATAAGTACTAGCTCCCCTCTACCAAGAGGACATGCATAAAAAGATAATTTAAAACATTATATTCAGTTACCAAAGCTTCTAAATCACCCTCTCGTAGTGATAGTCATGTCAGTAGGGTATGTCAGTCGACTTTCATGCTTACTGCAAGTTTGCTGACCTTGTTCACCCAAAAACTCTAGCCATGTCCTTCTTAGTAACATTTAAATGTAAAAGTAGATATGCACATTACTCTTTTACTTTTATTGTTTCTGTCTTGGTCTATCTGCCAGACTGCTATGTACTTGTGCAATTAATCTTGAGGCTTTAAATAGGAAATATATAATTAAAATGGCTTTATCTTAAGTAAACCTTTTATTACAGTGAGCAAAGTAAACTTTTAGATTAATGTATTGCTCTCTACAGAATTCGTCAAAAGTAGCATTTTAAATTAGAATATATATATATATTTTTTTTCTGGTAATTTTATATAGCGCGTACAAGACCCGAAGGTATCAGAGCGCTTTACATGAGCACCAGTTTCGTTACAGACAGACACATTAATTTTTGTTAGGCACAGGGAGATTAAGTGATTTGCCCAGAATCACAGGATGTTGAGCATCCATGCCGAGACTCGAATGCGGTTCCCCTGCTTTGAGGTCGACCGCCCTAGCCATTAGGCCACACCCTCACCCAATTATAATATATAACAAATTAAAATATTATTCAAGATATTGAACAATTAAATGAAATATTACATTGTGTCAGGATACGCATTCATAAAAATTTGGTATAATTTTAAAAAAATGTAAGTGGCTTATGTCAGAAAAAGTCTTAGCTTTCGATTTTTTTTGACAGTTATAATGTATATGTCTAAACCCAACCCCCTATTAATATAGCCATCTCAGTACATATGACACATTGCTGAAGAGACACACGTTTAACAAATGCTTATTTTAAGAGACTATGGCCCAGATGTACAAAGTTTCCCGTTTGCATTTCTTAAATAGCGACTCCGTAGGAATCGGTATTTAGGAAATGCAAAAGGATATTTACCGGATTTGCTATTCCCTGATGTATGTAGGAATTGCTATTAGGGAATCGTAAATAGTTAATGCCATTACATTCCCGCCTATGGAAAAAATAGGAAATGGTTTGCATTTCCTAAATTGCAATTTCCTAATAGGAAATCGCAATTTGAGAAATGCAAAGCCATGAGTGACTGTGGGCTCAAGACCCCCCTGGAGGCACCCTGAATTTCCTAGTGCAAATGTAAGTGCACATATACCCTGGGGGCATATGTGAGCTTCATGTCACATTGAAAAATGCATTTTTAAATGCATTTTTTAATTTTGCACATGGTTACCATCGATTTGAAGTCAATTGTAATTTTGCACTTCCTAAATGCCCAATTCACATTTAGGAAATGCTTTAGGAATCACAAATAGGTAATCCCGATTTGCGATTCCTAAATCGTGGTCACAATTTGCGATTTCTACCATGTAGAAATCATAAATTGCGACAGTTTTTGGCCCTTTGGTCATATGAAAAGGCAATTTAGCATTTCTTAATGGACCGAAATAGCTATTCGGCCTGTTAAGAAATGCTAAATGGCTTCAGAATAATTCATCTTGGATGTGCACTGTTTTGATCAGGCTGTGTTTGCTGCTTGCAGCATGAACCGGAGATGCCACAGTGAATGAAGGTAGAAGTTATTATCAAGTGCATCCTGTCATTTTGTTTGAGTAATGCACCTGGGGTCCGCAGCGCTTGCCATCAGAGGTAATGATCGAACCTCAGCAGCGCTGGGAGTCATCAACTTTAGGCACATGCATGTTACCAGGAGCGCGTGCCCCCTTACCGGTTGAGGTCGCAGTGCGCCATTTGAAAAGGCCCTTGTATGGAGTGCAGCTGCGAGCGGAGGGGGCCACGGACCACGCAAGCTGTTTGGAAGTAGGCCGATGGGCGCGAGGAGTCCATAGTGACCAGATCACGCATTGTTTCACTATGCATGCGCACATTCATTTGCGGTGTTGGCATTCTGGCATCATTGACGTGACTGCCATCTTTGATTGGGGTCTGGTGCTATTTCCCAGTAGCATCTTGTTTTTCCACAGTGATGCGCACACTTTTGGTCAAAACAGAGTAAGCGTGTTGCTCTGGTGTCATCTATCAACGATAAGTGTCCAGTGAGAGCACGATCCTTCGCAGATGTCCTTGCTTGCAGATCTTCTTTTGACTGAATGTCCCTCTTTGCTCGTGGTCATAACGTGAAGTGCCCTCTGCTGCCTAGCTTTGGTGTGGAACTTCGTATCTGCATGTGATTTTATATTTTGCTGCTGTGTATTCATTTGGTAGTATTTGGGTTGTATACTTAAATTGCTTGTTCTTCCCATACTGTATTTGTTGACATGTTTTTTTTGTATTTTGGATGTATACTTATACTGCCATTTACTTTCCTTGCTGAGTGAGCGGCCACGTTTTTTTTGTTTCATGCCATACGTGATTTCTGCCTAGGTGGGTTTGTTTATTCAATTCTGATTTTCTTTTCATTCTGAGTGCATTGGTATTTAGCCATGCTAATTTTCTTGCTTGAGTGAATGTTAATGCTGGTCTGTATTTATTATATGTACTGCATGCTGGTATTGCATGCTGAGTGTTTGCTTGTTAATGCTATCATTAATTTCCTGTTGTTGAGCATTAG
Source organism: Calotriton arnoldi (assembly GCA_963921515.1). NCBI lineage: Eukaryota > Metazoa > Chordata > Amphibia > Caudata > Salamandridae > Calotriton > Calotriton arnoldi. Next base: position 884,413 of record CAWUFW010000664.1, read on the forward strand.
GTGTGCTTGTGTAGGTGGCTAGAGTTTTTACCTCTTATCATGTAAGGTGTGTGGCATGCATTATTCTGAATAATTGAAGAGTTGTGTACTCTGTCATAGGGTGGTGTGCCCTAGTATTCATTACCTGCGACGTATGATCACATCAGGTGTGCGAAAAATGTGTGTGCATTGTAGGGTCACATACCCTAGTGCTGTGTTACAGGGTCAAGTACCCTAGTGCGGCATTCTAGGGTGTTCTGCGTTATAGGGTTGTGTACCCTAGTGCTGTGTTGTAGGGTCGTGTACCCTAGTGCTGTGTTGTAGGATTGTATACCCTAGTTATGTGTTGTAGGGTTGTCTACCCTACTACTGCGTTGTAGGGTAATCGTAATCAGAGTTGATACTCTGTCTTTCTGAACCTGACCTGCTGCTATTTCTCTTGCTTTGGGCATCTTTTAAATGCTTTTAGCAGTTCGCTGTATTTTTAACTTGTAATTTGTTGTGCTATCACTTGTACTGTGCTGAATTTGAGGGAGGCACTTTATTGCTGGCGCACTTGAGCAGCGGGAGGAGGATTCGAACCCTGCTTATAGAATTTGACTCACACCGACGCCGCCATATTTTGGGACGGATGCGGTCTAGTTGCTATCTAATGGTGACTTCAAATCGGGTCGCTGCGCTAGCGCGCTTGGACTCGTAATCAGAGTTGATACTCTGTCTTTCTGAAACTGACCTGCTGCTATTTCTCTTGCTTTGGGCATCTTTTAAATGCTTTTAGCAGTTCGCTGTATTTTTAACTTGTAATTTGTTGTGCTATCACTTGTACTGTGCTGAATTTGAGGGGGCACTTTATTGCTGGCGCACTTGAGCAGCGGGAGGAGGATTCGAACCCTGCTTATAGAATTTGACTCACACCGACGCCGCCATATTTTGGGACGGACGCGGTCTAGTTGCTATCTAATGGTGACTACAAATCGGAGTCGCTGCGCGACGCGCTTGGACTCGTAATCAGAGTTGATACTCTGTCTTTCTGAAACTGACCTGCTGCTATTTCTCTTGCTTTGGGCATCTTTTAAATGCTTTTAGCAGTTCGCTGTATTTTTAACTTGTAATTTGTTGTGCTATCACTTGTACTGTGCTGAATTTGAGGGGGGCACTTTATTGCTGGCGCACTTGAGCAGCGGGAGGAGGATTCGAACCCTGCTTATAGAATTTGACTCACACCGACGCCGCCATATTTTGGGACGGACGCGGTCTAGTTGCTATCTAATGGTGACTACAAATCGGGTCGCTCCGCGAGCGCGCAGCGGACGCGCGCAGCGGGCGCGCAGCTGGCACGCCGAAGGCGCGCCTAAGGCAAGCCCGCCTGCGCCCGTCCGCGACCATAACGCGGCCAGCACCAGTTACACTGCTCAAAATGGATCTGGGGTAAGAATTAACTGGTCTAGAAAACAGCTCTTGGACTATAATGCGGGGCAATGCACCCATCCCACTTACCCTGACCTTTGCCTGATAAACCGGGATCAGGGCTTTCAATGCAATACCTGCTCCTTTGTGATTGGGGGGTTGGATGGGCTACAGGAGGCAGAGGCAGGCGGTGTTAAGTCCCCGATTCCTGAGACTGACGCCAATAAGCCTACTATAAGAGCCTGCCTGGTTAACTGTAGATCTCTCCCCAAACACTCAGAGGACATTTGGCTTTCCCTCGAGCTTAATCGTTGGGACCTTATATTTCTGACAGAAACCTGGCTTACAGACACCTCTTACCCTGATATCGCTCTGGCATTACCCGCTGGTTTTAAGATCTCCAAGGTGAATCGAGCAGACAGCAGGCGAGGAGGAGGTCTTGCGATTATTTTTAATGATAAGTGGGATATCTGTTGTAAAAAAATTGAGAATATTGGCACCATTGAGGCTATGTCCTTTTCTATTCAAACCTCTCCAGGACATACCATTGCGGGCATGTTGGTTTATCGACCCCCGAGCTCTGTAGCTGCCCACCTTTTAAAATTAGGGGACATTATTGCTGACCTCTCCTTAAGATATGCCAACTTTACGGTTTTGGGCGATTTTAATGTCCATATGGACAGGCAGAATTGTGCCTTGGCGCTCCAAGTGACTGAGATGCTGGGTGGATTAAACTTGATTCAGCAGGTTATGTCTGCCACACTCTGCGCTGGTCATATGTTGGACCTTATTTTCTCTAACGACCCCACCACCAGAGTGGAGGTTCCTCTGCCTTTGACGTGGTCAGACCACTGATTAGTCCCATTTAGTTTGTCCAGGCACTGTGGGACACACAAGATGAGACCAGAGTTTGAAAAGATGAGAAATTGGAGGAGAGTATCTATTGAGGCCATGGGTCCGGTCCTGCGCGACATCCCTCTCCAGCTAACGGGCAATCCTAGCTTAGATGCAGCCTCGTTTAATGAATGGGTTACTTCTTCTCTGGATGCCATCGCTCCCATGAAAATGTCGAAACCTGCTAGGAAAAAGCCTTCCGCTCCTTGGTTCTCGTCAGAGCTCCAGTCTGAAAAAAGCACATGCAAAAAACTGGAGCGTATTTGGCGGAAAACGTATAATTCAGATGCGAAGAGCACTTATAAAGTTGCACAAAAAAATTCCATGTTCTTAAACGCTTGGCTATTAAGAATCATCTAGCCAAACAAATTAAAGATTCGGATAATTCTCCTAAAGAAATATTTAAGATTGTTCAAGATTTTATGAAACCTGAGGCCACTTTGAGCAAGATTGTGCCTTCAGCCGTTTTATGTAGGCATTTGTCAACTTTTTTCCAGGAAAAGATTCAATCTATATACTCCACTTTCTTGGTGTCCGGAGATAGGCTAACTACACCTTCGGCTTATGTTCCTCCCTGTCTCTGGACTGAATTTCAGCCTTTCTGCCCGTCTTTATCTTTGAAAGACCTTGTCAGAATTAAGTCAGGCTCGCCCTTGGATCCCTGCCCAGCTAGATTCTTTAACTTACTGGCTCCTCTTTTTAACTCCCAGTTAAATGCTATTTGGAACACCTCTCTAAGGCTGGGTAGCTTCCCTTCAGTGTGGAAAAAAGCCCTGGTCTTGCCAATTCTCAAAAAGGAAGATGCAGATCCGAGTATACTCAAGAATTTCAGGCCTATCTCGCTCCTTCCTGCCCCTGCTAAAATCTTGGAGAAGGAGGTTCAGAGACAACTCTCTAATTATTTGGAGTCTAATAATCTCCTTCATGACTCCCAATCGGGCTTTAGGAAGGGTTATAGTACAGAGACGGCTCTGTTGGAAGTGGCGGAAACCATCCGAGAATCCCTAGACCATGGTAGCTGTGCCATGCTTGTGCTGTTAGATTTATCTGCAGCCTTTGATACGGTCTCTCACTCGATTCTTTTAGACCGACTGACACAGCTGGGTATCTCGGGTACCATCTTAAATTGGTTCCAATCCTTCCTGGATGGGCGATCCCAGCAGGTCCTCCTTCGCCCTCATGTCTCTCCCTCTTGCGCCTTGGGTTGTGGAGTACCTCAGGGTTCTGCGTTAAGCCCGACCCTGTTTAATATCTATCTTGCCCCTCTGGCAGCACTAGTTGAGCATTGTGGCGTGCGTATAATCTCATACGCTGATGACACGCAGCTGGTGTTCTCATTTAAAGATTCCAAGATGGCTGCATTTGACAGCTTTAGGCAATGCCTAATTAAGATTGTTTCTTGGATGACAGATAACTGTCTTAAACTGAATACCGATAAAACTGAGGTGATGTTCTTTAACCAACCATCACCTCCTCCGGCTGATTTATGGTGGCCAATGCAGTTGAATCCCCCTCCCACCCCGGTCTTATCTGTCAGAAATTTAGGTTTTAGATTTGACTCAGAATTGTCGGTGAAGGCCCAGATTAGCCAAGTTTCTAGAGCATGTTTTTGGAAGCTCAAAAGTTTGCGCAGATTTCTTTATTTATTACCGATGAACTGTCGGGCCACTATAGTCCATGCCTTGATTACATCCCAGCTGGACTATGCCAATAGCTTGTATCTTGGCCTTCCTGCCTATCTTATTCAAAGGCTCCAGACAGTCCAAAATGCTGCTGCTAGGTTTCTTAGAAACGTGCCTCTCCGGCATCACATTTTCCCCCACCTGCGTAGTCTTCACTGGCTTCCGGTGAAAAGGAGAATCGAATTTAAGGCCCTGTTACTTGCCTTTAGAGCTACTAGAGAAAGTGGACCGGGTTATCTGAGGCTAAGACTTCGGAAATACCACCAGAACAGGACCTTGCGCTCGAACTCTCAGCTTCTTCTCTGCTCTCCTTCCTACCGTAAAGCTAGGATGGGAGGGCGCGCCTTTGCAGTAAGAACAGCCGCTCTATGGAATGCGATGCCTCTCTACTTGCGCAAAGCAGAATCTGAAACCACCTTTAGGAGTGCTTTGAAAACTTGGCTTTTTGATCTCCCTTAGTTTGTCTTCTTTTTTCTTTCTTCTTTTTTTCCTTGTCTCTTTGTAGCGCCGGGACACCGCCGTTGGTGGTAGCCGAGCGCTTTATAAATGTCTTGGGGCCAGATGTAGGTAAATGCATGTTTGCGATTCCTTAATAGCGATTTTTAGGGAATCGCTATTAAGGAATCGCAAAATGCCATGTAGGTAGGAATTGCAATATTTTTAGCGATTCCTTAATATTCCTTAATTGTGAATCGCAAATTGCGATTCGCAATTAAGGAATACCTTCCCATTCATTCCTATGGGCCAAGAGGCCCATAGGAATGAATAGGAATTGCTCCCGCAATTTGCGAGTCACCAAGAGGCACTCGCAAATTGCGGGCGCAATTTCAAGGGTGCCAGGGTTCCAAAAGGACACCCTGTTGCACCCCTGAAATGTGCATGTGTGCACATGTGGCGCACATACATGCCCTAAGGGCATGAATGTGTGCCACATGGCACTTAAAAAAAAAAAAAAGTGCTTTTTTAAAGGAAATCGCTAATTACCACCAACTTGAAGTTGGTGGTAATTAGCGATTCCTTAAGGCTAAAGTGCACTTTCTTTTGTGCTACTTACATTGCATTTAAGGAATCGCAATTTGCGATTCCATATTTTGCTAGTAGGTTTCAACTTACCTACATTGCTCGCTGCCAAATAGCGATCGCAAACGCTGAAATTCTGCGAATTTCAGCGTTAGCGCTCGCTATTTGGCCACCTACATCTGGCCCTTGGTATGGTATGGTATGGTAGGGTCTTGTGCCCTAGTGAGACTTTTTGTCCTGTCAGGTGTACGCTATGTGTGAGCGTTGCAGGATTGTGTACGTTTGTGAGCGTTACCTGAGGCTTTATGTCCCGTCAGGCGTACAGTTTGTGTGTGTGTTGCAGGGTTGTGTACCCTAGTGTGCATTGCCTGAGACTCCCGTCTTGACAGGCGTACTGTATGTGTGTGCGTTGCCTGAGATTTTTTGTCTTTCTGGCTTACAGTTTGTGTGTGCGTTGCAGGGTCATATACCCTAGTTAGTGCGAATGTGGTACTTCAATTTCCTGGGTGCAGAAGGGACTGAGTGAGGGTGTTACACCACTGTGGTGTCCTGAGGGTGTTACACCTCTGAGGTGTCCTTAATTCTCATTGGTGTCCTGAGGGTGTTACACCACTTAGGTGTCCTTAATTCCCCAAGCCCTGTTTAATTTTAATGTATTTTATGTTGTAGGACTGTTTTGTTTTTCTTTCCATCTTTGGTCCTTTCAATTTGCAATGAGCTAGTTTTAACCTGTATGTCCTTCTCTTGTGCGTATGATATTGGATGATGTGTGTTTCCATCGTACATTGTTTTATATTGTTAATTGTTTTTCCCTAAGGGAAGGAGATGTGTTGTGACTTGAACTGTTACTATGCATTCTTTCACTTAGTTACCTGTTCCCCGCTGCGCAGCCAGTATGAATGTTATGTTGTGGATTGCTGGAGTGCTTGGTGATGTAATATAATTCTTGGGTGTCTGTGAGGTTGAGAGTGTCAGTTGAAGAGTGTGGGCTGAGCAGCAGGATGCTGCTCCTGGCGGGGCTTATTTAATACCATCTTCTATACTTGGACTTTTACCTGTAATCTTAATAAACCATCTTCTTCTACAATACGGCTACAGGGATTCCTTCCATTCCAACAGGTTGCAAAAGGAAGTGGAAGGAAAAGAAGAAGGGATCAAAAGGAAAGATATTGAGATCCGACATCGAGGGAGGACACCGAGAAGCTGGGACACTGTAGCCCAGCGGACTTAAGGTGGAGATTTTTCACTGGAGGACACTTGTCACACTGTGGACACAAGACACTCAGAGGAGAGGGCAGAGCATCCCAACAGCACTGGCTAGGATGATGACCACACTATGGAGATGAGATGTACTGAGGAGAGAAAAGAAGGGTCCAAACCTTACAACTCTGAGGAGGATGCCAGCAATAGCTGAGAAGCAAAGGAAAAACACTGGTGGCTCCCTACTCTTGCAAGGACAGGCAACTGCAGTCATTATCTCAAACCTAAGATGGGGCATGGACAGGGAAGTGAACAAGTGGCAGCTGACGAATGTTGGCCAAGACAACAAGAGAGGGTGAGACTGATCCCACAAGGAGAAAGTGACCTTGCTGCTATTCCAGAAGATTCTGAGAATGCTGATCTGAGTGACGGAGAAAGAGAATGAAATGCACTCAGAAGGTCAAAGAGAGTGAGAGTACCTTGTCAGAGGTACTCTTCTCCTTAATGGACACATTTCCTTGCAAATGACAAAGAGAACAAGTTGTGGGAAATCTGGAATTATTGTGGAACTAAAGTTGAGGAAACTTGATATGCAGTTCGAGCTCACATTTGAACTTCCTTTGTTAGTAAGACTAAGGGGCTGATTATGAGTTTGGCGCAGTTGCGCTGACTCTCCACCAGCACAGCTGTGCCAAACCCGCACAAGGACTGCCCGGCGTATTATAAGTTCAAATCGTGTACGGCGGATGGTCCTACGTCTTTCCCATGGTGATGCCTGGAAAACAGGCACCGCAATGGGAATGGCAAAAAAGTTCCAGCACGGCATGGACAGTGACATCCATGCCCTGCTGGAACTTTGGGGGAACGCAGACACCCCCCTGAATGTATCCCCATGGTGGGGGGCCCCCTTTGTTCCACCACCACCAGTCTTTTCATGGTGGGGCTCCTACCATTGAATGGCTGGCGGAACTTGTAATATGCTCAGTGGGACTGCCCCAATCCCGGTGTGCATCTTACATTGTGGGGCAGCTGTGCCACCGCCAGGGATCGACTGTTCCCTGGTGCTGCCTGTGGTCCTCCGCCGCAATCACTTTCAAAGTCATAATGCGGCGGACGGTGGACCGCCACCGTACGTCTGGCGATCGGAAGACCTCCAGACTCGAAATCAGGCCCTAAGTGCGTTGAGACACCTTATTCAGTATGTGGCTGAGTTTCCTTTCCTGGATGCAAACGAGTTCCATGTGTTAGTTGAGGAACTGAAACACTTAATTTTGGAACTGATTGTCAGCGAACTTGAACCTTTTATCATGATAGACAGGAACTAGACTTTACAGGACAGAAAGAAGATTCAGAAAGACTTCGTATATAACCTGCTATTTAACAATCAAACTTGGTTTTGCTGTTTGCACAGGTGAAACTGACAGAAGAGATTCTGTAGCTGCTACGTTCCACCCAAAGGTTTAGATTCTAGCGGAGAAATGGAAACCAATACCAAACCAAACACTAGTTCTGATAGGCGTAGATAAATCATAACAGGCACATTAATACTTGTAGTTGTAGTTGTAGTATTAGCCACAATGATTATAGGGCTATCTCCAGCTACTTATAGGCCAGGGGAATTGAGATCAATTGTAGCTCCTACCTCGTCACATCCTGCTGATCATAAAATAAAGATGTGGGGGGCTAAGATATTTCATTTAGGCATTTCAAGAGGGGATTACTCTTCTAATCTATATTTTAGATTGCTGTATGAATATATTGATACGATGAGTGCGTGGGACTGTTATATGTGCACGCAGTTGCCTGCCTCTGTAGCTGAAGGCATCACTTACCACCACATTCCTTTGACAAATGGAAATACATGTAGTCTTTTGATGAGTTTATTTTACAGACAGGGTAGTTTTCAACATTATTTTTCAAACTTTGATTAAGTATTGTCAGAAATTTCTATGTTCAAACATTTGAATAAAACTCCTTATTTTAAAGGTGCAGAAATTGCAGGAAAATATTTTGCATCTCTTAAGTCTTTGGACACTGCTAAAGCTCATAGACACAATTTGACTTGTTCAATGTCAGAGGTGGAAAACACATTTTTGAATTTGGTGGAAGATAGGTAAAAGGAAGCAGAGTCTAGATGTCGAGATGTTGCAGAGTTACAAAAACAGTTGGATGTAGTCCTGAAGAGATTAAACACCAGGTGAAGGGAAATCTACCTGCACTTACATTAGACTGGCAGCATAAATGGAAGTTGCACATACATGTTGACCAGAGATTTAATGATCCAATATTTTTGGGAGCGAGTGACTGTGAGCATGTTTTTGAAGCAAGAGATAGAATTACCTTTATCTAGAGGGACAAGATCCTGTGATTCCTGGTGAGCATTTTATATATAGACAACGTGCATATTTTAAATTGCCTCATGGATGGCATGGTACATGTTATCTTGGTATAGTTTTAACATGTAGAATATTTTAATGATCCAGCTTGGAACAAGAAACACAGGACAAAATGAGGTGCTAGTGCAGATGAAGAGGTGGGTGACAGCTTTGGTGCCATCTGTAGGTGTAATTTTGAATGATCTAAAGATTAGAAAGTTACCTACTACAGTGAATAAGTTAACTACTAGTTCCACAAATTCGCTATTGCTTGTAAATACTGAGATGATTGCGATGAGGTCTATGGTTTTTTAGAACCATCTTGCATTAGACCTTTTTCTTGCATAAGAGGATGGAGTCTGCCGAATGCTCAAAGTTCTGCAATGCTGTACTTATATCCCTGATAAGAGTCAAGATTTGGATAAATATATCCAAAATATATCTGGATTAATGAAGGATTTGGAAGGGTTGAAAGCAACAGGAGCATGGGAAGCCATTGGGAATGGATTGTCTGCTGTATGGTTTGGAAACCTGGGAAGTGGAATATTGGGTGCTATTTTGAAGCCCCTTTTGATAATTTCTCTCTGCGTGATATTCCTATTCATGATCTTTAAGGGATATAAGTATGCTCAGGTCAGATAAGAAGTGAAAAGAAAGAGGGCATAGCTAGAGTTAGACAAGATATTATGATGATATGAAACGTCTTGAGGATTCAAAACGAACAATGTTAAAGACCACCCATGTTTTATATGGACTGTGTGATAAGATCAGATTTTTCTCTGTGATGGCTCGATACGGCATCAGAGGAGGGACTGTAGCAGCGTAAATTTGGCCCCACTCATGTTATTATTGATTGGGCCACATATATGTACATTTAGGGCCTTTTCTGTGCAATTGGTATAACGTGACTAATGGAGTGAATTGCATTTAAACCATATAGAAAGTGCATTTGCTATATAATCTTGACATTTATATACATGTGTACACTACTGTTTTTCTTGCAGTATCAACGAATTGTAGTTTCCATGTGTATTCATTCAAGTGTCAATTAACATTAGTTAATCTTCATGTATTTGCATATTTACTCAAGGGTATCCTGTATTTACTATGTAATGGAATATGTACTCATCAGAATTGCATTTTACACTTATAATGTGATTGTCTATGTATCGTAATACTCAGTTACGGCATGTATTGGAGTTTAGCTTTGCTAACTTGACCAGAGGCCTTAAGCATTTGAGTTTTGCAATGTTTAACCTTCAATGTGAATGTTTTTCTTTTGGCAAAGTGTTTTTCTTCCCTCTGCAGGTGCCTGGTACGATGACCTAATGATTGGAGAAAGGTCCATTGTGTGAAAAGGATAAGAAAGAGTGAAGGGAGATGAGGGTGATCAAAATTAACAAGCAGAAGGGAGGACTACTGTCTGTGCGGATTAAGGAGAGAGAATCCAAGGTCCCATTGATTATGTGGATCAAAGAAGAAGAGTAACAAGTGTGTCTGCCAAGAGAGCAATGTTTGAAGGTGGTCCTTAATTGGACCTTTGATACTGATTTAGAGAGGTCTTGTGAGTATAACTAGGCAATACTCCTTGGCTTTGGGCAGAGACTCCTTTCAGACTAGGAGAGGTACAGACCTCTTAGCGCTATTCTCATTGTGTTGCTTTATACTTTGCAATACTTTTGTTTTCGAGAGCTTATACTGAAGTTCTCCTGCGCTGACACCTTTCTATTCTTATGGGTCTAATTAGGGTTTCCTTCAGTGGCGGCTGGCTTGTACTGTGGAGTGCTGGGGCGGAGGGAGACACAAAAAAAATGACTTACCTTTCCAACTTGCCGTGCATTGTCGTCCTCCCTTGGGTGTCTTCTCTACTCCTGGAAGCTCCAGACCAGGAAAGTGCACTACCCAATCCTAATGTTGGTCTCACAGCATGAAAGCAGCACCGGGATTGCATAGAGCAGGCTCTCTCAGTGCTCCTAAGTGGACTAGAGGCCTGCACTTTCTCTAACCCAGCTGTCTAAGACAGCTAGGTTGGAGAACTTTAAAATGCACATTTCTGGCTGGCTGTCCAAAGACGGCCGACCAAAGAGACATGCGCATTTTAAAACGCGCAGCTCCCTGCTACTGCCAATTGCAGCACTGACCTCGTCCCATCCTGACACTTAGTTCAGGATGGGGTGCTGAAAAATAAAATGGTAATAAATAAACTTTATTACTATTTTATTTTTAGATCTGGGGCATGTCGGGCGACGCTCCTCTGCTCAAATGGAGGAGCTGCCCCTGGTTTCCTTTAGCACTCTTTAGAGTTGGTTATTTGAGAAATTGACTTCCTCATGCATTATAAGTAGGAGGACCGAAACTTTAAGTCTCAACATCATATTGTCTTTCTCATTCTGTGCACTATTGCTACTGAAGTCCTCATCAGTAACTTGCTATTGAGGATCAATTTTGTGCGCTGATTCGGCTTCTCTTTGATAATTTTGTATTGCTATGCAATTTACTCTGGCTTTGGATTCGTAATAAACCCATATTTAATCCTACCTTTCAACTCTGAGCTTTACTGTGTGACCAAATGGGTTGCACTGTAATTGTAAATGTGGACTGAACCTAACTCGTCTACTCCTCAAGCACCCTAAAAAGGTAAGTTGCAGGGAGTAAGAAGAAGGACCCATTCCCCTCTGCATCAGCACATATTCTATGTGTGCCGGAAAAACGTGCTCCAAAATAAGAGATTCATATAAAGCTAAGACGTACATTCAGAAGGAACATAAACACAAGGGGATCCTGATGTTTCTTCTGAATGTTAGACGTGAACTTAGCAGTTCTTAATTTGTTCTTGTGGTTGCAGGCAGTGTACACATGCACTTATTTTTGGAGACAAGGACTTATTTCTCATCATCAGACTAAACCCAGAAAAAGGGAGAGACGGGCGAAAACAGGAGAAAAAGTACAAAGAGTGAGACAGGCAACAGTGGCTAAGAGAAAGAACAGGATGAAAAATAACCTGCAAGAGTGTGGTACAGAGAAAGTAAAGGGAAAAGAGTGCAGGGGTGTTGAAGAATGAGCCATGAAGAGAAAGCAAAACTAGACAGCTTGGCATTCAGTAGGCGTTCGGCAGCACCTGCAACATGCACTGAAGAAAATAGCTGGGCCTCTGCACTCGTCGTTTCTCACATATTCAGCACTGACCATGCATGGCATCCTCGATTTTGCAGCAAATAATTTTTATCTTTTTATGAGAGTTAAAGTTTATTTTAATAAGGTTTGCCTTAAATTAGTATGGAAAGATCAAATATAGTGTCCGTGGCCAACAGCCTCTTTCATCTAAATAAAGATTATTAAGTAACTCAAGAATGTGCACGACTGTTAGTCAAACATCTCCATGGTTTCCGAAGCACTATCATCCTACTAGATGTGTGCTCTCCCATAACTCTTGCAATGTAAATATGTCTGTTTCCAAGAGTTCTCCCCAAAGACAACCGATAGTAGAAAAATAACACAGCATACTAATGAATCTATTTTAGCAAAACATATGCACCGACCAGGTGTGTTTCCTCCAAAGCTATTTACATCTCGAAAATGCCAAAATTATTGTGATTTAGGTAATGCATCCTGGCTTTAGTGTGAATCTTATAATTAAACATCAGTATCAGATATGCTACATATGACCTTTTACGCATTATGCAAAATACATACATCTGTCCTAGTAGGACAATATGTTCACTGATGAAAATGTACCACACTGCAATTTCAACTACATCCATCTAAACACAATGGAGGCCATTAACAATGAAAATACAAGTCTAAAAAATGTATGCGAGCAAAACTGCATCCTTTTTATGTATTTCATCAATGTCAAGCCATACATTGGACTAATCACACGTCTTTATTTTTTGCTGAAAACATGCCTATACCATAACACTTTTGGCATGCCCTGTTATGGCAATGTGATGCCACTGAACATATTGCATTTAGAACATTGACTGATAAGGAAAATAAACCTACATATAATGAAAAAGGGTGGGTAAATTGCGATTTTCACCTTAAGTAATACTCGTAATTTTCATCAAAAATATATGCAATTTGGTATTTTACATGAAATCTACTTGGTTGGTGTCTTGAGTGAAAATAGAACACAAGAATAGACCTCACTTACAAAGGACACGTAATATACTGGTGAAAGACTCGTTTCATCAGAAAATGTCTCACTGACATAGCACCCCTTAGTTTCACAATTACTGCAAGATATTTCGTACGAGAAAAATTGTGAAACAAATTATGACTGTCAAAAAGTATGTAAAAGAGGAAAAGTTTTCTATTTGGGAAAGTGACAGGATTGGACTTCAGCCTAAAATATGCATTTGGTTTATAATTTAAGCAGTGATTTCAGTGAATCGAGGTTTGTATATTTTTTATGCTTAAAATCTGACATTAATTCTGTATTAATGGCATTCTAATATTATTATTTTTATTTATTATTAATGTCAGCAATCCAGTCCATCATATTTTACCCACTATACCATCTCAAATAGGAGCCAGCCATTTGCAAATCAGCCTTAATCCTGCTCCCATAGGCACAGTCTAGCCCAAACTGCCAGATTTGGTCCCCTCTGAATGGGAATACTAGCAAACTCAGAGGCATATGTACAAGGACTGGCGATAACTATCGCTAACGCTAGTTAGCTGGAGTTTTTTTATCGCCGCTTACCGCTGAAAACTATCGCCATGTTAGCGGCGTATTTACAAGCCGTCGCTACATGGCGATAGTATCAGGGATCGACGGTGAAAACTGCTGCTAACATTAGCGCGATGGCGATAGGAATTCCGGCGTTAGCGGGCGAAAACTACTGATAGGCCCATTAGCGGCAAAAAAACTCACGTTAGTCAGCCCAACGTGAGTTTCTTTTGCCTCTAATGCAAAAAATATCCTATCTGCAACCTCCAATAGAAAATAGGCATACAAACCAAAAAAATGCAGAATGTAGCAGCCAGGGCCAAGTGCAGCACACATCAACAACCCCTGCAAGCCACCCAACATCCAGGATGACCAGGATGAGAGCCTGGATGCCTCGCTGTACCTGCGTCTGGAGCCTGGATGCCTCGCTGGACCTGCGTCTGGAGCCTGGATGCCTCGCTGGACCTGCGTCTGGAGCCTGGATGCCTCGCTGGACCTGCGTCTGGAGCCTGGAGTGGGATGCGGAGGAGCTGTGGAGTCGATGAGCCGTGGCGGTAGACATTGAGGCGCGACGATCGCCCGTACCTGGTGGTGAAGTCTGGCAGGTCGCATGGAGACACGTTGCTGACCTGTGTGAGAAGACCGCCTTGCGCCCCTTGGAGCTGTTAATGGTAGAGGCGCTCCTGCGCACCAACGTAGGGAAGTCTGCATCACATACTACGATCCACCACTACACCGGGGTGCACGGAGGGGATTACCAACAGTGGGTGCCGCCTCTCTGCATCACAGGCCGGATGATGTTGGGCTGGCCAGGCGCTGTGGAGGGTGAGGCCCCTGAGCTGCGCCGAACTTGTGTGGCGGGAGCGCTGCAACTTCACGCCTAAGGGGGCCCTGCTGCATCAGCTGCATCGGGAGGTTCACCAGCGGACTCGGCGGCGACTGCTGTACCCAGACTTGTGAAATCACACCTGGCTGAGGCTCCTGCTGGCTGAGTCACAGATTTGGGGAGAGTGCAGCGGATTGCGCCACAGTGTCAATGTCCAGGTAAGGAGAAGGTGGGACACGTAGTGCAGAAGGCCCGGGGGTCGAGTCCCCCATGCCTAGCACACGTAGATGACGCACCCCCAGTGGCGGCTCATCCGCTATGGCGGAAGAGCGTCGCCCCACTGCTTTCAAGCAGTGCAGAAGAGGAACAACCATCACATGATGATAACTTACTACTGTAATCGTGCTATGTTTACTTTGCAAGTGCGCAGTGACTGTTTGGTCGGCCCCCTCAGGCCGCACAAAGCAGGCATGCGCACTGTCCTGTTCGCAATGCAGGCTGCATTACAGCCTGCATGGAGAACATGCCCACACCTCCAACCCCTGGCTGAACGCCTCGTCCCGGTGCCAATGACCAATCCCAACGCCGCATTGCAGTGTTGTGATTGGCTTAGGGGAGGGAGCCTGGCTGCCTACTTCCTGTTCCTGGAAGCAGACTCAGGAGAGCAGGAGCAACGAAGATACGGGACCCGGCCTCGAGGTAAGATTTCTCTCATTTAAATATTTACAACACCCGCTCACACACACACCCCGCGTCCACGCCCCATCCAGTGTTCTTTCCAGTGTTTCACTCCTCCCAGCTGTCCAGTCCCCCCCCCCCCCCGGCAGCACTTCTCAATGTCGGCCGCTGTGCCAAAGGTATATATGGAGTTACGACGCATATCATTATATCGCATTCCATTACAATGCATACTAATACTAGGCATATTGCAACAGTAGGGAAGGTGTTGGATTGCGGAGATGTAAACATTACTATTCGCACTTCAGTGAGTGCAACCCTAAAACTGACCCTTGCACCCCAAAGCAAACCCTGACCCCTAAAATTCATCCTTGAGCCCCCAAAAGACACCCTAAAAATCATATGTGACCCAAATGCACACCCCAATTTTCATATGTGACCTAAATGCACACCCCAATTTTCATATTTGACCCAATGGCACACCCCAATTTTCATGATTGACCCCAAAACACACCCCAAATTTCAAATTTTACCCCATAATACACCCCACATTTCATCTCCGACACCCGAGACCCATACCCACCCTAAAAAATAAAAATACCCCATTACTGACCTCACAATGTGTTGTAATGGAATGCGATGTAAAGGCACCTGCGTTGTTGGATTTGCGTTGTAAAGGCATTACGATGTAATGCCTGCATTGTAATGGACGTCTCCCGTGCCAAAGGCAAGCCATAGGCAAGCCCCTGGACCACGCTCAGCACCAAGGACCCTTCCTCTCGGACACTCCACCCCTACGGCGCCAGCACCCGCCTCGCCATCAACACTAGACGCCACATCGCCTGCCAGGACCAACATCTGCTCAGGACCGGACATCGCCATTGCCATCACTGACGGCTACTAAATCACCTGCAAGGACCACCCCGACCGTCCAGGAGGAGGCATTGCCATCACCTACAAAAGCACACTCCGACTTACCACGCACTCTAATGACCCAACGGTGACCATGGAACACCTCAACTTCCAGATCCGGACCAACCCCAACCCCATCCTCTGCGGCACCCTCATCTGCAGGCCCCCCGGGCCATGGACACCCGTTCTCCGATACCATTGTAGACCTCATTGCACACCGGGCTCTCCCATCCACCGACGACATCCTACTCGGCGAACTCAAGTTCCACCTGGACAACCCCAGTGACCAGAACACTACCCCCTCCTGGGGTAGCTCCCCATTATCAGACTCAAGCAGCTAGTCACCGCAGCAAGCCACATAGCAGGACACACGGTCGAGCACGTCTCCTCTGCCATCGGGACCTTCTACTACAGCCACACCACCGGACTCTCCTGGACCGACCATCATTAAATACATCACGGCTTCACCATGCCCACCGTACACAACCACCATCATCGCCCCCCTCGCAGCTGGATCCAGGCCACCAAAGTACGTCTCGTCAACTCCCTCACCACCACCACTCCGCCCACGCTTACAGACGATGACACCGCAGCGCGCAACCACCACCGATGGATCTCCAACTGCGCTGACACCCGGGCACCCCTGAAGAACGGCACTGCGTCAGTACCTTACACCAGCATGATGGCAGGCATAAGGGTGACACAGTGTCACAGGGATAGGCTGGCCCCATGCATTGCTGGAGTTGCATCATGGTTGTGACGCGACTGCAGCAATGGGTGACTTTAGCGCAGACAGATACGTCAGGATTCCAGACATATCTGTCATTACTTGCGTCATGGAGCTCTGTCCAGTAAATACAGCGCATCCGTGGTGTCGCAAGAAGGGGGTAGTGAAAAGTGTTGCAACGCTGTCTTGTCACAGCGCTGCAACACTTTTCATGAGTGAGTCCTAGGAATGCGCACTATCTTATTGATGGTGCGCAGTCCTGCCCTGTAGTTTTGTCGCAGGGCAGCGCAGCTACATTGCTTGCAGCGCGGTCCAGCAACAAAACCTGCTGAAATGGGCCCCAAGGGTTATCTCCATTTTTAAGACCAGCTATTTTCTGGTCTTAAAAAACTGCCTCTAACTGCAGTTAGAGGCAGTTTTTTTGGTCCTCCAAACTTAAGGAATCCCCTTGTAAATATCGCAAAGTGGGGTTAGCGGCCGTTTTTGCACTGGAACGCCTCCCTTGCATGTCATTATTGCTAACAGAAGTGGCGTTCTTTATAATGGACATTTTTGCCGGAAAACTGCCGCTAACAGAGGTTAGCGACAGCTTGTGAATACGGCGATAAAAATATCGCCGCATTAGCGGCGGAAAAGTGCAGCTAACGCGGCGTTAACTCCTTGTACATATGCCCCTCAGTCTGGTTCTGGTCCAGTTGAGCATTGAGAGTAGCATGCAGCTTGGGTCATACGGCACAGTGAGCACAGGACCCACTTCTGGGCATACACCTTGAACTCAGAGCATCGCACTGAGAAAACAAAAAAGTGTTATGGGTGGATTGTTTGAATTATATTATGTTATGTTATTCAGATTGGTACGGTGCGCATATGAACCAGGAGGGTATCCTGGTGCCCGAGAAGGAACACAATCTGGACTAGTCTAAGGTGGGCCTTTTGAAAGAGCCAGGTTTTCATTTTTCCAGAATTTGAGGATGGAGCTGGAGGCTATGATATGGTAGGGGAGCATGGACCAGGCTTTGGGGTGATTTAGAAGGAGTCACGACATCTGACTTTGGCTCACTGTCTACAGAGGATGTGGGAGAGGAGTAGGCTAGCTGAGTGGAGGTGTCTGGATGGGGTCTGAAACAGGATGTGGTTGTTGAGGTAGGCTGGACCTTGGTTGTGTTGAGCTTTGTAGGTGGTATGAGGAGTTAGAACAGAGAGCACTTATGGATTGGGAACCCGTACAAGTCTTTGAGGGTTTAATTTATGAGTGCAGTAGAGTAAGTTGACTGCGAGTCTGGTGGCTCTGTTCTGTACTACTTGGAGTCTTTTAGTGAGTTGGATTGTAATGCCTATGTAGGAAATTGGGTTACTGGTTTAGGGGGGGGGGGGTGACACCCTACAACAGCATCCACAATTCTTGTCAGGGTGAAGCACAAGCAAACCCCAAATGAACCTGTGCCTAACCCTCTCGTAGATTGGCACAAAAGCAGTCAGGCTTAACTTAGAGGCAATGTATAAAGAATGTATGCAGCACTTCAAACAGTAATAAAGTGAAAACACAACAAAAGGAAAATCCCACAATAATTTAGAAAAATAGAGTTGTTTTTTTTAATACTCAAACTTTATTGGGTTTTACACAGACATTATAAAGACACGACCACATTAGTACCACAATTGCGGATAGATAATACAGATCACGCTTTGACTGTCCCCCCACACGCCCGTATACAACTCATTGATGCACATGTGTGCAGCCTAGTGATGATTCACGGTCAAAGACCTCCTCAGTTCCACCCTCCCAATCATCCCAGCAGCCCCAGCCATTTGCCCCACACTCGTTTGTATTTCTTTGGACATCCCTGAGCCAGGTATACCGGTTGTTCCTGCAAGGCACACCAACTCGGAGCAGGCAGACAGCCGGCTCGGTGTAACCTGACGGGGGTGAGGTAAGTACAATGAAGGTAGTAAAGTTGGAAAAGTCTCAACCTGGCCGATATGGTGATCACTTGAGGGGCCATGACAGCGTCCCTCTAATTGTCATCCTCTATAGGGCCCAGCCAACCCTCCCATCTGGTTCGTAAGTGATCTAGCGAGGTGGGGAAGTTTATGATGAGGGATTTGTAGACTGGGAGACCCGTCCTTGACCCAATTCCCCCATAAGTATCTTCGCTTCAAGGGGGCTGAACTCGGGGAGCTTGGTGCCCTTGGGTATATGTGTTGCTAGCGCATGTCGAAGCTGCAGGTATTTGTGAAATTGCGTGCTGCTAAGTAAGTATGAGTGCTGGAGGTCTTGAAATGTGCGAAGTTGCCCTCCCCGCCAAAAGTCTCCGATCTGGGAGATAACGATAAGGTCCCACTTCTGGAACCCTTCGAGCCGTGCCACCGCACCCACCCACGTGCCCTGCCATAAGGGTGTCTGCAGTGTCAATTTATGGTCCCAGCGGGTGTAATGAAGCGCTGATAGCCATGCCAGGAGGACAGATCTGGTGACGGAGGGAATACTCTGGGGGATTGGAGAGACATAAAGCATTGCTTGGATCCGTGGGAGGCTCAATTTGTCAAGCTCCAACTGGTAGGCAGAGTCTGCCCACCCTCCTGACATCCACTCATTGATCACCAGTAGGTGTGTGGCTATATAATACAGGTGAACGTTTACCATTCCCATACCCCAGTCATACGGGGCCAGTTGGCAGTGGGCCAACGCCATGCGCAGCCTCGAATTTGCTCCAAAGAAAGGAGGTAGACATTCTGTCTAGGATATGGAACCAGTGTCTTGGAAGGTGCAGGGGGATATTTTGTAGGATGTAGAGGAAACGGGCAGGGATAATTATCTTGTACAGCGCGATCTTTCCCATAGGATTTAGGGGAAGAGCTTGCCAGTTCCGCAGCTCTTCTTTAGTCCTCTTAAGCAACAAGGTGAGGTTCAGGGACCACGTGAGTTCCGGGTGTAAAGCTACCCTTATCCCCAGGTAACGGAAACTTAGTCGACAGATTGGAATGTTTGTTTGCCAGTTAATGCATTCTCGGGAAGGGTGTAGTGGGACCAGTATGGATTCAGCAGGGTTGATTCTCAGGCCTGAGGCTTCCCCAAAGAGCTTGAAGAGCTGTAGGCAGTGGGGGCCTGAGCGCGCCGTGTTTGCCATGTGGAGGAGCACGTTGTCCGCATATGTGGCTATACGGTCTTCGTGGGATGAGCTCCAACGCAATCTCTGAATTTGGGCGTCTGTTCTAATGAGATGGGCCAGGGGTTCAATGGCTAGGGCAAAGAGTAAGGGGGAGAGGGGACAGCCCTGCTTTGTGCCATGGCCTATGTGAAACTCTTCCAATAAAATACCTTTGGTCATGACCCGGGCCGAGGGGTTAGAATATAGAACCTTAACAAGCCCTCTGAAGTATGGAGCAAAGCCCACACGGACCAATACGGCTTCCAGGTATCCCCAATCCACTGTATCAAAGGCCTTCTCAAAGTCTATTAATAGGAGAGCCAAGTACGGAGGGAGGAGGTGTTGGTGGGCCAGAGCTATCTGCATACGTCTCAGACAGTGTCTCGTGCTCCTATGGGGCATAAACCCACATTGATCGGAGTGTATAAGGGTTGTGATTACCCCTTTGAGCCAACTTGCTAGGATTGAGGCGTATAGTTTAACCTCGGTGTTGATGAGTGAGATTGGGCGGTACGCGGAACAGTCGGTGGAGGGAGGATTAGTTTTGGGAATTACCACTATAGTCGCTACATCAATGTCATGCGTGAAGCCTCCTCTCTCCACCACCTCCATGTACAGGGCATAAAGGTGAGGGGTCAGAAGCTCCTAAAGGCCAGATAGTATTCCACTGGGTATCCATCCGGGCCCGAAGTTTTGTTTATAGCCAGTGACGAGATGGCCTCGTCTATCTCATTCATCATAAGGGGCTGATCCAGAGATCGGGACTCCAATGCGCATAGTCTGGCAAGTGGAACGTCCTGTAAAAAGTTCGACCCGAGGTTTGCGACTGGGGTCTGGGTCTTAGAGTAGAGCTGCTTGTAGTAGGATGCAAAGGCCTGGGCGATCACCTCTGGAGCCCGGTGCGCGTTGCCGTCCATGTCAACTATTTCAAGGATGATTCTATTAGCGAGGGGGCGGGTTGCTAGCAGTAAAGGAGCTTCCCATTTTTGTCTCCCCACCCTTATACCCATGCCGAGGAGGACCTCCACATTTGCTTGGCCGATTATAGAGAAATGTGGCGGATTTCTTCGCGAATGAGGTCGAGCTGGCGGGCCGGTGTATCTCCGGCTGCGGTGCCCCCGGCTCCCTCCAGGAGTATGCACGGGCCTCCAGATGAGCGAGATGATCATCTCCAGCTTGGTACTTCTTTATAACATAGCCCTTGGTGACGCCTCTAATTGT
Organism: Calotriton arnoldi; assembly: GCA_963921515.1. Classification (NCBI taxonomy): domain Eukaryota; kingdom Metazoa; phylum Chordata; class Amphibia; order Caudata; family Salamandridae; genus Calotriton; species Calotriton arnoldi. The sequence goes on from CAWUFW010000664.1 coordinate 905,155, forward strand.
CGCCTTACTGGCTGCCCAAAGTGTGCCCGCAGAGGCCACCGACCCTTCATTCCGCAGGAAGTATTGGCGCAACTCCCCCTTGATCGCTCTTTTGTAGTCCCTATCCTGTAAAAACCAGGCATTTAGGTGCCAAACGGGGTGAACGGCGCCAGTGGGACGTCCTATGTCTAGCAGTAGTGGGGAATGGTCCGAGAAACCTCGGGCAAGTGTGCCGACATCTGCAATCTGTCGGCAATCAGGGGTTTGCATAAACAGCATATCAATTTGTGAATGAGTATGATGGGCAGCGGATGTATGTGTGTATTGGTGCAGGCGGGGGAGCCACGTTCTCCAGACATCACAGAGTCGCAGACGGGAGGCCCAGGTTGTGAGCTTCTTGCAGATCCAATCCGTTGAGGGGAGGGGATGCCGGACGCATCCCATTCTGGGTTCATGACTGCATTAAAATCCCCTCCCACCACATTAACACCCTGGGGTAAAGAAGATACCACGTTTCTGAGGTCGTGGAACGAGGGATCAAGGACAGCTGGAGGCATGTAGGCTGTGACCAGGTTGAGAGTGTGCCCCCCCACTGCACCCGAGAGGGCCAGAAAACGTCCCTGAGGATCACGGATTACTTGGCTTGGAACAAACAGGAGGGAGCAGCGGAGGAGGATCGCTACTCCCCGAGATCCCCGTGTGAAGCCTGCATGGTAATCTCTGTCGTATCCCTGTCTGGCGAGGAATGGGCAACGATCACCCAGCAAATGGGACTCATGCAACATGAGCATGCAGGGTCTGGAGCGAGTGGAGTTTTCAGGACCGCGGCTCGCTTCACATGGTCCAGGAGCCCATTAACGTTCCAGGAAAGGATACGCAGGGAATGTAGATGTTGCCATGGGTGGGATCACCAAATGGGCAGCTGTGCATGGCTCGGGGCATGTTGGGGCCCTCATGGGAAGCATCTACAAGGGTGCGGTGCAGGAACAGTGCAAAGAGGGGGGCAGCGCCTGAGCGGTACAGGCCTATCATGTCGTGTGTCTCAGAAATCCTAGGCGGAAGTACCCTAAACAAGTAACAAAAACCCCCAAAGAGCCCCCCAACCATCCCCCCTCCCCATACTTCAACCCCAGAAGCATCTGTCGCCCTGTGAAAGAGAACTAAAACATAATCAAACATGATGAATCAGGTACGGAGTGGTGGACCCCTCCATAATGACAGATGTCTTTGAGTTCAGGAGTCCAGAATTGCCTGCATTCAGCAAGGCTGCTCCACGAGGGCCCCGGCCGCTCGCGGGGACCTTAGTTCAGATTGTTGGACTGCGTGAGAGCTCTCAATCTGGAATCTCTACCATCGCCGGCATCGGAGATCGGATCAGGGCCCGCTCCATACGAGGCTCTCGCTCAATCGAGGGGGCTCACAGCTTCTCTCCAGCCGGGAAGACAGAGGTGCTTCTTGAGGTCGCCTCAGGTGATGAGGATTTTTTCTTGCTTGACCGTGACCGGGTGCGACGTCGTGGCAGCCTAGGCGTATGTCTCCTTTCCTTGTTGGATGGCCCCCTCACAGGGGTGGGGGGCTCTTGGCAGCACTGTTTAGGGGTCGCTACTCCGTGACCCAGGCCCACGCTGCCTCCGGTGTGTCGAAGAAGAAGCGTTTGTTGATGTGGACGACCGTCAGGCGGGCAGGGAACAGGAGTCGATACGAGAGGTCGAGTGCTCGTAGTTTTTGTTTGACTGCGGTATATGCGGTATATGATCTTCATTGTGCCTGTACCTCCTTGGTGTAGTCCGGGAAGATCACAACCTGTTGGTAGGAAAGGTCAGGACGGGAGCGTGCTTCCTTCAGAATGGCGTCTCAGTCCTTGAAATTGAGAATGCGCGCTATGATGGATCTGTACGGGGCTCCAAGGGGAAGCCGAGGCGCAAGCGCGCGGTGAGCCCTCTCCACCACAAACCATGTGGATAGGCGGTCCATGGGCATCCAGGATTTAATCCAGGTTTCTATGTAGGGTGCCACTTGAGCAGGCTCCACGCCTTCCGGAAGGCCCACTAGACGAAGGTTGTTCTGACAAGAACGATTTTCTGCATCTTCGGCTCGTCTGTGGAGCTCAGAGGTTTGGGAGAGGAGTTTCGAAACCTGGCTCTTCATAGTTACGACCTCATCCTCTACTAAGTACAACCAGGATTCTGCCTCCGTAATTCTGGCCGTGGTGTTGCGAAGATCTTGACGAATGAGCGCCATGTCAACCCGCACTTCGCCGATCTTAGTCCCCACTGAGTCTTGTGATGTGCGGATCGCTTGGAGAATGGTAGCCAAGTCCCTTCCGGGCAGTGAGGCAGAGTTGGTGGTGACAGCATTGGTGACCGCAGCCGCTGTGGTAAATTGCTCCATACGTGTCTGGGAGGCGGGAGGTTTCGCTGGTCTGTCTTTGCCCATGACTGCATTAGATTAGGGAGCTGAGTGTGTCTCTCCAGAGGACCGTGAAGAATCGGGGAGGCCCCCCGCGATCGGATGGTGCCTGGTTCCAGCTGGCAGGATGGATGGATTGCTGGTGTGGGGGCTGCCCTATGCCCGAACCCGATACTTTTCCTGTCACTGTTCCGCGGCTCTCAACCCAGTTGGGTCGACTTTCTGCTCTATCAAGATCCCTCTGGGGAAGCCACTGGTCACATCCTCATCCAGGGGGCTCGCTTCACCGCTCGGGCCATGAAGGTGTCAGCCAGGTTCCTGAGCGGGGCACCAGGACCGGGAGAAACCACAGCTTGAGCCTGGTGCTGTTGTGAGCTGAGGGGAGCCCAATCGGTTCTGGTTTCCGGTGTCACTAAAGCACCCAACCTTTCTGCTCACTCTATAGCTCAGAGGCTGCCCTGTGTCATCCAGCGTCCGCTCTGCAGCACCCCGCCGGGTTCACGAGTGGCAGACATCTGTCAGGCTGCAATCGTGGACAGCCCTCAAAGTAGGCCCTCAGGGCCCAGGTATGTCCTCCCTTGGGTGTCGGCAGGGCGAGTTCAGTCTTCAGCCACACTCAGAGGCCCCCGCCCAGACTGACGTGGCCTCCCTCGGTCAGGGCCCAAGCACGACTCCCCCGTCCTTAGAGGTGCATGGCAGGCCACCGCGGGCCGAGTGGAGAGTTTGCGGCAGGCCCCGAGGCCAGGGAAGGCCCTAAAAGGGGATGCTCCATGAGGGCTCCCCTGTCACGGGAGAGAGCACTGTATGTATTGGCTTTGGGCGCCCCCACCGCCGTATAAATGCACCTGCCCCATTGACCTGTGATCACTGAAGGAGTCAGCGCGGGGCGGGTGTCATGTGTCTCCGGTCTCCAGGTCGCTGCCGGGCTGTCAGGACCACCTCAGTCCGCCGGCAGTGCTCCACGCATCCATCTCCCGTCTGGAGCCCCCTCCTGGGGGGTCTGGTGGCCCTCGCACACTCGGGGCGGCAACCGGAGGAGGCCCGTGTCAGGAAACCACTCCGCAGCACCACGGGGTCTCCGCAGAGTCAGACTTCGTCCTTGCAGGTCAGGGCTCCGTCAGTGCCCCAGAGCCACCATCTTGTGATCGAATGGCGGCGGGCTGTCCTCGGCTCTGGCATCGCTCAAGACCACAGCCCTCAGACAAGACAGAGTCTCCCTGCGGCAGGCAGGAGCCTCCGGGAGCAGTTCTGGGCAGCCCCACCTCCGTAGTTCGGCATTGGCGATGAGCGGATGATGGAGGGGTCCGGAGCACTCTCAGAGTGCGACCACCATCTTGACGCTCGTGGCCACGCCTGCAAAAATAGAGTTATTTTTAATAAATTATTTGACACCAAGACAACAAAAATCCAATTATTAGAACCGGAGATATGCCCAACTCCCCTCCCGAGGACAAGCGAGTAAACCCTCCTCATCCAAATATACATAAACAATGCCCAAACTTTGAGCTCATGGGGCAGAGTCTGCCTTCCTCGCGTCTGCTGGATCCGATGTTGCGGTCCTGCCAGCCTCTCACCCATTCAGTGAATAGTTCAAATTGTGAGTGTCCCAATTCCGGGTGCGTCCCCTCCCAATTCCCCCAGTCTTGGAGTTGCTCGTGTGGGTCTCCCCGCCCTTCCTCTCAGCCCCTCTTAATACTTGCAGCTCTGGAAGTATGTCAAATTATCTTGTCCACTGTGGCAGGGGTAACCGTCGGCATATCTTGGCTGGGCCCCTCCATCATGCTGGTGCTGTGCTTAAAGTCCGAGTCTCGTGGGTCCTCCCTAACAGGTGAGGATGCTCCACTTGAGTCGGGGGCACTCAGAGAAGCCACTGCCACCATGGCCTGCTCTTGTTACAGTTGCTGTTCGGCTCTGGAGGGAGCCACAATAGATTTGTTGTGTTCGATGCGGCGTTGGGTGCACTCTCTCTTCCGTTGGTCCAGGGGGGCATGTGGGGGTGCCTGTTGATCAATCCAGTCCCATTCCTCCTGTGGTGTGCTAAAGAATCGAGCCCCCGATGAGGTCACTACTCTTAGTCTCGCCGGAAAGAGCATTGCATACTGGACCCATTTGCCGCAATTTTTTATTGACTTCTAGAAACGATGAGCGCAGCCTTTGGACCTCCCTAGAGAAATCAGGAAAGATTCTGACAGTGCTATTGTCCACAATCAGGGGGTCTTTCTGCCCGACTTGTCTAATTATGTGATCTCTGTCCTTATAAAACAAGAGAGCAAGGTCGCAGCAGGCATCCAGGGGGAGGAAGTTTCGCAGGCACTCTATGGGCTCTCTCCAGTGCAAAATATGGAGATAAGCCTTCCGATGCCACCTCCTCTTTTAACCATTTCTCTAAGAAGGCCACCATGTCTCTTCCCTCAACCCTCTCCGGAAGCCCCGTGATTCGCACACTGTTGCGGTGGGACCTGTTTTCAGCATCTTCAGCCCTCATTTCAAGCACCTTCACTTGTGCTTCCACCACCCTCAGCCTATCAGCAGTTGTGGATAGGGTTGGTTTCAGGTCCTCCATTTCCGTCGCAGTAACTCGTTCCGCCAACCGACGGTGGTTGGCTCTCAAGAGACCCATTTCCTCCCTTACAGTGTCGATCTTGGTCTCGACAGCCAGTCTTGAAGCTGCTATGGCCTGCAGAATGTCTTGCAACATTGGCGCTGCTTGTGAGTCGTTCTGCTCTGTGTTTGTGGGGACTGCTGGAGCGGAATCCTCCGTGTCCGTCTGACTCTGGGTCGGGGGGTCTATATCCTTCCTTCTACTCGTCTTCCCCATCTCACCCCGTAGTAGCCAGGGGTTTATCCACTTCCATCTGACTACCCTCTGAATGGTCCACCCTCGGCCAAAGATCCAGTAGTATTGGGAGGGGAACCCAAACCCACCCAGCTGTCAGTGGTCTATCTCCCCCGATAGTCACAGCTGGCCAGGACTGCACACAATAGGCAAGCAAATCCTACCTTGGTTGTGGTCTGATCGGCTTGAGCAGTGAGACCGGCTGTTTCTCAACCATCAACCCCCTCCTCTCATTGGGGCAGTTATGGGGTGGCACCTCTCAGATGATCTCCAAGTCAGGCCCTAAGCGCTGGGCTCGAGCTACATGGCCCAGCCCATCTAAACATAGCAGCGCGGGGTACTTACGTGCACCCGGCCACCTGTCGGGTCGCTCTCTCTCCACTCCTTACCACCCCGGTCTCACCCCCTCTGGATTGTAAGTCTCTCCAGGGATCCTCTCTTCGACTTCGGCCACCACTCAACCACACCCGCTCACAGCTCTGCCATAGCTGCTTAGCCCTTGGCCCCGACTCGACGTTCTTTAGATCCCACAGCAGCCAGTCGGTACATCCACTCCTCCCCTCTCGTATCTCCGCTCTCCGGTTATGGTCACCTGAGCCCTCTGGGACCCCTCCAGAGTCCACTGCTTGGATCTCACCATCTTCCGGGGGTCCAGTTGGGGCAGCTCTCCCCTGGAACAGAGGGAAGCACTCTCTCCGTCTACGGCTCTGGTCCGGGACCTCCCGGAGTTCGTCACAACGCAGAGGCCGCCATCTTGGATCCCGGCGGCGAAGCTCATTCAGCCGTGGGTTCCTGGTAGTTTAGCGATTCACAGCTTTTCTCCACCCGTCGTCTCAGGTCCCTATACCACAAGGGTCCCTGGGAGGGTAAGTGGTCCCCCCAGGGGTTTACAGTCTGCAGGATGGCATTAGATGGGGATCGGTTGGTGGGAGCCACCCAAGGAAGGCTGCTACTCCATCAGCTGCTGGCCACACCCCCTCTTGTCCCTGAGGCTTTTATAGGGCGGCCAGCCAACTAGCTCTTGGAGTCAATCTGGTGGTTCTGGGTTCCAGATGCAGGTCTAGTTCTTTTCACTCTGACAGCAGGCCAGTAGAGTAGCAGAGTTGCAGGGCAGCTGAGTATCAGTCCTTCTTACAGCAGAGCAGCGGAGCAGTCCTTCTGAACCTTCCACAGGTCCATCTGAAGAGGTGGGTCTGAGGTTCCACTATTTATACCTGGTATAGACTTTGAAGTAGGAGCTGTTTCTGGAAGTTCCATCCCCAAAGCTGCTTGGAAATTCCTGCCTTTCTGCCCTGATTCCAGCTTGTCGGGGGTCACAATAGACTAGTGTCAAACCCTTTGTGAGTGTGCTGAAGCAGAGTCTTTGTGACGTGCAAATGTGGTATGGCCCATCCTGCCAACACCTATTTCCCCTTTGTCTCACTGTCTGGGAGAAATAGACAAAGACCAACTGCCAGCTACACCTAGTCATGTGACCCAGGGTACAGGTTGTATGCACCAAATGGTTATGGTAGGAAAATGCCAACTTTCTAGATGTGCTAAACATAAACAGGGCAACCCAATAGGCCCCCAGGGAACTGGATAAGTCAAGTACAAATAACACAATGTTTCCTGGAGGAATTGTTTCTAAATTTCTTTTTGGTTGGTCAATAAATCCAACATTGTTATCAAAGAGCACAAGACATTAACACCAAAAGGCATACTGTTATAAAAAGTTTATATTACATAGAACCACATACATCAATAGATACAAAAGTGTTAATCAAATTCAACACTGACACCCCTCGTAAGCAAGATCACATATAGGCATGGTTCAGAAGATGTAAATCCAGGGATCTTCGAGAGGCGTAGACTCCCCTTAACTTGAGTGGGTTCACCGTATCTGCTTTCATACTATGTCCCTAACTCCCGATTTCAGCTAGAAGAATGCTAGTCCAGGCTCTAATAATTAGCAGACTCGACTAAGGTAATGCACTACTGTCAGCAGCCAATACGACTCTTATGCCCAAATTACAAGTAGTGCAAAACACGGAGGCCAGTCTTGTTTTCAATCTTACGTTGGGCTCTGCCTCGGACCCACTGCTGAAATCATTACACTGGCTACCAGTCAAGCAGAGAAGCATTTTTAAAAGCTGCTGCTTGACATACAACTCCTTCAGGGGTTACGGTCCCAGCTATCTGCTGCAGAATCTCAAACTTTACTCTCCTACCATAAACTTAAGGTCCATGGACTGAGCATTGTTGAGTGTACCCCGTATTTGTTTGACTAGATGCGGTGGCAGAGCCTTTTCCTTCTTGACTCCTATCTACTGGAACAGACTACCTCTCCATTTCTGTCTCTGCACTGATTACAACAAATTGTAGAAAATGCTGTAATCACCCCTGTTCTAACTGAATGTCAACTACTGCCTGAGACTGCTGCTCAGCGCGGAGATAGCCCTCGGTGTGAGTCATGCGCTATATCAAGTTTAATTAACATAACTTAACAGTCCAAATTATATGTCCATTTTTTGAAATTTTAGAGGACACATCCGAAAGTAATGACATCAATATAGTTAAAGAGGAGTAACCGTCACAATTGGGAACTGAAACCAAACCACACACACTTGTTGTCAGGATCTGCATTCAAGACGCGTCTGGACCGCTGAGCCTGACAACAAGTGTGTGTTGCCGCACGGAGCTGATGATTGCAGTGTTCTGAATACCCCAATTGCTGGCGAGTAATCCCCCTTTCATTGGTATCTGAAGAAATGATGGCCTGTGTAATTTAACATTTGCTTTGTGGTTTGATTTTAGCCTCAACACTGAATCCTGATGATGGTCTTGCTGACCAAGTGGCTTTTTGAGACCGAAAGGTTGATGGTTACTCCTCTTTAACTATTTTGATGTCATTACTTGAAGCTGTGTCCTCAAAACTGTTTTGACCTGCTGCCCTCCTGCGTGGGTAAGAAGGACTGGACCTGTATCTGTTGAACCCAGGAATCTAACGTGAATCCAAGGGCCAGATGGCTGTCATCTTTACTTGAGCCTCAGGAACAGAAGGCTCCAACAACCTTGACCCAGCACCTGGACTCTGTCATCTGTGAGTCTATCCTGCCAAGTGGTGCCATCCCAGTCCTAAACCCTTGGAAGTGGGCCTAAGGTACTCTGCCAGCCTCTGTGGATCCAGCATGACTGACACATCTCCCCTGCTTTGCGGTGCAACCTTGAGGAGAACCAATGCAGTGTTGCTGTTGTGTGAATCGGAACTGTTGCATTTCATGGCAACCAGTCACCTCCTCAGAATCGCCGCTGCTCAATACATCCTTGGTGCAGACCCTTGCATCCCTCATTAACAGCAGCCTCAATGATGACGCCGTACACCACATCGCAGCCTCACAGCTCCTCGAAACCAATGCATTGCCCTGTCTGCGCAACACATCCTTGATGCCGGCCCTTGCATCGCAAGCCCTCGTCGAAGGAATCCTCAACAATGACGCAAGCCTCACAGCAACTTGGAAGCAAAGCATCGTTCCGTCTGCTCGATGCATCTTAGACTCGGATCCTCGCAACCCTCCACAAATCAAGATTTAAGGTACTTTGTTCAGTGGTCCTAACTGGGTCCCTGTAGCCGGCCCACTCTCCATCACAGTTGGCCTGAACTTGTGACTTTGTCCCAGTCCAGTGTGACTAGATTTCCACAGTTGGAGCTTTGTGCTTTTTGGGGCTCTTTTCCCCAAAATATTTTGACCTGCATATCTCCGTTTCAACTGATTGGATTTTTGTCGTTTTGGTCTAGTTTTATTTATTAAAAATTACTCTATTTTTCTACATTTGTATGGGATACTTCGTAGTGTGTTTTCACTGTGTTACTGTTTGGAGTGTTGCACAAATACTTTACACATTGCCTCTGAGTTAAGCCTGACTGCTCTGTGCCTAGCTACCCGACAGTGGAGCACAGGTTAATTTAGGGTTTGCTTGTGACTTCACCCTAGGAAGAATTGTGGTTGCTGCTTGAGAAGGGTTTCACCCCCCTTGAGCAGTAACCCAATTTCTTACACAAGGCATTTTTGTTTCTGTAACTTATTGTTTAGAAAGTCTTCTCTGCTTTCGCCTCTAGCTCCCTACTGACTTATGAGGTGAATCTATGCAGATCACAAATTTGAATCCCAGGAAGGCCAACTAAGCCTTCAATTCTTCTGATGTTAGTGAAATTAGTCCCATTAAATTGAGTTCCTATTTCTGTAATTTCCAATGTGTAGAAACAGCAGAAGTGTGTTGTAATCCACTACATAAAACATGATATTAATAAAATAAGAATTCTAGCATTAGGAATTCTACATTTTATTACATTCTAATTTGTGGCTGCCTTCCTATGTGCGCCTAAAAGTAAGTGTACTATTTTTTCCAATGTCTGGTATTTCATTATTAATTTAAAAAACAAATTGTGATATTTGATGAGGCAAAAAAACAATGTCTCATCAAGGAACTAAAGTGGGTTTTTCTGTAAACCCAATCCATTTTTATGCTATATATATTGGATAAAGTACCTTCTTGACATACATTATAAAGGTATTGCGAATCACTGAGGAGTACCAGTAGCATATAGAGGAATGAAGTCGAAGGCCGAGTTCCTTCATAAGGTCTAGGCCCTCCGAAGTGATTTTCAATATCCTTTTAATGTATGGCAGAGGGTATTGTATTCCTTACTCTATGTGATCACACCATCACTCTTCCCACAATCCACTTAAATCCTTGGTGTCCTGCTCTTTCATATGAAAAGGATAGTATGGTTGCAGACACTTCTTTTAGAAAAAGATCACAACAGAATGGACCTTGGGCACTGGTAGCAGGCATTATGACGGACATCTCAACTATAATAACTTTTACAGTTGAGAAGCTATATGACCAGAGATGACACAACATGACAGTACTAAGGAAATTAGAGACACCTTTATACAAGGATGGCAGGCTGCCATGCATTTTATATGTGTGTGTGTGTCCTGAGGCATTTTACATTGTTCGTATATTAAGCAGTCGGAGTGTTAGTGAAATATGCATACATCATTATTATAAGCAAATTCATTTCAGCAGTCCAATGTTATTCATCAGTTGCAAACGACTGCACAGCAGTGTTAAAAAGTAGGAGACCATGCATACGTGAAAGAGCGAATCAGATTACCAAGAGTTCTTGTGGCATTTAACATTTTGGGAATCTGCCTTTTGAATTTGATCATATTGGAGGTTCCAGTAACCTTCATTTAGAGTCAAGCTGTTGGTGTATCGGCTGAAAACTCTTAGCAAAGAAAGTGCCTGGCAAGCATTTGTAATACATCACAGATATATGCAGATATGCCTCAATATATGATAGAGTCTGACCACAAAAAGCATCTTCATGCACAAATATAAAAGCTAAAATGTGATTTTTTTATAGCGCCTAGTCGTTTGAATATTACAAATGGTCCATTCTAATCTTCCTTTTTAGGGAATATTTGTACCTACTAAAAACAATGACTACAGTGGAACGGTATGCATTTTTTTACATAATAATTTAAGATTCAAAAAGCAAGGTAAATAGTAACGTGATGTATTTTAACTCTTTCAAATTCGAGTTTCTTAGTCGGAGTGTGTGATCTGGGACAGCGCACACACTATTCATCATGCATTTGATGGCGACTATCTGAAAAAGGTCTTGTCTAATGGTAGTCAAGTTATACATTCAAGGGTGGTTGCAATCTCTGGTTTCCCGGTGACATAAGTAATGACCTCCCCAGGATGGCGGCTCTTGTTTGTAGGAACTGCCAGAGGTAGATGAATTGGCCAGCCATCTTGTGGGATTCTGTTTTAAAACCATATTGGCTTGTTATTCTCTTGTTAATTGGATGAGACAATTCTCTGCCACACAGAACCTCCAAGCCAGGAGTTCCATTTCCCAGCTGCTGCTCAGAGAAACACTTCTGACCCTGGGGTGAAGGCAGACAGGAAAGAAATTCAATTGTAGCGTTTTATTGCAACAGGCAAGCAAAGTGAAATGACTTTGGCTAAGAGCTAAAGCAACCCCGACCTTTTGTCGGGTTGCATGGAGTTACTGTAGTTTTTTCTATCAAAGCAAGGAAGGAGTGGCATGGGGTTCTTTAAATAGGGCCGCAGTTACACTGTCAAAAATTCAAGTTTGTTTTAACCCATGCTAATAATAAGCAGTAGAAATGACAAGGCCCAGTTATATTTTTTGACACAGTGCAGCACTGAAATATGCTATGCTGCGTTGCGCAAGGGGAAAAACACAGCTCAGAGTCATGTCTACTAAGATTTCCCTGCTGCTGCAGCTGTCACGCCTTGTGCTGACACTGAAACAAGGCTGCCTCGCACTATGCACAGCTTCGCATCATGGTGCAGAGCCCTGTTTAGCATAGGGTTTATATGGGAGTCATACCTTCCAGAACAAATTCACATGCATATACAAACACAGAGTTCTCCCATGCATTTGATGCAAGCTGTACATTGCAGCGTGCATGCAATGTGGTACTTTTTTTGAGAAATGAACACATTTCCACTTGTTTTTGCCTGCTTCACGTAGGTATTAATTTTTGCCGTAAAGCCTGGTCTTTCTATTTTAGTACATTGGGATCTGCAACAAAACCCAAAGGACCCACCCTAGTAATGCCTCCTGGCATAAAGTGTTTCTTAAGCTATGAAAAGTGCGCCTTTCCATAAATAGGATGCACCTCTTTGCTCCACTTTGCATTACTTTGCACAGCGCTAGCACTTGTAAAAAGCTTTATGAAATCTGAGCCACAATGTTCATCTGTAGCAGGCATCAGTGTGTGACAATTCACCTCCGTAAGCAGGATAAAAACCATACCCATTGACAGCTCAAAATGATATGCACAAAATTGCAAATCTGATTTTTAGTTACCTACAGTTACCTACAGCTGTCACCACTTTCCAATAGCTAACTATTTGCTTACTGTCCATATCAATATCCTTTGCGGGCACCTGCCCTTCCAGAAATGCAATCACCTGTCGATACTTTTTCATCGCCTCAGGTGAAGGCGTATGTATGTGTTATCGGATTCCTAAGAGGTTCCTTATCTGGCCACTAGATAATCACTCTACATTCAGCTCATAAATCCTTCGGCACTTCAATGTCGAAAAAGGTATTCAAATCCACCCACAACACCTGTGAGATTTTAACACAGCTTTCACCTTGGGTGTACCAATGAATTGGATTTTCGCTTAACTTTCGCAAACCATTCGTAAATGCTGCAAGATCACTCCTACTGCAAGGCACATGCACATAACCTCCACCAAGCACCTCCCTCAGGTAAAAACTCGGAGTTCCCTCTTTGTCTGGGGCAGCTGGGGGAGTCTCTCCCCTTTTTTCTGGGGGAGATACTATTCTTAATTTCTTCTGAACTTTCTTTTTGGCCCATCTGCCTTCTCATTTGTTAAAATCACTCAACTTCCGTACACTGCCAATCAGTTCTCTTATTTGTAGTTTCATCCCTGACACTCTCATGCTCATAATGGCTTTGTCATCAAAACAAACACTGAAGCATCTCTGTAAAGACTTATTCTTATTGAGATCGATGTCATACAATAGGGCCAAATCTGAAAGCCTGTCATGAACCTGACCAGCACGTTGCGTAATATCTTTACATAAATAAACAAGTTCATTCTCCTGATGAGTGTCCACATGTGAAAAATCAAGATTACCTGAAATCAATTCATCAAGTGCAGAAGGACCCTTTCACGGTCATCCTCCTTGTCTGCTGACAACTTCCTTTTCTCTGGCCTCACTCTCAGTCTAATACATGACAATAAGCCTTTTCTCTTGCTAACGAGGAACATGATAACACACCTGTAGAGGAGAAAAAAACTGCATATTGGCAATGTTACAAGCACACATGTTCAGCTATGGCCTAAAGTCAAGCTAAGTTAGCCCAAGAGACAAAATAAATGCACATTACAATATTATTAACCATTGGCAACTTAAGGAATGCAAATATGCAGTAAATATGGTTACATTTGGTTATTTACCAACTTAATACAACTATACATGAGCTCTTAATGATTGAATTGACTACATCATAAAATTGCATTCAAATATGTCACACAAGTTAATGAAGCAAAACATGCGTAAATATATAGGTTGCACATAAATGCATATAAATGTATATAAATAAAGGGAGCCTCACGCAGCGGAAATGTGGGAATGATACCACTTCCCCTGGGAGCACAGCTTACCGGACCTTGGACGCGGCTTTTACTCGTCTACCGGTTTGTACCCCCTTCACCCTCCCCCTCCTCTTTCATGCTCTGTCTCTCACCCTCCCCCACCGCTTTCCCTCTTTCATTCTTTGTCTTCCTCCTCTGCTCCTATCCCCTCTCCCCTATCCTCTCCCCCTGTCCCTTGTGCCCTTTGACTAAGCACTCCTTCTCCCCTTGTTGGGGAAAGATCCAATATTTATACTCTGGAGTCTCAGTGTTTCCTCTGAGAGAGTCCACTGCGCTAAGGGATCCACTCACAGTTGAGGTTTGGTATGGCGCCCCTTGCCAAAGCACTCCCTCTCCCCTTTTTGGGGAAGGATCCAGTAGGTAGACCTTGGAGTCTCAGAGACCCCTCTGAGTGAGTCCACTGCTTAATAGGGAGCCTATCGCAACGGAGATGGGGGAATGATGCCACTTCCCCTGGGATCACAGTTTACTGGACTTTGGACGCAGCTATTACGCGTTTACCGGTTTGTGCCCCCGTCACCCTCCCCCTCTTCTTTCTTGCTGTGTCTTTCACCCTCCCCCTCCTCTTTCCCCCCTTCATTCTATGTCTACTCCCCCTGCTCCTACCCCCTCTCCCCTTGTATCTCTCCCCTTGCCTGCTTTTCCCCTTAAGTATATGTCCTTATTTTGTCTCGACCTAACATGTAATTATGTAGCTATGCACTAATAACTGTGTAACCTTTGTAACGATGTAACCTGCAACTATGTTCTGATTCTCATGTAAAGCGCTCCGATACCTCCGGGTCTAGCCAGCGCTATATAAATCCTTTCAAATGTTGACTACTAGTCACCTATGCTACCCATATACTATTATCTACCTCTTTTGTACTGAATGGCGAATACCGAATGTATGTATACTACCTCAACCATCTAATGTTTAATAACTGTATATTGTAAAGCGCTCTGATACCCGCGTGGGTCATGTTCGCGCTATATAAAACTTTATAAATAAATAAAAAAAATAAAAAAAAAAATGAAGCACATAATTTGGAGCCAAAGAATTACACTGCTCTACCCCAATGCCTACTTTCACGGCACTCATTTAACTGCCCTTGAATGATTAAAGTTGGCCTTGCTGACATGCAGACTTGTGATCTGCATATCAAAGTAGAGGGGAGTGGTGATTGTAAACTCACTGAGCCATCCCAGTGTCATTATCTGGAGGCTGTGTTCTTCAAGAGGGCAGGAGGCTGAAGAACAGGAGGGAATTGAATAACAATGAAAAGAGTGTAATAGAGAAAGGGAGCAAGAAAAGACCCCTGTGATCAAAAGAAGGGAAGAAAGGGGTAAAAGAACAAGGTATAGGCAGGGCTAAGGGAAGGTGACCCTGTCTAAACCAGTTGAGAAAGTGGAAAAGGTTGTGGGTGGTGAAGAAAATCAAGGAAAAAAAAGAAAAGATGAATTAAATGCAGAAGAAGGGTTGAAGTAGAGGTTTTGCGAGTGAGCAAGCAGGGAAAGGAGGAGATATGGGTGAAAATGCTTCATTTTGCTTGTTTTCTACTTTCATGATCACTTCCACTGAGTTAAGATTCGAGCTCAGCTAAAAGACATTCTGTCACTTTTGACTGTGAAAGGCTGAATAGATGTTGTAGAAACTGCTGTGTAAGGCCTGAGGTTGTCAAACACCTGTTTACTCTTTGTCCAGTGGCTGTCAGAGGTTCACATAAAAGCACTTCTAGCGATGTGTCTATTGTCTAAGCCGTCTGGAGGAATTTGGAAGTAAGCTCCTCTTCCTTTAACACTAACCGGATGTGATATTGTTCAGTTTATTGGCAAGAGCCATGTAGGCGGAGGTTGCCCATGGTTACAAGGGACATTCTTCAAAACTATTGCAAAATGTATTACAGGGCCATTAACTTATTTACAGCTCACTAACATCAACCCCCCCTCTTCAACTGACAATTAAAAAACGTGTTATCTTCTATTATAATATTGGAGATTCGTAACTGGATTTTGCAAATCTGACTGCAGTGAAAGAGAGCTGTGATTCTTTTCGTCCATCTTCAATTTGGGTAACTGTTATGTTGTGGGCTCTAATAACTGTCAATATATTTTCACGTATTGCTGTTTTGATAATATGAAATACCATACTGCCAGCCATTGTCTACTTGCATAGCCTTCAATGGCACTGTCTGGGGTTATGAAAGGCATTTTGATTTGCACAGGCGCCAAAGCCCGCTCACTTTACAGAAAAACTGAATATTTAAGTAGCCCAATGCTGCATAAATGCTGCGGTTGTAAATGTGATTAAGCAAACCTAAACAGCTTAAGCCCTCAGTTTGTTTTCATCAGGCCCACACGTAAAATATACTAAAGAATATGTGCGTAATGAATCCACACCGACGCTCCAGTTCGTATTGGCAAACATTTATTGTGTTAAAGGAATTCCATTTGAAATGGCTGATGAAATTGAGGGCAGCGCGTTGCTTTGGGGGCAATTACAAAGCCTGGAATAAATCACTCACCCCAGCTACTTTATTCGCCGCATAGACGAATTAGCATGGTAAATACCTTCAGGGTCGTATTCTCTGTT
Source organism: Calotriton arnoldi (assembly GCA_963921515.1). Lineage (NCBI taxonomy): Eukaryota > Metazoa > Chordata > Amphibia > Caudata > Salamandridae > Calotriton > Calotriton arnoldi. Next base: position 921,168 of record CAWUFW010000664.1, read on the forward strand.
CTATACCCTTCCTTGCTCAGAAGCGGGTGCTACAAAGTGCTACACTGTTGTGTCTGCCATCACCTCAGAGTAATGGCTGCCATTATTCATAGTAGGGCAGCTGAGGTCGCCTCCATGTGCTTTGTGCGAAGGACTGAACTGTTCATCCTTTACAGTCGCCGAGATTGCAAGCTGTTGGCAAATGGACTCGGAGGCAGTCTATTCTTCATCCGGTGAGATATAGCGGTGACCTTCAGACGTCCTCGCGCTTCCTAATGTGATGTTATGTGCACGGCAAACAAGATCATTGAGTTTTCTTGCCAAACGAAATAGTATTTTTGTGGAAATGAATGATTCGGAACGTTTGATGATCGAGGCAAGTTTCGATCAATTCTGAGGCGGTCGAGCCCGGGGGAGAGCGCCAACAGAGATTCCAGTCCGCCATTAATTAGAAGCGGGCGGGCCATAGTTCAGAGCTGACCATGGGGATAACAGAGGGGACGAGCTGCTTGGCAGCGTTTTCAATAAGCTTGTATGGTGTCTGAAATGTTGTTCTTTTGTCATTGTCTCCTCAACCTTGATGCCTGGATCGATACATGCAACGTTTTTTCCAGTACTGTTAATAAAGAAGGGTAGCTTCCTGCTGGTGTAACCCCCCCCCCCACATAACATGGTACATCAAACCACAGTTGAATGGGGCACTCTCGTGTTCTCAGCTGGGGTCAGATATTGTGCTCTTAATCCCCTACCTGGGCCGAAGAACTAGGAAGGAAATAAAAAGAAAATATCGCTGTCATAACTTTTCGCTCATAATTTTAAATAACCGAAGGCTACAAACTCTCAGATGTTCCCAGCGGTGGGGACTACAGAATGGCAGTCACAATGTATGCTAGGGTTCATTTCTTCCTTCAGTGATACTGACAAGATTTTTTTTATATAGCGCTTACTACCCCTGATGAGGCGTGCATCTGAGCAGCCCTTAAACATGAAAATTATACTTTTAAGCTATGAAAATTGTCATGTTCCGAAAATACGCATTTTTCAAATTGTAAAATAACTTGATTTGGTAACAAGGTTTTCGTAAGCTCTGTGACCAGGTCTCTTATGCCAGGCACGAGACTTGGTGAGCTACGTTTCATTACAGACTAATCGATTACAGCACCTCCTCTTCTCACTCATCAGGGTGGCCACTTTCATCACAGAAGTGTCAGACCAAAGAACAGGAAGTGGGCGGAGAGGAATCCCCTGACTTGTGTGGTTTTGGCAATGCTTAATTTGTGCCAGTGGTTCCAGTCGGTATACACAAGGACGTATGTTTGGAGACCACAATGACATTTTCGTCATTAGATTATGGTCAAAAGAAATACAGCAAAGGGAGAAAGAAGTAGAAAGGGAAAGTTGGGAAAACTGACACAGGGGAAAGTAGGGGTGAACATTATTGAGATAAGTAGAAAGTGTAGAGAGGCCTGAAGTGGAATCAAGGCTACTCTGCCTTGACATTCTGCAATCTTAGCGATCTGCAGTGATGGCAGAGGATAATTAGAAAAGCTCTGGGTCCTTGCACTTATTTATTATTGTTATTATTATTATTGTTATTATTATTTTATGTTATGTTATGGGGATTTATACAGCGCATGGCTACCCAGGCAGCCTGCACCCATAATGATTGTCTTATATGGATTGTTGAAAGAGCCATATCTTTAATTTTTTTCTTAAAGATGGGGAGATCGATTATGGAACGCAATTCCAGAAGAAGTTTATTCCATGTGGCAGGCACAAGATAGGAGAAGGATCTGCCTCCTATCCTGACCCGCCGAATTTTGGGAACTCTTGCCGCATGCTCATAGGAGGAGCATAGATTTCTGGAAGGGACATATTCATGAATCCTCTCTCTCAGGTATCCGGCTCCTGAAGCATGCAAAGCTTTGTGAACAAGGACCATAGACTTAAAAAGGATCCTTTATGGGAAGCCAGTGAAGAGCTCTCAGAAGAGAGGATATACGTGTTCTCGGGAGGGAGATTAAGAAGAATCCGTGCGGCTGAGTTCTGCACCACCTGAAGTCTACCCAGGAGGTAATCAGGGAGGCCCAGGTAGAGAGCATTCCCGTAATCCAATTTGGAGGTTGTTAATGCTTGGATTACTGATCTCTTGGAATCCTCAGAAAGCAGAGGTAGGAATCTTTTCAGAGTGCGTAACAGCTCAGAACAAGAGCCCGCCAGTGCCTGAATCTGTGAGTGGAAAGAGAGGGCACTGTTGGACTTGATTCCCAGGTTTTTTACGGTACCCAACTGGGGGTCCGGTGAGGGACATCCTTTGGCCAAACGGATCTCCATATGTCTGGTGAGGATGGTCTGAAGAACACAATCTCAGGTTTGTCTGGGTTACATTTTAATTGGTTAAAGGCCAACCAATTAAACACCTTAGAAAGGCAATTTTTTATGACTTCTGCAGCGAAATCCTCTCCCTTCCCACAGGAGAAGAGAAGCTGGGTGTTGTCAGCATAAGGGATTATCTTGGCTCCCAGAGACTCCGCCAACATCACCAAGGGTGTAAGGTATACATTGAACAAAGTAGGACTAAGTGTTGAGCCCTGAGGTACTCCTACCATGAGCTCATGGGCTTTGGAAGAAAAAGAGATTAAGTCCAACATAATCAAGATGTCCTTTCCTCCTATGCCAAGGGCACCCCTTACATATTCAGCAACTTGTAATAAGGCCGTCTCAGTGCTAAAGTGAGGTCTAAAGTCCGACTGACTAGGGGGCAGAAGATTGTTCTCCTCAAAGAACTGGGAAAGCTGAGAGTTTACACATTTTTATTATTTTTATTATTATTATTATTATTACAAATGAAACACTTAGAATGGCAAACCTTTGGAGGGAACTCAGCAGATGCTGGATGAGGCTCTTGTGGGAGTAATAGGGTACCCGAATATTGAGACTCCTCAATTTTGACCTAAATCAGATTTCCCACAAATTACTGGATTGGAGATGGTGTTGATTTCAATTTCAAGAGGCAATGTGTCCCCGTGTTAAGGCACCTCCAAAAATTCCAAAAGCAAGCAAAACACAGTGCATTAATAATTTAGGATAGAACGGGCCTAGACAATAAGTGAGTTCTGGATGAATGGAAATTGTTAAACTTTTATTACAAAAATTCAAAAATAAGTGTTACAGAATCAATGCAGTGAAGGCTCTCAACTGCATACTTATACAGAATGTGTAAAACTCTCAAAATATCAATGAGCAGCAAAATCAGAAAATAATCAGGCTGTATCCCTAATAGAATAGAAAAGTCTTCTGGCTCACTCCCAAAATCAAGGGTTTTTATACACAATTCTTGCGTAGAAAATGATAACTTTTGCAGAATCTTTGTGGTGTGAGTAAATGTATTATTTCTTCAACAAACCAGAGCACAATAAAAATAAATGTCACATTACCTTAACATCTAAGCACTAACTCACTACATGAATAAATTATTCATCACCCTCTATGCTAATGTCAACCGGAGATGCATGAACAAAACAAGATACATTAACAATAATGATTGATATGAATGAATAGTCTCAGTGAAGAAACAGCAAACTTGGCGGAAACATGTTACAAGATACATTCGAGCTGGAGAAAGTTAATTGTGAACAGATTAAGAATAGTAGTGGAAATATTCTAACCTATCTCAGCTCGACTGTGTGCTGTGCAGCTTGTAGGGAGAGGATGTGTGTGGGCAGGAAGCACACGGTGAGTGATAGGGATAACTTCCATCTTGGTCAAGATGGCATTTTATACAGAAATGTGGCCTTGTTAACATTCAGAACATATAGAAAACTTGTTTAGAGAGCAATTATATTAAAATCAGTCTGTACATATGAAATTGTGTGAGTAAATGCCTGCTGCACATTTTTAATGTTGCTCAAAATTATAAATTCTTAACCTCTTTTTACACCTATTGCTACCACCATATCCAATTTGTCATTTCTACTAAAGGAGTAATGGCTTTGGCTAATTATGCTTTCATAATCCAATATTTGGCTCTCTGTTTTGTTATCCTCTTTCATGCACAGAAGTATAATGATTAAGGGCCTGATTTTTGTTAATTTAGGGCCAGATGTACGACGCTTTTAGCGTGCGCAAACGGGTCTTAGACCCGTTTGCGCACGCTAAAAGCATGGGCCCATGTACAAACAGTATTTTGCGAGTCGCAAATAAATTGCGACTCGCAATATACTGTTTTGCGACTCGCTATTAGGAAGGGGCGTTCCCTTCCTAATAGCGATCGCAAAGGAATGTACCAATGTTTTGCAACCGCAATTGTGGTCGCAAAACACTCGCAAATTAACACCTACTTCAAGTAGGTGGTAATGCATTCGCAAAGGGGAAGGACCCCTTCCCCTTTCCAAATGCATGCAATATTATTTTTAAGGGCAGGCAGTGGTCCCAGGGACCACTGCCTGCTCTAAAAAATGAAACGAAAACGTTTCATTTTTTTTTTTTAAATGTATCCCGTTTTCCTTTAAGGAAAACAGACTGCATTTTTAAAAAAAAGCTGCTTTATTTAAAAACAGTCCCAGACATGGTGGTCTGCTGAGCCCAGCAGGCCACCATCCCGGGGAGGGCCTGTCATTCCCAATGGGCTCGCAAATTGCGAGAGGCTCATTAATATTCATGAGCCTCGCGATTTGCGACCACATTGGGAATCACAAACAGTGTTAACACTGTTGTACATGCCAAATAGCTCCTCGCAAATTGCGAGTCCCAAATGCGATGCAATTTGCGAGGCGCTATTTGGCAGGTCATACATCTGGCTCTTAGTGCTTACTTTTTCAATTATTCTAACTTCAAACTCATCAAACATTTTTGTTCTGAAGCTTCCTAAGCAAAAAGTTGGGCCCCTACAAAACTTTATGGTTAGGATTGTTGGAGCAGGAGGACCGGGGCTGTGCACAGGGGGCGGGCACATGACATCATTTAAGGAGTCCTTTTTCTGTAGCTCATATTCCATACTAAATGTGAGACTTATAAAAGAGCAAATGGGTAAAACAAAAACAGAAATTGACCAAAAAACACTGATCTCCGGAATTGGGGTATTGTGGGCACCTCACTCTCCTGGGCTCCTATGCAATTGCACCTTCTGCATTAATGATAGCTGCTGCCCTGAGTTTCAGGCTGTTTCCTTTGCCTCGTCCCCCCTTTCATCACCATCACTGGCCATCAATACAATCTTGAAACAAGCTCTCTTGAAAAATTTGGGCTCCTACACGTTACTCTTTTCAGCAAGGGTGCCCTTAGTCCCAATGCTAGCAAGCCCAATAAACCCCCATGCCTCTTTTGACAGTCATTAATGTGATGAAGTGGCCTCATCACACCCTTGGGTCCCAGTGCTACTGCACCTGCTTCACTAATGATAGCTACAGCCTTGCAGTGCGGGCTGTCTTCTATGCCCTTTGTAAGAAATATGGGTCCAATATTGCCTCATCCCTCTCCTTGCCATCTCTCTAAGGCCCAAACTAAAGTGTCTTGTCTGTTGCAATGTTCCTCTTCTTTGGGCCATTGCTCTGAGGCCCAAAGAAACACAGGCACAGCAAGAGTGCACTGGGCTCTAATATAAGCAAGGAAGGATAGTAAAAAGGTTATAATTGGGGTATAGTGGCCCCTCACACTCATTGGCCCCAGTGCCACAGTACCTTCAGCCCTGTCTGCTCTGCCCACTCCACTGGGCCATCACTCTAATGCCTCTGGCCTGAAGCAGGCTTTCTGCCTCTTTGTGTTAAAAGAAAGACCCTCTTCCCCCAACCACCACCATCCCCCCACCACCACTCTTTGCTTGGGCCCTATTCCGAGTATTGCAAGGGTGCCCTAGGCCCTAATACTAGCTAAGGAAAATGGAACCCACTCTCTTTTTTGGTACTAAGGCAGCCATAATTGGGGTGGAGTGGTCCCTCATACCTCTAGTCCTACTGCCACTGCACATGCTGCACTAATTGTAGTGCTTGCTCTTTAAAAAAAGAGCCACCTTATTTCACACTCTTCCTGGGGGATTTTTCTGAAGAAGCTGTCAATGTCCATTTATAAATAGGAAAATTAACCTCACATAGCACTTAATCATCTTGGCCATCTCTTTGTCGCGATCCATGGATTTCACTCCCTTCCTCTGTCTCCTGGGCTATTACTCTGAGGCCCCAGGGATCCAGACGATCAGGGCTCTGCAACTGAATGTGCCTCTCTGCTCGTTTCAACTCTGCCACCACGTTGAATCACACGCCAACCAGTCCTAGAGCCCTACCAATGTCTTACGCACAAGTGCATACTGACGCAAAAGGAAAGCGTGCAGTCTATTTTAACAATATGGCTCCATCTGCAGTGCATGCACTGTGACATTAACTCTGTGAGTTAGCACTTGTGTCATAGACACAACAGCAAAGAAGCACTGGGCTGCTCCATTTTGCCCTGCTGTTCTGTCTGGAGAGCAAGTAGTTTAACATGCTGCATATTTGGAATTCTAAAAAAAAAGGTAAAAACAGCTCTACACCTTCTTGCATCTATGCGCACTGACGCACATGATGACGACAGGCTCTAAATCTGGCAATTCGTTCTCTTATTCATTACACATACCTGTCAATAGGAACCACAGACCCTATCAATAGATTGGTCGTTCAGCAAAGGTCGATAGCAGTTCAAACAATCAAACTAGATTAATCCTATGTGTTTGTGCAAGTATTTTCTAAAATGTAGGCATTACCTACACGGATATGGCAAACAGGAGGGTTTGGTCTGCGCTTTATGAAACCACAAAGATAAAATGGAGACAAATATTCAGCAGCGCTGTGAAGTGACTTCAGAGCCAGAACCCGGCTAGAACAAATACATTGTATGTGCCATCATTTTAATGCATTAAAAGTACCACTGCTAATATCGCATTTTGTCAAGTGGCTATCAAGAAAAAAGCATTTACTGAACACGAAAGTGTTTCATAATTAAAAATGAAATTCAGCACCAAAAGGCTCCACAAGGCAGGCGCCATTCCTCATCACAGACATTGAAAAAGCCGTTTTAAATTTCAATGCAGGTGGAGCCATTTCCTCTCTCTTTATTGTGAGCTCCTCGGCATCTTCAAGCTATAGCACTGTATTACATTAAGGCTCTGTGGATGTATGCAATTAAAACTAATGGGGAATATTCATTGAAACCAGTCAGAGGAGCCCTTTGAAGCAAAATAAAGAATACAATTACACAACAGCAATGTCTTATCATTTAACGAGCAGTTCTTAGCGCTGGTTTTTGATTTCAAGGAACCTGAATACATTTAGTGATACTATTTTTCCTTGAGCTTCTAGAAGGCATTAGCGGGGAAAGAATTATACCCAGCCAGAGTTCACTGGAATGAATGGCCTCCTGTAAAGAGACACCACAGTGAGTCTTCGAGATGGAGGCAGTAACAGCACCAAGGAGAATGCTTACCCACTCAGCAGAAGGAAACGTTGTCTAGTGACTAAATCGATGCCCTTGCACCTAAGAAGCTGGAGAGTTCTAATCTGTATTTCTCAAGTCGACCAAATTGGTTGATTTTGGGCATACCACTTCATCTCCCTTTGCCTCAGTTCTCTTCTTTGAAATAAATGGGAGCTCTCAGACAATTGGGCGATCTAATATGTTGAATTGAAAAACTATTTTGACCAATTAATTGTACTGCATAATAGATGGTGCTCTTAACACAAACACATATATATTTTTAAAGATGGCTGTGAAATAACTGAATGGAGTAGGACAGAAAGGAAATAGGGGCATATTATCAAGCGGCAGCGATAATTATCGCTGGCCGCTCTTAGCGTGAGGATTTTTATCGCCGGCTATCACTGGAAATTATCGCCATGCTAGCGCTGTATTAACAACGCATAGCGCAATGGCGACAATTATTCCAGCGATAGCGGTGTTTTCCATGGAACATCGCTGGTTTTCCAGCGATGTTCCATGGAAAACGGCGATATCCTTGATGATAGGACCTGTGGTCTTAGCCACACAATCCACCCCCCATGTTAGGTATGCCTTAGTCAGGAATTTAACAGACGTTAAATTCCTGCGTTAAGGCATACTTAACGCGATTTCAAATATCGCTACCCCTCCTTGATAATATTGCGAAGCTGCCTTCGCGATATTACCCTATGTTGTTTTCACAGCCACGCCTCCTTTGCATCTCATTATCGATGCAAGGCGAGGCGTGTGAAAAATGGGCCTTAACTCAAGGAATCACGCGCTAGCGTGTCCTTGATGATAATGCGATAAAATTATCGCTGCTTTTCGCCTGAAAACGGACGCTAAAGCGGCGATAATTTTATCGCGGGGCCTTGTAGATATGCCCCATAGTTTTTTGCATAATGTGTTGAGTTACACACGCAAAAAATGAAACAAACACACACTCACTCAAAATACTTTAGTGTATTTTCTGTCTCATCCACAAAGGATGAGACATAATAGAGTAAACAAGCACTGGCAAAGTCAATTGGTCGGCCGTGGCAGCCTGGGCGATGGTTACTGTTTTTATTGTTTATTGAAAGCATAGCCCACAAAGAGAAAAATAATCTAAACTTGATTACGACATGTTTTGAATGAACAATTTACATTAAAAAAATCAACTGATGTGCCCATTTTACTAGTGATTTATTTTGTAAATAACACGCCTTCCAGTCGAGACATGGTTATTGTTGTTATTATTTAGGAATGAGACAATAAATCATTGCATAACCAACAACTTCGATTGCAAATAGCTACAATGTCACTTTTACACTTTATAACTTTAAAAGGAGACTAAAAATAAAAGGAGACTAAAAATAAATCACAATTTAACTGGGCTCCAAAAATGCAGGCAAAATAAATAGCAGATATTTAAAGTTAATGGATAAAATAAATAAATTAAAAAGCACTCTTTAAATCAGCTTTGTTACTGAAGAGGAAGGGAATATGTTTAGGAACAAGTGAACAATGTGCACAGGCTTTGTACATTCTTTTAAAATGAAGGGTACCAGTGGGTAAAGTTGGTTGACCCATTTCCTCATGTTGTATGCTATGGTGGGTGGAACCAAAATGTAATTGACAGTTTAATAGACCAATGAATGAATCTCTCTGACCTAAAGCCCCTCTAAGTAGGTGTAAGAACTTGGATCATTATTTGGTGTGGCTTACTACCCACCTCAAAGAATAATTGTTGTCAGGATGACCCATCAAATTCACTAAATTAACCTTAATTCAGCCCCCTAGTAGCTACGGCGCAGAGCAGGCAGGCTTAACTTAGGGCAATGTGTAAAGCATTTACCCATTTATGCAATACCAATACAGTCATAATGCAAAACAATATCAATCCCAAACTGAATTAGAAAAATAGAGCAACAATTAAAAAACAAAATGGGAACAGAATGGCAAAAATTCAATAAGGGTAACTGGAGATATGAATTTATAAAGTTTTATGTAGCAATAGCACCAAAAAGCACAAAGCGCCAATGATAGTCAATGGTTGTTGTAGCCTGGGCAAAACACACAAGATGATGGACGGAATGTTGCACATTGGCAAACATTCACCGCCAGTCACAGATCTGGGTTTAATCCATCGTTATTTTGCTTCACCACGCCACCCCAGTTCAGACATAGCCATATGCAAATCAGTCTTGACCCTGTGCCTCATGGGAACAGTCCAGACCGAACTGCCAGGCCATGTCTTCCCTGGACCGGAATCAAGCATCCTAGGACCGGTTTCGGGCTATCAGCCCTCATCAGCCAGGATAGCTTGACTCCAGTGGCGTAGTGAGCACGGGACCCACGTCTGGGCATACCCTTCCCACTTAGGCGAAATGCAAAACACACAAGATGATGGACGGAATGTTGCACATTGGCAAACATTCACCCCCAGTCACAGATCTGGGTTTAATCCATCGTTATTTTGCTTCACCACGCCACCCCAGTTCAGACATAGCCATATGCAAATCAGTCTTGACCCTGTGCCTCATGGGAACAGTCCAGACCGAACTGCCAAGCCATGTCTTCCCTGGACCGGAATCAAGCATCCTAGGACCGGTTTCGGGCTATCAGCCCTCATCAGCCAGGATAGCTTGACTCCAGTGGCGTAGTGAGCACGGGTCCCACGTCTGGGCATACCCTTCCCACTCAGGGCGAAATGCAAAACACACAAGATGATGAACGGAATGTTGCACATTGGCAAACATTCACCCCCAGTCACAGATCTGGGTTTAATCCATCGTTATTTTTGCTTCACCACGCCACCCCTGTTCAGACATAGCCAAATGCAAATCAGTCTTGAACCTGTGCCTCATGGGAACAGTCCAGACCAAACTGCCAAGCCATGTCTTCCCTGGACCGGAATCAAGCATCCTAGGACCGGTTTCGGGCTATCAGCCCTCATCAGCCAGGATACCTTGACTCCAGTGGCGTAGTGAGCACGGGACCCATGTCTGGGCATACCCTTCCCACTTAGGGCGAAATGCAAAACACACAAGATGATGGACGGAATGTTGCACATTGGCAAACATTCACCCCCAGTCACAGATCTGGGTTTAATCCATCGTTGTAGCCTGGGACCTAGGGGCAAATTGAGCCTGACTGCGATGGAGCACGAGTCGGATACACCAACCAGGTTTATCCTGATCAAAGATTTTACCTTCTGACATAGTCCTTTAAGCTGCATCCACCACCAGAGTACACTTCTAAAGCCCCCAACAATCTCAGCGAAGGCAATTAGATACTCTCAGGGTGTCAGGCAGAGGCCAACACCAGGATCCAGTCCAGGTCCAGTTGCCACTGGTCATTTTAGAACTTCCAGGCAAAGGCCACTTGCTGCCGCCCTGTAGTCACACAGGAGGTCAGTCAAAGACCCTTGGAGTCCACTTCTTTGTCCTGAGTATAAGAGGGAGCAGGCCCAGTACTCCAGGCTCTTCTCAGGTCACAAACAGAAAATTCTAGTCATCTTCTGATTTTCCGCAGGTCACAAAGGTGTTGTGAAGTGGATCCCTGGAGGTGCCACATTTATATTGGGCACCAGCTAATGAGTGGGAATGACTCCTGGGTATGCCCTAACCAAGGAATTAAAGGTTCCCAGGGCCAGCCGTACAGACTTTGGGCATCTTCAGGATGACAAAAGTCTTCAGCCACACTAAACTTGAGATCTGAGGGCTGGGGTTGTATGTGGAGAGTGTACTATTGAAATCCTAGTGTCCTCCCACAACCAACACTGAAATCCAGTTTGAGGCTGCTACTGTACTCACAACAAACCCAGAGACAGAAGTCTGGTAGGACAAAAGCAGAGTACTTCAGCAACCAGACAGTAGATCCACATGAATTGTCTTGGAATCATGTTCTCTTCCCTTTCAAGTGTGCCCCATGTGTTATATGTGAACCCAGCAAACCTTACAAGCAGTATTTGACACTCAAGCAGAATTCGACACTGCAGTGTCAAAAAGAATGCCCACAGCTCCCACCCTGTGTATTCTGGGGAGTGGAGGGGAATCATCTCAGTCCATTCAGGTCAGACTATTGTTTTCTCCTGGGAAGCATTCCCCATCTATTCACACCTATTCAAGGCTAATTACTGGCTGGGAGAAGCTGGAGAGCAAATGCAGATTAGCTTTCAAAACATCAGACAGTGAAAAGTAACTTTAAAAAATGTATTTTCCTTAATAATTATTACATATTTACCTTCACTGTTTAATTGTATTTTTAAAAACTATTAAAAATAGTTGTTTAATTATTTTTCTAGCTGGTCCCATTACCAAGATACAGTATTAGGTATTTTAATATGTAAATCTGGGTTTCTACATAGGACAGCTAGGCCTGCCACAGTAAAAAATAGCTTCTGGGTGCTAATCACTGTAAAAACATGTTAACATTACATTTCTACATGTCCTACTTTTAAATAGCATCCTGCCATTTGGGTTCCAAGGCCTACACAAGGGTGATTGGTTTATTAATTCATAAAAAAGAGGTTTTGACAGTTCGGACTGGACTGTTCCCATGGGGAGCAGGATCAAGACTGATTTGCACATGGCTGGGTCCAAACTGGGGTGGCATGGTGAGCAAAAGAACAATGGATTTAAACCAGATCTCTTGACTGGGGATGAGTGTTTGAAAAGTTTCATAACTCTGTCCATCATCTTGTTGCTTTTGACTTGCCAAAAGAAACCACGCAACTTCTGTGTTAAAATGGCATATTTCCCAACATCCAACAAAATTGCAATGTTAAATATATAGGCATATAACAAACATCAAACATCAAATAGTACAAAAGAAATGCTACACTCTCAATCTCAGTGGAATACTGTGAGATTGTGTATTACATTGTTAACAGTCTGGCTTGCCATCACCATCATCAAACAGTTATATCCACAAATGAACTTCTCTACATACCCGCTACTCAAAAAAGGTCCACCCAGCACTTCACATGAGCTTACTTTGAACTCTTGTATTTATAATGGATCTCAAAATTGAAATAAATCCTTCCTCACAAGCTTCCGATGCCCACGCAAACTGCAGCAATAAAAAAATGTGACTTATGTACACTTCGTCATCAAACTTTCAACTATTTTTCTGGTTTTCATATCAGCACACACTACGCTTTTTTCCAAAGCTCACCAACTCCCTTCCTTTTCTTCAAAACTAAGGTCATCTTTCACAATATGTACAACTCTGAATGCACGCTTCTACTTCTTATTAATTCATGGAGATTTGTGACATAAACAATGGCTTACCCCTCTGTCACAGCATGCCATTGTTCAAGAGCATGGGGGGCATTGCCCTACTATAAATGTGACAAGGATAAGGAAATTCAAACAGTTTAGAGGGCTACTATATGCTTTTAATAAATAAAGCTGCTTCAATTGCTTTTTTTTGTGCAGTGTCAATGCTATGGCTGGCGAACCCTGAGCATGTGTTGAGCGAGGAAAGTCCGCACCCTGCAGGCACAAGCCAGGGAAGTGACATCACAGTGCTGGGTGTGTTAGGTTTAGAAGTGCTGAATAAGTTTCCATTTGGGCGTTTAAGCTTTGGCTCAGGGTGAGGTCGGCAGCAGGGCCGGACTGGCGGTAGCGGGCACCTGGCATTTTCCCGGTGGGCCAGAAAGATGGGGGCCGGTTTTGGACCTGTTGGGGCCGGTTCCATTACTCGGGGCCGGTTTTGCAGCAGCAATATCGGCCCCCAGTAACAAAAGCTGGAGCAGTGCTTCTCATTAGCAACCCCCACCACCCCGTCAACGCTCCTGGGCCAGTCGAGCAGACAGATTGCCAGAGCTGGTTGCTGTTCCCAGTCCAGCCATGATCGGCAGAACTCCATTCAAGTGATAGGTTGGGGGCAGAGAAGGCTGATGAGGACAAGGAAGGAGTGGGTGCTAACCAACTAGGTGGGGGCTCTATCTCCTCTTTTTTCACTCACTGCTGGTTTGCTGTTTAGTGCTTAGGGGCAGTATGGAGGAGGAGTCCTGCATCGTGCAAGTCTTTACTTTCGATTTCGGAAATGTTGACGAGAGCACGTTGTTACTGATGAAGAGATATTCAGGCACTGGGTGCAACTATTACTATTACTGGGAACACTGTCACTCAGTGGGAACACAGTCATGCTTTACTATTCTATTTATTTTTTACGGAACTTGTAAATGCAACTATTTAAGTTTAGGGTGGCCTGTTCCTATTTCACTGGCAGTCGAATGTCTGAAAGGATCATCTCTGTGTGTAAACATATCGCGAATTACAACACCTGGAAGTGGCCATCCATCCCTTTCTGCAGTGTAGCACCCCCATGGGGCCAGGTTGGCACGCTAAAAAAACAAAAATAAGCAGAAACAGAAAAAAATTTCAGAAGCTCCACAGAACTGTTCCTATTTCTATGGTGAATGTAAAAATGCACACACGATGAAAGCAAGGAATGTGTAGCTCTGGTACCTGTGTACATGCAGCTAACGCTAATTGTTGTACATTACACAGAAGATAAGCTGTGCTTTAAAATAGTGCTGTAAATGTACTTTTTCACCAGATACAATACCAAGAATGAAGGAATATTGTCAAATTATATTTTTTGCTACACTAGCTCCTTCCATGTACCCCTGGAATGTATACACCCCTCCACTACCAAATATCACTACCCACCACTGCGGGCCTCTGCACTATGTGGGTACGTAGATATCATACTTTGGGGCATATTCTCAAGGACTTATCGCCGATTTATCGGCACTTTAGCGCCGCAAAAGTGGCGAAAGATTTATCGCCCTATTCTCAAGCTGGTGCAAACTGCCGATATCGCCAGTTTTCCAGCGATAGCTGCCGCAAAAAACATCGCGACGGATGAGAGCAACAACTAACGCTAATGATATGCAGAGTAGGCGTTCCAGTGCAAAAACACACGAAAACACCACTTCGCGATATACTCAATGATCAGCCACATCGGCGATGCGATCCAAAAACAGGCGATAAGGCGCGTTAGCAGCAGGCATTTAACACCTGCCTTCTACTGGTGTTAAGCAGGACGACAACCTGCAGTATAAAAGGGAGCCCAGCCCAGAGCCACATTTGAAGACCAACACATGTCATGGAGCTACTGATCATGCAGCTTGGAAACCCAAGAGGGCCACAACACCCACTGCCACCACCACGGGGCCCCCCCCGGACTACCACAGAGGCAGCGCAGAACAAGACAGCGGACCTTCCGAAAACGCACCAGCCTCACAGACTTAACTCCAGAGGATATCATTGCCCACTACAGGCTCAAAAGGACAACCATCCCCCGCATCCTGACCCACATTGCCCACAGGCTGACGGTACCAACACAGCGGACAACCAACATCCCTCCGCAGACAAAGCTGCTGGCTGTGCTGCACCTGTTGGCCTCTGGTACCTTCCAACCAACAACTGCCAGAGTCAGAGGAGTCTCACAGCCAGCCCTATCAAAGTTCCTCACACCTGTCTTGGATGCCATCATCAGCTTGGTACCCCAGCACCTTCACTTCCCCCACACTGCGCAGGAACAGCTGGAGACCAAGCAAGGCTTCTATGCCATAGCTGGCTTCCCACACGTGTTGGGGGCAATTGACTGCACACATGTCCTACTTGTGCCCCCTGCCGACACTGCACACAATTACCGCAACAGAAAGCACACGCATTCCATCAATGTGCAGGCAATAGTGGACCACCGGGGACTCTTCACCAACGTCGTCGCCAACTACCCAGGCAGTGTGCATGATTCCGACAGTCCATCATCAAGAAGCGCTTCCAGGATGGCACCTATGGAAATGCACTGCTCATTGGTAAGTACCAAATGAACATACCACACACCTCAACTCCACAATCATGCAACTCACAACTGTGGGAATGCACACGTCACAAAATCACATACAACATGCCAAACAACATGCCCATCTACCAGACACGACAACACAAGTAACTGTGTCAACCGTGACCAGCCATGTAGACAAACCAGCCACGTCATGGCACCTCTGCCACACAATAGCAGAATGTGGGGAGAGGTGGGAACCAAGTCTGTGCGAAGGAGGCAAGTGACCCATGAATAAGAATGTACACAATGCCAAGTGTGGCGGTGATGTGCTGGACAGACTTCAGTATGCAGAGCACAGACATGTCCATGTGGTCATATACTGCTGGTGTTCGTAGTGTTGTGGACAGTGGACGCAACCATGTCACCTCAGGCAGTGGGGAAGACCTTGGACATGTAGCTATGTCCCCCCCCCCTGTAAGCGTAAGCGGAGTGGGCTGGGCCGGCGTACGCCAGTCCAGCGTAGGAGTGGGAATAAATAGCCCGGGGCTCTGGGCGTGGTTCACTTCCGGGATGGCCACCAAAGTAAATACTGCGTGTGTCTCTGTGTCTGCCATATCCTGACCATAGGCCTACACACACGTGGCCGACCACCTTCAACGGCCAATATCACAGAGTCGTTGTCAGGCTTGTGGACATGCGCAGACAGTCATGACAATGGTGTGCCTTAGGAGTGCAAGTGATGCAACCGCGCAGCGCACACAAGTAAATAGGCTCGGGGGGAGGGGGGAGCAGCTGTGAGGCAACGTAATACACATGAATGCCGCTCATTTGCCACAAGCAATACATGTCAAACATGAATCCCAAACTCGCACACATCACACACCACTAAACTAATAAGCCTGCCAACACAGAATGCAGAACCACCGATTGACACATATCTCCACCCCTGTCACAGGTGATCAAGGATATGCACTCTGCCCGTGGATGATGACACCCCTCCGAGACACGAACACCCAGACCCAGAAGCAGTACAATGCAGCCCACAAACGCACTAGGGGCATTGTGGAGCGCTCATTTGGCGTGTTAAAGTCACGTTTCAGGTGCCTGGACATCACAGGTGGAAGACTCCTGTACAGCCCGGAAATAGTGTGCAAGATGATCATTGCATGTTGTGTGTTGCACAACATATGTGTACGCACCAATGCCCCATGGATCCAAGTGCCAGATGCACAGGATGATGATGATGATGAAGATGAGGCAGGTGGACCACACCCCAGTGCAGCTGCAGCAGGATTAGCCCGAAGGAACGCAATCATTAACAATTTCTTCACATGAGCACATCACATTGTGACTGTCCTTAGCAATCATGGGACAGGACAAAATGACCACAGGCACAGCATGTGCAAATACATTCATTCCAACACACATTCCCTGTGTGCATGTCACTCCTCTGTATAAGCACATCCCTCTGACAAGTGTAAGTGCAACATTTAGTGCTAACAATCTCACAAATGGCAATTAAATGGTGGGTGTGTCACCTCTGTACAGAGAGGCTGTTTAGGGTGTCACGTATTCAAAATGCCATATCAGGGTGTCAAAGATGGTACGTAATCCCACTCAGCAGCGTATCACATGTGTCCAAATTCATGACATAAAGGCGGTCATTTGTGACCAAGAAAAGACAACAGGGCGACTTTTGGGGTCAAATATGTACCACCATGATGCAGAGAGTTGCACCCTGTGACTCAAGTCCCACAACATTAGCAACATGGACATGAGGGGAAATCACTGCCCCTACATTCATCCATACTTTCATACTTGATTGAACATAGACATGACACATCTGTGTGAATTTGAATGTTTTATTCACATTCAGTGGAGTGTTGAAGCTGGAGCAGTACAGGGCCATGCAAACCCCACTTTACATTGTTGCCCCGTGGAGGGCCAGCCAGAGTCCTTTAGGGAATGACAAGTTCATCGGAAGAGGAAGAGTTCAGTCCGCAGTCTGATTGCTGTGTCATTGGTAACCGAACAGAATATGGCAGTCCACGTCGAGGAACAAGGTGAGTGTCGCAGAGTGTATAGGGGGACAGTGGAAGGTGATGATGCAGAGGGCAGAACCAAGCAGGAACAGGCCATATGGCGGAGATGAATGCTACCACTTCCTTCTTACCACTAAGGCAGAATCATCCGCATCTTCATCCTCTGATGTTTCATGTGCCTCACATGTGGGTGGTGTTGTTTTGTCTGCATCACTGTGGGTCACTGACACATCAGGGGACGGAGATGTGGATGTAGAAGCAGCAGCAGCATTCATCGGCACCAGGCCTTGTGGCGGCAATGCCATGATGAAGGTCTGCAGGGCATGGAAGATCCCAGCTACATGTCGCTGGTGTGCAGCCGTGGCAGCCATTCTTTCCGCCTGCATCCGCTCCATGTTCTCCATGAGCCTCCGCATGTGTCCCAACTCCTGGCTGACATCGCTGGAGCCACTCTGACTAGACAGTTGTCCTTGTCTCAGAGTCAGGACTCCAGCGATGTCAGCCATGGATCGTTGGAGAGCATGGAGCGGACTGTGGGTGTCCGTTAGGGACTGTAAGTGGTCCCTGATGGCACTTAGACACCCACGTATGGTATCTAGTTTGGCTGCCATGAGGTCGAACCCCACCCGCACCTGATCAGACATCTTCTCCTGGCACCCTAACACACGGCGTTGGAAGGCCATGTGTTGTTTGTGGGGGTCCTGGGAGTCAGCTGTGGTGGTGGATGCTTCCTGCTGTGTGGTCTGTGCAGGGGGTGAGGTCTCCTCAATGCAGCTGGGCTGACCTGCTCCTGGAGGTGAGGTGCCAAAGCTGTCGATGAGCTCTTGGAGGGCGTCGGTGTCGAAGGTGTGGAGGTCCTCTTCGTCATCAGTGAAGAGATGTGCGGTCTGCTCTGCAGGAGGTGTTGATTCTCCCTCTGCAATGTGAAGGGGAGATGCAGTTTAACATTGTGTTCACATGTATATTGACGCATTGTACAAGTTTACATACAGACTGCATGACAATGTACATTGTGACTGTTTGGGAGGAGCTGCCTATTTGATGCGGGACAGTGGACATTTCGACAACATCACGGATGTGTGTTTGTACTTGTACATTATCATCTCACATTTCCCTGCTATGCCAAATGTGATTGACCAGTTTCTACACACAAGCGGCACCAGTTGTGTTCTCTGTTCTGTTGTGAATGTGTTGCAGTTTGTACCACATGGTTGGCAATGTTGATGTGCTCTGAATGTTATGTGTGTCTGCTGCATTTTGGGAGTGTCACCCCTGCAGCTCTGATTTTGCTGCCCCTTATCCCTTTCAGGCGGTGTGCCTTTGACTTCTGTGCTTATACAGTCCTGAGATGTTGCATACCTGGGTAAATTGGGCTCTTGGTGGGAGTTGGGACTCTTGGGCATGGTTTGTCCGCAGATGTGTTGTTGACGTCAGGGGTTGTTTGTGCACATGGATGTGTCAGAGTGTGACCTGCTCCTTTACGGATGTGGTCCACACTCAGCCACCTCAGTGTGGTGGCGTGCACCATGTCATGATATATTGACTGCAGCCATGCTATTTGTCATGCAGTGTCACTTGCATTGTCAGTGAGGCTCACAGACACGCCGCTTTGCTGGGTTTGGCACATATGCATGGGTTGGTTGTGAGATTTGTGATGTGTGGGAAGGGCCCCCTCTGGGCACATAGTCGACGGGGGCCTACTTGCTGTTTCTAGGTGTGCTGCAGTGTGCCAAGGGGATCAGGGACATGATCCAGAGTCATTGTGGGTGTGCACTGTGCTATACTTAATTGTGCATGTGTGACATTGTGCCCATCTCCCCCGTCCCCCCAGTCCTGGTCGTTACTCACCCTGTTGCTGTTGTGTCAGGTCATGTTGAGCAGTGTCCGGTCCCCCTACTCCTGCCACCATCTCCCCACTGATGACTGTGGACACCGTTTCCTCCATCTCATCCAGCTCCTCCTGTGGCGCTGGACTCCCACCTCCAGTCTGCATTGCTGCCTTCTGGTTGTTGCCGAGTTTCTGCTTGGTTTTGCGCTCCACATCATTCCAGCCCCTCTTGAGCTCTTCCATTGTCCTCCTCAGCACTCCGACTGCATTCACCTTGTCCAGGATGGACTGCCATATTCCATTTTTTGTCGCCAATGACACAGTGGAGGTGATGAACAGTTATTGATGGTGTTCTTCCACCTCCTTTATCAGGATCCTGTTTTCCTGCGGACTGAACCACGTCTTCCTCTTCTTCTTCTCCTTGCCCTTCCCTGACCCGAGGTCCCAGGCTGGTCCTCCGTGGGGGTTGTGGGGTTCTGGTTGTCCTCTGTACTTGCTCCGGCTGCCTCCATTGTGCTTCGCAGTTGTTTTGGTTTTGTTTGTGTTTTTTTATTCTGCTTTTATAGTGATTTTTCCCGCCTGACGTGTGTGAATTGCAGGCCTGGCGCAGCTTATCGCTGATTTTTTTATCGAGGGTGGGCCCATTGCCACTTTTTTCACGTTCGGCTTTAGATTTTTATCGCCGTCCCGGTAATTTTATCGCGGACATTTGACGCGTTATCGGGAAACTATCGCATGTTACAGCTGTGTTGGGAATATAACGTTAACACAGAGTTGTTTTCCCGCGATAGACGGCGATATGTACAATTGCGTTAACCTATTTTGGCGATGATTATCAAACGTTCTTGAGAATATCCCCCTTTGAGTCAGCCTTTAATTTGCCCAAAAAAAAGAAGTGCTGGTGTACAAGATTCTTTTTAAGGTACACCTCCCACTTTCACCACTGGCATGGCTCATTTACACCACTATCAAGGCCCACTTCCTAATTGGTTTGGCCCCACTGCCTTCTTTGATGATATTCACAATCTTTGGTGCTAGCACTAGCAAATGTGACTGCAAGCCAGTGACGTCTGGCGAAACTTTAAAGTGCATCCTCACATACCTATTGGCCATGGAGCTTATTTACAAGCCCCTTGCGCCTTAGGTATGTCACTTTTTCCCATATTAAAAGTGACGCACCGGCGGCGCAAGGGGCTTGCAAACAAGCCCCTGTGTGCGCAAACTCCTATCTGAGAGTGTGTGCAGGCCCCAGTCTTCCCCCCAGATCTCAGTACATTTAAACATCACATCCAGGTGTGTGCAAGCCCCACTTTAACACGACAGTGGGCATATCATTCCTTATAGCTCTCACAGGCTCCTACCCTCCTCGGAACAGGCTTAACAAATCTCCCATCCAGCTGTCTGATGCAGCAGTCGGTTTGGGACCAGTCGATATACATCCCCTTTCCATTTGTCAGTGGCCTCATCCCTCATGGGTGCAGCCTGCAGACACTGTCCTTGTCAGCCTCTGTCTCTTGAGTGAATTCTGCACACATCCCTCTACCAGCTGCAGCAATCCTTGTTGCTCTTGTGTGCAGACTGCACACAATCTACCACTCACCACCCCTGTAGGCATTGGCCCTCACACCATCCCATCCAACTGTCACAGACCTCAGTCCTCATTAGAGGAGCCTGTACATAAATAATCTCCAGCAGACACACGGCACACTCCATTCGTAGGTGGCCTGTTGCTGTCTCCTGTGGACTGGTCTGCCATGCCTCTTACCAACAGATCATATCTAAACAATCAAATGTATTTTCAAAACATAAAAGTGATGTAACATTTAAAAATAATAAATCAGCACAAGAGGAGAAGGCTCAGCGTTGTGTTTCTGAATTCTGTAACAGAAATGATTCCTAGAATGGCATATATTTCAATGAAAAAAATGATAGTTGGCCTAAAAGAATAAATCCCAAATGGTAGATATTGGTGGCTAAAACGAAAGGGTCCATTATGTGTAAAAACTTCAGCAAGTGATCACGAAGACAAACAATGCACAGAGCAACTTTCACAGATTGGAAGCATGGCTGGCATTTCATCTTAATGAGCGATAAGGATCTACTTAAAAAAAATGTTTTACAAGGCAAAGAAAGCTGACACGCCCACCTGACAAACTGTCCATCTCCGCAAAGACAAATCAGGCTCTGGTGGTGAACAGAAATGTTTGGAAAGTCGTACCCAATAGTGCTGCAGTGCCATTATAATGGCAGATTGGGCGCTATGCACTCAGGGGCAGATTTATAATGCCTGGCGCATCCCTGCAAATCAGCAGAGATGCGCCAGGAAATATGCGTCACGCTAGTTTACCCTTGCGCCACCACAGGTGCGCCGCTTTTACTATGCAAAACCAAAGGGGATGATGGACGGAGTGTTGAACATTGCAAGCACTCACCCCCAGTCAACTGATCTGGGTTTAATCCATCATCATTCTTTAGCTCACTCCGCCACCCCAGTTCAGACATGGCCATATGCAAATCAGTCTGGCCCTGTGCCTCATGGGAACAGTCCAGCCCGAACTGCCAAGCCATGTCTTCCCTGGACCAGAAACAAGCATCCTGGGACCGGTTTCTGGCTTACAGCCGTCATCAGCCAGGCTATCTTGAATCCAGTGGCAAAGTGAGCAAGGGACCCACGTCTGGGCATACCCTGCCAACTTAGGGCGAACATAGCAAAACCAAAGGGGATGATGGACGGAGTGTTGAACATTGCAAGCACTCACCCTCAGTCAACTGATCTGGGTTTAATCCATCATCATTCTTTAGCTCACTACGCCACCCCAGTTCAGACATGGCCATATGCAAATCAGTCTGACCCTGTGCCTCATGGGAACAGTCCAGCCCGAACTGCCAAGCCATGTCTTCCCTGGACCGGAAACAAGCATCCTGGGACCGGTTTCTGGCTTACAGCCGTCATCAGCCAGGCTATCTTGAATCCAGTGGCAAAGTGAGCAAGGGACCCACGTCTGGGCATACCCTGCCAACTTAGGGCGAACATAGCAAAACCAAAGGGGATGATGGACGGAGTGTTGAACATTGCAAGCACTCACCCCCAGTCAACTGATCTGGGTTTAATCCATCATCATTCTTTAGCTCACTCCGCCACCCCAGTTCAGACATGGCCATACGCAAATCAGTCTGACCCTGTGCCTCATGGGAACAGTCCAGCCCGAACTGCCAAGCCATGTCTTCCCTGGACCAGAAACAAGCATCCTGGGACCGGTTTCTGGCTTACAGCCATCATCAGCCAGGCTATCTTGAAACCAGTGGCAAAGTGAGCAAGGGACCCACGTCTGGGCATACCCTGCCAACTTAGGGCGAACATAGCAAAACCAAAGGGGATGATGGACGGAGTGTTGAACATTGCAAGCACTCACCCCCAGTCAACTGATCTGGGTTTAATCCATCATCATTCTTTAGCTCACTCCGCCACCCCAGTTCAGACATGGCCATATGCAAATCAGTCTGACCCTGTGCCTCATGGGAACAGTCCAGCCCGAACTGCCAAGCCATGTCTTCCCTGGACCGGAAACAAGCATCCTGGGACCGGTTTCTGGCTTACAGCTGTCATCAGCCAGGCTATCTTGAATCCAGTGGCAAAGTGAGCAAGGGACCCACGTCTGGGCATACCCTGCCAACTTAGGGCGAACATAGCAAAACCAAAGGGGATGATGGACGGAGTGTTGAACATTGCAAGCACTCACCCCCAGTCAACTGATCTGGGTTTAATTCATCATCATTCTTTAGCTCACTCCGCCACCCCAGTTCAGACATGGCCATATGCAAATCAGTCTGACCCTGTGCCTCATGGGAACAGTCCAGCCCGAACTGCCAAGCCATGTCTTCCCTGGACTGGAAACAAGCATCCTGGGACCGGTTTCTGGCTTACAGCCATCTTCAGCCAGGCTATCTTGAATCCAGTGGCAAAGTGAGCAAGGGACCCACGTCTGGGCATACCCTGCCAACTTAGGGCGAACATAGCAAAACCAAAGGGGATGATGGACGGAGTGTTGAACATTGCAAGCACTCACCCCCAGTCAACTGATCTGTGTTTAATCCATCATCATTCTTTAGCTCACTCCGCCACCCCAGTTCAGACATGGCCATATGCAAATCAGTCTGACCCTGTGCCTCATGGGAACAGTCCAGCCCGAACTGCCAAGCCATGTCTTCCCTGGACCGGAAACAAGCATCCTGGGACCGGTTTCTGGCTTACAGCCATCATCAGCCAGGCTATCTTGAATCCAGTGGCAAAGTGAGCAAGGGACCCACGTCTGGGCATACCCTGCCAACTTAGGGCGAACATAGCAAAACCAAAGGGGATGATGGACGGAGTGTTGAACATTGCAAGCACTCACCCCCAGTCAACTGATCTGGGTTTAATCCATCATCATTCTTTAGCTCACTCCGCCACCCCAGTTCAGACATGGCCATATGCAAATCAGTCTGACCCTGTGCCTCATGGGAACAGTCCAGCCCGAACTGCCAAGCCATGTCTTCCCTGGACCGGAAACAAGCATCCTGGGACCGGTTTCTGGCTTACAGCCATCATCAGCCAGGCTATCTTGAATCCAGTGGCAAAGTGAGCAAGGGACCCACATCTGGGCATATCCTGCCAACTTAGGGCGAACATAGCAAAACCAAAGGGGATGATGGACGGAGTGTTGAACATTGCAAGCACTCACCCCCAGTCAACTGATTTGTGTTTAATCCATCATCATTCTTTAGCTCATTCCGCCACCCCAGTTCAGACATGGCCATATGCAAATCAGTCTGACCCTGTGCCTCATGGGAACAGTCCAGCCCGAACTGCCAAGCCATGTCTTCCC
This sequence comes from Calotriton arnoldi, assembly GCA_963921515.1. Taxonomy (NCBI): domain Eukaryota; kingdom Metazoa; phylum Chordata; class Amphibia; order Caudata; family Salamandridae; genus Calotriton; species Calotriton arnoldi. The sequence continues at coordinate 945,134 of CAWUFW010000664.1, forward strand.
TGGACCGGAAACAAGCATCCTGGGACCGGTTTCTGGCTTAAGCCATCATCAGCCAGGCTATCTTGAATCCAGTGGCAAAGTGAGCAAGGGACCCACGTCTGGGCATACCCTGACAACTTAGGGCGAACATAGCAAAACCAAAGGGGATGATGGACGGAGTGTTGAACATTGCAAGCACTCACCCCCAGTCAACTGATCTGGGTTTAATCCATCATCATTCTTTAGCTCACTCCGCCACCCCAGTTCAGACATGGCCATATGCAAATCAGTCTGACCCTGTGCCTCATGGGAACAGTCCAGCCCGAACTGCCAAGCCATGTCTTCCCTGGACCGGAAACAAGCATCCTGGGACCGGTTTCTGGCTTACAGCCGTCATCAGCCAGGCTATCTTGAATCCAGTGGCAAAGTGAGCAAGGGACCCACGTCTGGGCATACCCTGCCAACTTAGGGCGAACATAGCAAAACCAAAGGGGATGATGGACGGAGTGTTGAACATTGCAAGCACTCACCCCCAGTCAAGCTTTTACTATGCGGCGCACCGTGGCGCAAAGATAAACAGATGCGTGTCGCATCTCCTGTCGGAAGGGTGGCGCATTGCTGGAGTCATGTCGCAAGTGCGACGCAACTCCAGCAATGCTCGTGGGCCGCCCATCCCTAACGTTTTGCGCCACTCCTTATGCCTGCTTGAAGCAGGCGTAAGGATTTGTCGCAGCGGCGTCGGAAAAGTGACTCAGTGAAATCTTGTAGATTTCACTGCGTCACTTTTACGAGGCTTTCCTGCGACGGAACGCCCACCCTGCGACGGAACGCACACATGAGACCTGACGCAGGTTTCATGTGGCGCAGGGCTTTACAACGTGACGCATCTCCCTAGATGAGTCACGTTGTAAATAAGGCGCAACGTGGCGCATGGTTTACGTCGCCGCTGCGTCACAAAAGTGACGCAACGGCGGCGCAAAAGTGGCGCAAGGGGCTTGTAAATCTGCCCCAAAGTACCTAACAAGAAGAAACAACGGACGAAGTCGAGGGAGCAGATATTCCAAGGGCAGTATTACTGTTTCTCTATTATAGAAGTGTAAACTTAAACTGGTGTCACTTCTCCTTTCTATCTTGTTTGTACTCCATATCAATGTCTGATATTACTGAGGGCAGAAAATTAGGAGGCCATGTAAAAGCATGCAGCCATTGAAGACGGATAAAAGGAGAAGTAAAAGCAACAGGTCACGCCCAAGTCTCAGCCTGTCCAGACTTGAGCTGTGGGCACCTTCAGCCAGAGACAGGGCAGTACAGACAACTGGCTTCCAAGGTGGGCGGCATCCATTGCAGGGGCAGCATTTCACCCTTCTTCTGGCAGAAGCAGCACACAAAGGCAACAACCAAGCATGGTGCACAATAAAGATACAGTATTTTTGATACAGACACTGTGGAACATATACAGGGTCTCTGCACATGGCAACAGCCTGCCACACCCAGCTGAAGATTGTTTACTAAAATCATATAGTAAAATGAGTCCAAAAAAGTCACTTAGATGGCTACTGCCAGAAAGATTTCATGAGGTCCCAGTCCCCAGAAATAAGTGCCAATAATGCCCTCCAGTAACCACTGGCGAACATTAACTACTGCTTTGAGTGCCCTCCTCTTAGCTCCAGTCAAAAAAAGTAAAAGCTGAACCTCGCCGAGGAAAATTGGTGCCATTGAGAGAAAGGCTTTGCCAATTTGGAGGATACACTGTGCAACATCACTGAGCATGAACTACATTACCCATGATTCTCAAACTCCTGCATCATTTGGGAATAGTGGCTGCCATATATAATACGTTTCCGTATGGTCCATTGCGTTCTTGCAAGCCAATAAAGATTTTTAGTTACTGCGAATATGAAATTTGGTTATAGGTTGAGGGAGATGAAAGTCCTACTCAAGCAACAACCGCAATACTTGTCAGGGTGAACCACAAAAAAACACTGAATCAACCTATGTTTAACCCTCTGGTAGCTTGGCACAAAAGCAGTCAGACTTAACTTAGAGTAAAGTATTTATGCAGCACACAAACAATAATAAAGTGAAAACACAACACAAGAAAAATCCCACACCAATCTGGAAAATTGAGTACACTTTAATAAATAGAACGATACCAAAACAAATAAATCCAATCAGTAGGACCAGAATTCTGAATTTTTCAAATTGTTAGTGAAAGAAGAACAAAGCGCCAACCGCGCATATCTGGTCCCACAAGACTGGGACAAAGTCACAAGTTAAGGCCAACCACGATGGAGTGCGGGTCAGATACAGTCACCATGTTCAATCTGTTCTAGAGTTACCTTCGGACTTAGCAGAAATTCTGAAGATTTTCTGGAGAAGGTAGAGTCCTCAGTATGGACAGGCAGCAGGCTGTAGCTGAGAGAAAGCCATTGATGACGGGAAGCTTTGGAACGAAGTCTCAATGAAGCCGTTGATAATGGCAAGAAAAGCTCTGAGCAGAAAAAGCTGGATTTTTAGGCCAAGGAGGTCATCATCATCTATGGGGTGCTGGTCGCTGTTTAGCTATGTGAAGATATCTACCTTCAGACTTAGAAGCTTTTCTGGAGCTCAATATAACCCAGCAGGACGAGGCTGCAGGCTGTAGCTGAAGAGGACTCCATGAGGTCGGATATCATTGCCATGAGGTCCTGCTGAAAGGGATTTGCTGCCACGGAGAAGAAGAAAGCAGGAGCTGCGGCAACGTTAGTCCCACCTGGTGATGCACCTTTGGGGATCGGCTTACAGGTAGGTCCCAGACACCTATCGGTTCTCAGAGCAGATTTTACTGAAAACATTTTTAAGTCCCAAGACTTGGGTTGGAGTTTTTTCTGAAAACATTTTAATGTCCCAAGTTTTGGGTTGTGGTAAGAGGAGGCCACTTTAGCACCACACCGCTTCGGAGCTAGGACTCACTGCAGTAGGGACCTGCAGCAGTAGGCAGGTAAATTGCATGTTCTCTGGAGCTAGTTGTGTACCTGTAGATCACACAGGAGGCCAGCCAGCTAGCCCATAGGTCAGTCTGGTGATCCTGGAGTCAAGGAGCAGGTCCTGTCTTTCTTCCTCAGGCAGCAAGGCAGTAGGGCAGTCCTTCTCCTGAGTCTTTCCTACGTCCGGAAATGATCTGCTGAGTGGATCTGGAGGTATAATTTTTATACCTGGTGCCGGCTTTTGTATGGAGGGATCACTGTCCTTCCCTCATACTTGGTTCTGAAGAGGTCTTCCCCTGTAAAGCTCTAAACTGTCTGTGGGTGACAAAAGGCAGGGCAGGATTGTTGTCAGATTCCTTTGTGAGTGCAGGAGCCAAAGCTCTTTGAAGTGTAAGTGGGGGTGGGCACAGCCCCTCCCCAGTCATCCTGCTAGGATGGCCAATCTTCTCCATACCTGAGCCCCCTTTGTGCTAATGTCTGAAAGCAATACACAAACCCCAACATCACTGTCATTCACAGTCATGTGACGCAGGACACTGGCAGAAGGCACATATGCTTGGGACAAGAACATTCCAACTTTCTATAAGTGGCATTTTCAGAATTGTAACTTAAAATCAGACTTTACCATCAAAGAAGATTTTAAATTAAATTTCTTTTGAGTGTAAACACATTGGCCTGTATTATGCACATGGCGCATTTTCATTGTTTGCGACGGGTGCACCTTTTAAAAGGTGCTCCCAGTGCAAATAATGAAAATGCGCAGCATTATGTTTAATGCGCTGCCCCCAGGACAGCCGCGAACTCGTGCTGCCCCCAGGGCAGCGCATTCTTTTGAAAAATGGAGGAGCTGCTTTGTAGCCGCTCCGTGTTTTCACAGTGCAGGCCGCAACGGGCCTGCACTTTGAAGGGGGACTAGAGATTCCCTTGCAGGCGGGTGCAGTGAGGGGCTGCACCCGCCTGCAAGGGGATGTCTGTGGGGGCCATGGGACCTCCTTTCCCCCATCCAGATGGCTGCCATCGGGGGGCACGCTGACAGTCTGTAATATGGCGTAGGTGCAGAGGGAAGGGATTACTTCATTTGAATGGGACCCCACCCCCATGCAAATGAGGGAATGCCCTCTGAAGATAAAGCTGGCGCTTTATGTGCGCTGGCGCTATCGGTATTACAGAAGGGAACGCACAAGCGTCTGCGGACCCTTCCATAATACCAAAGTGCCCCAGGGGCATGCAAAGCGGGTGCAAACTCCCATAGCGCCCCCGGGGCACTTATATAATACAGCCCCATATCTGTATCTGCTCCACATCTAAGATTAACAGTTCATAAATGTAATAATTTATTCCAGTGTTAGGTCAATGGGAGAGATAGGCCTTACAACAGTGAAAAAAGACTTTTGGAGTTTTTCACTGCCAGCACATGTCAAACTTAAGTACACATGTCCTAGTTTTAAATAAAAATCACCCTGCCCTTTGAGCCTTTAGGGCTTACCTTAGGGATGACTTATAAGTATTAAAAAGGAAGGTTTAGGCCTGGTAAAAAGCTTCTATGTCTGGTCGAAATGGCAGTTCAAAACTGCACTACAGGCTGCATTGGCAGGCCTGAAACATGTTTGAAAGTGCTACTTTAGAGGGTGGCACAATCAGTGCTTCAGGCCCACTAATAGCATTTATTTTGCAGGCCCTAGATACAAGTTGTACCATTTACTAGGGTCTGCTCAGTAAATTAATTGTGCCAATTAAGTGTAGGCCAATTTTACCATGTTTTATGTAGATGGCTCAAGGACTTTAACACTTGTTAGCAGTGGTAAAGTGCACAGAGTCCTAAAGCCAACAAAAAAAAATCAGCAGGATAGGAGGCGTGAAGGTTAAAAGGTCAAGAGTGTCAGGTCTAACAATCTTGATCTCTGAAACCCATAAGAACAAGTTTACGGATAGGATCCTTAAAGCTCAGGATGTTTATAATGGTGACAATGTGATAATGTGTTTAAGGTATTGATAGTTCAAGGCGGGTAATTATTGTAATCAGCAAGGTAATACAACTTTAATTGATATTATCTATTTCAGTTCATAGAAGTCAGAATAAATGTATATTACACACACAAAGAGTTGAAAGTGTAAATACAGTTAAATTTAGGCATCATAATATTACAAGCAATACAAGGAAAAACTACAGTATGCTTAAGACCTTCAGGCCCTGATTATGATGTCGGTCAGAGTTGCCTCTGACTGACATCGCTGCGGATGGGGAACAGATCGACCTCAGGTCGGCAGTTCCGACACCACAATTAGGATGCGACCGCACATGGTGCAGTCGCAAACTTCCATTTTTCAATGGGAGCTTGTGCCGAAACCACCTGCATCACAAGCTCCCATTGACAAATGGAAGTTTTTAAATATCCCTGCACCGTGTGACAGCACATGATGGTGCCTGCCACACAGTGCAGGGATATAAAGGGGGCACCTTAGGTGCCCCCCAGGGACACTTGAGGAGGACCAGGGGGAAGGGGGCCTTGTAGGGGCCCCCAAAGACACTTTCGGACAGCAGTTTCATGTTGGAAAGGCTGACATGGAACAGCAGTCGGAAAGTGCCATCATAATCCCGACAGCGGAAACACCATCCTTAAAGGATTATGAGGCCTTTCCGACTGGCCGACGGGCTCCTTGAGCTCATCGGAACCCAGTTGGATTACCCGGCCAGTTTAAACTCCGTCCGCCATCATTGTAATACGGCGGTCAGAGTTTAAACCTACAGTGTCGGTCAGAAAACCTCCGGCTGTGGTCGGAGGCTTTCCGACCGACATTGTAATTAGGCCCTAAATTCTTATCTATGTTTTCAGTATTTTTAGATGTTCCTCTTCACAAGAGAATCAGAGATATGGAGATAATCTGAAGATATTTAATTGCCTACATATATTTCTAGAACTAGATCCACTATAACTCTTGGGCATGACTTGTCTTATTTATTTTAGATTGCCACATTGACTAGTTGAAGACCATACCCTAAAAAACTATTGAGTCAGAGTGGCAATCTCCAATGTCTCTGCTTTCTCTCTCTTACTCCCTTTGACTCCCTTATCCCACTGCCCTTTCTCTGTGTCTACTGCTAATTGGCATATTGCATCTGTGTTGGGTTGGAAGTGGATATGGTGACATGTGTAAGCGTACATCACTCCTGTTGGATCCTGACTACAAGGTTAGTACTTTCTGATAATTTGCTCATGAAAACATGTGGCATGGTTCTGTAAGACCATAGCATTTTCTCTGATTGCAGCTCCTACATTGACTTTACTCAAGTAAGCACTCCATACATGCTCAACCAACACTTTATTAAATCTCTCCACCATGCCATTTGCTTGTAGGTAAAATGATGCAGTTATGGAATACCAATGTTACACTTGTGCAAAAATAAATTTAGTTCTACAGAGATTAGCTAACACTCTCTAGCACCTAGTTTGTGAAAGCTTTCTGAAAAAACTCACAGCCTTAATTAAAGTTTGGCCGGCAGGATACTCCATCACAAACATGGTAGATGCTTCATATTGCAAGCATATTATAACCTATCGCACTTGTAATGCAGGAGACGGGATATCCGCCACATTTTGATGGAGTATCCCATCCGCCAAACACTAAATAAGATCCTCAATTACACTTCCACTATTGGGATCTGTTACAAATTTCACTTTCACACCTCTACATAAGATCATTCAAAATTCTATTTTATATGGTCTGGGAAAATATTAAACAGCCCTAGAAAATCCACTTCTAACTTCTGTCACACTTGTTCAGGACACCTCAAAATTCTTTGGTGGTTTGATGGTTACCAAATGTTTGTCTTTTACATTGCACCACCTGTAGACCTTTGTCTTCCTTTCAAACTCTACATCTAATCCAACCTTCTGGAAACCATTATGGATTTTCTTTTTGGTTAAATTACTTCCCAGGTGTCAATGAGTTTATACCGAAAGTTGGAGGGAGGTGGGGTTGTTAATTGTTTCCTCTTTCCAGCAAATCACCCACCACAGAAAGCTGAGTTTCCATATTCTCAAGTGGCTGAAAGTCATGTTGCAAAGTTTTTTCTCTAGGTCAGTCTGACACAACAAGTTCCATTACATCTTTTAAAATGTCTTCATTTTCCACTTCTTTATACTAATCACGTCTTTAACCAGAAACACCCAACATGATTTCTTAATTTTCAATAATGTATTCTTTTATTTCTTCCTCCATGTTTTCACTATCATACTTTTCACTCAATAGTCCCAATAAACAGTCATCTCTGGTGTTATTCCTCCAGGTAAATATTCAACTAAGCATTTAGTTCACAAATGTAATAGCCTACCCAGCCAAAACATGCTTTTAAATTGTACAGTCAAAAAGTACACGCCACTCTCTACTCATAGTTAAAAGTTAAGGCTGGTGCCTGCTAGTCATATTGTATGTATGAAGACCTAGACTTCAAAGATAATGTGACAAGCAATAAGTAGACAGCATAGGTCTGGATTAACCATCTACACAAAATCTACACAAAAATTTTAATCCTTCGAAACAACTTCCACTCTTCATTCTGTCAAACATATGCTGCAGACCAGCCTCAGTAAAACCATTCTGACACTACTGAAAGCTGTGCTTCAGGCAGCAGGACTAATTATCACCATCCACACGAATTTTTACCATATGCCTACAACCTTGACACAGCTACATTGCTTCCCCTGCTAGCATGCTTCTATTCATTCTATGATTTTACTGCAACAAATAGGGAATGGCAGTACATCCCGCCTGTTACGTCAAGTACCTTAACGGGTAGCTTGCTCAGGGCATGCCCCAGACTATGCCCTCTGTGAGCAACATGTGTAGTCAGAAGTCAAGACAAAAGAACATGCATTTTGCATCATACATATACATTTGTCCTATTCCTTTCTATATATTGCATACAAAGCCCAGGTCTCGTAGTCCTTGCACATATACCTATATATTCCTGGTGGCAGGTGGCACAGAGTGTGACTAAATGCCATACACTTTGTGTAAAGCATGCAGGGAATGGTGGCAGCCGATCACTTCTTTGGCCAATATCTTTTACGAAGTATTGATTATGTGAGGGTTTTGGCCAGGCAGAGGAACAGAGGCAGCCTTGATAGATGGTCAGTCCTCTGCTTGATGGGGCATCCAGGGCCTGAAGCTGTGGAATGTGCTCCATTCCTAATGGCTAGCCAGATTGCCTCCAATTCAGAAACGTCCTAGAAGTCAAACTGTTGTGAACCATTCTTAAATGAACTCTGAGCAAGTGGGGGAAATGACTGACTCTACCTTTCACTTAACAATATCCAAACTCTCACTTGCTGCAGTGTTCTTAAGTATCTGCAACAGTGTAGAGCAATATAGAACTCCATTTTAAATAAATACATTTTAAATATAATGGATGGAAGTGATCCAGCCTTGCTCTTGGATCTTTTGGCAAGGTTTGAAACCCCTGACCGCTCACTAATGCCCGATAGAAAATCAAATGCCCAAAGTTTGTTTTGGTAAAGATCAATCACCATCAGAGTTGGTAGGTCTGAGGGTCACCTCTGTTAATTAATGTATATGTGATATATAGCCTCTGTGTGACAAATAAAGAGAACATTAATCCATTTTCCTATAATGTTACTGATAACCAACAGGCAGCATTTCACCGTGAAAAATTCCAAAAGATGATAGGAAAATTGTGAGGAAAACATTTATGTGAACGAAAACACTCATGGATATGAGTTCAATGAGCCTAAATGATCACATTTTCAGCAAATAGGTGCTAATGGTAAAATAGATGTATTAAATATTGTGAAAGATCAAGGTAAACACTCTAAGGATTATATTTGACAAATATATTTCAGTGAAGAGTAAAGTTAAAGCAACAGTGTCATCATCTGACAATAATCTGAAGATACTAAACGGGGAGCAACCTCTCAGGAGGAACATGACAGAATAACAAGAGCCTCGGAAGTTATCTGTACCAAGCTTGGTTGCTGATGTGCTCTACTGGTATGGACTATAAGGGGAAGCATAAAAAAATTGCAGGTAGTTCAAAGTTATGTTATGTTATGTTATGTTACTACTACTTGATAGGTGCCCACATCATACTCAAAGGCAGGCGCGGCCCGTGGTAGGAGTGCCGGTCGGGCGGTGACGTGAGGCGGGGGAGGGGCAGGGTGGGGGGTAGTAAACTACGGATTAAGGCCGAATACAGGTAAGTGAACATTTAAATAAATAGAACGAATTTCGTTGTGAGCGCTGCATCGCCAAATGCGATGCAGTGCGCGCAACGAAATTCGTTTTATCGGGCCGCGCCTGCTCAAAGGTATATCTCAGTTCTATGCCAGCAACTAAACACTGCAACAGCCTAAAACAGCTGGGTCTTAAGGAGTTTTTTTTAATTTAGCAAAATCAGAGCAGTTGCAGAGATGATGCAGGAGTTGATTCCAAGTAGATGGAGCAGTAAAGGGAAAAGCTCTCCCCCTGCATCTGGAAGTACGAAGGTGGGGAACGATCAGAAGTACCTTGTCTCTTGATCTCAGCATTTGGGAAGGACAATAGAACTGTAGTTTATCATTTAGGTATGTGGGGGTTCCGCTCATCAAAGCCTTATAGGTGAGACAACAGATCATAAAGATAATGCGCTTCGTAATTGGAAGCCAGTGTAAAGATCTCAATGTAGGCGCCGATGGGGAGCGAGCTGGGAGATTACTCAGCAGGTATGCATAAGTATTTTGCATCACCTGGAGTTTGGCTAGCAGGGAATTATTTGCGGCCATGAGCATGGCATTGCCATAGTCAAGGCGGCTTATGACTAAGGCCTGGACCAGAATCTGCCTTACGGAAGATGGCAACCAAGGGAAAACTTTCCTCAGAAGCCGCATAGTTGCAAAGCATGTCCCGCAAGTGGCAGAATTCTGATGCTTCATGGATAAGGCCTGATCTAGTTTGACACCCAGATTTTTTACCTCAAGTCTGGGGGAAGGAGCCCCCCCAGTTTCAAGGCCCGCCAATCAGGGGCCCAGAGATCCTGGGCTTTGCCAACAGCACCACCTATGTTTTTTTGCTGTTAAGTTGAAGGCAATTTGCTATCATTCAAGCTGCAATCGTTCACATGCAATCTATGAATTGGGGCTTTAGCCCATCAGAGTCTTGGTCAAACGGGATGACCAGCTGGGTGTCATCCGCATAAGATATCATATCGAAGCCGCAAGATTTAATGATCTGGGCAAGGGGGGCTACGTAGTTGTTAAACAACATCGGGCTCAAAGAAGCCCCTGAGGCACCCCTTTGGTTATCGAGATGGAGCGGAACTTGAACGATCCCAGCATGATTGTTTGAATGTAGTTTGCCAAAAAGTCAGCCAGCCATGACCAAGCATTTCCCCCGCCACCAAACTCATGCAGTCTGCTCAGCAGTATTTCTTGAGAAACGGTGTTAAAGGCCTGCTGACAAATCAAGTAGCACTAGCATTGCAGAAGCACCTAAATCTAAAGACAGGCGGATGGTACCAGTGCTGTGGCCTGATCTGAATCCCAACTGTGATGGGTCAAGGATTCTATAATCCTCAAGAAATGACATGAGCTGTCTATTGACCAAGCTTTCCAAAGGCTCAGCGACTAAACACAGAGAAGGGAACACATTGCCCCAACTTCTAGAAAACTGCGCTGACTGCCAATATCAGCAAGGGTAAATTTTTTAACAAAGTTGCCAATAAGTCTATTCATGCAATGCCCCGGAATATCTGAAAAATAGGAGCCAAGAATATAATGATTAGATCAAACGGAAAACATCTGCTAAGATCATTGGAAGTGAAAATAACTGTAGCAGATGGTCTATCATTCTCTGCTTACGCATGTGCCCTATGGAACAAGCTACCAGAAACGTTGAAGTTTACTGCGCAACTTATGGCATTTAGTAAAAATTTAAAACACTCCTCTTCTGAAGACATCAAGGATATTTAGTGAATGACTTAGCACCCTGAAGTGCTGTGTTGCCTATGTAATGGTGAAAAGCAGTATTCAAATGAGCAAGTTGAACTTGACGTTTTTGTCAATGTTGCATGAAATTTAATCTCTATGCACGTTTTAGTGGCATGAGTACTGCGTTGTAGGTGAGTTATGCTTGTGTGGCTAACCATAACTTACAAGCTTCAGTGATTTTGAGGTGTTAGCATCATAACCCTAACAACCATTTAACCTACGATTTATAGACATATATATTTTTTTAACTGCAGCAATATGTATGCTCTCGGATGTGAACCTATGACTCCGGGCCTTGCTTCGTATGCACTGTGCACTCCTAGTGCGTTCCTCATTAGCAGAGGTAGCCTCATGCTGAGGTAGAGCCTTCTACTGCCATTGTTGACTCATAAGTTCTAATATGACCTCTATTGTACACATATAGCCTCATTGTCCAGCGTAGCCTTATATTGTACAAATATATACCCGTCTGCTGAAGAATCATCGGTATTCATAAATCAAGCGATTATGAGTACAGCAAGTAGTAGTGCAGGAGTATTCTTTAACATACTCCTACATGCCTTTGTGACTCGACCCAGCAACGAACAATGCCCTTTCCATTTGTACTAATTGTATTTGGATATTTCCTGAATATTTCTGTTTTATTCACAATTGAGATATTTTGAGGGCAATTCACCAAGGCATGTAAGACTACATAAAAGAGTATTATAGGAGTAGCAATTTGCGTACTCCAAAATGCCTTTGTGAATAGGCCCCCTGGGGTGAAGATTTACGCACCTGGCTACGTATTTGTAAAAGAAAATGTGGCTTGTCAATCAAGAGGTTATTAGAGCAAAGAGCTTAGAGTAGTCAGGCCATTCGTTCTCTTTCTGGTCAGAATAGTGCACATTAGAGTGTTAGATTACCATCCTCTCCTATGAAATACTATTATTTTCTTGAATTGAGCAGGCTTCACTGTAGAAGAATCTCTAAGTAAGTGACCATGTCAACAGTGCCGCTTTGTTAGCGAGCCTCGGAACCCATGCCGCTTATTGCACAGTTCTCCATTCAGAAAGCAGGAAATGTGAGAAGGGTGCAAATGTACTTGTCTGGCTGCACCAGACGACTGTGTCATATATGGTCAATTTAACTAATAGCCTTCCAGCCATGTGAAAAGTAAAGCACCGTGCAACGTGTATAGTAATCACCTGTGCCTGGAGGTGAATTACAGGCTGTCCCAGAGGCGGGATTAGAGGCGAGCAGCCTGATAGCCCGGTGATTGCCTCTTGGTTTATGAGCTGGAGGCCACAATGAGCGCAGTGTTTTGTGTTGGCAAATGGCGCGATCCGTAGCGCAAACCCGAAGTCCACTTAAATATGGCAGAAAAAGCAGAGCTGGGCCCTACGTCGCTGCCAATAAACTGACTGCGTCATTTGAACAAGAACAGAAAATAAACGCATGGGCTTTATAGAGTGCTCTTTCAGCGGCCTTTGGGAGAGAAGACCGCCTAGTTCGAAACACCCACTGGCTGAGACTTTTAACTGCTATAAATGAAACTGAAAAAAGACAAAAAGACGACAGGTCAGGTACATAACTCTGTTAATTACCCTTTGCTCACTACCCTTTGCTATTTTCTATACAAGAGGACAGGAAAGGCCATCAAAAAGAGTGACCAGTGCTCGTGACCTGACAGTCACTTTTCAGGGGATGTGCGTCTTGAGGACCCCGTTGGAGGAGACTCACTCCTGCAACGTGATTTTTTTTTTATGTACCTCAATTCAAGCTACTCTACTTCTCCTGCAACATGTGAACTTTTAATACACCTAATTTCAAGCTACACTACTACTAATTTTCAGATAGTACAGCTTAGAAGTAGAAAGAGGCAAACCTTGCTCACTGTTTCTCAGCTGTGCTATACAAGTAAATTATTTAAAGGTTTATCTGATCTGCCCAACATAAAGAGCTACATTTCTTAAAGTTAGGTGTATTTTTTGAGTCTTCCAACATTTAATTTTGACTCCCACAAGAGGTGGTGTTGTCACTGGCTTGGTGGAGGCCAGGGTAAACAATGTTGGTGGAGTCAGTCTAAGGCAGAGGTCTTCAAACTTTTTTTTTCTCTGAGCTCCCCCTAAGCAAAATGTTTTGAGGTCGGACCCTCCTCCAAAACTTTATGGCAAGGATTGGGGGAGAGAGAGGGACATGGCTGCGTGCAGAGAGCAGGGCTTATGAGATGATTTCAGGAATACCTTTTCTATAGCTTATGAACTGCACTAAATATGAGACTTATAAAACAGCAAATGCATCAAACAAAAACAGATATTATCCCAAACAAACTGCTCCCCATAATTCGGGTGTTGTGAGCTCCTCACACTCTTTGGCCCGAATGCAACTACACCTGCTGCACTAATGATAACTGCAGTCCTGAGTAGCAGGCTATCTCCTCTGCATCTTTTACCTCTTCCCCACCATGACGGATCATCACTTCTGTCCTAATGCTTGAAAGGAAAATAAGCTCCGATGCCCTTTTTAGGTCGAGCATTCGAGACCTCTTGTATATACTTTAGTAAAGTATATACTTATATGTGTATGTATCAGCCCTAGGACTTGTCTGCTTCCGCTTAGGGACTTTTTGTTTCTGTTCAACTGCCTCTATTTAACTGTCTTGATAGAAAACAACCAGTAGAGGTCAGTAAAATACTAGAATTGCTTTCTGCTGAGGGACTTTCTTTTTTTTATTTTTCTGGCAACTGCCTCTATTTAACTTTCTTGATAGAAAACGACCAGCAGAGGTCAGTAAAATACCAGAATCACTTTAGCATTCTCTAGATTCCAGACCATAGAAATTGTCTTCCATGAGCACCCGTAAACAATAATATTTTTTTCAAATCTTGTATTTTCAGTGATATGACCACCGAAGGCCCTGATTTTATATTAAAAACAGAGCTTTGGACTATACCATTTCCCGCTGCAAGGCAATATTTCTCTCCATGTGTTCCCATACCTAGCATGTCACGCAGTTTGGTGCTTACTTTCCCTCCATGTTAAAGAACAGTAGATGTTTCAGCACCCAGGCTAATGTGCTGCATAGCTAAATACATATAAGGTCCCAAAGGCAAGACCGATTGCATTGCAAATGCTTGTTTTAAAGGTAGACAGTCATAAATGTGATGCAGTGGGCCCCTCAAATCCCTGGGCCCCAGTCCTGCTGCATCTGCTTCCTTAATGATAACCAGCAGCGGCCACTTCCACACTTGGCAGCAGTACCAGCTTCACTAATGAATGTCCCTTTAAAAAAAGAAAAACACTTATATTGTCCCCTTCTTTGGGGTATCTCTCTGAAGAAGCTGTCTCTGGCCATTTGTAAACATAAAAATGAGTCCCCATACAGTGCTCCCTATTCTGGCCCTTCTCTTTGACAATATCTATGAATCTCACTCCTTTCCTCTATCTCCTAGACCGTCACTGTAAGGCCCCAGGGATCAAGAGGATTAGGGCTCTGCATCTGAATGCAACCCTGGTGGCCTTCTACCTGCCACCCCATGGACTCAGCTTTCACAAAAAACTGTCTCTGAATGGTTAATACTGACTTTGACGTGCCTCTGCCTGAAAGCGAAGGGTGTGGTGGTAGTGCAGAAAGTTAAAAAAGAAACCAGCCTTTTTACCAGCCATTAATTGATTAGTCACTTAAAGCCAGGGCCACTGGAATTATGAGTTTCTGCAGCAGCAGCGTTTTCCACATAATTATCAGTTTACTGCATTTGCTACATAATCTGCAGATTTCAACAAAAAAAAAACTTGATTCTAGCTCAAACGGAACAAAAGTTACTTAAAGCATGACAAAGTGTTCCGGAGCAGTGGAAGGCCCTTTGCAAAGATTGACTGGTAATCTTGTAGTTGCTTACTGCTGTATTTGGGTGTTAAGCTGGTACTAATGAAGTGAAATATTTCCTCTGACAGCGTTACCTTGAGTTAAAATGACAAAATAATGAATTAATGCTAACCGCAAAATGCTGCACATTGTGCCGCATAATTCACCTTTCCTTGCTGCATAATTTTGTCAAACCTGCCGCATAATGTGGTCCTCTTCTGCTGAATAATTCCAGTGGCTCTGCTTAAAGCTTCATGGTGGCAAAGATTTATTCCTTTTGAGATGTAATGTAAGGGTGTTATCAGCTGAGATCTGGATTAATAGAGACACTTACAAAAATGTCTGAATTAGATACAGTTTGATTACTTATTACCAAAAAGTATATTTTATAAGAACTTTTTTTATCTCAATCATTGCATTATTTTGCAGCAGCCTAGCTTAGAGTATGTAAACACTGTTTTAAAATAATGACTTACACATTCACAGTGCTTTCTGCCACAGGCTGGGACCTCATAGCACTATAAACAGGGCCAGTGGAATTATGCGGCAGGAGAAGGCCAAATTATGCAGCAGGGTTGACTAAATTCTGCAGCAAGCAAAGGCCAATTATGCTGCATATTTTGTGATAGCATTACTGCATTATTTTGCAATTTTTACATTTGTTAACACTGTCCTGGCTTTTATTGCCCCTCATAAGTACCACATTAACACCCACATATAGCAATAAGCAACAGAAAGGTGACCAGTTGACCTTTAGAAAGGGCCTTCCACTGCGAGGTAGCATGTGTTGCTGCATTTTTAGTAACTTTTGAACCATTTGAGCTAGAAACAAGTTTTTTTTAAATCTGCAAATTATGCAGCAGATGATGGATTATGTAGCAAATGCGGGAAATCCATAACTATGCGCAAAATGCCAAAACCACACAATTGCATAATTCCAGTGGTCCTGACTATAAATACAAAGGTCACTATTCCTCTGCACCAACTAGGGTTCAATTATGTGGTGCTCAGCTTTAACACACACAGACATCTGCAGTGATGGTAGTCGCTAACTGAGGTTTCATAACCTAAAAGAGTGCATTTATCACCAGTTAGTTTAACTTGCATTTATTATCCAATTAAGCTGTTATTGCATTATTTTATGCACACTTGCATGACTGTGAAAACACAAAACAATTAGGCTTTTTTTTTTTTTTTGCAACTTCTTTGACCCTGACAGCACACTAGGGGAGCAACTAGACTCGAACTTCGGGGGGGCTAACACTCCTAGCCAGGGCTGGCCCTAGCACTGGTCGCACATGGTGCAACAGTCCTTTTTGGCACCCCCTCCCCATTTCCTCCTTCTCCTTGAATTCCCTCACTACCACTCACCAACAATGCACCTCAGTGATGGAATATGTGAGGTCATAAGCAGTGCATTGCGGGGGCGTGAGTTACAGTTAGCTCAGCTAACTATAATTGCTGAATTTCACTAGTTTTGTATGTGGGAAATCTGAACCTAACTATAGCGTCCCTATTCAGTGTATTTCTTAGGTTTTATAAATGCTAATTCCTAATAATAACGTCCCTCCCTGTAACCTTTGTTTTTTTCAGTGATTTTTTTTTTTTAAGTAGTAGTTGCGTTTGCAGAGTGGTGGAGAAAGGGGGCTGGGTCTCCACCCAGCTCTCAGGAATGCTGCTGTGTAGGACTCCCAGGAGGTACCAGGAGGGCTTCTTGGCCCCCAAGGTCCCTCAGGAGTAAAGTTGACTTCATCGCTCAACCAGTAGTGGACCAGGAGGTGCGTTTGCAGAGTGGTGGAGAAAGGAGGAGTGGCTTCCGAAGACCTCTTAGCCATCCCACTATATGGGATTTACTGGAGGTAACAGGAGGGGTAGTTGGTCCCCAAGGGCGTGATTTTCAGCGGGATTCGCACACCCAGTGTGACTACTGGCTAATGTTAAAAAAAAATACTTTTTGGCCCTGGGGGGTCCCTTTGGGACCCCCCAAGGGGCCTAGGTGGCCCGGGTGTTTCTACCCTGCCCCCTTTTCTTTGTTTTTAATTTTTTTTCAGTGACTCGGTTCAACGGAGTCACAGGATGGCTGCAAACACTTCCTGGTTTAAAGTGTTGGCAGCCAATCAGATCTCAGCACAAGATGTTGTGTGGGGTCGTGGATACTCCGTGTCCCCAGTTGTATATCTTAAAAATCTTTAATTTTCTCAAAAACTACTGAACGGATTTACACCATTTAACAGAAAGGGCGCTTCCTGGACCAACATCTACCTTACTGCCAAATTTGGTGTAATTCCTTTCACCAGTTCGGGCTGTACCAGTGTCTAAAGTTTCCTATGGAAATTAGCTAGGGGGAAAAGCATTTTGGGACCCCACCTTTTTCTCAGCCCCTGCTTGATAGATCCCCCACCCCCCAAATTTTCAAGTCAGTAGCTAAAGTGAGTGGCTAACTAGTTTTGGAAATTTCATGAGGATTCGTCAAACAATGCCAAAGTTATTGGCGAATGAAAACTGCTCTTCTTATGGAAATTACATATGTATATATATATATATATATATATATATATATATATCCACAAAACTCCAATCTTCACTCGCTTTCGTAGAGAATGGAAAACAGGAGCACGGACCACAATTCGGTGCAGGTTTAAAGTTTATTTAGTTCCACCAAACACAGCAGCATGACGCGTTTCGACCCCGGAGGGACTTGATCACATGACGTATATATATATATGTATGTGTATAGATAGATAGAGATAGATAGATAGATAGATAACCCACTAATGGAAGTCTTTGCCTGCGGCCAGCACCGGGGGACCATAGCCCCCAAGAGTCCCTGCGCCAGGAAGGCGCCGACGTGCCACAACAGCACCCAGAGGTGCATAAAGCCAATGCTGGGCTCCCACAGCGTGGGACGTGCATGGGCGTGCCCGGGCCGTCCCCGGGAAAAGCCTGGGCCAAGGGCGGGTCCATCTGTGCCCATCAGTGCCAGACAGAGGCAGGGCAGGGCCACCCCCCTTGGTCCCACGCTGGCGGCACTTTGAAATCGTAAGAACCGCATATTGTGACTTTTGGTTTATTCTGCAATCCTCCTGGCTTTTCTTCCCTCGGTCATCCCCCTCGCATGGTCATCATGGGCAAAAGGAAAGCGTCTGACAAAAGTATGGGCCCAGGGAGTGTAAGGAAAATCCCGAGACATGTGGCAGAAAACTGCACTTTAGCTGAAATAGATGAGCTAATAGAGGAGGTAGAGTTCCTCTTAGCTCCCCATCCCAGACCATCTAGCCCAAAGCGCAAGAGAAAGGGAAAAAGTCCCCTGGAGAAATGATCCTCAAATCCTAAAAGCATAGCTTCCTTCTTTGGGACTTCCGCAGCCTCAAGCTCAGCTATCTTTTCCCCTAGCCAAAGCCCACGTACTGAACATCAGCATCAACCCACGCACAGTGAGACAGACCCCGCTACTAATGGTAGTGGCCATTTCGTCATCAACATTGACTGTGCGAACAAATACTTGCCCCTAGACACCCAGGAGAAAGGTGAAAACGTTCTCCCACATCCACCTAAACTAGCACTCACATCAGGGGCAGGTGGGTTCCTGACTAGCTTGGACTTGGTAGACCAATTGAACGATCTCAAGCAGGAAGCTAAATCATTAAAGGCGGTAATGGAAAGGATGGCAAATCTGTTATTCGAAAAAATGGACACACTGACTGAAATTGTAGCAGCACGGGGCGTGCCAAGGCCACAAGGGTACAGTGACCTCCTGAGTACTGCACCAAATGAGTCCTCTAAGAGGCCCATTAACGGGTCATTCAATCCCCCGTTGCTCATCAAACAAATTCAACCATCCACTCACAAAACCAAATCAGGAATAATACTATGTGTGAGGTCAATATGCGCAAACGGGATCGTGCTCCCACAAGGGAACAGACGCATACTCAACTTGCTATTCCTCCCAAAGCACCTTGAAACTATAAGCCCCATACTCTTCTCACAAAGAAATCCCATATAGGTGACATCAACAAAGGAAGGACCCCTTAACACTCAAGGTTTTGAGCTCTACATGACCAATGTCCCAAAGCCCCAGAGGCCCCACACAGAAACATATGAGGGTCTAGTGAACAAAGTAACTCATTGGATTCACTACAAAAGGGGTTGTCGATCAATTATAAGAGAGGACATAACAAGAGTAAAGAGGTTCTCAACAGAATAATCTGAAAGGGACTATATAGGTGTGACTTTTAGGGATCTAGCTCTATCAAAAGACCTAATTGCATTAGAACTCCATTTTAGACCAGACACAGACTTGCATATCTCATTAAAAATGAACTCCCCATATCATACATCGGTCACACCCCCCATTACCCACCAAAATCGGTCCTCTAGCGTATTGAAGTTGAACCCCAGGGAAATTGCTAGTGTTAGTACCTCCAATACGTCAGACATCGATTGACTGACTACCCACTGCCCAGCACCGTGCACCTCAATCCAACAACCTCGTATGACAGCGGCCGAAAGGCCTCTACCTCATGCCAAGCAGGGTAGAGATGGGTTGCCAAGGCACAGGGGCTTAGCTAAAGACAATGTCAAAGGGGGACACACAACATTGCAGGGAGAATCCACCAAGATTATTATGCGGTCTTTAGGGCCGATGGATGGTGAATACCTAAAATTTTTATCATGGAATGTTACGGGCATTAAGTCTAAACTCTCTGACCCTGAGTGGGGAGCGTTTATTGATTCTCATCTGCTACAAGAAACTTGGGCTACCAAGCCGGTGCATCGCCCAGGTTATGTTGCTTTTAACGAAAGTGCAGTTCCATCTCTGGCAGGGCGACCATCAGGTGGCCTCCTAATATGGCTAAGAATGGACTTGTTCCCAGTGGCTAAAATCCTACCAACTACTACTAAAGATATACTTGCCCTGCAAATTAACATTAACATCGGGTTAGGCCCCACACACATAATCCTAGTAAATATATATACCAGATCAATACCCCTAAACGTTCAATCCCCAATTGTAAGTAAGCTAGACTATCTATTGGGTCAGTTTGCCCATAAATCTTTAAAAATTGTAGCGGGAGACTTTCATACCTGCCTCACAATATCTGCGGGGCATATACACGAAGATCTAGTGCCCCCTCGCGCAGTTAAGAAAATAACAAAAATGTCAAAGGTGGGCACTCAAATTATTGATCTAATTACTGACTTTGGCTTAAGAATAGCAAATGGGAACACCAAATCAGATTGCCCCCCTCGTTTTACCTTCAATAGAGGCCTTAGTAAATCCAGAATTGACTATATGCTAGTGGAAATGACCTCTGGTCAGAACTGCAGGATATGCAAGTTATGACCAGACAGTGACCACCAGGCACTAAGTGCATCCTTTCTAATGACCAGATTTAGAGACACAAAACTAGAGGTGGTCGTATCAACTACGCTAATTACAACTTCCAACAATTTGAGAAATGTCAAGTGGGCAGAATTGGTGGTAGACGATTATAAACTCTCTTTAATTTATGATCTGTTTGTGTCCAAATTCTCTCAGATATACACAATTAATATTCACAATATTAATTTCGTCCCCATACACTGTGAGCTCATGGACACACTGAGACCGTGTTTCATGAAAGAACAGAGAGGAGCACCTAGAAAGTCAGCACCGTCTGGTATGAAAAGGCCTGTCGAACAGGAAAGACCCTCCTGCTGAGTGCAATTAAAAGGGGTTCAAGGCCTGGATTAACAAAGACCAGGCGAGATTATAAAATTCTCCTAGTGAAAGCCAAAAGAGAATGGGAGGAGGAACAATGGGCAGTGATTGCTTAAGCCTTAGAGAAGGGTGACCAAAAAAGTTTTTGGAAACTTATAGCTGTGAACCCCTCTAACTCTTATCCCCTAGACACAACGATTAACCCTGACATCTGGGTCTCACACTTCAGCAACCTATACGATTGCCAGCAGCAAAACAACACCATAGTGACCCCCTGCCCTGAAGAGATCAACGGCCCTCAAACCCTAAATATGACTAGCCCAACTTCCATCCCAGTTACAAACTCTACTCTTACATTTACTTTATCTGAAACACTCAAAGCAATAAGACAAACAGAAAAGGGTAAGGCCCCAGGGATAGACGGCATTCCGGGAGACCTTTTCCTCTCCGAACCATACATTTGGGCTCCCTATTTGAATGTTTTATCGGACAGCATAATAAAAGGGAATATGATCCCACCCTCATGGCAAGGTGCAGTTATTGTACCGATTTTTAAAAAAGGGGACAGATCCATTCCCTCTAATTATAGGCCCATAAGCTTATTTGATAAATCACAAAAAATATTTTGCAGACAAGTCTTATTCAAATTAAATGACTGGCTACTACTGAATAATGTTTTGGAAGAGTATCAAGCAGGCTTTAGATTAAAGGTCAGCACATTGGACCAGGTCCTCCGCTTCAAGGTGATAACCTGGAAATATATCACCTTATTGCGTGACCATCTATACGTCGCCTTTATTGACTTAAGAGCGGCGTTTCACCTGGTCCCGAGAAACACACTCTGGGAGGTACTAGCTGGGTATGGCATTCCCTCAGATCTACTGAGAATACTTAGGCTCCCACACGATAACACATGTGCGAGGGTCAGATGGAACTCTACAGGGGACATGACTGTTAAGATACAGATCTTGAAGGGGGTCAGACAGGGGTGCGTTCTTGCGCCAACACTGCTTAGCTTATTCATCAATGGCGCAGTGAAGAGAATGATGGAATGCAAACATGACGCCCCGAGAGTGGCGGGAAAATCAATCCCAATATTAATGTTTGCTGATGACAACCTGCTGACCTCCCGAACCCCTATGGGCCTTCAATCTGAATTACATGCTTTTGTTACTTTTTACGGGGAGAGGGGCCTTGAGCTTAACTCGTTGTGAGATACTCCAACACGGTCCCCGATATGTACTTACACATCCGGAGAAAAGTCCACGATCCGGCTACCAAACGCGGAATGGGACCCGGATACACAACAGAGAAACCATCCAATGTCGGGAGATAACCCCGCCCGTGTCATGTGTCCTCACAGGGGGGGAGTCAGTGGTGTAACTCGGCAGCCAGAGGTGGAGCTGACCCCGGAAGGACCTTTGAACAGAGAGAGAAATAAGGACAGCACGGAGAGAGACCCGGAAGCGAGCAGGAAGGACAGAGACAGAGCGAGCGAAGCAGGCCGACAGGGAGAGCCCGAAGAAGGACCGCGAGAAGAAGCCGAATTCGAGGGAGAAGACGAGTGGTGGAGCGAGGAGAGGTGGTGTCCTCCGGAGGATGCAGGAGAGCAGCCGCAACTCAGGAGAGTTGCGGCGGAGCAGGTGAGTGCTGGCGGGACGGGTGGATAGCTGGAAGATAACGAGAGCGTCGGGAGGGGGGGAGCACGAACCCGGGCACAAATCATTGAATGCTTGTCACCCTCACTAGGCACTTTCCGTGAGACCCTGCACGATCTTAATTTAAGGCAAAAGGTATACCGACAAGGACGCGATATACGAAGTGCCCACCATTAATCAGCCTACCATAGTCGGTGGTACTACTATTCTAGGAAGTAGGATTTATGACTAAAGCATAAGACAAACCTAGGAAGAAGTATTCCAGGATTTGTCTTTCCTTATTTCTTCTTTCCTGTGGAAAACCCCACTTTCTTTTCCCTGCGACACCGGACGGGTGAGGTGAAGGGTGCACAATTCTTTTCCCCATAGAAAGATCAGTTACTGACTGCTCCTTTCTCTCCCCCTTTCCGAGCCTCCGGGGAAGACATTCAAAAAAGGAAAGGCGAGACGGAGGTAGCAAGACCACCAGGAAAGAGGAGGAAGGCCCGAAGGACATAAAAATATCCCGCCTGTAACTGTGAACCCGAAAGACCCAAATAAATCCATCAACATTAAGAAATACATACAGCCTCTGCGTCTGTTTATCGGGCCTGCCCTCCCACAGGTGGTGTCAGAAGTGGGATCGTACGGAGACATGGAGGCCGTGATTACCAAGATGGCAGAAAGCCAGGGTAGTCTAGAAAGGGTCATGGAGCATTTTTTAATAGTGGTCGAGGAGGATCGGGGCAAGCTACAACAAGTACTTACAGGCCAAGGCCAGATCCAAGAAGCCGCCATGGAAAAGCTCGCTGAGGCCATAGGACACCAGAGGGGGCCTACCTCTCTTCCCTCTGTTGTCATGCAGAGGTATGTGAGTGGAGAAGATCCTGACTATTTTTTTAACAACTTTGAACGGATGGCCATGGCAGCAGCCTGGCCCGCAGATAAATGGGGACAATACTTGGGTCCGTTATTATCCGGAGACCTACAAGCCGCCTACCAAGCGGTGAATCTGCAAGGATTGACCCCGTATGCGGACATTAAACAGTGCATATTGGAGCGGCTGGGTGTCGATGACGAGATGTATAGGATAAGACTTCGACAAATCAAGGAAGGGCCTCAAGAGACCCCTAGAGCATTGTACTTCCGAGTAAAGGACATGGCTGACCGATGGTTGAAACCTGCAGCCACCACCAAGGAAGAGATAATGGCCAAAATCTATTTGGAACAATACCTATCATCCCTTCATCTCCCTATCCAGAAGTGGGTCCGACAGCATGCATGTCTCACCCTGGAGTCAGCCGTCGAGATAGCCAGCGCGTACAGCAGAGCCCAAGAAACACAGAAGAGCAGTGAAGAACCGCCCTGGAGATCCGGAGGAAGCGGGGGTCATCGTCCACCCCGACCACCTATTGTGCGGGAAATGGTCACAGTGATACCTGGTACGCCCATATTCAGACCACCCCTGGCTGGACCGCAGTGCTTTCATTGTGGTGGTATAGGACACATAGCAAGATTCTGCCCACAGAAAGAAGAGCCTATGGAGGTCGGTATAGTAAGGAACTACTACTGTTCCCCTCCCGAAAGAAAACCACCCCCCTATCACTGTAGACTTTCCGTGAATGGACAACCTGTCTCCGCCTTGGTGGATACCGGGTGCCTCCAGAGCGTCCTACGACCCCAAGACCTGTAACAGGGTATTAACCACACTGAGGTGATGGTAACCATACAATGTGTACACGGAGACAAAAAGCAATACCCCACCACCAATGTAAGCATTCAACACAAGGCTGCTCCTGCTTTCTCTCTACGTGTAGGGCTCCCACGATTACCTGAACAATTAATCATCGGAAATGATTATCCAGACCTGATGAGGTTAATCAAAGAAACGCAGGATGAAGGAGAAAAGTGGTGGGAAACAGCTCCCTTCTCTCGGGACGAAAACCCGGAATGGCCACCCTCAAAGGCTAGGAAAAGCCGGAAGCAAAGAAAAGACGAAAAAAGGAAACCCGTCCCGGTTTTTCCGGTTCTACAAGAGGAAACCCTATGGGAAACAGACAGGAATTTCCATGCTGCTCAAAGAGAGGACTCGGTTCTGCAGGAAGCTTGGGATAGAGCAACAGAGCATGAAGACCCCCTTCAAGTAGGTCCCCACTTTTTTATAAAGAATGGGCTGTTATATAGAAAAGGGGGCCCCACACAACACCCACAGCTATTAGTACCTGGGCCGTTTCATGAAAAAGTCCTTTACTTGGTACATAGTCATCTCTTGGGTGGACATTTTAGCAATGAAAAAACACAAAAGGCTATCTTGGAAAAGTTCTATTGGCCAGGGATATATCAGCAGGTAAAATCATATTGCTGTGAGTGTCCCATTTGCCAGAAAAACAGCCGATACAGACCTACCTGAGTACCCCTCCATCCTCTCCCCATCATAGACGAACACTTTTTGCGAGTGGACATGGACATCATAGGTCCCTTATTACCCTCCCAAAGCGGGTGTCGCTATGTGCTGGTCTTAGTCGACTACGCCACCCGTTTTCCCGAGGCAGTAGCCTTACGTCACCCAAACGCTTCCTATATTGCCAAAGCCATGGTTAACATCTTTTCCCGGGTGGGGTTCCTGAAGAAAATTTTAACTGACCAAGGTACCCCATTCGTCTCCAAGTTAATGAGACAAGTATGTGCACAGCTTGCCATCAAACAGATCCGCACGGCTGCATACCACCCACAAACGGACGGATTGGTGGAACGGTACAACGCCACTTTAAAAAGCACCCTAAAAAAACTCCTAGCTCTGGAAACCAGGAAATGGGAGGAGATGTTACCCCTAGCATTATTCGCCATCCGGGGTAAGGTACAGACAAGCACAGGCTACTCTCCTTTTGAGTTGTTGTACGGCCGACAACCCCGTTCTTTATTAGAATGGCTCTCGAAGCATGGGAGAGCGAGAAAGATGGAACCAAACTCTTGGTGGAGTATGTATCAAACCTTAAAACCCATTTAGGCCAAATCCAGACCATCGTCCGGAATAACATGGAAGAGGCGCAGACCGCCCAGAAAGCCCAATATGACAAGAAAGCCAAAGAGAGGTCCTTCTACGTAGGGGATCCGGTACTACTGATGATAGCATCATCCGATCATAAGCTGTTAGGTCAGTGGCAGGGCCCCTATACAGTACTTGAGAAGGTGACTCCTGTTACCTATCGAATCGAAACAGATGCCACCCGGGGTGTTTCTCAGATATACCATATAAATCTGCTTAAAAAATGGGAGGGGCCTGTTCCAGTGTTGGAAGGGACAACGACCGGGCAGATACCTTTGTTTGACCAATGTATAGACACTGCCTATCTCCCCTCTTAAAACAAAACCTGATTGAAACACTTTACCCATTGCAAGAGGTGTTTTCACTTTCTCCAGGCAAAACGCCCTTACTGAAACACTCTATAAAAACCCTTCCTGGGAAAAAGGTGCGCCTTAGACCCTACAGGATACCTGAGGCACGCAGATCCACCATCAAAGAGGAAGTCCAACAAATGCTGCATATGGGTATCATTGAACCCTCTGTGAGCGAATGGAGTTCGCCTATTGTCCTGGTACCAAAGCCCGATGGTTCAGTGCATTTCTGTATTGACTTCAGGGAAGTCAATAAAATATCAGAATTTGACTCCTATCCGCTACCTAGGGTTGATGAAATGATTGAACGTATGGGTAAGGCAAAGTACATCAGCACCCTGGATTTGTGCAAAGGGTATTGGCAAATCCCACTTAGAGACCAGGGCAAGGAGAAAACAGCTTTTTCCACCCCGGATGGGTTATACCAATTTACAGTGTTGCCTTTCGGGTTGCACGGAGCCCCAGCAACCTTTCAGAGAGCCATGAATATAATCCTCCAACCACATGAAAAGTACTCCGTGGCCTATATAGATGACATCATCATCTATAGTGAGACGTGGGAACAACACTTAGAACACCTATATGCAGTGATACAAGCCTTGGGGTTTCACGGTCTAAAGATCAACCCCGCCAAAAGTCACTTGGTGGCACAAACGGTCCAGTATCTGGGGTATTTGTTAGGGGAAGGAGTTATCAAACCTCAGAACAACAAGATAACGGCTATTTCCCAGATTCCTTTTCTCAAGACCAAACGCGATCTCCGAGCCTTTTTGGGCATTCTGGGTTACTACCGAAGGTTCATCCCTAACTTCTCCCAAACAGCTGCTCCTCTAACGGATTTACTACAGAAATCCGTAAAAACAGAAGCCGTATTGCGGCAACCCTCTCATGATTTGCTCCAAGCCTTTGAATCCTTAAAAACCTCCCTAAAGTCCAAACCCGTCCTATCAAGCCCTGATTATTCACGTCCTTTCATTCTGCAAACGGATGCCTCAGACAGGGGTCTTGGGGCGGTATTATCCCAAAAGACACCCCAGGGAGAAGAAAGGCCCATCTTATTCATAAGTCGTAAGCTGTTTCCTAGGGAGAAGAACTATGCCGTCATAGAAAAGGAAGCACTTGCCATCAAATGGGCCATTGACACCTTGCGGTACTATTTAGAGGGACGAGAATTCATATTATTCACTGATCACGTCCCCCTGGAATGGTTAGCACATAACAAAGGCAATAACAAGAGGGTATTAAGGTGGTTTCTGGCCCTACAGCCATACCAGTTTCACACCCAGCACTGAAAAGGGACAGAGCAAGTCAACGTGGATTTTCTATCCAGATATCCACAGGAAAATAACACTACTAGAAAGACAGCTAGGGAAGGGGGATGTGAGATACTCCAACACGGTCCCCGATATGTACTTACACATCCGGAGAAAAGTCCACGATCCGGCTACCAAACGCGGGACGGGACCCGGATACACAACAGAGATACCATCCAATGTCGGGAGATAACCCCGCCCCCGTGTCATGTGTCCTCACAGGGGGAGAGGCAGTGGTGTAACTCGGCAGCCGGAGGCAGAGCTGACCCCGGAAGGACCTTTGGACGGAGAGAGAAAAAGGACAGCAAGGAGAGAGACCCGGAAGCGAGCAGGAAGGACGGAGACAGAGCGAGCGAAGCAGACCAA
The DNA here is from genome assembly GCA_963921515.1 of Calotriton arnoldi. Lineage (NCBI taxonomy): Eukaryota > Metazoa > Chordata > Amphibia > Caudata > Salamandridae > Calotriton > Calotriton arnoldi. Next base: position 972,321 of record CAWUFW010000664.1, read on the forward strand.
CAGGGAGAGCCCGAAGAAGGACCACGAGAAGAAGCCGAATTTGAGGGAGAAGACGAGCGGTGGAGCGAGGAGTGGTGGTGTCCTCCGGAGGATGCAGGAGAGCGGCTGCGAGCAGGTGAGTGCTGACGGGACGGGTGTTTAGCTGGAAGATAACGAGAGCGTCGGGAGGGGGGAGCACGAACACGCGCACAAATCATTGAATGCTTGTCACCCTCAGTAGGCACTTTCCGTGAGACCCTGCACGATCTTAATTTAAGGCACAAGGTATACCGACAAGGACGCAATATACGAAGTGCCCACCGTCAATCACCCTACCATAGTCGGTGGTACTACTATTCTAGGAAGTAGGATTTATGACTAAAGCATAAGACAAACCTAGGAAGAAGTATTCCAGGATTTGTCTTTCCTTATTTCTTCTTTCCTGTGGAAAACCCCACTTTCTTTTCCCTGCGACACTGGACGGGTGAGGTGAAGGGTGCACAATTCTTTTCCCCATAGAAAGTTCAGTTACTGACTGCTCCTTTCTCTCCCCCTTTCCGAGCCTCCGGGGAAGACATCCGAAAAAGGAGAAGGCTAGACGGAGGTAGCAAGACCACCAGGAAAGAGGAGGAAGGCCCGAAGGACATAAAAATACCCCGCCTGTAACTGTGAACCCGAGAGACCCAAATAAATCCATCAACATTAAGAAATACATATAGCCTCCGCGTCTGTTTATCCGGCCTGCCCTCCCACACTCGTCAAAATCAAAAGTTATGATGATCAATCCACACAAAGGGTGCAGATGCAGTGTGACTGTCGAGGGGCTCCCACTAAAGGTAGTTCACCACTTTGATTAACTTGTGGTGAGGCTAAGTGACACCCAAGCATGAGGCCCCCAGATAGAAAAAAGTAAACCACCCTTCATCAGAAAGCCTCTGCCATAGCGAGACGGTATAAAGTAGCATCTAGCGGAGCTGTCTCTCCGGTCATCACCGTATATAAATCCTCAGCAGTAGCGTCAGCAATATATGGTGCCGAGATCTGGGGCTAGGCCGATGCTGAGAGTCTTACAAAATAGAAAATAGGTTCATTAAAACACTTTTTAAGCTTCCCTTAAGCTCCCCTACTACACCGCTACGCTTAGACCTGGCTCTCAATCCAATACACTTAACAGTGGTTTTAAAACCCCTCCTATACTCGGCCAGATTATGGTCCACTTATGAATTGGCAGCCTATAGAGAGTGCGTGAAAGATCTTTTGGTTCTTGATAGAAACCTGAGAACACCATGGTTGAAACACATTAAAGAACTAACGCACAGAATAGGAATGAGTGAGCTATGGACCTCCCCGGAGACAATAGTAAAAGGAGATGCTCTAAAAATAAAACAGTCTTACTGGGAGGCAGTCCTACTCCAAATGTGGAAAATGCACCAGACCAACTCTCTCACTGGAAAATTACTGAATCACAAAGGTGTGCACAGGCTCGAACCTTATTTGAACAAAATGCACCCATACCAGCTAAAATGTCTGTATGTTCAATATAGGTGCGGGGTTCTGCCCTTGAGATCCCACACCTTCAAATGGGCTAATGCTACTTGCCAGGCCGATTGTTGCCCAAATTGTCCGAGCTTAGTGGAAACGGAGTCCCACTTCATGCTATTCTGCCCCTTATATAGGAAGGTGCGGAAAATATGGTTGGTGACTGTATGTAACCAATTGGGTGTGAGACACTACTGGGAAGCGGAGAGACTCTTTAAAAGTGATACAAGTGAACCCTTAGCCTTCGTGGTCTCTAAGTACTTGTATATCGCTTGGGCATTAAGAAAGAAGGGTATCTGCAAATCTGAACCCCGATAGAGATCTGCATTATCTCCCCTTCCTATCATCAAGTGTTTATGAATTGTTGCACATATTTATTCTGCCAACCCTTTCCTTTTGTACAGTCCCCATGATTGCTATTTTGCACATTCTCCCCGTTATGACTATTTGAACATTTCATGATCGGTTGGACTACTTACCACCAAAATGCACAATTGGTTATCTTGTTAGGTACACAATCAGTTCTCAGGACTGACGTCCTGTTTTTAGCACTTTTATTTTGATGCAATGTTTTTAATCGCTGTCATAGTAATCCATCTGTACCTTGATGTCTTATGTTTTTACATTGTATAACTTATCTGAAATGTATCTCGTTGTATTGATCTGATGTGTTTTATGGGCGGTGCCCGAAATAAACGATTACTTAATATATATATATATATATATATATATATATATATATATGAAAAGTTCGTCATCGATGCCTTTCCTCCTCCTCTCGACGTCGGTGCCAGCAGCGGTAATGACACCCGCTAAAATTATTACACAACGAGATATCCGGGAAATCCTAAATAAATCAAGCGGCACACCACAAGGACAGCACAAGAGTTTATTGTGCATACAACGACGCGTTTCGGCGAAGCCTTTTTCTAGTTGCACAATAAACTCTTGTGCTGTCCTTGTGGTGTGCCGCTTGATTTATTTAGGATTTCCCGGATATCTCGTTGTGTAATATATATATATATATATATATATATATATATATATATATATATATATATCCGTTACACACCACACAGAGGCCCAATACTGGAGTTGCAGGGACTTTATTCACAGGCACAGCAGCGCAAAGGGTTCCCCATGTCCTTACGCGTTTTGGCGTTGTATTGCCTTGATCACAGGTGGGGGTCATTAAGTGCAAATGCATTTCTGCGCGCAGTCATGTGATTTCTGAAGTTTAAAATGCGCGCAGAAATGATTTGCACTTAATGACCCCCACCTGTGATCAAGGCAATACAACGCCGAAACGCGTAAGGACATGGGGAACCCTTTGCGCTGCTGTGCCTGTGAATAAAATGCCTGCAACTCCAGTATTGGGCCTCTGTGTGGTGTGTAACGGATGTTATTTGACGGGCTGCTCCGTGCCCGTTGTGAGAGGCCACACTGAAGGGTCGGAGGCTCCTTGCTCGGAGGCTGCTTGTTGGATTTTATCACGGGAGCATGACCCACTCGCCATTTCAAGCCTAAGCAGGACAATGCTACTTCAGCGAACATGAGATGGCTGAGGAAGGGATTCGGAGCGGGATGACCTTTCACTCTGATCGTGCTGGAGCTGGGGCTTTGTTCACGAGGCAGACATGAAATGTGAGCACTTGCCAATACTCAACAATAATAACATGACGGCCTGAGTAAACTTAAGCCACTTTGATATAGGGTGCTTGAACTGAAAAAGGAAAATGAATTTAATATGAAAAAGAACTTGGATTCACTAAGACTCTGGGAAATATATTTGTACTATCAGTGAAATGCACCATGGGAACTGTATTTTTTAATGTCAGTCATGTGATTTCTGAAGTTTAAAAAGCGCGCAGAAATGCATTTGCACTTAATGACCCCCACCTGTGTTCAAGGCAATACAACGCCGAAACTCATAAGTACATGGGGAACCCTTTGCGCTGCTGTGCCTGTGAATAAAATGCCTGCAACTCCAGTATTGGGCCTCTGTGTGTTGTGTAACGGATGTTATTTGACGGGCTGCTCCTTGCCCGTTGTGAGAGGCCGTCCTGAAGGGTCGGAAGCTCCTTGCTCGGAGGCTGCTTGTTGGATATATATATATATATATATATATATATATATATATATATATATATATATATATATATATATATATATATATATATAGATAGATAGATAGATAGATAGATAGATAGATAGATAGATAGATAGATAGATAATCTAGTGGCAGTTGCCACTCGGCAGTTATTGTTCGGTCTGCTTTTCCATAGAAAGAGCGATTTTTGGTTGTCTAATAACCTAAGCCCCATTTGACGAATCTTTCCAAAAAAAAGTTCATTCACCTCAACTCTTTACTGGAAAGTCTCGGGAAAGAAAATGTGGGTCCCAGAAAATCAAATCTCAGTGCATTTTCCACAGACTTTGTTAAGACGGGCTACAGCAAAAACTGCTGAAGGGATTTACACCAAATTTGGCAGGAAGGCAGACCTTAGTCCACAGATTGTGTTTCTTTTGGTTTGGTGTAAAAACATTCAGTAGGTTTTGAGTAATTAAGGGTAAAAATAATTGTATATCTGGACAGTTGGGTCTGTGAACGTCTTGAGAAACGTTTGCAGAATCGCCAATTTAAAAATGGAGCATTCTCCTGGACCTTGCCAGTGCCTGGATACCCTCATGGCTGGCAAGTAGCGATCTACATATCTACTGGATGATTGATTGATTGATTGTTCATTGGCCCAATGAGTTTTATTCCCCTTGGGCCATTTCACTCTTGTGGGAGTCTGACTCCTGCAGGAACGAGCGCTCTGAGAAAAATGTTGCTTGCAGCCATTAGAAGACTCAGGGACTTAATCCCCTGTCCTGAAATAAAACATAAAAATAACAGATATCTGACACCCTAGGCCCTATGGAAGGGAACCAGAAGGGACCCCATGAGGCAAAAAAAGAAAATAAATCAGCAAAAATTACTATGACCCCATATGACTCTCACTGTAGCTTAAAAAAGAAAATGGCGGTCAGGCAGCATTTAAATAGTTAATGCCTCGGGGAGCCCACCCACGGGCTGGCTGACTTCATAGAGAGAAGGGGGCTGCGTGGCCTTTTTCCCAACCCTCCAGATGTCCTGGGGAGCCCACCCTCAGAGCCAAAATGTGTTTATATGGGGTGGGGTACTGCACAGCCCCCCTTCCCAAGCCTCCAAAGGCCCTAGGATGCCCAACCGCGGGGCTGAAATTTAAGAAAAAGGAGAGGAGGCAACACATCCCTCCTCCCCTAGACATTAAAAGCCCTGGGGACCCCATCCCCTGGAGCTGACCCAGATGCTATGTCATGGGGAGCCCACTCCTGGGACATAGCAGTTTCCCTGCCAGCAAAGGCATGGACAAGGAAACCTGTGTTTGATCTCGCCTGGCTGGAGCATTTTCAAAGCCCCCACCAAGTGGGAGCAGAGACTAAGTTCGCTCACAGTGGGCGGGAGCTTTGAAAATGCTCCCGCCTGCTGGGAGAGGATTTTCTGCTCTGTTTCCCTGGCTGCGCTGAAGTAGGCAGGGAAACAGATCAAAATGTTGCTTCTGCTCGCAGGGAGCGGCATTAAGAGCTGCTCCCAAAGGACTGCAGCAATGCTGGCTCCCTCTGTACGGGACGAGCCGGCTGGGGTCGTGTGAGCCGCGTGGGCTGCAGGGGCCGTGGGGCTCCCCCCAGGATCCTCAATGAGTCTATGGCCTTTAACTGTGAAGGCCTCGGGGGATGGGGACCATGGGGCTGAAATTGGCCTGCGGAGGAGGATTGCATGCTCCCCTCCACCATGCCCTGCCTCCCTTAAAATCACACTGAACCCCGGGGGATGGGGTCCCCGGGGCCAAAATCGGCACAGGGAGGGGGTCATACACACCCTTCTTCCCTTTATTTAGAAGAGTGGCCCTGGGGCAGGGGTTCCCCAGTGCCTAACAAGGGTCAGGGAGCCCCCCCCCCCCTAGCATTGGCCTTGTAGTCTTGGACTTTTGTACATTTGCATCTCAAGCACACAAAATGACCTACTGGAAGATTATCTTTGAGAGAACATGGATGGAATCTTTCAAATTGAAGAAGATTATTTCTATCAGTAGGCTTGTAGAAAACCTCTGTTTTAAGGCTTTCATTCGCCACATGAATCATAAGATCAAGAAAAGATTACTTATCTTTCTCCATTGTACAGGAAATTTTTAATAAGGGATAACATAGACTTTTGAAAAAGAATTATCCTCATCATCTGATTCTGTAGCAAATGAAAAGGGCTCTTAATAACAACAGAGATCAACTATTGACCACATTCAATAGAACTACACAGGATAGATTGATTTATGTAACCACCTTTGGCCCTAGTTCCTGCGCGATGAAGAGAATTGTAAATAGGAACTGGCATATTTTGATGTCAGGTGGCTTCAGTTTTGAGAAACTGATGTTCTCCCTTAGGAGAGGTAGAAGCCTAAGGAATATTTTAATGTGGACACACCCTTGGAGATCAGAAAATAAGACTAGGCAACAGATCTTGTGGAATTTACCCGCCCTAATAGGACACTTTCCTTGTGGCAAGTGTAGTGTTTGCTGTCTTACAGGTAACATACCCGAGTTAGAACTTGGACTAGAGACACAGTGGAAATTTAAACAGCTCACTAATTGTAATTGCATGAACATAGTTTGTATCTTTAAGTGTCTCTGTGGCCTAATATATATAGGGATGACCACAAGGCACGTATGGACTAGAATTACTGAGTATCGTGGCAGAACAGGGTGTAAGCTTGATGCTACAAAAGTGCCAAAACATTATATCGGGGAGGAACACACTGACAAAGATCTTATATGGTATGTCATCAAAATGCTCAAAACATGGCACAAAGATATGACTGAATCCTTGCTGCTGTTTCAACAGCATTGAATTTATAGTCTGCGCACAGATGTATGGGGTCTGAATGATGACATTTCTTGGACAAGTCTGAACGTTCACAAGAAATAAATTCCCCATGGGGAGACAACAGAGGATGTTTAGCACCCTGTGTTTGCAGTAGACTCTTACACAATAATTTATTGCCCATATATTACTCTAAATAGTGGTAAGATTCAAGCCTAAGGTCCACTCAGCCAGAGGCAAGTAAAGTAAATTTGTACACAAATTTCACCCTCTATGTTATTATGACTATACATATCAGACTTTGGAGGTGAGGTTACATAACGGCATTCAGGGAGGGAATATACCTGCTGACTGTTTGTAGTATGTGTCATTTAGACCTTAAGCAGGTCACAAGGTTATCAGTGCACTTAGATATCGTATGCATTTTTGTTTGTACAAACAGTATGAATATAAATTCTGTTTTCTCCTCCCCACACCTTTTTCTTAAGGGTCTATGTGCCTTGTGGAAGCCAACAGACTCTGGATATGACAGGCGACCGCTTTTGGTCTGCTGGTGGTGACCAGCCGCCAGACGAACTGCATTTCCCATCGTCCATGCACATGTGGGCATGACGAACTTTGCATCAATGATGTCAGAAGCCATTCTTTCATTTTTAACCATGGCAACTCTCCATTTCGGTATCGAGTTCGTGGGTGATGAGTACGGATTAGGTCCTCTGCTGGTATACACCTTGAAGAAGTAAGTCCTTTACTATTTTATACCAGGGACATATCACACTTTTTCCTATGTGTGAAAGGCGTGGGTTTATATCAGTGTCATACTGCTCCTTTTTTAATGTGCAAAAAGAGTGTGTTTGTAGGCCCCTGCCTCCATCAATATATGGAGACACTTGAATGGATACAATAGAGGGAATCCCTATAGCCACCAATGAAAGTATGTTCACTTATAAAAAAAATATAATCTGAATAAAAACACTTGACTTCTGCTGGCTATGACATATATGTGTTTGGGGTAGCTGTTCAGCTGTATGTAATCCTTCACACCTTATTTTGGTTTCTCTTCTTGACTTTTTTTATCTTTAATCATTTCTTTAGTAACTATATACGCCACTTTGAGCATGATTAGATGGCTATGAATTAAATCAGGAAATACCATCCCATTGAAATCAGCATATTGGGAATATAAATATTGAAAATTTCTGTAGTTTTTTAATGCAGGGTAAAGTGACAAATCCTTATGTGAGCAGTCACTTTTTAATTTTTTTTATCATTGTTCACATAACTATAATGTGTGACTACAGAGGATACCACCTCCTTCAAGACTTTGAAGGTCTAATTCCCTAGAGTCAGGGGAAGCAGCTTTAATATGTGGATCAAGCATGTGTCCACCCAACATGAGGGTGTTGCCTTGCTTGCAGTGCAGTGACACACAGTATTCTGCACCATTGTACCATTTCGAGAAGTTTAATGGAATGTTAATTTTGTACAATACTTCTGCTTTAGGAACCCTGATTTCCCGGGTTGTTAAGGTAGGACGCACAGTTTGACAACTCTGGACATTACACTCGCTTACATAGGGTAAGGAGTAGATATAGGGATCCCCTATGGCACAGACAAATGCCACTGACCGATACTGGCAAACATTGTGGCCAGAAACATGTTGACTTAAAGATAGATTGTAGGGTCATTGCACCTACATATCATCCCAATTTTTGTTTTTTGTCGTACCCAAGGTACCCATTATTAAAGGTGTTACCCTGGGTTTATCTTAAGGCATTTTTAGTATATCTGGATCTTGTCTTGTCCAGTTAAATTGCATTAAGAGCTCCTTCTTATTGAGATTGAGTCCGCCCTGGTAGTACCATCTTACCAGGGTGGGATGAGGTCACCGATGATGAAGCATGCCACAACTAGTGGGTGAGGCTTCCTCATCCAATCTAGTTAGCACTCTTGGATCATGATATAAATTTCCCTGTGATCCTAAATAGGGCTCTCTTTTTGGATCTTTCTCTAAAATAACTTGGTAGGGGTAAAAATTGGCTTTTTATAGTGGGCCTTCACACTTTCATGTGTTTACTTAGATGACTGTGCAGGGTGTGCGTTGCAGTACCTCTACCTCTCTCATTGTGTTATATGATGCATTTGTGCAGTGCCTAATTTGAGCTGGTGGTTGCAGGTGGGCCCATCAGCACTCATTGTTTAGGACAGGCATGTATTTTAACTCATCAGACTTTGGCCCATGCCAAGAGAGGGAAACAAGCCCTTCTGACAGTGGCTATAACAGTTATTAAATGTACTCTCTTGGTCTTGTTCTATGCCTACACCAGAAAATCAGACTTGTTACTTGTGAAGGCACTCAAAACTGTGCCTGGCACTAGCTCTGAAATATATGAAACACAAACAACAGAGAAATATGAAAAAGCATAATACTTCCACGACAGTCTTCGATCATCAGGAAACCATGAAGCTATAGAATCGTACATGCCGACGACTAATGCCATTTAAAACAGTGTGCAAGGGTAGAAAGAGGATGGTGTTTTGTAAGATCTGTGGTGATTAAATGGCCTTATGTTCATAGCAAATTGTTAAAATCCAGGGGCATTGTGAACCCCTTGCTTTAACAACTACTTTGGGGCGTGGTTCTTTATGGACCTTTTTATCTGCAACTTGGCAGTTACAAATCTCACAATTGATGCTAAAAGACAGATGGGTTGATAAAAAAGGGAAATATGGATGACGGAGTGGGAGAAAGGATGAATGGATAAGTGGGTGAATGGATGGGTGGTTGAAAGGATGGATGTAGTAGGTGAAAGTATGAGTGGATGAAAGGATGCCTGGATGAGTGGGTGAATGGATGACAGAGAAAACTGAAATCTGGATGGATGGATGGATGGACAAGTGAGTGAGTGGGTGAAAGCACGGCAGAGTGAATGGAAATTTGACAGGATAGGTGGATGGATAGATGGGTGGGTGGGTGAAAGGACAATAGAGTGAATGAAAATCTAAAAGAATGAATGGATGAATGGGTGGGTGGGTGGGGAAAGGATGGCAGAGTAAATCGAAATCTGAGAGTATGGAGGGATAGATCGGTGGGTAAAAGGATAGCCGAGTAAATGGAAATCTGAAACTATGGGCAGATGGGTGAGTGAAAGGATGGTAGAGTAAATAGAAATCTAAGAGGATGGATGGGTGGGTGGGTGAAAGGATGGTAGAATGCATGGACGTCTGAGTGGATGGATGGGTTGCACAGTAAATGGAAATATGAAAGGATGGATGGATCAATGGATGGACAAAAGGTTTGATTGATGGATGAAAAGCTTTATTGATGGATAGGTAAGTCAAATAATAGATATATGCATACATAGATGATGGATGTGTGAATGGATGGATAAATGGATGAAATGGCCAATGGATGGATGGATTGGTGAAAGATTGAATGATGGATGAAATAATCGATGGATGACAGAATGTAACGGTAAAATGGTGGATATCATCTTGTTGAAAGAAGGATGAAATAATGGATGGGTAGATGCTTGAATGGAAGAAACAAGGAAGCTCTTCTAGGTAGGTTTGGGCTCACTTGCTTTGCTTGCTTATTCAGACCCCATAGCAACTGTATCACTCAGTACACGTTCTAGCATCATACTTTGATGCTAAGAGGTATGAGCTCTGTGAAAGTGTGGCGTGGGTTGGACCAAAAAAGGCCACATAGGCGCTTCCAGCAGAAATGTTAGTAAACATTCAGAAAATACACTCTATATGTGGTATGCTGTGTAGGCTACCCATGCAATGTATTGATGCTATAATTACTCTTTAAATATCCTTTCCTAAAGCTTTGTGGGCAGTTTATATAGAAAAACACAACATAGGTAATAAAATGTTTCTTTAGGAATCTGTGGATTGGCAAAGAATGCTTAGGATGCTTACATAACTCCAGTTATTTACCTCCATTTTAAGTTTAGCAGCATGAATGTGAACCAGGGACAGACAATGGACATATTTGATGTCTATATTGGATGACCTTCGAGGGAGGGGTGTAATAATTTTTTTATCCACAATATGTCATTCACTAAAGGCTGGTCTTTGACCTTCACTACATTGTCCACTTTAACTTTGACTTTGGTCCATAATTTCGAGGGGTGCACTTAATTGTGTTAATACCTACAACGGACATTAACAACTGTTAACACCCTGAGCAGAAGTCACTAATGTGTAAATATGTCATTCAAACACATATTCCCCATTTTAAGGAAGACCCTAGACCATAGACTGCCTCATTGCATTTTTCTGATTGAGTTAGCTGAAAAAATGTATTAAATGCGCATTTCAGCATCAAAATAATACGGAAAGGGCACTTCAACTAATATATCTAGACAAAGTGTTTAAATCCTAGATTGGAAGGCTAAATTATATTGTTAGGGTTTCTCCATCGTTTTTGCTGATCAGATTTGAGGTTATGTGGCGAGTTTGTCCTCTTGCTTTCTATGTTAATGTTTTTTTATAACGTCACAGCCATATCACCTGATTGACGAGTAAATAGGTATTGAAAATACGTCTTTTTCGGTGTAAAACGTAATACTCTTAATAAGAATTTGAACACGGCCCTGGCCTTAAATAGAAGGAGCAGCTGGAAGAGAATAAAAAAAAATCTATATTATATCACAATTACGGTACCTGAAAGGTGATGAAACACATCTTCTTAACAGTGGAACACATCCCACGGAGACTAGATTTGGGCAGGGATACCAGGCACCAGTGACATTTGCAGTGAATTTCAGCTGCCCTGAGTAAGCCAGGGGTCATCCACGGGGGCAGCTTCTTCTAACTGTCCAGATATATTTATGTTTTATTGTACAGAGCGACTATTTTTATAGACACTGCCTCTAACCGGTCTGTGCAATTTATTAACACATGAAGCCTCCTAAAGCTAGGAGTGCTGTTTTCACTGTAATACCTGTCAACTTCCTGCTTGGGGTATAACTACATTTATTTATTGCTTGATCAAATAGCAGCTTTAGGCTATAATATGGAAAGCCAACAATCCTTAGGAGAAAGTGGAAATAAAAATCAATGCCAGGAACGAAGAATGTGATTCAAAGCAGGCTGTATGAGACTTCATTGAGTGGGGCTTGTGCTAAGATTCAGGCACAGTGGAAGCTGGAAGCTGAAGATAAGGAAAAGCCGGCCTTCGGCCAATAGACACACATCCAGCATAGCTCCTGCTGTTATTTCTGTGCTAAGTTTGGCCTCTGATGGAATGCACTCCAATTTCTAATTTACATAGAGGGGAATATATACCAGATGCATTAGCAAGCTGGCCTCCGTATTAGGGAAGAGCAAAAAGCTAAATAATAAATTGGTCTTGGCGAAATTTCCGAATCGGTAATTTTGTGCATGCATGTTATGCACAATTTCTGAAATGATGCTATTGCACCATATCACATAATTATGCACTGTTTGTGGCATAAATTTAGAGCGAAAGCATGGGAACAATGGGGACAAAAAGAATGCAAGTGGCTGCTGCGAGCAGAGCTTAGTTTTTTTTCACTTTTTACTGCAAAATGCCCCATCCCATCCAAAATTGACATGGAATGCATAATGGTTTTGCATTTAGCAAAATTACACAAAAGCGAATTGCATTAATTTTTGCACCGCCTAGTAATAAAATGCATAGGGGAACCGTGAGAAATTGAGTTGTTGGTTGACTGGGTGTGAACCCTGGTCAAGCAGCAACCACAATTCTTGTCAGGGTGAGGCACAAGCAAACCATCAATTAACAGAAGCTCAACCCAGCGGCGGCTCCTCCGCAATGGCGGAGGAGTGTCGCCCCACTGCCTGGCTTAGACCCAGCAAATGTAAAATAAAACAATGTTCTTGCATCGTTTTATTTTGCATTTGCCGGCTCTTAGGCAGCACTGCAGGGAAGGGCGGGGAGGAGGAATGGGAGGGGAGAGGAGGAGTGCTATGTGTACTTCACTCCCTAAATGCTCATGTGTGTTTGGCCGGGCTTTCTCAGGCTGACCAAAACACACATGCGCACTTAGGGCTAGAGAAACCCCCACAGACTCCCTGGCCTGAGCGGAACGTCTTTCTAGCCCGCTCAGGCCAATCCCCATGCTGCTCTGCAGCATGGGGATTGGATGGGAGTCTGTCCCAGGGGCGGATGGGACCCAGGAAGAGTAGAGGTGGCGCAATGCTACGCTGAAGGTGGCCGGCAGCTCCAGGTGCGTTTTAAAAAAATCTATTATTTGTAAATTTCTAACACCCCCCTGCACATATGACCCTCCCCCCGCGCTCCCTCCACCCGCTCCACCACCCTTTATTTGGGCGCCCACCATTGGTTTAACCCAATGGTAGCTTGGCACAGAGCAGTCAGACTTAACTTAGAGGCAATGTGTACAGTATTTGTGTAAGACTGCAAACAGTGATAAAGTGAAACCACCACACAAAAAGATCCCACACCAATTTAGCAAAATAGAACTTTCTTTAATAAACTGACACTCAGGTAATAGAGAAAGAAGCACCTGGGCATAGCCCTACGGGGCGGCTCATAACAGCCAACCCATCCATCGCTCACCAAGAAGAAAAAGACCTCCATATCCTTTTTCGGTGCATGACCCTGCCAACCGGTTGCGAGGGGGGAGGAGGGAGGGAGGGGAGACTGGCAAGTTTGCAGACCGTTAAATAAAGGGTCTCCAAATGGCTATATATATATAGACCTAAGACTGTAGCGTTATCTCGAGAGGAATCCAAACCAAGAACAAATATAGCAAACTCCCGGGGGAGACGGAACGGCGATCTTGTCGTCGCACGTTCAGCATACCATGTGTTTACGTGGGGGGTGGGTAGGGAGGGAGGGAGGGGGCGATGTGGGGGGAGTATTCAGCGGATTTGTCTTGCTTTCTTGTATATTTCCTTTTCTTTTCAGTCTACTCTTTCCTTTTCACATACATTCTTCTGCACAGGGAACTACGTTAGTACCAAACCAAGCACGGAATAAGATAGACCAGAGTACGGGGCTGCGGCAGGCCGACCAAAAGAACACGTGGGGAGGGGGGGAACGCAACCCAATGGTCAGGGGGACACACAAGACAGGAACTAGAAACAACAGCGCCCAAACACCATAGGCTACGACACCCACCAACAAGATTAACCTGTGCTCTGACCTAAAGATAGTCTCTCTGAATGTGAAGGGCCTTAACCACCCAGTGAAGAGAAAAAAGATACTTGATTACCTAGCGAAAAGTAAAGGAGACGTAATACTACTACAAGAAACCAAACTGTCCCTGGAAGACACCAAACTAGTGAGAGCCAATTGGATCTCGCAGGTGGCGTGCTCACCGGCGGTAGGGAAAAAGCGAGGGGTTATAACACTAGTAAACAAGAGATCCAACCTGTCTATAGAATCACACCAGCACGATGACACAGGCTTGTACTTGTCACACACTTGAAAAGGGGGGAGGAAAGAATCCACGTGATCAACATATACGGCCCTAACACAGATGACGTGGCTTTATGGGAAGAAATATCACACAGAGTAGAGAATATTCAGCAGAACGACCTCACCGTGGTGGCAGGAGATTTCAACATAGCCCTTGATCACATATTAGACAGACAATCACACTGCCATTCCCAGCCCTCAAGCGCTCACGCCACCTTAAACAACATATGCACCAGATTCAACCTCAAGGACCCATGGCGACTCCAACACCCCGTCACCAGGGACTACACCTTTTACTCCAACCCGCACAACTCGTACAGCAGGATAGATTACATACTAATCACAGGACCACACACGCACTTAATCGAACACACAGACATAGCCCCGAGACTGCTGTCAGACCACTCGTGCATCAGCCTCAAACTAAGCGGTATACACAATGAAGACATTCCTAGGAGATGGCGCTTTAATAGCGACGTCTTGACCAACCCAGACAACAAAACAAAGATAGAGGAGGCCATTAAAGAGTACCTCACATTCAACGACACACACGAAACAGACCCCAACACATTGTGGGACGCACTCAATGCGACAGTAAGGGGGACAATAATTGACATCAAAGCCAAACTCAACAAAAGCGCAAACCAGAGACTGAACCAACTCGAAGCAGACATTAAAAGACTAGAATCAGAGCACGCCAAAGCAGTACATAGCCCGGGACTACTGACAGACATCACAAAGAAAAAGTACGAGTATAATAAAATACTGAGCGAGAGAGCAGGGATGTGGGTTAACAAATACAAGGCCATCAATCTCTGTGAGGCAAACAAAGCGGGCAAACTGCTAGCTTCCTACCTAAAGTGTAAACAGAGACAATTCAACATAACATCCATCACAGACTCACGCAATAGAACACATACAAAACACGACGGAATCCTACGTACATTCCAAGAGTTCTACCAAGAACTCTACAGAAACGACCAAACTTTAAACCTAGGGGAGTGCACAAAATACCTAGACAGGCTTGACCTCCACCCAAACTGACGGAGGAAGAAGCGCGCCAGCTAGGCCAGGAAATAAACACGACCGAAATCGAAATGGCCGTCAAATCAATGAAGGACAACAAAGCACCAGGCCCAGACGGTTACACAGCCACCTTTTACAAAGCGTTGCTCCCCCAACTGGAACCCACCATGAAAAGGGTGTTCAACCATTGCGCGGATAAGGGAAAAGTATCCAAAACCATGTCTGAGGCAAATATAACCGTCCTCCCAAAAGAGGGAAAAGACGCACTACTACCCAAAAACTACAGGCCCATCTCGCTAATCAATGTGGACTGTAAAATATACGCAAAAATACTGACAGCGAGACTAAACCCCATCTTGCAGAAAATAATAAGCTCCTCACAGGTAGGTTTCCTTAAGTCACGCATGTCGAACGACAATACTAGACTCCTATGCCACGTACTTGAACACACCAGCAAAATAACAGATCCAGCGTTGGCTATTACCCTAGACGCCGAGAAGGCATTTGACAGAGTCTCATGGACTTTCCTGGAAAAATGCTGGCACTCATTTAATCTCGGAGAGGCTTTTATACGGAAGGTCATGGCTATGTATGAAGACCCCAGGGCTTCCGTTATAGTGAACGGCTCACTCTCTGAGCCCTTCAAACTCCAACGGGGAACGAGACAAGGATGCCCTCTATCCCCCTCACTATTCCTCTTAGCCCTGGAGCCCCTGATCAGAGATATTAATGCTAATGAAGAGGTGAGGGGGATCAGAATCAAAGGCGTAGATGTCAAACTAGCCGCATATGCGGACGACATCCTTATTATGACGGAGCAACCAGGGAGATCCATACAGGGCCTGATGGACAATATTGACACATACTCAACTCACTCAGGATACAAACTAAACAGGGACAAATCTGAATGTAAACCCCTCAACATACACACCACCAGAGACAACCTAGGGAACTCGGCACTGACATGGCAGACAGGGTTCATTAAATACCTAGGGATACAATTCGGCAACGATCTTGTCATCCCTAGACCAAAATGAGAAGACATTACTAGAGAAAACAAAGAACCTCCTGGAGTCCTGTTCGCCCAAGTTCATAACCTGGTGGGGCAGAATAGAAACGATTAAGATGATGATCACCCCAATGATTAACTACCTGTTAAGCATGCTGCCTCTTATCCTTACCGATGACTTCCATCGTAAGATGGAAAAACAGATCACGAAATTCCTGTGGCGGGGGAAAAAAGCACGAATAAGTATGAAAAAACTAAGGCTAGACAAAACCATGGGAGGTGTAAACCTAGCGGACTACAGAACCTATCAAACCGCCTTCATAGCCAAGCAGGGAGCGTACTGGGTGGCACCCCCCAAAGGGTACACACCAGTATGGCTATCAGTAGAGAGAGCCATCATAAACAACCAGAACCCGATGACCCTACTGACAGCCAACAAACACAGACACACAGCCAACCCTATATTCACAAACACAAAAATAGCACTACTCAAAGTAGACAAGAAAATGGAAACCAGTCTTAGGAACTCAAAATGGGAATCCCTATGGGCCAATAACAAGATTAAATACGGGGGGAGATGCCTGGCGCTGGACATATGGGAAAGGAAAGGTATCTCCTTCCCAGCTGATCTAGAGGAGGAAGGGAAACCAATGACCTTTGAAACCCTAAAAAGCAAACAGGGGCTACCAGACATCGAGTTCTACAATTTCTTAAAAATAAAAACAGCTCTCACAAAAGCTAAACTAGCACAGCATACACCCTCACTGCCCCAGTATATGGTGAGACTAGATAAGCTAGGGCACCAGGTATCACACCTCTATAAAATCCTACGGCCAGGCACCACAAAAATTAATTACAAAGCAACTGCATACTGGACAAAACAACTCAGCACCCCACTGAGCGAGCGTAACCTGGCCCAACTCTGGGCATCACCAGCACACCACAAAATATCCCCAGTACTATCGCAGACAAAATTTTGGCTGCTGCACAAGTTATACTGGACCCCGCCTCGGCTAGCTGCGACGGGCCTCAGGGCAAATGACACATGCTGGAATTGCAACACAGAAAAAGGGGACCTAGCCCATCTCATCTTCTATTGCCCCAAAATTAAAATATTCTGGAATAAGATATTTGAGTTCATAAAAATGGCGATGGGGTGCACACTAAAGCCAGAGTTTGCTACCCTCACCACCGCATTCATAACCATACCTCTAGAGTCACAACACGACAGAGACCTCCTGGACCTCCTACTAACCTCGGCTGTGAAAATGGTCCTATCCAATTGGAAGGACACGGCAAAGACATCTTTCAAAGGTTGGCTCAATTGGGTGATATATCTTAGAGGGGCGGACAGCATCGCACTACAGAACTCACCATGGCGTACACCTACCAAGGAGATGTGGAAAATGCTAGACGAGTATCTGGACCCCTACGAGCCCCCATGAATACCACCCAGGGACAATACCAAATACAACACAAACCACCACAGCCCCAGAAGGGACCAGCCGCCGCCGCGAAACATAAATATCCCCTGTGCTTCTCCTCTTTCCTCTCTCTTTCCTTTCCACCTCGCTCAGATTTCTTCACCTCTGAGCAAGACAATGTATGGCACTCAGGAGAACAAGTGTATAAGTTGAAATGTAACCATAAATCTGTAACCAAGACTTACTTGTATCCTGTAGAAATGTAGCGAATGTACAGTATAAATCAATAAAATGCTTTGAAATTAAAAATAAATAAAACAAGCCTAAAATGACAAAAACCTATCAGTAGAACTGGAGATATTCAATTTGAAATATTTTAGCTAAGATAGTGCCAAAAAGTGTAAAGCGCTAACTGTGGATATCTTGTCATGCGGGACTGAGACAAAGACACAAGTTCAGGCCAACTGTGATGAAGCATGGGCCGGCTGCAGGGACTCAATTAGGCCCGCTGAACAAAGTACCATAAATCCTGTTATGCGTAGCGTTGCAAGGATCCACATCGAAGATGCGTCTGCAGCCGAAGCAATGTGTCGGTTCCAAGATGTGGTGAGGCTGGGCTGCAACGGTTGGCGTCGTCATAGAGGATTCCATCAATGGGGCTTGCAATGCAAAGTATGGCATCAAGAATGTGGCACGCAGTCGGGGGCGATGCAGAAGTTGCAAAGAGCTGCAATGCGATGTGGGTCTTTGTGACAGGTCCAATCCACGTAGCAGTTGTGTTGCCTTGGTTCTGCTCAGGTGTGTGCCGCACACCAGAAGAGATGCGTTAGTTCCGCTGGTTCCACAGAGGCTACTTGGCTGGGTAGACTCATGGATGGCAGAGTCCAGATGCAGATGCATGGTTATTGGAAGCTGGTTGTCACCCTGAGCTTCAGATCGTGAGGCCAGCCAACTAGCCCTTGGAGTCACTCTGGTTTCAAGAGATGGGGTTCCAGTCCTTCTCACCCAGGCAGGAGGGCAGAAGGCAGAAGGGACACACAGCAGGGTAGCAGTTTCTTCAGAGTGGCAGTCCAGCAGAGTGGCAGTCTTTCAGCAGCACAGCAATCCTTCTTCCTGGCAGGGGATCCACAGGTTCAGAAGTGTACTGAAGAGTTGGTATCTGAGGTCCAGCATTTATATCCAGTTGTGCATTTAAAGTGGGGAGTAGCTTCTAGAGGCATGCCTTTGAAGCGCACAGGTGTCCTGCCTTCCTGTCCCTGGCACCAGACTAACTACAGGAGGTATGCAGCCCTTTGTGTGAAGACAGGGCGCAGCCAATTCAAGAGTAAGTGGGGCTGGGACCAGCTCCTCCCTCTGCATCCTGCCAGTGATGGCCCATCCAGTCACACCTAAGCTCTCCATTGTGTGGGGCTGTCTAAGAGGAATACACAAAGCCCAACTGTCACCCACACCCAGTCATGTGAAAAAGAGACAGGCTGCAGGCACCAAATGGCTAAGGCAAGAAAAGGCCAACTTTCTAAAAGTTGCATTTTCAGAATTACAAGTTATAACAGACTTCACCATAAGTTAGGTTTTGAAATTGTGATTCCAGGGACACCAAACATGAAGGGGTACATGTTCCTATTTGGGAACTACACTTATAAAATCTAATAAGGTAATTCCAATGTTATCCTATGGGAGAGGTAGGACTTGCAGTAGCATAAAATTAATTTAAGAGTTTTTCACTACAAGGACTTGTAAAACTTAAAAGTACATGTCCAACGTTTTAAATACATTGAACCCTGCCCTCTGAGCTGTCCAGGGCCTACCCTAGGGGTGACATATGTATTAAAAAGGAAGGTTTGGGCCTGGCAAAAGGTTTGTTATGCAGATCGACATGGCAGTTTAAATCCTCACGCACAGGCTGTCCAATGGCAGGCCTGAGACAGGTATAGAGGGAAACTTACATGGATGGCACAATCAATGCTGCAGGCCCACCAGTAGCATTTAATTTACAGGCCCTGTGCACAGGTAGGTCCACATTACTAGGCCCTTACAAGTAACTTAAATATGCCAATTGGGTATAAGACAATCTAACATGTTTTTAGGAGAGGGCACAAGCTCTTTAACACTGGTTAGC
The DNA here is from genome assembly GCA_963921515.1 of Calotriton arnoldi. Classification (NCBI taxonomy): domain Eukaryota; kingdom Metazoa; phylum Chordata; class Amphibia; order Caudata; family Salamandridae; genus Calotriton; species Calotriton arnoldi. The sequence continues at coordinate 991,758 of CAWUFW010000664.1, forward strand.
AGTGGCAAAGTGCACAGAGTCCTAAAAAGCCAACAAAAACGGGTTCAGAAAACTGGAGGGAAGAAGGCAAAACGCTTGGGGATGACATTGCTGAAAGCCAAAGTCCAACAGGAATGACTGCAAACACACCTTGAGAAGAAGGCTTTTCAAGAGCCACATCGTGTAAGGCCCTATGTAAGTGTTTAATTGTGGATTGGGTACTTTGTCTCCCTGTGTTTGGTATAATGGTGCAAAGTAAGTCTGTTAGTGGTAAATTGGACTGGTATGCTGGAAATATTTAGTGTCAGGGAATGCAGAGTGCCAGTGAGAGACAGTTCGAGAAAACCCAATAGTGTTGGTTTGCTTATGCTAATTAGTACCACCATTCCAGTACAATTTACTGCCAGCAGATGTAAGGGTGAAAAGACTTACTAAACTTCTATAAGACCACAATTCATCTCACACCACAAAATTTACAATATTAAGTTGACATTTTCAAATTCAGCTCCTGTTTTCTTGGAAATCTTGTGAATGGGTCGGCGTTCATAGGACGTTTTCGCAGTCTTTTCAATCCTGATTTCACTACTTTTAGTCATAGGTTCATGTTAGGTGAAGAAAGTAACATGTTCCTTTACAGAACTAACGATCCGAATTATTTTAAAAGGGTCAAATTTAAGACTGTACGAGATAATAAACTAATTTGGCGGGCTATTTCGCTCAGGTGTAATATATAATTTTATCACGATAAATATCCTCTCTGGGGTAACCCAGGCTTGCCGGAAGTGTTTCATGATATTATAGGAAAACATTGGGCTAGGTGTGGTGTCACATGCTTAGCGGATTTATACGATGGTAGGGGTTTTGCTTCTTTTGGCGTACTTCAGATACAATATAAGCTTTCTGAAAATATGCTGTTTAAATACCTTCAAATTAGAGACTATTTTACCCGTCATCTGAAGTTAACGAATATTTCTCGTTCAGATATATGGGATTGTTTATATGCCGCAAATACCAAGTCTTTAATCAGTAGGGCATATAAATGCTTGAATACATACAGGTCAGATGACTCAGAGAGACTAGCAGATCGTTGGAGTAAGATCCTGGGGGAGTCGGTGGCGGCTAATTCGATATCGCTAGCTCTTAGCACGATAAATAAATCAGTGAGTTCTACTAATTTAAGGTTGCAACAACATCGTGCGATCTGCTTATTATACTATACGCCGGAAAGAATTGCTAAATGGTCATCTAATAACCTAAATACTGATCGGACAAAATGCCCAAGATGTGATTTATATGCGGCGAATATATTGCATATGTTTATAACATGCCCAGCATTGTCGATATTCTGGCAAAGGGTTGGTCAAGTAGTATCGCAGAAGTTGGGGATTGAATTACCTCTCACAACAAGGCAAATAATGCTGGGTAGTAGGAGTTCGAGCTTTAAACCAAATGGTATATTTTGTATCTTAATGGTTTCTGCAAGATTAGCAATTGCTCGGGACTGGATAAATCCAAAACCTCCTTCTGTTACTGATTGGTGGCTAATAGTCAGACAAACATATGATATGGAACAAGCACTGGCTAAAACTAGGGGAATTCGTTCTTTAGCTAGATGTAATGCAATATGGAAGTCTGTGTTCTAAATGAGATTGTACAAGGAGGCAAATATGGTCTATCTATGATATGTTATGGTATTCGTTTGCTTTTCTTCCCTTTCTTTTTTATCCCTATAGCTCATTGTGGAAACTTTTAGGTACTTAATCTGCTATTTATTTTTCTGTTTTGTAACCTTGTGTTGACAAATAAAAAAAAATTTAAATAAAAAAAAAAAAGGAAATCTTGTGAATATTATTGACTGGTTATTGATCAGGATGGAGGCACAATGCCCAAGACCAAGCTGAGAAACCATCTCCACCCTTGTCGATGTCTACCTGAGAGTGCCCTTCTCTTTTTATAGTCTAGCTGATGTAAATTCAACCTGTAAATTTCGGGTGTAGTTAACATAATTCTTCATTAGATTACGTGGTTCTGAGGACAATATCAAAAAGAAACGTTACATTAAGGGCAACTTGCATTTTTTAGATGATAAGACCTGGACATATTTTACATCCGACTACAGATAGCTTTAGCTGCTTGATGAGTTTATGTCATCAACACCAAAAACTTACAGATCGGGCTTTGGGTAACCGCCCACCATCCGTTTGTGTAGGTTGACCACCTTCAGACACTGCATGAAGAAAGTGTCATTAACATTTGTATGAGGCTGGAGGACTTTTTTCAGTATCACCAGTACCTATTGGCTATTAGGTGCGTTAGTATGCCTGCCTAAAGAAGATCTCCCATTGCAGTATGTGGAAGGTGAAGCGAAGTATCAATGCACTGCAGTCGGGGTGCATTGTTTTCCTAAATGTACTCCATGGGCTGTCAACCAAATGTGATGCCATTGTAATGCACATCATATGCAGCTATTGTGACACATTTCTACAATATTTTTCTCAGTTTCTGATATATAGGTGCCCAGAACCTACCAGCGACAGTGGAATGCCTTTATGAGAAGGAAATATGTTCCTAGTTTCCACACTCAGCATACAGTGAGGCAATGCATCTTTGGTTCCGAATCTCAGTGCACAGGATGGCACCTCTCACTTCACCTATCAGACCTCATCAGCATTGCCACGGTCGCCCAGAGGGATGTTTCACAGCTTTCGCAAAGTGCCAACCTTGAAGGACAGCTATGAGGGCATGAAAGCTCACTATAAATGAAGCATGACAAACATGGACCTCTTCTTCTCATACTTGAAAGATGCCACAGGTCTGAAGATGTATTCATGACCAGCATCCTATAGAGCCCTTCCAAAGATGGTGGCATTACCACTAATTGTTGCTTGAACTTCCCAGTCCAAGATGGAGCTAATCTTTTTCCTGTGATGTTATTGCCTTTTTAGGCCATGTTTAAGGATGCAGTGATAAGAGATGAATGCATTGCAACACATTATTTGCCCTATTGTTCATCGTGTTCATCCCTAACTTGCTATCATTTTTATCCCCGATTTTTCATCTACTGGAAGCTGGATTCATACCTGAATTTCTAGTTCAGCATGTTCTATCCTGGGCTGTTTCTCACTTGCGTTTCAACACCTATATTAAGTCTTCATCTTCAATCAAGAACAAGGAAGATTGCCAAGGAGGTTTTGTCTGCCCCTTGAAGTTTTTCTTCCTAAATGGGACCCTTTATACCTTTCACGTGTATATGAAGTACACTGTGGAACCATGGCAACAGGGAAGAGTCACCTTTTTGTCTGGCAATAAATAAGGAAACTTAATAGACATTCACAGCAGCCAGTGCCTGTCATTATCAAGGATTTTTCTTCTAAATGTACACCAAGGTTGATTTTGTATATAAATATGCATGTGCACCTAAATCTGGTTTTTGCTTCTAAATGTGTTGTTGCTTCTAAACGTCTCTATATGATCTTCTTCATGTTGCACTGGGGCACTCTTACAGTTACATGTGATTTTGTATCTAAATGTGTTCTTGCACCTACACGTGTCTCAGTACTTCTGTTGATGTTATACCAATGGTGATTTGTACCTAAATGTGATCGTTACAACTAAATGTAATGTTGTTCATAAATTTGATAACAAAATGCTGCTTAATGAGCAGTAAAAAGTAATGTGGTTCTTAAAAGTGAATTTACTCCTAAAAGTGATTTTGCACCTAAATGTAACTTTGCACATATATGTGAATTGTACTTTTTTACATGCATGCTGATTTTGCACCAAGGGTGAATTTGCACCTCAGTGTGCTGTCAAGCAAATGTGATGTAATCCTGGTGCCTACTATTTGCACCTAATGTGACATTGTGGTAGTTAGGTGCGATATGGAGAGTCATGGGCGAAGTAACTTGAGAAGTAGGTTTATTGGTCACAGTCATCGCAAAGCACCCCCAGCAACTGTCCCAATTAGAACCTCCAATCCCTTCAACACCCTACATTCCATATTCCATGAACAGGATCCATTGGAACATGAAATGTGGAGGACTTGATCACATCACCACAACATCTTCCCCTTTTGTTATCTATTAGAACAAATATCAGTACAAATATAACTTCCTAAAGTAACTCAACAATAATCTTAGACATCATTTCTGCAATGGCAAAGCGTACTGAAAAAGAATGAAACTATAAAACTACTAGAAAGAATAAAATTGCATATATACATGAATAAAATTACAACATGAATAAAATTGCAGAGACCCAACGAAAACCTTCATACATCATGATATCTGGTTGGTTTAACCACTACCCATTTTTCTTTTGCATTGAACAGGAAGTATGCATTTATATTTGCTTTCTTTATCTACTTCTGAATCTCCTTCCCCAGAAGAAGACTTTCTTCAATCAGTAGAAGCACTCTCCACAACCCCGTCACTTGGTTTTACCTTCACAACTCTTCCTCAGTTCCACCATTCATGTTGTTTTATGCATGCTAAGTTTCTGCATACCGCATCAACTTTCTCTGGGGACCTGAATTTGGACAACCCTATGCAACATGAGTGTGATCCTTCACATGTACCCAGGCACCAAATTTAATTTCACATCGCATTTCCTTCACTTGGGCCTGACATCATACTCCTCCTTCATTTTGTTTTGAAACATTTGGACACAAGGTCGCATAACTGCATCTAAAGATTTAGCTCGTTCAGACCTCTGGTGACATTTTCTCAACCATGCTGGACACAACGAAGAAGCAGGAACATGTCTCCTCATGATTTTGAAAGGGTACACCCCTATTACAGCATTAAGGCTCAACCGATGGGCCCACAACATGCTTTCCACAGCTCCTTCCACCTCCATTCTATTTTGAATCACCCATTGTATGCACTCCACCAATGTGCGATTCATTTTTTCTACTAATCCATTAGCCTGGGGCTGATATAATGCTACCCGTTTGTGCTGAATAGCGTTTTTCAATAAATACTCTCTCATCTCCTTGGGGACAATTTGGACTCCATTATCTGACATGATTTCTTTTTGACATCCTTCCCTCAAATACAATTTTTTCAAACATTTTAAGACTGCCATTGTGGTGCGTTCTTCCATGAAAAACACTTCAAACCACTTGCTATAATAATTTACAACCACAAAAGCAAATCTTGACTTACATGGCAAGGTGCTTAACGGACCTATGAACTCAATGGCTTGTTTTGACCATGCTCCAACCGGTAGACTACTTGGTTGAAGTGGCATTGCTTCAGTTTTGATTCCCTTATCACTATTTGCACATATCACACATGCTCTAATGTTCAACACAATTTCTTTGTCCATGGCTGGCCACCAATAACTCTCCCAGATTTTTCTTTTGGTGATGTTTGCCCCAGATGACCCTCATGGCTGCTTAAAATTATCATATCCCTTAGGATGAATACATTTGCCTCATCTCATTAACATTCTGTTCTTCTCAACAGACAGCTCATCCTCTACTCTGGCATAAGCTTGTAATTCTATCGGCAAAACCTTATCCTTTGGTCAACCATCCATAACATATTTCTTTTTCTGTACTAGATCCACATCCTCCAAAATTCTAGCATTCCACTTATCATCAGTAAAAGCATTACCTTCACATGCATCTATAGTGGCTATCCGGCATTCCTCATCCTCTTCCTCCTAATTTACAGATTTATCCTTGGTGGTGATTGGATTGCAAGGTAAATAATCTGCCCTAAAATGTTTTCCACCAGGTATGTACTCAGTGTTAAAGTCATATTGCAAGAACTTAGAACTAAGTCGAGCCAACCTAGGAGTGTGTTCCCTGACGACAGATCCGCAAAGGATATTTCCCAAGGGCTTTTGGTCTGTTCTAAGAGTACATTTTCTTCCCCAGATGAAACATTTAAAGTGTTCCACTGCCCAACAAAAGGCTAACAATTCTTTCTCAATGACAGAGAACACCTTTTTATTTACCTTCAAAGATCTCGATGTAAAACCTATAGTCCCTTCGCTTCCACTTCTATTTGTTTGTGCTAGAGTTTCACCTAAACCCTCATTACTTGCATCAACAGTAATAACACACTCTTTCGAGAGATGAAAATGTGCCAACACTCCTGCAGAACCTATTTCTTTTTTAAGGGAATCAAACTCTTCTTGGCAAACATCACTCCATACAACACCTTTTTTTAGCAGTTCTCGCAAGTTTGCAGTTTTTACAGAAACATTTCTTATAAACTTTGCGTAAAATTCACAAAGCCGGAGGAACAATGCCACTTGTTCCTTGCTGTTGGGCTTGGGTGCCAAGGAAATTGTATCAACCAACGCAGGTCTTGGTTCAACTCCCTTTTCTGAAATGACATGACCCAAATATTCTATGCTTTGTTTAGCAAATTCGCATGTGTGCACAATGACTACAATACCATGCTTTTGCAAATTTTTTAGCACACTGTGCATCAGTTTGTTATGACTGTCTGGGTCTTCCCCCGCGACAAGAATATTGTCTTGGAATGTCAGCACTCCTTTAATACCCTGTAGAGCATTTGCCAACAACCCTTTGAAACACCGATGCGGCTGATGCTAAACCAGAGGGCATCCTCTTGAACTGGAATGTGCCGACCGGTGAAACAAAGGCTCTGAAATGCTAGAGGATTCGTCCAGTTCAACCTGATGGTATGTGGATGCCAGATTAATTTTACTGAACACCTTGGCACCCGCAAATGTGGCTATGATGTCATTAATTGGTGAGAGTCTACTCATATTACCTTGCTAAAGCTTCATAAATCAATGCAAATGCTCAACTGCCCATTTTGTTTCCTCGCTATCACCAAAGGAGAAAGCCATAATGAAGATTCTACAGGTTCAATGACCGCATCTTCACACATTTTCCTAAAAATCTCTGCTAACACCTCATGAATGCTAAATTGCACATTTCTTAATTTGTGTTTTACAGGCACAACACCACTTCAAATTTTGATTTTCTGTGTAAACCCTGTTATCTTGCCAAATTTATCACTGAAAACATTTTTGTATAGTTTTGTTCAGGGGTTGACTTGATGCTGTTCCTTCCCTTACTGACTGTTGGGTTTACTATCTGTAACTAAGGAAACCTGAACCTTCCTTCCAGGTCTTAGTGTCATGCCAAATAGTTCTTGACCACCCAAGGATATTTAGGCCTTTCTTTGCTACATATACCTTCCTATAAATAACTTTATCCTTGAATTGCATGTGGCCTTCAAAAACCCCAGTGAGTTCAATCTTCACTCCATCATAGAACACTGGGTTTCTATCAGGAGGAAACAGTTTTTTTCTCTCCCCATGTCTTATGAAACAATTTGTCAGAGATCATAGTCATTCTTGCACCTGAGTCAATCAACAAATTCAGTACCTTTCCATCAATGGTTATGCTCTCATAAGGATCCACACAATTGGCTTCTCTGCCCCGTACAACCAATGCCAGATCTCTGCTAGAATTTTGTTTGTCCTCTGATACTTCATTATACTCTATTTGGTGGACAGCATTGATATTGTCCTTATTCTTAACAGATTGATAGACTTTGGCAAAATGGCCCATTTTGCCGCAGGTTCAGCACTTTACATTTTTGGCTGGACGAGACCGACCATTGGGTACATATTTTGAGTATCCACACCCAAAACGAATTTTCTTTGACCAAAAAACCCTCCCTTCTTCTTAACAATTTTCTTGGCTTGTTTTTTCGTATTGTTATTAGCGTTTTCATTAACAGTTCCAACTTTATTCTGTTCTTTCTGTTTTAGTTCTATATAGGATTTACAAGACATCTCTATGCTCGTGACAATATCTATAGTTTCCATCAGAGTTGGGTTTTTTAATGTCAAAAGCTTCTGTTGGACTTTTTTGTCCAAACAATGTACTACTATCTGGTCTCGAATGAGCTGTGAAGAGAAGTTTTCGAACTCACACTCAGCTGCAAATGTGCGTAAAGCTGCATCATAACTGATGATATACTCAAAGTCAAAGTCAAAGACAGCTTTATTCGATTGCTATTTCATACAATCATAAAATCACATATATAAAACATACATATTAATTAAAACAAGTATTATAAAGTGTACATCCTGTACATAGATCACTATTCAATTAATTGTTCACACCATTAAAAAAACACTAAAAAACAAACACATTATTACATGAAATAGCAATAAAAGCATGATTCATATAGTTTATAAATTCATCAATAATACAAATATGCCCTTTGCTTCTACATGACCTTTAAACTTCAATTACCATAATTTTCCTGAGGTTAACTATTTGCTTTAAGAACATTGCTATCTTCCAAGTTCTATGTACATTATCCAAAAATTGCAACGCAATAAACGCTGAGCGGCATTGTCTAATCCCTAAGCGTTTTAGAATTGGAACAATCCACACATTCCTCAATTCTCTATAGAATTTACAAAACAAAAACACGTGTATGGTGAATTGAACTGAATAATTGTCACATGGACACAGTTGCAATTCTCGGGCCCAGTCATTCATTATTGGAAGACTAACAATTCTATGAAAGATCCCCAGCCTAAATCTTGTCAATAGATATACTCATCCTGATGTTGCTCACAGATAAAGAGTTTATGCCTGTTCACGATAAGGCTTGGTTGTACATCAAACTGTTTTTCAAGTTTCTTAATAGCCAAGTGATATTCGTCAATATACTCTTCTTCACCCTCTGGTAGTAGATAGGGTGACAAGTGTTCATATATGGACTGACCCTCAAACCCTAACTTCTGTTCCAATAAAAACCTTTTACGTTCTGGTCAATACCTCTTTCACCAATGGTTCCAATATATTTTGTGAAAGCTCTAAACCCATTACGCCAAAGTATTGGCAGATCACCTGGCGTCTGTAAGAAAGGTGGGGGTGCATTGACGTTCTGCATGTTTATAGTCACTGCTACTAATATAACACAATAAACTGCTTACAGAAACAAGATGTAGATAAAACCTTTGTCTAAAATGCGAGGGTTAATATACCAACTGACAAAGATACACAGTGTTACACCCAATATATAAATACTAAGCAATAGTCTCAACAGTTTTGAAAAATTTGCTGGACCCAGTAGTGAAAAACTTTGCTGGAGAAACTTGTGACATGCTGTAGAGGTGTGTGCATATCACAGTGTAAATGCTGTTGTGGTAAACAATATTATAAATGTTAGGAATATTGTATCTTGTGTGCGTATCACTGAACAAAAGTTTTATAAACACACTTGTGATACACTGAAACACAATAAGCTTGCAGAAACGATCAAGCTGCTAGTGATGCACTTTAAAACCTTGTGTGCATCATAGACAGAATAGTATCCAAGAAACAAATAGCCTGTGACACACAGTTAATGTGTGTGCATCACAGAAATGAATCGCTGGAGCAAACAAACTATGAATGATGCTTTGTGACACTGTGCACATTACAGATTAAATCTGATCCGATAAACATGTGACCTGTGACATGGCATTAATGTGTGCGCATGACAGATTTAACTCACTATGCCGTCCCAAAGCCTGATGCCGACCACAGGAATGATGCCAGAATGATACTTGAAGTCAAAACACTGGGGGCAGAACACTGAAATGTGATTTATGTTTCTGAAAGTGTTAGACTACTCTTGATGATGCCGAACACATGATTTTGCTCCTAAAATTAATTGTGCACCTAGATGGGGCAATCTTCGAAACATGACACCATGGTGCACCTTGCTTTCCATCAAGGGTGACTTTGCACCAAAATGCTATTTTGCACAAATTTGTAATGTTTACTCTAATGGTTGTCCTCTCTCATGCAGTTGTTGCTCCAATGGTTATTTTACATTTTAGTTATCTGTCCATCAAATATGAGGCCATTTTAAAGTACATCTTTTACATCTGTTATCTGTCAATCAAATATGAGGTCACATTGAAGTACTACTTTTATATCTGTTTTGACTTTTTATTACTGGATGTTCTTTCTGTACTTAGTGAGCATATTTCTTATTGCAGCTGTTCATATTGATTCTGGGGTGGGTGACGATTTCCGCTCCATAGGTTGAGTTCACAGAGTTTTGCCCACCGCGTGGAGTGCAGAGTTCCGAAAAACTCCACAAATCGGCATGGAGTGGAGTTTTCTCTCTTGCGCAGCTCGCCACTGTTAATTTGGAGAGCGCGAGCAACAAAAATCATACGCTAGCCCACCTCCAGGAGAGATTTCTCAACGTGGGCAGTCGCGTAAGGTCGCTACTGCTCGTGTTGAGAAACCTGCAGCTCGCGTTGAGGAAGCTGCCGCTCGAGTAGAACATCTACTCCAGCGGCAGAAAGAAGAAGTGCCCTCTTGCGCTGCACGTGTTACCATACATGCTGATTTTACAGTGCGGGACAAACTCCCGGTGCTAAAAATCAGCACGAGCAGCGCAACTTACCGCACTCCACCACTTGCGGAACTCCGCAGAATGTGTCAGAGTTTTTTCAGCACTTCGCAGAGATCCACGTAGCAGAACTCCACGCACTCCACCCAGGCCAAATTGAATTTGCCTCTCAAGATTAAAACCCTTCATGTTTTTGGATTATGGTATCAGGGCCACCAAACCTAAATAAAAAAGAGATTCATAGTAGTTCATGACAGCACTGTCTCCATTGAAACTCAGCCGAACAAGAAAACTTAATCAGTGGCATTTACTGCAGTCTCAGACTAGGCTCATTAAAAGTGACCTACATTTGTTAGAGCTAAGGAATACCCCTTGGTCCTATACAGCAGGGAGGTGCAAAGGAGAAACTCTGTAGTGGCCATACCCGTATTTGGAGAACACTAAAAGAGCCTGGTTAGCTGAAGAAATAGAATAACTTGATGTGGTGTATTGCAATTCATTTTTCAGTTTTCAAATTCTTTAGTGTGCTGTATAATGCCTGTGCTGTCATTATTTTAATCTACAATAGTTGTCTTTGGTCCATTTTCCAATACTGTAACTCTGGTGAGGGAAGTATGTGTGTTGCCTAAAAGCACATTTTGCACAATTGTGTATAATTGTTCGGAGTTCGATTTGGATTATGGTTTTGATGCTAATGGCTTGGGTATAACTTGGGCTTTGGTCTTTACCCCTGCACTTTATGTTATCTCCATTGTAGTTTTATCATAGTTACAAATAGGTTAGGTCTGAAAGTCTTCATGAAAGTGTGGTAAAACTCACATTTGGTGGAATGTGGAAGGGCATGTTATGTGGCAATTTTTTCATGGTTGTGTGTTTGGGTGTTTGTGGGTGTATTGTTTTGCCATATTTACCGGTACAAGTGAAGGAGTTGTTGTCACAAGTTCTTTGGCTTGCAGTCCATCATCTCAATCTTTACTTATATGTCACAATTTTTTTTTACTTAGCCAAGACCTTGTTGCTGATTACTTTATTGCATTGCATTCAATTATTCACCTTGATCTATCAGACCCAAAGGGGCAGTTTCATTATATTTTAGCTCAATGCAGCACAGCAGTCAATGTCACTGTGCTGCATTGCGCAAGGAGGATAAAGCAGCAGACAGCCATATTTATTAAAAATGGACAGCTGCGGTTGACATCCCTGGAGCTAGTGAACAAGAAGGCTTCCTAGTGCCATGCATAGCGTTTGTACCATAGTGCAAATGTGTGTGTGTCATGTGATTTGTACTTGAAGCTTTAGCTTCCAGTACAAAATTCTGAAACATTCCACACATTGTGTGTGCTGTGCAGTGTATGGAATACATGGGAAATAAAATGTTTCTCCTTATTAGCATCTGCTTCAAGGAGGCATACGTTTTTGATGCAAAGCCTAGCCTGGCTATCTTTTTACATTGGGATTTGCATAAACAAATTATAGGGGCTTACACAGATCAGTCCAAGTAACACCTCCTTGTTGCAAAGTGGCACGAAGCAGTGCAAAGCTCTATTGGTGCAGAGAAAAGTGCACCTTTTCAGTGCAGAATACCTTTCGACTCGGAAAATATATACCCTTAGGTGAATTCGCATTGCTTTGCGTGACTTTGTCCTGACTTCGTGAATCTGGGCCAGAGCATCTTAGTTGCTGTTACAACTTAGTGATCACAAATTTGCCAAATTACTTTATGTTCTACACTCTTGTACATTTGGACATAGATGTATATATCTTTTCAAAATGTGGACTCTTCATGTGCTTCAGTGGGGAACATATATGTCTTTTTAATTAACTAATCAACTGACCTCCATTTTACAGTTAACCATAACTAAGCAATACAATCCTTTTCTTCTGTATGAGAAGATGAATCTCAGATTACAGAACCAAGGTACTTTGGTTATGCTCCAGCTGTTCAAGGAGTTTTTTTTTTAAATTCAAATTATTTCTACTGCAAGTTTGTCTTGCATAGAGAGCTTTAATGGTAGACTTATCATTTCTAAATCGTGTTTAAAGTGTATATTCGGCAGATGTGCAGACATTTGTCACCATTAATTTCTATGGGCCTACTTTGTAAAGGATATTTTATGCCTTGTACTCATGATTGTAAATAGGAGGAAAGTACGTGTCTGCAAAATACATAGGGCCTGATTACAAGTTTGGCAGTGTGGTGCCAGGCCCGCTCCTCTGCTGTGGTCGGGCTGCAAGCCAGGTTACGAGTGTTTCTAGTGCCTGGCAGGCTTTTTTTAACATTCCCACGGCAGTGCCTCAGAAAATGGGCACTGCAACGGGAACTCCAAAAACAGTTTCTGCATGGCATGGATTTTAAAGTCTATGCTGTGCAGGAACTGGTGTGTATGCACACAGGGAGCAAATGTTGTGCCCCCCTGTGTGCATCCACATGGCATGAGGCACCAGGGGGCTCTGTAGGGTGCCCTTTGTTTCCTCTCCGCCACGGTTTTCATGGAACCACCATGAAAACTGTGGCGGAGAGGTAGCTTGTAATATGCTTGGCGGGACCACGGCGATCCCGCCAAGCATGGGGGCTCTGTAGGGCCCCCTTTGTTTCCTCTCCGCCACGGTTTTCATGGAACCACCATGAAAACTGTGGCGGAGAGGTAGCTTGTAATATGCTTGGCGGGACCGCGGCGATCTCGCCAAGCATATTGCTTCCTCTAAACCGCTGCACCACCGCCAGGTACCCGCCGTTAACTGGCAGCTGTAGTGGGGCAATGGCAGTCCGACCGCCCTAATTGTAATAGTGCAGTCAGCAGACCGCCACCACCGCGCCCCCTCGAGTCTGTCGGTCCGTGGACCGCCAGACTCGTAATCAAGCCCATAGCGTGTAAAAATGTTCTAAAGCTAATGTAATTCAGTGAAGTAAGATATTTAAACTTATGTATGTGTGCAGAACACTCACACTCTTATGTCTTCTCTTAAGTGTCACCTGTGAGCTTCCTCAGTGATGTATTAGTGCAGTGGCCAGGATCCTTCGAAACAAACATTGTGCACATCCACTCAGGCCCAACTTTTTGGCTATCAGTCAACATTTGAAACACAACTTAACACGGTTAATTGCACGCTTATGCCGCAACTTGAAGGTCAATACCTAACTGCTGAAGAATGTTTGGGAAGGAACACCAATCACCCAGGTTTTCTCGTGGAGAAGGGGGCAGATGGGGCATGTTAGAGAACATACTTTTAAAATAGAAAAGAAAGGTGTTCTTCTAAAATTAATTACAAAAATGTACCAAATTGTTCAAGCCAAAACTACTGACTTTTACTCAGTGGCAAGAAAGACAGCCAGCAACAGGAAACTCAGATGAGGAGTGTGTGCTAGTGAAATGCTGCAATCGCCCAGTCAGTGAATCAAATATACAAACATAGGGCTAGAAAATAAGATGCATTTTTGATCGTAAATACCATTTACCCAGGACTATTCCTAATTGCGTTTGTAAGTCATGCCTCTTTCGAAAGGGAAGTATAGTAAATAGCCCCATCAGGTAAGACGAAAGCTATAGATGCAATTCTCAAGAGTTGCAAGTTATGTATAGTTTAGTAATCAGTTCCCTATGTTGAAATTTTGGTTCAGTTGAAGAAGACTGAATATGGTTTTACCCCAGCAGGAGGGATTTCTGGATTTTTCAATATTATCCTGAGCACATTGATAATACTTTCTAGTGTTCCTATTGCTTTCTCCCAGCATGGTCTGTTTTTTACTGTAAATGAAAGAAACAGTCTGACAAAGCCAAATCATTCCTTTCTATAATATATCCTAATGGTATGCTTTTCTTTTGAAACAGTCCATTGATAAGAAAGATGTACAGCTCAGTAAAGACTTCTGGTTTTATGATGGCTCAGCCCTTTCTAAAATCCAAAGCAGTAAACAGCAGTATTAAAGTGCTATTTTTATCCATTGTTTGTGAATTCACCAAGCCTTAGTCCAGGCCTAAATTCGAAGTCATTACTAAATGCTGGTGGTGGGTCTGCTTGAGAAAGCACAGGGGCGGCCAGGAACGCTGCCCATTTCTAAACATAGACTAAGCCTTTGTGGATTAGACACAAACCCCAAATGTTATATATGCCATGCAAAATAAATATTCCCATACACACATCTTCCCATGAACTAAGCTTAGAACTCTCTACTGTTCTTGGCATAAAGAAGTCATTCCACGAAGTTACTTCTTTATGTATTAAATGGTTTGCCAAAGACGCCAAGGCTGTCTTTGTAACTCTTTTCTAGCAAAACAGTGTCTCCAACGTCATTGCTGATCCCAAGCTAAACTTTTGATGTGATAGGTGATATTTAAAGAGATCTGCTCAGTGATGTTTCTAGACAAGGGCAAGGCGCGGAGCATTCTGCTTTTGCACAAACAAATGGACTGGGACTTTTTCAGCAACTCCTTTGCAAAATGTATGTACTATGTGGCACGCACAGTTGCACTCATTGCTCTTAAGTGGTTTGCTTGCTGCAGATCCAAAATGCACATTGGTTCACTGCGGCACCGGGCTTCAAAAGCAGCCAATGGAAACATTTTGCAAATTGCACCAGCAAACTGTAGCAATTCTATTTTTGCCTTCAATGCTGCAAAGGAATCTTAAAGCCACATATGTCAATGTCACTTGCTTAATGTACTTTCATGTGCACAATTTGCCACTACATTTGCTCCCACCTCTTTCAGTGCATGTGGGCCAACCACATAAAGATCACAAGTAATTTTTAAAACGTTTAAGCCCTACTCTTGCATTAATTCGGATTCTGTGTTACTGCATATTTAGGACACCAACTACCAGCTAATAATTCGTTAAAGTTTTTCACATACATGCAGCACCAAGGGTGATATCTCACCTGTCTGTTGTCAACCAAATGTGATGTAATCCTGATGCCTACTATTTACACCTAATGTGACATATTACAACTGCATTTTCGATATATACAGAGTGAGTTTGTATAAGTAGTATTTATGTATTTATGTGACCGTTTTTTAAACTGCTCAGTTACTGAACAGGTTAGCAAAGTGCACTTAATCGGGTGATGACTGCGTATTGTAATACCAATTTCTGCTGCAAGGTTATAAATACTTTCTTTTATTCTGGCTATTGTTATACTGTTCAACCCATTCAAATTTGCTACCGAGTAACTATCATTATAGAATGCTGATCTTTACAGCCCCAGATTAGTAAAGGATGCAAAACAATTGCATCATTTTATCAAGAATTGTTCCTTTGTATTTATTATTTGCTGTCTCCCTTCATACATAATAAAAGTACACTCGTTTGATATCCTGGCATGTTCTTCAAACTTATGATAGCAGAAATCTTCAAGGAAGTATCAAAAAACTATTTTCAAATGTAAGCCTATGATTGCAGCCAAATTTGGCTCGATTTATTACACTTGTCAGGTATCTACAAAAGGATACCAGGCAGGCATAGTTTTACTGCTGCATACCTGTATGCTAGGACTGCCTGCAATTCTTCAGTACTGAACAAAGGTTGTGGAGACAAACTGGAGCATGACGTGATTTGCCGCTCCAAAGAGATTTACTCCTGAAAAAGTCTCCAGTAACTACCCTTCTGTGGTAGATATGGAAATGAAACAAGCCCAGATTTCTATTGGTGTAATGGAAGGAATTTTTCCCAAAAAAAAAAATAATAATTTCCTACCATAAAGAAAAAAAAAGGAAAAAGGAAAAAATGTGCATTTCCACCGTAGGCTACATTTGCCCAATGTTGACTTTTACTGTGCTTAAAACTCTGCATTCGGCTAATCACATGACATTCCCAGTAGTTTCCCTGAAAGGGTGTTTAGACAAACTTAGAGAAAAAATATTGTGTGGACAAAATATTGTGTCAAGAATATTGGGGACAAAAATATAGTGAAGGTAAGTTTCTATAGGTAAGCAAAGTTTTACTACATATAACTCAACATATATGTAGCTTGACAATATATAAAGCACAAGGAGATGATGGGCAGAGTGCTGAAACTTTCCACTCACCCCCAGTCACAGATCTGGCTTGAATCCATCATCGTTCTTTAGCTCACTTCGCCACCCCAGTTCAGACCCAGCCATATGCAAATCAGTCTTGACCCTATGCCTCATGGGAACAGTCCAGCCCGAACTGTCAAGCCAGGTCTTCCCTGGACCGGAAACAAGCATCCTGGGACCGGTTTCAGGGTAACACCCCTCATCAGCCAGGCTAGCTGGAATCCAGTGGCAAAGTGAGCAAGGGACCCACGTCTGGGCATACCCTGCCAATTTAGGGCGAACAAAGCAAACACAAGGAGTTCGGGCTGGACTGTTCCCATGAGGCACAGGGTCAAGACTGATTTGTATATAGCTGGGTCTGAACTGGGGAGGTGAAGTGAGGTAAAGAACGATGATGGATTCAACCCAGATCTGTGACTGGGGGTGAGTGTTGAAAAGTTTCAGCACTCCGTCCATCATCTCCTTGTGTTTGCCTTGACAATATATCTTCATGGCACGCAGATGTGGAGCTAAGAATAGTAAATCTATACTTAGCTATTTGCACTTACCTTCTCATTATTTTTGACAGAGTATTCCCGCCACATGATATTTTTGTTTCCGATATTCTGTCAGTGATCCCCTGGAAAGCTGTGTCTGGCACAACATTCCTGGTCTATTACTGGAAAAGTATGTGTATTCCCAAACCATGTGGCTCTACAGCCAAGAGTAGGAGTACTTGTATAATTTTCTTTTACATATGTAGTATGTTTTGTGAATTAGGCCAAAAGACTACATGATTGCCTCTATCAAGTTCCCTCTCTTTTTTTCTTCTTTGCTGCCTTTGAATGTTTATATTCTTGCACCTTTCTTTCAGGACCTTGTGTTTTGAACCATGTACCAATGTGTTATCTGATCTACAAACTCTCTGTAGCCTTCTGTAAAACACAGGGCCTGGTTCACAAAGACAATCTAACACTCTTGTGTATGATTGTTTGCTATTCACAAGGGTATGTTTCCAGAAGTTCCTTTTCGACTGCGGAGTCTCCGCACATAAAAAGATAGGACTGTTCTATATCTTTTTATGTGCCGAGGTTCCACATTCATAAAGATACCACTAGTAAAATACCTTTGTGAATAGCAATCAGTCGTAAACTTACACAATAGTGTACGTTTACCTTTATGAATCAGGCCCTTAAAATCCAATTTAATCAGGCCCTCAAAATCCAATTCCCAATATCACTTATAACAAAAAAAATCTCTCATTTTATGCCGATCACATTTCGTCAAAATGACACCTTGCAGGTATAAAATGCATTTACTGCTACATAATTGTACAGTATTCCAGTATACAATTACATAGCCATAAACCCAATGCAAGGGGTGGGGAGTGGGTAGATCAAAAAGTGGTTTGCATTGAAAGTTTGTGAACAATAACAAACGTCTGAGTTTGTTGACATTAATAAACTCCCCTCTGACCCTTTCTCACCCTTTCTCACCCTGGAAATAATCAAATACTTGGTCCAAAAAATTGATTGAGTAAATCTTCTTCTAGGATGGGAAGGAGAGCCAAACAACCCCAAATTTCATGAGAGGGTATGAGAAGTGACTTCTCCAAGTGGAAACATATTTTCACAGTGGGAAAAAAGAAAGAAGAAAAAATGTGCAATTGCCCAGGAGGACTAACTTTTCCCAATATGCAACTGCACTATATCAACATATTAAAGTGTGATATGACATTGCCAGTGGTACACCTGCAAGCATTCCGAATAATAGAAGTAAATCTGTAGCCATTTGTAGAAACACTGCTGCACTATATATAAAAGTGTCCGTTTAACTTTCTCTCTATACAGGATTGTCACATTATTTGTTCTGCGCTTCATCTTTCGCGCATCTGCTTTAATAACCCCAAGATGCACCTCGTGTTTACTGGACTTGAAAACTTCAGTACCCATCCTGTAATATAATGTCTGCAGTGTTCATATACTTAAGTAGACGCCTATCCATTCAGTTGCACTGAATCAATAGTGCCACCACTATCAACAATGTTGTGTTTTTTGTGGATTTGCAACTAATGGCAGATGACTTTGTCTTCTGTTGCAAAGTATGTGCCTACTAGCCCACTTGCATTGCAACTTTTGACCCTTTGATAAACTCTGAACTCAGCTTAGGCATGCATTGTAGTGTGTCAACTAGTGCTACATTTAGTAATGAAGTTGCAAATCCCTATGCAAACAAGTAAAAGGCCCTACTGCCCACACCAATCCCCCTCCCGTTAAGTAGTAAGCGAGTAATGGAAGGCCATACATAGGTTGCAATAGCCCCCTCACTTCCTCCAGCCCAGGGGCCACTGCACCTACCTACTCAATTAAAGGTAGCTATACCCCTAGAATTAGAAGAAGTCTTGTCCTTAAGTGCTATAAAAACAAACTCCAACCTAGTTTGAATATTTTTCTGGGAAGCAACATTGAGGGCAGTGATAGGTTCCCTGATGCACCACACGTCCCTGCTACAGGCGATAACAACACTGCTTTAGCAATTATTTGTATCACGTGTTTTTGAGGAAAATATGAGATTAACATGGATGGCACATCTGAAAGTGGAAAGGCTTTTCTACGTGACTCAATGGGCAGTCTAGTGACCTGTCCGAAGTAAATCAACGTTACAAGGTCTGACATTTATTGCAGGGCGTGTAGGCAAGTGCAACTTTCAAAATGTAGCTAAATAATTATGGATCCTTCCACATGCAAAGATTTATTGGCGGCGAGATAACACAGATAAATCCTGCATAAACATTAACAAATGTACTCACCAGGAATGGATTTACTGCCAGTGACATGAAATCTTCTTTTGAAGAATGACCGTTTGGGTGGTTGCAGTTGATTTTCTACAGTGAATAGAGCGTGCCAGCAGACAGGGAGCTCGCAATCCATCATGGCTGATGCTTCAGTTATTAGCATGCTGCTACCTTATGGAAGCTTCCAGTATCACGCTGTTGTCCCCGTAAAAGGAAAATACAATTACATATTAGGTAAATAGTTAACTATAGTGGGCTTTCATATTTTCAATAAAGTTCTGGAGTGGTAAAAAACGGTGACCTTACTGAAGCCTCATGTCCTTGGTGCCTGAATATTGTTTTTCAAAAGGCAAGGTGCGGTGTAAAATACTTCGTATTGAGCTCTATTGAGACAGTTTGTTTAGTCATAGACAGAAACAGGAAATTCTCTGGGCATCTAGTGATGAGCACTTGAAAATTGATAGAGGCTAATCTCAAACTGCATGCAGCAGCCACTTAACTCTAAAATGGCAGAACCACTTGAGTGTTATAATCATCACTGGCAGAGTGTTTTGCTCTGTAAACGTATCTATGAATCCCTAAAATAAACCTGCAAATGTTTGGAAACTTCAGAGCATGAACGTGAAATGCGAGGTAAGAGGAAATGACATCACGGGCATGATCCCTTGCAACTCCTCAGCCACTCAACGACCTCCTATTGCAGAAAAGACCTAAGCAAAGGGCAGGTGGTGGAACTACAGAATGTAAACAATACACCGAGGGGCATATTCTCAAGAACGTGTGATAACCATCGCAAAAGTGATTTAACGCAACCCTCAACATCGCAGTCCATCGCAGGACATTTACGCCGTGTGAACCAAGTATTCACAACACAGTGGTACAATGCGATAGTCTCCAGATAACGCGTCAACTGACCGTGTTAAAATCAACGCCACGCTGCAAAAATGCGAAACACCAACGCCAGAAAAGCTGCGATGAGGCCGAACACGATACAAAAAGCAGCGAAAACCAGCGGCAGGCCTGTAAATCCCATGCGTCTGGCGGGAAAATGCACCATAGAAGCAACAAAAACAACACACCAGAAACAATCCAAAGTGCGTAGCAACATGGATGTACCCTGACCCAGCGCAGAGGCCAACGCGAACCCCACAAGCCCCACAGACCACCAGCAAGGACCAACTGGGTCGGGGAAGGCCAAGGAGAAGAGGGAGAGGAAGACGGGGTGCAATCCGTAGGAAAACAAGACCAGCGTCACGGATGTGACAGAACACTACCAGCAACTGACCCACATTCAGACCACCTTGAATGCAGCCAGAGTGCCGAGGAGGCCAATGGAGGAGGCCAAGAGGCGCTGGCATGACGTGAAAACCTAAACCAGGCCCAAAGCCGCTGCCAACAGGAAGGCAGCTACGGCGACAGGAGGTGGGAGTCCTGCGCCACAGGATGAGCTGGAGTAAATGGAGGCCAGCCATCAGTGTGGAGACGGTGCAAGGAGGTGGGAGTACGGACACAGCTCGAGAGGACCTGACACAACAACAACAGGGTGAGTAACGAACAGGTCCTGGGGGGACGGGGGGAGATGGGCACAATGGCACACATGCACAACGACATCTAGCACACTGCACACCCACAATAACCCAGGGTCATGTCCCCCATCCCCGTGGCACACTGCAGCACACACACATGGCAAACACAGCACATCCCATGACAATGTGGCACAAAGTGCAATACCGACACAGCAGAACAGGGGACACAACTGGGTCCGCCCATGCGCATAAACAGGCCGATCACATTTGACAGAGCAGGGAACTGTGAGATGCATATGTACGGGTACAACCTCACAACAGTCATGTAGTCCAAATGTCCACTGTCCCCCCTCAAATTGCCAGCGCCGCCCAAACAGCCACAATGTACATTGTCACACAGTCTGCATGTCTACAAGAACAATGCGCAAACATAAATGCCAACACAATGTCAACATGCATCTCCCCTTCACATTGCAGAGGGACAAACAACACCTCCAGCAGGTCAGACCAGACAACCCATCAGTGATGCAGGACACGACCAACACACCTTCGACACCTATGCCCTACAACAGCCCATGGACATCCCACGCAACCCACCACCAGGACCAGGGCAGACAAGCTACTTTGAGGAGAACCCAGCCCCTGCAACAGACCACACAGCATGAAGCACACGCAAGCAAGGCTGGCCCACAACACTTCACCGACACACACATGGCACCCCAATGCCAGGTGTCAGAACGCCAAAAGGAGGTGGCCGAACAGGTGCGGGTGTGGTCCGAACCCATGGAAGGTGAACTAGATCACATATGTGGGTGTCAATCACCCTTCAGGGACCACCTACACCCCACAAAGGAGACCCACACTGCCATAGAGACACACAGAGTTATCATGTTGAACTGGCTACGGGCACGTGCGCCCGGCCCCTTTATTGGCAGGGCCACATGTACAGTGATGCCTGTGCTGGATGTGTGTGGGGTGAGCATAAGCCAGCCCGCATGGAGTGCTCGGTGCTGGCAACAACTTGAACAGTGGACACCAGTGCAATGGAAACAGAAAACACATGCATAACAGAGTCAACTGCTGAGCAACATGGAGGGAGCCGGAGCAAGTACAGAGGTCACCCAACATACAAACAGAAGTGTCCGTGAGTTGCCGTGCACTGAGGTTGGGGCACTAGAGCTGTGCGCGCCCATGTGATGAAAATAACTTGGATTGTGTCCATTCGGGATATTCCTGATGCAGATGCAGTGGGGTGTGTTAGACCTGCAGTAACTTCCTCATCAACGTCCCAGGTCTCCCACACTGCCTGAGGTGACATTGCTGCGCAACATCTCCACATCACAAAACTCAATCAGTAACGGTCCATTGGTTGCGGTGCACTGAGTCAGTGTCACCTGGAGTGCTGAGCAGGGGATCAGGCAGATGATGGCATCCACGACAGGTCTGAGCAACTCCGTCAGTCTGCCAGTACCACTGTCTCGACTCTGGCAGATGGTGGTTGGAGTTGGCCCTGGCGATGGTGGCGTGTGCCTCCTGCGGTGATGCGACGTCCGGGCCGGTCAGGACTCGATTTTGATGTTGAGGCCGGAGGCAGCGGACAGCGCAGGGCCACATGCACATGGCATCGATGACCCCAAGACCACCGTCACAGAGGTCATCCAATATTCATTCAGACAGAGTCCCGGACTTGAGCTGCACAGAGTTAGTGGCCCCGGGTGCACAGCGGCAGGCACAGGCACACCACCACGGGACGGTGACTTGCGGTCCAATGAGGTAGGGCCACGCAGACTGAGCGGGTACTCGTCCATGTTGGAGGTGGATGTCACAGAGTGTTTCGGGGGACAGTGGAAGGTGTTCTTCCAGGGCATGATGCAGGGGGCAGAAGCTATCCGGAAGCAGCAAATGGAGGAGTGGAAAGCGACTGCCTCGTTGCCACCACCAATTCGGTATCAGCTGCATGAGGATGAAAACAACCCCCTAGTCCATAGACTCAAGGAAAGCTTTATTCGACTGATTTTTTAACAGTCACAAAAGCACGTACAAAAAGAGAAAAACAATAAGACATTTTATCACAATATAAAACAATTTTAAAAACAATAATCTTATAAAACGTTATAATATCAGATGTTAAAAAGACAGCAGCCATTAAATCTTAAAAACGTCGAAAGGCTCTTTATATTAGGCTTCATTTGTTAAATACAACTTCCTTTGGAGGAGTACCTTCTTAAAAACATAACTATACACCAGGCAGTTTGTTCGTTTTCTAACATCTGAAGTCTAATTAATGCTGGGCGGCATTGTCGCAGTCCATATAATTTTAAAAGAGGTAAAATCCATGCTTTCCTCAATACATCATAAAATTTACAAAATAGTACCAGATGGATTGTGGACTGGGTAGAAAGATTGTCACACGGACAGAAAGGCAGCTCCCATGACCAATCATTGACTTGCGGAATGGTCACAAGTCTGTGAATAATATTCAGTCTAAACCAGGTTAATAACCGCCTTTCAAAACTACCCGGTACAAATGTGAGGTAAGGTTCCATGTTTATAGCAGTTACAACTAGCTGATGTTGCCTTACAGTGGGTTTAATAATTTCTCCTGGCAATCTTATTATACCCAACGATTCAAGGCATTCCCTTTTAAGGCCTTTCTGGGAATCGTCTGTAAGACAATAGGGTCTGTAAAGTATTCTGGGTGCCCAATATCCTTCATGAAGTCACAGATGTACTTTATCCAGGGGATCTTTAGGGCCCCTTCCAACTTAAGAGCAATCCTGTATGATTTCCTGTTTAACTTAGGCTGATCCTTTGACCATATCCTGTGCCATAAAAGGACTGGTTCTAATTTAATAAGGTCTGAAATATAAGGAAGGCTTAGTTCTTCATGACAGGCGAAGGAAGGAGTACTTGGTGGGACCGATAGTAGATATCTTAAGAAAGAATTTTCTACAGTTTGTATGGGGAGGGTATTAGCAAAACCCCATACTCCCGCCCCATACATTGCACTAGTGGTGCACCTGGCCTTATAAATTTCGGTAAGCTCACACGGGGGTTTCCTGCCTAACCTTCTTGAAAAAGACATCACTGCAGCTGTGGTCTTGATAAATAACAATTTTTTTGCAAGAATTGCTTGCACCCACGAATCCCGTTGGTTGAATAAAATACCTAGGTAAGAAAAACTTTTTGTTTGAGTTAATTTTTGACCGTCCATGAACATAGTTTTCATTCTTTGAACCCCACGGCCACAACTCATAGTAAAGGTCTTAGAAATATTAGTGCTAAGCCCCAGGTCTTTCATAAAAATGTTAAAACTATCTAGGACCCTCTGAAGTCCTATTTGGGTTCTAGACATTAAAACTGCGTCATCCGCATATAGGAGCGCAGGTATGGGACGTCCATTCACAATAGGGAAATCTTGGTTATCTCTAAGGAGGGTTTGGCACATACCGTTAGTGTACAAATTAAAAAGAAAGGGGGCCAGGACACAGCCTTGCCGCACCCCTTTCTTTACCGGGAAAGCAGAAGTAAGCTCACCTGCCAACCCAAAACGCACCCTCGCCGATGCATCTCTGTACAGGCGCCTTAAAAAGAGAATAATGTGAGGGTCAACCCCAACTGCAGCAAGGACCTCCCAGAGCCTATCATGTCTCACTGAGTCAAAGGCCGGCTCCATTACCTAAAACCTGGGCAGAATCCATTATAGTTTTGATAAAAGGGGACCGAGATGATCCCGGGTGCTACTGCCCGATCTCTTTAATAGACTCGATGGTCAAGATCGTAGGACGGGTTATTTTGGAACGTCTGCAAGTCTGGGCAGAGGAAAACTCAGGGGCATATTAGCAAGGGCGGTATCGCCGCTTTAGCGACACTTTTTGCCCCTAAAGCGGCGATATTTCTATCGCCCTATTAGCAAGCTGTCGCTAACAGCTGTTAGCGACAGCTTTATGGCGAAAGCGACCGTTTTGGTGCCGCTTTGCATGTCAGCGATAATTATCGCTAATGACATGCAAAGTAGGCGTTCCCAACTAAAAGCGACTGGAAACAGTCGCAAACACAACTTCCCCCTATTAGCAATGCCTACGAAGCGATAAAAAAAATCGCGCTAACCGCGATTATCACTGGATTTTAACACCTGCTAAAAACCTGACTTAACCATTCTTGTCAATGGGAGGTGGATTGTAAGGTTAAGACCTCACCTGCCTATTAGTAAGCTTTTCATTAGCGCAGAGAATTTATCGCTGAATTCCTCGCGCTATTGCTGGGTTTTGCCGCTATTGCTGGATTTTTTATCGCCTTGGAGATAAGCGTTGATAATAACGCGTTATCTCCGCGATGAAATCCAGCGATAGCCGGCGATAAAAAAAACTGCGCTAAGCGCGCTTTGCGATAATTATCGCTATTCCTTGGTAATATCCCCCTCAGTCATTTCAGACATTCAATATGGTTTTAGAGAAGGCTTGGGGACCATCGAGCAGAGCCTAAATCTGTCTTTATTGGTTGGTAAATATATGCGAGAGAAGAAAGGCCGCTTATATTTGGCATTTGTCGACCAGTGAGCTCTGGCTCACTGACAGTGCTCTTTCCACTTCCTCCAGGGTGATCTGTAAGTTTGCATAGTCTTATTGACTCCCCTGGTGTATCATTGACTTGGGAATGGGAATTCATCTGCCCATTATATACTTTTGAGAAGTGGTTAATCCACTGCTCCTTTGATATGGCAATTTCTATTTTGGGGCCGTCTGTAGATTGTAGAAAAGGGGTTTTTACCGCTCTCCAGAAGGCAGCACTATCTTTTAGTTGTGCTGCAGTATGAAGAGATTCCCATGCTTCCCTTTTTTGGGCGCTTCTTTTTTCATTGAGAGCCCATCTGTACTCTTGTCTCGCCCGTCTGACCTCGGTAAGATTTCTTGGTTGCTTGTGCAGTTCCAATTTTAAATTAGTTAGTGCACGTGTACATTTTGTAGTAAACCATCCCTGTTTTTTGACCTTGTTATTCATTTGCACGAATAATAAGTCTCTCACCCCCGCCGCTATTTGTTGAAAGAACAATAAAATGGTATCTTTGGGGACTAATTCGCTCAAGCAGTTTTCAATATCTATTTTGCATTTTGTTACCAGTTGCTTAGTGACAGCTTCAGAGTCAACCTTTGACCACCGCAAAGTGTAGCCATTTGTTCTATTGAGTGTTACTTTTCCCCCCATTACTACAACATTATCTGTTTTGGAGAGCCTATGTGATGGCAAGTTGATCTCTAGGCTTAACGGAAAGTGATCTCTCATGGGGATATCCCCCACCGTGAAAGAATGCAGCCTATGAGCATGGTTAAGTGAGACCAATATATAATCTATGGTGGAGGATAGGCCTCTCCCATTAAATGTCGGGGGCATAGGAAAAGGTCTAGCCACTTGGTCATTCACGAAACCTAATTCCATGCTCACAATCAACTCATTAAACTGCTCCCCCATCACTGTATGACAAAAATGTGTACTACATGTACTCTCCTCATCTATATTGCCGCAGATCCTACTCTCAACATGAGAACATAGCGCACAGTTAAAATCGCCCCCACAAATAATCATAGTATCTTTTCCACTAACATTAATAAGAGAATTAAGTTCACTACCCAATTTTTGGACGACACTACCACAATTATCTAGGGGATATTGTTGTAGAGATTAACCAAGATAATACATAGTTTCAGATTATGATGTATTTTTACCAGCTGATAGTTTCTGTTCCCTGGTATTAAATCTATTTTTCCCAAGGCAAGTTTATTCGAGATATATACACAAAGCACCCCCTTTGCTCTTCCCTCACTTTCTTTCACCGCTTGTGTGTGGAAGGTTTTAAATCCATTGATATGGATAGGTTCTCTGACCCAGGTTTCTTGGAAGCATAATATGTCCTGGTCAGAGATAAAGTTACCCCATGGTTGACTGTGTATCTTACTGCGCAACCCTGCAATGTTCCAGGAAATGATTTTACATGGAAAACAATCGCCGCGGGGAATAGTTCTCGGAGGGAACAGACTCAGGGGGGCAAGGTTACCAGTATAGGCTTGTACTTCGGCCATGATGGACGGTTCACTTGTATCTCATAGGTTAACTGGGGAGCTACTTTTGGTGCATCTCTCGGGGGGTTCCCTCGTATTTAACATGTGTGGTGACATAGGATCTAGGGTCTCTTGTACTACCGGGCGATCAATGGATGTTGCTGCAATCTGGTTGCCCCTTGAGGTATCCCTGTTAACAACTGAGCCCCCATTTAATGACTTCAGTCAATCATTATCGTCTAAGGTATTGAGGACATCATAGTAGTTATTCACTGGGATGTTATATCTGTGTTGTCTCCAACCCCACCTCTGTCCTCCCCTAGTAAGAGCTGTGTGTGGCCATGTGGCTTGTAGAAATAACCCAGTGGAAGAATATTGATCCCCATTTGTTCTATAGACCAGTTGCCCGCCCTATCTAGTATTGTTTGTACTAGATCTGGTGACCCAAATGTTAATACTACGCAGTCACCCTCTAGTGACTTTTTAGATCTTCCTAACCAGCCAATCCGTCTGACCATCTTAAACTCTGAAAAGAGTGGGATTGATATCCCTGTCCTCACACTTATCGCATGCAATGATTAATTTTTTTAGTATTGTCCAATGTTCCTTGGCTCCGCGTGGCAACAAAGGGACATTGGCCAGCACAATAGTGTAAGGCGTTGCTTCTGGAGGGAGATGTAATATATTTATACCATGTGAACCTCTCAGTGGCTGGTTTTCTTGTCTTTGAACTCCTTCTGAATGGGCTTCCTTTCTACGTGCGTAGTTAGGTCTACTAGAGGGGGATGTTCAACAGCCGCTCTTGGATGGTACTTGGGGCCTGTACTGTGTCGTGTTGCCTATCTAAGGCCGCCGTATTATGGCAATTAAGCGAGGGATCCCATGGAGCAATTTGGGGCGCTTCCACAAAGCCAGGGTGTTGGACTTGGCCCTTTTTCCCAGAATTTTTCGCTTTTCCCCCTAGCCTTTTTACTGACATGGTGTGTCTGAACTGAAAATAATAAATGCTGTGCAATGGTGCACGCACCTTTATTTCCACCATTGTAGAAATGCACCTTTGTAAAATGTTACTTTTAAGATGGACGCCATTGCTGTGTGCTTGTGCCTGCCTGCCAGAGGTGGGTTACCAGTCTAGTCGTTTGTTTCCCAGCACCCCCAGCTTTTGGAGGGAAGCCTGGCACCCAGGGTGCTCTACACCTCCCCTAAACCAGTTGGGACCGGTTTCCCAGGGAACCTTCCAGAAGCTTCCAGCCCTTTCTGGTAGGTGGGGTGAGGGGGCTGTGCCTCCATGTGCTCAGACGGAGCGTGGACTAGATTGAGAGGGGACACTCTGCCAGGAGGTACCGCCACATTGGGCCTGTGTGCTGGCCCCTGTGCCCATCTGCACCCCTCCGCTGTCCACAGGGCCAGTGAGAGCCCTTTACTGGAGTGAAGACTGCTGTGTCAGGAGGAGTGCCACTTTATGGGAGATGACTGCTTCTAGGAGCTGCTGTCCTGTTCTGATGAGTACCCACTGCCTGCTGATCTTGCCCAGTATTGCCTGCCTGCTCTCCTGCCATCCTGAGCCCAGCACCTGGTGAGCACTATATCTTACTGCCAGCTGCCTGCTGCCTAGCACCCTGTGAGCACGTGGTCTGCCCAGGAGAAGAGAGGAGCTGATGCCTGCAGCGCTGTGCTGCTAAAGCGCTATAACTGTGCCACAGGGGAAGAGGAGCGCTGCAACTTTATTTTGTGGGACTTAGCGCTACAACCTTATTCCTGCACCAGGAGAGCGCTGCCTCCAGCCCTGCCCAGGAGAAGAAGGTGCATGGGTCCTGCAGCGCTGGGCTGCCGGAGTGCCATATTTGCATTGACTGTGCTCTGCTTGCTGCGAGAGCGCTATAACTGTGCCCAGCAGAAGAGGAGCGCTACATTTGAAGTGACTGACCATCCTTGCCTGCTGGCTAGCGCCTGGAGAAGAAGAGCGCTTTATCTTATTGCCCAGGAGGTGAGGAGCTGACATCTGCAGCGCTGTGCTGCGAGAGCGCTATATTTCCAGTGACTGTGCCTTCCTGCCTGCTCCCTAGCGCCTCGGGAGGGCTATATTTCATTGCCAGTGAAGGGGAGCGCTACCACTTTATGGTATGGGACCTAGCGCTTTGTGGGCGCTACAACTTAATTTCAGCCCAAGAACTTTCCTGCCGCCTAGCGCCTCGTGAGCGCTATATGTAAATTGCCAAAGAGGAGTCCTGCGGCGGAGGGGGCCCGAGGCACATTGTCGGTGCCTGCCCCTCCGCGCTGCTGACGAGGAGAAGGCTCCGCTGAGGGTGAAGCCAGGAGAGGTCCCAGAAGCGGGACCTGTCGGGGCACATTGCCGGTGCCCGGAGACTGCAGAGACATCCAGAGGGGCCTCAGACTGCCGGTGAGTGGGGCTCAGTCATCCTGTGGTTGGGGGTATGTCGGGGCACATTGTCGGTGCCCGCCCCCGGTGCCAGTATTCTTTGGAGGGCATTGGTTGTGTTTAGAGTCCCATAGGAGGGGGGCTCCAACGTGCCCAGTACTTGTTTCCTACCTCAGCTGCACGACAGAGGCATTTTGGGAAATTCTAGAGTCCCAGAAGAGGGGCTCCACCGTGCCAGTGTTCTTGTGGGCAGATTCCTGTTAGAGCCCGGAGTGGGGCTCCCATCGCTGCATTGTTGGCGCCAGTGCTTGTTGGGTTTACCCAGCTACCTCGCAGGACAGGGGGCAGCTGCCACGCATTGGGGGCATTGGATTACCCAGAAGGGAAAGAGAGAGGAGTGAGGGACCCTCCTACCCTAGCGCTTTGCGCACCTTTGTTTTCGCCGCCCTTGCAGCCAACCCTGACTGTGTGGGACATAGGGCATTTGAGCCCCCGAGAGAGGCCAGTTGGCCTGGGGCCAGTCTCAGTGTTGTGCCCCCGACTGGGGCGAACTGCGGTTATGCTGGCGAGGCCTATTGCCCCATATGATTTATGGCATAATATGGTTGCATAATGCATTTGTACCTAGGATGCTACTTAAAGCTTTTCCCTCAGTTTTGCAGTGCTGATGGTAGGCCTATTGGGTTCCTGCAGAGGAGGAGCCACATGCTAAATGTGTTTCTATGCCCTATGTTCACATGTTTTATGCCCCAGGCTCAGGATGTGCCTAGTGTGCTTTTATACCTAATGCTAATGATAATGTTTTCCTCCGCAGGCTTATATCGTTAGAGTCCTGCCTAATGTTGCATCTATGCTTATGATTATGCCAATGCTAATGGGCATGTTTAATGTGATGTTCACAGGTCTATGCCTACTGTGGTTGTTCCGGCCTAATGCTCTATGTTACTGATAATGTTTTCCCCTAAGGCTGACTGCTGATGGTTTTGCATTCAATGTTAATGCTTTTTCCCCAATGCCGGACGACGTCTTTATGCCTCAGGTGACGCCTCATGGCCTGCAAGCATGTCTTCCTTTCAGGTCTGATGCCAATGTGTCCTAATGCTGATGGACTTTACATTTATTCTTTCTTTGTCCTGGTGATGGTTCTGGCAGCGGGCCGATTAGCCCTGCCTTGTAAATAGTCCCCCCTGTGAACTGCTACCCGGTGCCGGTTGGCACAGTTATCTGCACCTGTGATAATATCCTAACATGTTCTGCATAATACATATGCTGTTTTTTTCCACCTAACCTGGTGTGGTCTCCTTTTGTAGTGTGCCTGGTGTGTCGCCTGTGAGTGTGCTGCGCAGATGCTTTACACATTTCCTCCGGAGTTTGGCCCGCCCGCTCTGCACCACGCTACCCGTTTCTAACACAGGGCCAACAATGCCAGGCTGTACAGTCATAGATCCGTCACTCCTGTTAGGCTGGGCGGACTTAGTTCTACCTTCACATGTATTAGTCAGGAGTGACTGAATAGTCTGAGAGCCCACCTGACTCATCTGGGTCAGCTGATTTATATGAGCACTACCTGCGAGCTTTTCTAATTTATCTATGCTCACTTCCAATCTAGATAACTTTTGTATCAGTGGGTTCAATAAAGCTGAAACCACCTTACCCATTTTTGTCCAGAATTCTTCACTATCAATATTCTGCGGGGGGATATAGTTGTTAGGATAGACTCCTTATTAATCGTGCTAGTAGCTGAACAAGTCCCCTCCTCTTCATCCACCAAGATTTTACTTTTACGCCCTCTTTTTGGTAGAGGATGAGATTGCTTATTTGAGCCCTGCCCTTTTCTTTTCCTAGACTGGATTAGGGGACTGCTCCCTTGACTATTTTTGCTTTTTTGTCCTCTGGTAATTACTTTAGGGCGAGTTGATGTGTCGCTAGTCTTTGGGGCGTCGTTAAGTTCGGGTACCTGACTGAGCAATACACTATTCGAAAAGGAGCTATGTTGGGAGTTAGTAAGGTCTACAGGGTCAACAATTGCAGGCTGACTTAGGGGGAGTTGTGGCTCTAGTGATAATCTTCACTCTGTAAGTGCAATTTCATGAATGAGGGCTGACTCTGCCCGTAACAGAAAAGCATCCAGAGTCCCCACCACTCCCTTGCCTGTTAATGATTTCCGTTTATTTAATGTTTGCTGCGCCATTATTCTCTATTAATATTGAAATTGGTAGTGGCAGCAATGTGTAACAGTATGTAATGGCAGTATTAAACCCTTGTACCCTTGTACCTTAGTCCCAATGTTCACGTTAAAGTCCATGAAAGTCCGAAGCACAAGATGAAAAGGACGTGGCCCAGCCGGCCTCTTCCGGCCCCTGACGGGCGCAGAGGGGCCCGCCCTTGGCCCGGACTTCGCCCGCACGCGTCCCGCACTGCGGGAGCGCCGCGTGGATTATAAAGAGCCTCCTGATCCAGGTGAGCCTCGTTGAGAGAAAGCAACAGGGTGCACTGGGATCTGTAGTCCTGGTCCCCCGAAGTGATGGCGGCAGCAGCAGCAAACAAAAGAACAACCCGTGCTGCGGGAGTGCCGCGTGGATTATAAAGGGCCTCCTGACCCAGGTGAGCCTCGTTGAGGGAAAGCAACAGGGTGCACTGGGATCTGTAGTCCTGGTCCCCCGAAGTGATGGCGGCAGCAGCAGCAAACAAAAGAACAACCCGCGCTGCGGGAGCGCCTCGTGGATTATAAAGGGCCTCCTGACCCAGGTGAGCCTCGTTGAGGGAAAGCAACAGGGTGCACTGGGATCTGTAGTCCTGGTCCCCCGAAGTGATGGCGGCAGCAAACAAAAGAACAACCCGCGCTGCGGGAGCGCCGCGTGGATTATAAAGGGCCTCCTGACCCAGGTGAGCCTCGTTGAGGGAAACCAACAGGGTGCACTGGGATCTGTAGTCTGCCCGATCCAGTGCCAGGGGGAGTGGAGAGCACTCCATTGACCATACTCACCAGCTCTGCCTGACTCAAACGCCACCAATGTACGACCAAAGAGTGTCCATGAATGTCGGGGAACAGACTTGGTGGCACCGGGGCTGAGAGGGGATGCAGTCTGCGATGATGCCGGTACACTGATATGAACTCCGGCATTGATGACTCTAGACTCTGTGACCTACTGGACCGCAGTGTAGGCCGGAGGCAGCGGTCAGCAGTGGGCCACAGCCACGTGTCGCAGGCTCGCGATGCACAGAGTTAGTGACATCAGGGCAGTTGTTGGTAGTATTCGATCACCTCCGTAATGATGATCCTTTTTTCCTCCCAACTGAAACGCATCATCCTGGTATGCCTCTCCTTGCGTGCAATGATTCCTACTCTGCCTTTGAATAATCGATGTTCAGTTCCAATTCTGTGACCTACTCGAGCGCAGCGTAGGCCGAGAGCAGTAGTCCGCGTGGGCCCACAGAATCTTGCGGCTGTGATGTAACACTAAGATCTGTTGGCACCACATCGAAGGGTGTATAGTGACATACACTCAGCCATGATTTATGTGCTCTGCCATGGTGTAATCAAGACTCAGTTCCAAATGTGTGACCTACTTGTCCGCTGTGCATGCCGGTGGAGTACGTCAACGTGAAAGGAATACTGCGGGCCTGTGTTGCGGAGGCCGGGATGGTCTGAGGAGGCTGCCAAGGTCGCAGGCCTCGGGCTGGAGATTGCACCGGCACGTGGTGGGCCCTCATCGACACACGCCGGTGTCGGAAGGTGAGCATTGAGGCCTGGGTGCGCAGGGGCGGGCAGGACTGATTCGGGGACCAGCGTCCCGGGGTGCAGCAGGTGCACAGGATCGCTGGCAACACTGCTCACGGCGTCGGCCTCATGGCGGGGTGAGGGGCGCCGCCCTGGCAGAGACGTTGGGCATTCCGGAAGAGGACCACACCCAGGGTTACGTGCCTTTTATTCACACCCCTACGCTGGCCTGGCGTACGCCGGGCCAGCCCACTCCGCTACAAGCTACATTTCCACGACTTCCCCACTGGCTGGGGTGACATGGTTGCGTCCACTGTCCACTACACTCCAAACACCAGCGGTGTGTGTTGATATGGATATGTGTGTGGTCTGCATACTGCAGCCTGGTCAGCACATCCACGCCACACTTGGCATTGTGTACATTCTCATTCATCGGTCCCTTGCCTCCTTTGCACATGCCTGGTCCCCACCTCTTCCGACATTCTGCTATTGTGTGTCCGAGGTGCCATGCCGTAGATGGCTCATGTACATGGCTGGCCCAGGGTCCCACAATGAGTTGTGCTGTCGTGTCTGGTGGGTGTGCATGTTATATGTGAGCTTGTGACGTGTGCATTTCCTGTGCTGTGTGTTGCATGATTGTTGAGGTGTGTGGTGTGTGCATTTGGTATTGGCCAACGAGCAGTGCATTTCCGTGGGTGCCATCCTGGTGGTGCAGGTTGATGATGGACTGTCGGGAGGTGCAGGTATCATGCACACTGCCTGGGTGGTTGGCGACGTCGTTGGCAGAGATTCCACGGTGGTCCACTATTGCCTGCACATTGGTGGGATCCGTGCGCTTTCTGTTGCGCTTATTGTGTGCAGTGTCGCAAGGGGCCACTAGTAGGACATGTGTGCAGTCACTTGCCCCCTGACATGTGCGGAAAGCCAGCTGTGGCATACACGCCTTGCTTGGTCTCCAGCTGTTCCTGTGCAGTGTGTGTGAGGTATGGATGTTGGGGTACCAAGCTGATGGTGTCATCCATGACCGTTGTGGGGGACTTGGATTGGACAGGCTGTGTGACTCCTCCGTCTCAGGTGGAGGTTGGTTGGAGGGTACCAGGGGCCAACACATGCAGCACAGCCAGCAGCTTTGTCTGCAGTGGGATGTTGGTTGTCCGCTGTGTTGGTACCGTCAGCCTGTGGGCTATGGTGGTCAGGATGTGGAGGAGGGTTGTCCCTTTGGGCATATAGTGGGCAATTACATTCTCTGGTGTTGGGTCTGTGTGGTTGGTCCATTTTCGGAGGGTCACTGTCTTTGTCTGCGCTGCCTCAGTGTTGGTCCGGGGGGGTGGGGGCGGTGGGTGTCCAGGGGGGTGGGGTGGGGGGGTGGTGGCGGTGGGATTTGTTGCCCTCTCGGGGCTCCAGGATGCATGGTGAGTAGCTCCATGGCATCTGTTGCCCTTCAGGTGTGGCTCTGGGCTGGGCTCCATTTTGTGGTGCAGGCTGTGCTCTGACTTTGCACCAGGTCAGGGCAGGTGTTAGTTTCCTGCTGCTAACGCGCCTTATCGCCTGTTTTGTGGTTTTATCGCTGATCGGGCTGGTCGTTGAGAATGTTGAGGTGTGGTGTTGTCGCGGGTTTTTGCTCGGGAACGCCTACTCTGCATCTCATTAGCGATAGTTGCAGGGGTCATCTGTGGCGATGTTTTTGAGGATGCTTTCGCAGGTAAACTGGTGTTATGGGCTGTTAGCACCAGCTTGTGAATGTTGCGATACATTTATCTCGACTTTGGCTGCGATAAAGTGCTGTTAACTCGGCGATAGCTCCTTGAGAATATGCCCCTTAGAACCTTGCTGACTTTCTATTGATGAAGTGGTCTTCATAACCCCTGACATGAGAGGTCACAAATTCAGTTCCAAAACCAACTAAAGGAAAGCCAATGGTTGC
Source organism: Calotriton arnoldi (assembly GCA_963921515.1). NCBI lineage: Eukaryota > Metazoa > Chordata > Amphibia > Caudata > Salamandridae > Calotriton > Calotriton arnoldi. The sequence goes on from CAWUFW010000664.1 coordinate 1,026,492, forward strand.
AACTGCTACCGCTAGCTACATCTAATTAAAGTTCATGCTGCAGAGTGAAAGTACTCAGGGGATAACTATGTAGTTTCAACACATTTTGGACAATTTTAATGAGTTTTTGCTTATTCCGGATTGAGAAGCAACAGTACACAAAAACACAATATCTGCCAGTTGTACAATCAAGGAAAGCACCTAACCTTGTGAATGCGGAGTTTTAGCCAAGCACCACTAGTTTTGTTGACATCTAATTATGATTACTTTTTTTGACATCTAAGTATTATTTCAGATGCGGCAAAATTATCTGTATGTGGATCAGAAACATCTTGTGAGGTTTTCACCTCTCTTAGAACAGCGCAGAGCCAGTAAGTGACTGAAAGTCTAATATGACTAGGTCCTGGGTTAAAAAAAGAGTTGAGATTAAACTCAGTTGGGGACAGTTCCTGCCACTGCACGCCATACCTCATTTGGTAGAGTTGACCAAAAGGCAGACTTATCTGGGTAGTGTGAAGGGTATACATGGTGCATTAAAGAGCAAGTGGCAGGCCAAATGTGACACATAGGGGTCGATTCCGATTCGGGCCGGAAATTTCTCCGACCGAGCCGGACCCGGAGAGATTTCCGACCGAATCGGACCCGTGCAGTCCGACCGAACGAGTACGATGCGTCCGTATGTTATCGGACTCGAGTCGGTCGGACTCCCATTGATGTCAATGGGAGCCGGTCGTACAACGCGTACGCGGGCTCCCATTGACTCAATGGGTGCGAGTCGGACAAGGGCGCCCCCTACAGCGGGTACGCGGCGAGCGATTCGCGCCGTACACGCACAGGTAGGGGGACCCATGGGTCCCCCTGTGTGCGACTCGCGTGGCTACGCTTACAGGGGGTCCGTGTCGGACCCCCAAAGTACGGCTCCGACTGCTCTTTCGAGCCGGAGTGCGCGGCTCGGTCGGACTGCTCGCGGCGCGCATCGTACTTACCCGGCCGGGAAACGTCTCCATTGCGCGGTGCGAGTCGAGTCCGAGCGAGTCGGTCGGAGCGGTTCGAGCCGGGAGCGAGTCGGTCGGAGCGGTCGGGACGCCCGGATGAGTCGGTCGGCGATTTCGCATCGTACTCGCTCGGCCGGACCCGCGTACGGTTCGGTCGGGAAACAGGGCTCCGAATCGGATCCGGTAAAGCCGAATCCGATTCGGAGCACTACCGGCCGAGATCGGAATCGGCCCCATAATGTATCAGACGACACTATATTTTTTATGCCAAAAATGCTATAGCATGAAGAATATCATTTCACCAATATTTGTTACGACACTACAAATCTATCTATGTACTTATACCAAAGTTCAAATCCCAAAAAAAATCACGCACTAAGGAGTCCTAGGGGCTGATTCACAAAAGCATTTATGGGCACGGGAAGTAGTACTTCAGGAGTACTCCTTTACATACTCCTAAATGTCTGATAGTTGGCCCTTAAACATCTAGCTCCATGCTAGTAAAAGTGCAATGATGGCATAGTTCTTTCTAGTTGTATTAATTGTATGTGAATATTCCCTGACTAGGCTAATTTTATTCTCGTTTTATATGTTTTGGAGCAAGTTCACAAAGGCATGTAAAAGTACACAAAAGAGTACTACAGGAGTACTCCTTTGCATACTCTTACACAACGTTGTGGATCAACCTGTTAAAGTGCTAAAAATAGTCACTTGTAAAAAGTTGGTGTCTCAAGAGAATTTGTATCAAATCTTACATGTCATTCATAAAACATACTTGCATTATTCATGAACATCCCTTGCCACAATTTTGCAATGAAGAAATAATTAGGATTGAACACAATTTGTGTAATTCGACTCAAAAACGACATATGCCACTCTAGACATTTTAGATTTAAAAAATAGACTAATGTATAGTAATAGAATCCACCGATGATCAGGAGATGTGAGTAGGCACCATGGAGCCCGGCAGGAGTGAAACAGTGACACAAAAATAATATATTTTAAGCTTTGTAAACAGTTCAGAATTAAATATCCATGTAGAGCTTTGAACCTTTTCTGTCCAATGCACTACACAAAATGCAGAGTGCAGATGTCAGCATGGGGCACAAAATACCCATGTCTTATACAGTCACTTACAGGTCCTCTACACAGTGAGTCAGTAAGATGACAGAGCAAAGCTGCATCGATATATAATCTAATGCAAAAACAACAATTGATGGACAGAATGCAGAACAATGTCGTACATTCACCCCAGTACAGAGATCTGGGCCTAAATCCATCGTTTTTTTGCTCACCATGCCATTCCAGTTTGGACCCAGCCATATGCAAATCAGTCTTGACCCTGCGCCCAATGGGAACAGTCCAGCCCAAACTGCCAGGCCAGGTCCTCCCTGGACTGGAAACAAGCATCCTAGGACCGGTTTCGGGCTTTCAGCCCTCATCAGCCAGGATAGCTTGACTCCAGTGGCATGGAGAGTACGGGACCCACGTCTGGGCATACCCGTCCCACTCGGGGTGACAAATGCAAAAACAACAATTGATGGACAGAATGCAGAACAATGTCGTACCTTCACCCCAGTACAGAGATCTGGGCCTAAATCCATCGTTTTTTTGATCACCATGCCATTCCAGTTTGGACCCAGCCATATGCAAATCAGTCTTGACCCTGCGCCCAATGGGAACAGTCCAGCCCGCACTGCCAGGCCAGGTCCTCCCTGGACTGGAAACAAGCATCCTAGGACCGGTTTCGGGCTTTCAGCCCTCATCAGCCAGGATAGCTTGACTCCAGTGGCATGGAGAGCACGGGACCCACGTCTGGGCATACCCGTCCCACTCGGGGTGACAAATGCAAAAACAACAATTGATGGACAGAATACAGAACAATGTCGTACATTCACCCCAGTACAGAGATCTGGGCCTAAATCCATCGTTTTTTGCTCACCATGCCATTCCAGTTTGGACCCAGCCATATGCAAATCAGTCTTGACCCTGCACCCAATGGGAACAGTCCAGCCCGAACTGCCAGGCCAGGTCCTCCCTGGACTGGAAACAAGCATCCTAGGACCGGTTTCGGGCTTTCAGCCCTCATCAGCCAGGATAGCTTGACTCCAGTGGCATGGAGAGCACGGGACCCACGTCTGGGCATACCCGTCCCACTCGGGGTGACAAATGCAAAAACAACAATTGATGGACAGAATGCAGAACAATGTCGTACATTCACCCCAGTACAGAGATCTGGGCCTAAATCCATCATTTTTTTGCTCACCATGCCATTCTAGTTTGGACTTAGCCATATGCAAATCAGTCTTTACCCTGCGCCCAATGGGAACAGTCCAGCCCGAACTACCAGACCGGGTCCTCCCTGGACTGGAAACAAGCATCCTAGGACCGGTTTCGGGCTCAATTGTTTCTTTTGCATATGTCGCCCTAAGTGGGAAGGGGTTGCCCAGACGTGGGTCCCGTGCTCACTACACCACTGGATTCGAGCTAGCCTGGCTGATGAAGGGTGATGCCCTGAAACCGGTCCCAGGATGCTTGTTTCCGGTCCAGGGAGGACCTGGCTTGGCAGTTCGGGCTGGACTGTTCCCACAAGGAACAGGGTCAAGACTGATTTGCATATGGCTGGGTCCAAACTGGGGTGGTGTGGTGAGCAAAAGAAAGATGGATTAAACCCAGATCTTGGTGACTGGGGGTGAATGTTTGCAATGTCCAGCATTCCGTCCATCAATTGTTTCTTTTGCGTATGTCGCCGTAAGTGGGAAGGGTATGCCCAGACGTGGGTCTAGTGCTCAGTACACCACTGGATTCAAGCTAGCCTGGCTGATGAAGGGTGATGCCCTGAAACCGGTCCCAGGATGCTTGTTTCCGGTCCAGGGAGGACCTGGCTTGGCAGTTCGGGCTGGACTGTTCCCACAAGGAACAGGGTCAAGACTGATTTGCATATGGCTGGGTCCAAACTGGGGTGGTGTGGTGAGCAAAAGAATGATGGATTAAACCCAGATCTTTGTGACTGGGGGTGAATGTTTGCATTGTCCAGCATTCCGTCCATCAATTGTTTCTTTGCATATGTCGCCCTAAGTGGGAAGGGTATGCCCAGACGTGGGTCCCGTGCTCACTACACCACTGGATTCAAGCTAGCCTGGCTGATGAAGGGTGATGCCCTGAAACCGGTCCCAGGATGCTTGTTTCCGGTCCAGGGAGGACCTGGCTTGGCAGTTCGGGCTGGACTGTTCCCACAAGGAACAGGGTCAAGACTGATTTGCATAAGGCTGGGTCCAAACTGCGGTGGTGTGGTGAGCAAAAGAATGATGGATTTAACCCAGATCTTTGTGACTGGGGGTGAATGTTTGCATTGTCCAGCATTCCGTCCATCAATTGTTTCTTTTGTAGATATATAATCTAAGAATATATATCAGACATGTACAAAAATTGACGTATTAAATTGCCTTATCTCCACAAAATGCAAAAATGGGGAGCAGGCCCCTGTTTTCCTGAATGGCAGAGTCACAATCGAAAAATAACTTCCATTGGCAATTCGCTAGATTGCCCCTAAAACCATTCTACCCCTGCGAAATGGATTTAAATGATTTTTCAACAGCAATGTTTAGACTGTACATGAAGTACCTTATGTGTCTTCATCTTTAAAAAAACACAACCTGAGCAAAAGGGTCTCTTGCCCTGCCAGAACGCCACTTTTTGTGAAATTCTGTGGTGCAGGAGCCTGCTCCATATTTACGAGGCAGCACTAAGCCACTTTTTTTGGCTTAATGCTGCCTCGTAAATATAGTTCACTTTAAAGCAGTTTTCTGCATTAAAGGGGCGTGCAATGGGTTTTGCTGGGGGCGTTCCCAGACACACCCATGGCTTTTTGACACTGCCCCAGATTTATGAGGAATCGTAACTCTGAGGCAGCACCAAAAACATACGCCTCCCCAGGGGGAGACACAAGGGAGGCACAAAGAGGAGAAACATCTTTATTTCTCATTGTTTATCTTTTTCTATGTGTGCTGCACTCTGCAGCACACATCGAAAGAGTAAAAAGCCTCTTGTGATTTGTTTTGTGCAGGAAGGTTTGCCTCCATGCACAAAAATAATCATCCCTGCAACACAGGCACCCTTGCACCATGGTGCAAGGGTGCCTGCATTGGCGCACGGCAGCCCATTGGGGAAATATATCTGATAGATACGGCACATTCCTGCCCTTTTCTTTTGCCAAAGTGTTAAACCCAACTTGCGTCCTCTGTTCCCTGATACCTGGTGCTCTCCTGCTTTTCTAGTAACTCAAGCTCAGGATCCAGATTAACAAATAAACAAGCATCAGTAAAGTCAATAGGTCTGGCTAGCATTTTCAGTCATAAGTCAGTGGAATTGGCTTTGCCACTGCTTGTTCCCCCTAATCACCAGCTTAAGGATGGCAAAACTCTGAGGAAAATATGATCAAATGTTAGTCCTGAAAGGCTCAAAGCTACTTGACAGGGGGTTACTAAAACTGGGAATGCATTGAGGGTAGTGTGTGACAAATACTGAATGAATCAAACTAATGATAAAAGTACTGCCAGTCATAGCTATTTAGGTTCAAGGAAAATGAAAAGTATATCAGGTGGACCATGCATGTTAATCATCAAGTCATGAGTCATAGAGAGAAAAGAAGACCCAACAGAGTTGGCAGCAGACCATTGCTTACCATCAGCAGGAGTGGGAGGACATGTATACCTTTATATGTGTTTCTCAAAGGTTTCAAACTGCTTCCAAATTGAGTAAGTAGGGGGACTGGAGACTAAGGAGTAGATTTACAAACATTTTGCAATGGGTTTGTGTCACAAAAGTGATGCAAACTAGAAAGTTTTTTTGGGGTTGTATTTACTATCCTGCACAAAACTTGTTTTGAGCTGAAATTTGACTATAAATAACTCAAAGCAGCACTGCACTTTACAGCACACATACAAAGTAGGAAAGTTGAAAAACTAGTCTAGGCATACCATTTTGTATTGGAAGGAACCCTTCCAGTACAAAACCTATGCTAGACTCACTCAGACACCCTTGAACTATGGCACTAAGGGTTGTATGTAATTTCACAGAGAAACAATTTCATGGAATACCATTACTGAAAACCCTTTTCATCTAAACTGTTTAAAGGAAATTCTCAGAATGAATGGCATTTACCATTTTATAGAAACCAAATCATAGCATGTCTATTTGGTCCAAATTGACTTTTGAGTGCTTATTTTTGAAGGTGTAAATGCAATGGCTGCAGGTCTGACTTTCAGAAACAGTTTTATCAGTGGTATTTATTTCAGTGCTTTACTTCAGGGCGAAAGTGTTGCAGCAACAAATGATGGACAGAATCAAACATTCACTCCCAGTCAATAGATCTGGGTTAAATCCATTGTTTGTTTACTCACTACGCCACCCCAGTTTGGACCCAGCCATATGCAAATTAGTCTTGACCCTGTGCCTCATGGGAACAGTCCAGCCCGAACTGGCAAGCCATGTCATCCTTGGACCTGAAGCAAGCATCCTGGGGCCGGTTTCAGGGTAACACCCCTCATCAGCCAGGCTAGCTTGAATCCAGTGACAGCAAGCAAGGGACCCACGTCTGGGCATACTCATCCCACTTAGGGTGAAAAGTGTTGCAGCAACAAATGATGGACGGAATGCTGAATGAATCAAACATTCACCCTCAGTGAAGCGATCTGGGTTAAATCCATAGTTCTTTCGCTCACCACGCCACCCAAGTTTGGACCCAGCCATATGCAAATCAGTCTTGACCCTGTTCCACATGGGAACAGTTCAGCCAGAACTGCCAAGCCAGGTCCTCCCTGGACCGGAAACAAGCATCCTGGGACCAGTTATGGGGTAGCACCCCTCATCAGCCAGGCTAGCTTGAATCCAACTGGCACAGCAAGCAAGGGACCATGTCTGGGCATACCCATCCTGCTTAGGGCGAAAAGTGTTGCAGCAGCAAATGATGGACGGAATGCTGAATGAATTAAACATTCACCCCCAGTCAAGAGATCTGGGTTAAATCCATCGTTCTTTTGCTCACTATGCCACCCCAGTTTGGACCCAGCCATATGCAAATCAGTCTTGACCCTGTTCCTCATGGGAACAGTTCAGCCCGAACTGCTAAGCCGGGTCCTCCCTTGGCGGGAAACTTCGGGGGACATTATTTTATATTTATATATTTTACATTAAGAAACAATTACTTTGGATGCTTTTAATCCCCTGACCCCTCACCATCCGTAAACAATATCCATCCCTGACCCCTCACAACCCCTAAACATCATCAATCCCTGCCTTATTAAAATCCCTCTCCGCAACTAAACTTCACTCATTCCAGAACCCTAAAAGCCCTTTCTACCCGTAAACTCCACACATCCCAGAAACCTGAAAAACCCTCTCTACATCTAAACTACACCCATGCATGACCCTAAACTACACCGAAAGCCTGAACCTTAAAAGCCATTTCTACCCCCCAAAAAAACCCATCCCTGAACCACAAAACCCCTCACTACCCCTAACTCCACCCATTCCTGAAACCTAAAAAACCCTTTTTATGCAAACTTCCACCCATCCCATACCCTGTAAAATAAAACCTCAGCAGACCCAAAGTCCGCCCACCCCTGAACCTTAAAAATCCTCTCCTCCTTTAAACACCACCCTACCTTGACCCATAGGACCCCTCATCCCCCTAAACTCCACCCATCCCAGAACCCTTAAAACCCCTTTCTACAACTAAATCCCACCCATTCCTATATCCTTAAAGGCCCTCACCACCCGTAACTCCACACCATCCTGAACTCTAAAAAATGTCACCACCCCTAACCTCTACCCATAACTGAACATTAAAAACCCTCACTAGCCCTAAACTACGCCCATCCATGAACTCTAAAACCCCTCAACACCCTTACACTCTACCAATTCCTGAACGTGGAGAATGTGGCCTAATGGTTAGAGCGGTCGACCTCGAAGCTGGGGAACCGGGTTCGAATCTCGGCTGGGACGCTCTACATCCTGTGATTCTGGGCAAATCACTTAATCTCCCCGTGCCTAACAAAATGAATGTGTTCATCTGTAACGCAACTGATGCTCATGTAAAGCGCTCTGATACCTACACGCCGAGTTTGCGCTATATAAAACTAAAAACACCTCACACACCTAATCTCCACTCATTTGTGAACCTGAAAATAACCATCACCACCCCTACACTCCACCCATTCCTGAGACCTAAAAAAACTCTCAACAACCATACACTACATCCATCCCTGAACCCTAAAACCTCTTTCTATACCCAAAGTCCAATTATTCCTGATCCCTAAAAACCCCTCATCATCCTAAAGATTACCCATTCCTGACCCCAAGCACCTCACACTAGTTCTAAACTCCAGCCAAGTTTGATGTAATTTTGAATTGTTCATTAAAATGTGCTTTTTTTTTTTTAAATCCTTTAATTTTCGATTTTAATGTAGTTTCGTAAAACTGGATTTCATTGAAATTGGTTTTCCATAATTTAGTTTCCTCCAATGTGCTTTCTCAGATTTCGTTTTTCCATTAATTTACGCACATCAGCACAAAAGGTGTGTGTGTGGTGCTCGGCAGCAAAATTCTTCACCGGCACTAGGTAGAGGGGAAGAGAGTGCCATATCATTGTAGATATGGGGCTCTCCTTCTCTCTCCTTGTCACACTACGCAGCCTGGCATTTTTGGCTGCTGCATGTGTTGTGTGACCCTTTAGTAAATCTGGGCCTAAAAGTGCAGCAGGATAAATGGGGCGAGCTTGTCTCTATAACAGAAACGGGTCACACTTGAGCTCAAGGATGTCATTTCTATTTCACTGCTGTGACTGATGTCTTTGGCCAATGCACCTCACATCAACCAACATTCCACACATGCAAGGAAACACAAACTAAGGCACTAAGTGGTGACATGAAGCTGAAATTGAAATTTTAAGTAAACATTTTTTTCGATATTAACATTGTTGGGCTTGAGAAGAGGTGCATATACAAAGCATTAAACCTGGGACATCCTGAGTGGAAAAAATGTCCTCTACTACTTAGCTGCTCCCCCATATCTGTTGCTATTGTTGTTAGATGTCTAAGGAGGGTAAACCATGATGGAATATGAAAGCAGAGGAATTAAAGTGTGATTCTCTTTGCATATATTTGAAACAATTACATTTGCTCCTCATAGCAATTGGCACAGGTGAAGGTTCACCTGTCACCTTACTCAGCTCAGTGACATCACTGAGTCGAGGAGCTTGTTTTAAAAGTAACCTTTTCTTTTCAATTGGGTGACCAATTGTTCCTTGGGCTCTGCGTCATATAGAAGAGATAATCTGCCATGAATGACAGTTTCGTTCCAACAATGAAGTTTTTCAAATGGGATACAGTCTACAACTTCCTGAAATTGCTACATTTTACATCGGTGCAAAACTTAGGGTGCAGTTGAAATGTAAAACCAGCAAAATGTTTACATGATACTTTTCCAGTCTTTATTTCAGTTTGGAACAGTATATCACAAAAACTAGCTGTTTTCCTTCAATAACTGAAGGTGGCAATGATGAAGAAAAGTTCACGAAGTTGGAGAAGAACCAGTTCTGATATTTTCAGTGAAATTCATTCATTTCTTTTGAATACAATGGACTAAAGACGTCTAAGAGAAGCTGGGTATAACCTTTAACTTATAATACCTCAGTCGAATTTAATTATGAAGAATAGTGCCAGCGAAAATGGTATGGAGTGTTGTCGTACTGAGACCCATCACAATAATTCACCAGAGCCTCCAACTGAAACTCATGAGTTATGTCAAAACATGGCATAATAAAATCAAGAGATTAACTGTCTACCAGGGAAGAGATTTAGTGAAAAAAATAGGGCTTACAACTATGGTGAAGCAGATTCCAGGGTTTCGATAACAAGCAGGAGTCTTCCCAGTTGCAGTCTCGATACCCAGAGCGAAGTCCAGTGAAGTCCAGAGTGCCCAGACAGTAGAAGAAGAAGTGGTGTCTTGATATGAATCTTGTCCCACAACGAATCTAGGGACCCACCTACAGGTAAGCCCTTAAGTACCCTAAGGAAAGGGTTGTGAAGATTCAGGGTTCGCTCCAAGGGGAGGGGTTTGGACAGTGGGGAGGAGACTCCCATGTCCTTTGTCCAGTTTCACACCAGAGCAGGAGCCAACGGCTCCCTGTGCTGGTTTGAACTGGACTATGCAAGGAGGGCACCAAATGTGCCCTTCAAGCAGACTGAGTGGGGCTGGCAAGCGCTCCTACCCGGCCCCAATACACTAAACCATGTCTTGGAGGTGGTCACACCTCCCTGTGACAGGATACATATTGTTCTGCCTTCACCTGCTGAAGCTTGGCTCAGCAGCAGGAGGGCAGAATTGTGCCTCTGGTCGGCAGCAGCCATGTTGTGCTGTCCAGGTCTAGAAGACTGGTACCGGGAGCACTGAGGGGCTCACTGAGGAGCTTAACAGTGCATGGAATCATACCTCCCGGAGGAGCTTTGCAGTGCATGGAATCATACCTCCCACACCATTTACGTTGTGGGGGTATGATTCCTACATGTTTGATACCAAACATGACAGGGTTTGTTACAGCCAGTTCAGAGATGGTAATCGCGTAATGACGCATGGCCACTCTATGTATTATAAGGGCTGATGCACTTACAACCCGGGAGAATGGACTCTGAAGGTTGTAGGTGTGTTCGGCTCATGCAGAGGCACCCTCACACTTAGAACTGAGCACCCTGCCTTCAGGAGTGAAAGGCCTGCCTTAAGGGTGACTTATAGGTTTTAAGTACAATGACCTCAGATATAGGAGAAACCTATATCTGTCGTAAGTGGTGCTAGCGCCAGCTTACACAGGCTGCAATGGCAGCCCTGTAGTCACAATTTGAGTGGTCTCTCATGGGTGGCATAATACATGCTGCAGCCCATGGGAGACCCCTGGTGTACCTATGCCCTGGGTACCTCAATACCATATGCTAGGGACTTATAATGGTACACCAGTAGCCAATCTGGGATGTACCTAAGTACTCACCATAGTCAATTTAAGGGAGAAAGCACAGAGACTAGGGTCCTTGTTAGCAGGATCCCAGTCAGACTAGTCAGAAACAGAATAGCACCAGGCAAAAAGTGGGGGTAACCATAAAAGCAGATCCTACTTTCCTACACAAGACACCCTGGTTTGTGTTTTGTTATGTTGTAGGAGTTTCCCGAGTCACCAGACTCGGGGACTGCCTGGAGTCTGGTGAGTGATTCCACGATCAGAGGGCAGCCAGGCGACTATCCAAGACGAAGGAGGGAGGGCCCGGTCCTCGAATTCAGGCAACACATGTTCAGAGCTGTCAACGTCTGCCCCGCCTGACCTTGATATGGTGGAGGAATTCCTCGGGACCACTAAGCAGAGCTAGCCCCACGTCTAAGGTTACCGCTAAAGAGGACAACACCAATCGATCAGTGATCTCCTAATTACTCCCTTCGCAGCTCAGTCTACCAGGGACCAAGAATCTTGAGGTGCTATTTTGACGGGCATTAGGGGCACGGTTACAGCCACACAGGGGACAAGATCCCACCGCAGCAAGGGGCCCTCGCAGAGAAATCATACTGGGGTAGCCATTACCCCCAACAACAGAAGTAAAAGGAGCACCTCATCTCCCGCCTGCATCCCCCCTTCCGATTGGGGGTGGTCCCTATGGAGTCTGAGACAGCTATTGTCTAACTGAGGGGCCAACGTGCCAAACTCTAATATTTGAGGCTACTGAGGGAAGCTCGGTTCCGACAACAAGAACAGTCTGCCACACTTGATCAAATTTATGCCACCTAAACGGACCCAGAGAAATAGGGTATCCAGCTACTTTACGGCCATCGAGACAAGGGTAGCCCTAGCCAAAGAAAATATGCCAGAAACTATGGCCCTTACAAAGGAGGACCTTCTAAATTCCTTGTGAGACTTTAAGAAAGAATTGCACGCGGAGCTGAAGGCAGAAATGGATAACTCTTTAGATGCACTTCGTTCCGATATCCAGGGCAAATTAACAGCGTTACAACAATACCTTGACTCAGTGGGTACTCGCACGCTGGACATGGAAACCAAACTGCGAGACCTGGAGCACAGGATGGAGGGACTGGAGACTGAGGCAAATACACTCCGGGAGCAACTGCAGGCCACTGTGCTGAAAAGTGAGGACCTCGAAAACAGGGCCCGCAGAGATAACGTGAGATTCCGCAACTTAGAAGAAGGGGCAGAAGGGCAGGACCTGGAGGCATTTGTTCTGGGACTCTTGGGAGAAGTATTGGGCCCGAATGGCAGGAAACACAAAATCGACAGGGTGCACAGAGTAGGCCCCCCCCATAACTGGAGGAAACAGGCACCCTAGGGACATGCTGGCAAAGCTACACTCTTTTAAAATGAGGGAAGCAATAATGCAAGCCGCCTGATCACGAGATGAGATATCCTCCCAGGGCTTTACATGCTCCTTGTACCAAGATGTGCCACCAGCGACATTAGCGGGCAGGCAACAGTTCAGACCGATAACAGATAAGCTTCGGAAGGATAATATAAAATATCGATGGACCTACCCCTCCAGAGTGGCCTTCTCTTTGAATAACAAACATCACCATATCGCCCCATATGAGAAAGCGGCGGATATCCTGGGACTACCATGCCCTGAGGCACCTAACGATAGACAGACCCCTCACTCCACAAGAGACAAACCACAAGAAGGATCCAGTTTGGATCAATGGCAAACGCAGACTCGACCAAAACCGGTCAAGAGGAAATAACTCAGAAGAAAATAAAAAGGGATGCTCCACAGGGGGCACTGGAACGAGGCCCTACCACAAGTTTTTTCCGAGACTGTATCTCCAGATCTAAGTATCTGACACCCGCGACCAGGATATAGGGAAAGACATCTGCGAGAGGCGAACTAAAACTCCAACCACCACAGTATCGTTCGATCATTCCGACAAGCAACTATCGACCCATACCGAACAAGAGAGGAGACGGAACAAAGAGCCACTTCAGCTGCTAATAAACAGGGAGTGACCTTCTTGCAATCACATAGACTCGTCACATGCGGTTCAAGACCAATACGCCTATACCTAACCCACTATATACCATTAGATGTATCTAAAAAGTTACAGGGTCCTGTTGACCTAAAGTTTTATACTTATAGGGGGGGAAGACCAGTTAAAACATAGGGAAAGGGTGCACGAGTATCATCACCTACGAGCGCAACACAGACATGAGGAGGGGCAGGGGTGGAAGGGGAACTAGGGAGGATGAGAAGGTGGGAAAGCAACACTTTGCCCACCATAATTAGGGAATGACGATACTCACAACACTTAGGTGGAACACTAAGGGCCTCAACTCACCCTCTAAGTGACAGAAGCTTTGGAAATACCTGTTAGACCAGCGGTACGAAGTAGTGGCTCTACAAGAAACGCACATAAAAAGATCGGAGGAACACTGACTGAAACATAGGGACTACCCAATAGTCTAGAGATCGTCAGCGCAAACAAAACACAAGTGGGTGGCCCTTCTCTTTCACAACGGCCTGAAATTCCAGCCTGAAGGTAGCAAAACAGATAAAGAAGGACGAATTGTCATGGTTAAGGTCCAGCTGAGGGGCAGACTATGCACAATTGCTTTCATATATGCTCCCAATTCCAACCAAGCTAACTTCCTATCCTCTACACTAACACTACTTGGTGGGTTTGCCGAAGGAGAAATGATATTGATGGGGGACTTCAACCTCACTTGGGATCCTTACCTCGACAGTACATAACCCCAGAGAGCAACCTCAAATAATTTCACTAAGCGTTTGAAGAGGGAGGTGGCATCCCTGGGTCTGATAGACACATGGCGCACGATCTGCCCTACAGGGAGAGATTACACCTTTTTTCACATTCACACAGGACATACTCTAGGATTGATTATAGCCTAGTGAGCAAGAGTCTTGCTCCCTCTCTCCGGGCCACCTTCATACACCCAATTACCATATCAGATCATGCGCCAGTCACATTGACAATGTCCCGGGGGACGGCACCATCTAAATACCAAAGATGTTTCTTCCCAGCATCACTGACACATGACCGTCTACTGCGTGACGAGCTACAAAATTCTATCAGGGACTTCTTTCAATTGAATAATCCCGATGATACCTCTCCGACAACCAATCGGGATGCCTTTAAGGCAGTCTTTAGGGGCAAGTGCATAGCCCTCTACGCGGGCCAATATAAACAAAAGACACAGGAAAGGTTGGCCTTAGAAACAGCACTTACTGAGGATGAAAGAGCCCATCAGAAACGCTCTATCCTCAGCTTACAAAGACGGTTAATGGCACTGTGAGGGAAACTAAACGCCATATACAACAATAGGGCAGAACTTACAATCCTACGATTGAAATCCACGGCCTATGAAAGAGGAAATAAAGTGGCTCACACTTGGCCAAGCAACTCCATATGCAAAGAGAACGGGAATTCATAGGAGAGATAGAAACGCCAGGGGGGGGGGGAAACAGGGTACATTCAGATGTGGAGAAAGCGCAAATTTTTGCAACTTTTACAAACTTTAAACTCAGCAGACAGGCTTGACGAGACGGCACAGATTGGGTATTTAGGAGAGGTGGAGCTGCCAAGGGTAATGTCTGCACAGAATGAGGCACTTGGGAAACCAATTGACGCGGGGGAGGTAGGGCAGGCTATAGCAAGCCTGAAACCACATAAATCTCCTGGCCCAGATGGACTGACAGCTCACTTTTACAGGACTTTTGGTTCGGAGCTCATTCCACAACTAGTGAACCTATGGAATTTGCTCCCAGAATTAGGGACAGTGACCCCATCCATGGGAGAAGCCATCATCACTGTCATACCCAAACCAGGGAATGATGCCCATTTATGCAGTTCATATCACCCGTAGCACTCCTTAATCTGGATGCAAAAATATACACGAAGATCCTCGCCAGTCGGCTAGAAAAATTAATGCCGGAGCTCATACACTTGGACCAATGCAGATTTATCCAGGGTCAACAAACTCACGACAATCTCAGGAGGGTCTTCCACCTGGTTGAGAAAGCAAACAAGAAAGCAGTTCCAGCTGTGCTACTTGCACTTGATGCTGAAAAACCTTTCGACTGAGTGGATTGGCCTTTCCTGTTCCACACCCTGAAGAAATGTGGTTTCTGTGACCAATTCATACAAAGATTAAAGCCAACTTTACATGTCCCAGCGCTGGGGTCCTGGTCAATGGGGTGAGCTCCGAGCTCTTCACCCTGGGGAGGGGGGACTAGGCAGGGCTGCCCCCTCTCCCCACTACTGTTCCCCTTGAGTATCGAACCATTTGCGGCAAGAATACGAACTACGCCCGGTGTAGGGCATTACATTCAGGCAAGACGAACACAAAAAGTCTCTATTCGCACATGACATGCTGCTCTCACTGACCAGTCCTACATCCTCTTTGAGAGTGCTCATCGACGAGCTGGAATGCTTTGAACAGTTTGCAGGTCTCAAGGTAAACATAGCGAAATCGTACTTACTCAACCTCACACTACCACAGAGGGAGATGGAATCCTTGGAATCCTCCACACCATCTCAGTGGGCTTAGAGGGAGCTCAATTACCTAGGAATAAGAATTACGCAGAGGCTCAAAGACTTGTACATGGCAAACTACCCCTCATTCCTTCAACAGCAAAAAGCCGACCTTCGTAGATGGGCACCGCTATATTTAACTTGGATAGGCCGCATCCAGGGGATTAAAATTATGGTCTTACCCAGGCTCTTATATCTATTCCAGGGCATTGCCATAGAGATAGAAAGAACCTTCTTTGCCTCCAGGAAAACCATGCTCACCAGATTCATATGGGAGAGACATAGAGCAAGGCTATCCTACAGGCAACTGTGCCTGCCCAGAAATAGAGGTGAGTTGGCCCTGCCAGAGATGTCCCTATACTACAAAGCCGCTCAACTGAGGGTGATTACGTAGTGGTCCTCTCGCGAGTCGGACAAACACTGGTTACATATGGAAAGAGCCATAGCAGGGAGATCTATATGGGACCTATTATGGAAACCAAAAGGGGGACAACCACTAAACATATACCTGAGTAACCCCACCAAAACAACACTCAAAGTATGGGATGACATTCATAGGGCCTCCCCGTTGACCACTTTCCACACTCCAACCCAGAGTTCCCCCCATCACACCATGACGGTCCATTTGAAGCATGAAGAGAAGGAGGCTGCCGGACATTAACAGACTTATTCCGGGATGGGAAGATCTTAACGTTTGGGCAATGCCAGAAAGAGTTTGGTATCTCCCAACGAATACTACCACTATACTCAACTCCGACATTGGGTATTGAGGGAGGATAACAGGGAAGCAGCCACCAGGGACTTGACCCCCATAGAGCAATTAGCAAAAACATGTGTGGGCTCTAAAGGTACAATTTCACATCTCTACACTATTTTACAAGCTTCAATCTGCCGCGCCCCTCCAAGACACACACAATTCTGGGAACAACAACTGGGAACGGAATTCTCAGCCAAACAATGGGATAGACTTTACAGAGACATACACAAATTTAATCAATCAATCGGAATGCGTGAGACCCACTTTAATATAGTATACGATTGGTACCTATACCCAACGAAACTCAAAATGATCTTCCCCAATACTTCTGACCTGTGTTGGAGGGGTGCGGCCTCCAAGGCGACTTTAAATACATATGGTGGGACTGCCCAACGATAAGGCCATTCTGGTCAGAAATCCTAGCACAAATGAAAGAAATCCTGGGTTACCCTATACCAATGGGCTCGACACTACTAGGCCTAAGATCAGACGTTCTCAAATGACAAACAGTCAGCGACAGAGCCATTATGTGGCTATGCCTAGGGACAGCCAAATCATCATTGGCAGCGGCGTGGAAGCAGAAAGAGACGCCTTCCATTTCTCAGTGGCACTCACGCTTATGGCAAGCTCTCACCATGGAGAGAATGGCGAGTGTCCTAACTCACTTCTTTAAGAACATTGAGTACACCTGGAGGCCACTAGTAGAGTATCTATCGCAAGGCCTTCCGTTGTTTGCCTGTCCGACACAGGTTCGGGCCCTCAATCTCTTCCAGTTTTGACCTACGGGGAGAAAATCAGATATAGAGACACAACAACTGCTCGTGAGGCCCATCCCTGCCTACCACAAATCATGTCGACAAACACTTACACCACTTAGATTGGCACGATGGTACATTGCACCCTTAAATCTTGGGTAGGGAGGGTTAAGGACAAAGGGGTTTCAGGGATAGTGTTACAACCTTAAAATTTACTACTCATATGCTGAGAAAGCAAGTCACAAAGCATTATAATGTTTGTTAATTTGTTTGCCCCGGTCTTGGGACCCATATGTTCCCACAATCTGAAGCAACTGCATTGTCATATAGAAGTACCGGACTGAAATATAGGGAAAGGGTCGTAATGTACTATGTTATGTAATACTTTGTAAACTTTAATAAAAACAAGATTCACAAAAAAAATAACTATGCAGGGTATCATAAAAATAGCAAGAAAGCCCATTGTGAACAACGAGAATAAAATGAACATTTCTAGCCAGAATGGAGGGGAAGTAGCGCAGGAAACAAAAAACAGCACGTCCACCTCCACCTCAGTAAAAATGAGGCAGGGCTGCACACCTGCATGGTGCCGGCACCCACAGGGTGTGCCAGTGGCACTGTCACCACAGCTGCTGCCTGCTTCTGCCATGAGGTTGGGTGTAGAATAAGGAGTAGGGCAACACAATAGTAAAGCAGAAAGAAAGAGCTGAAGGAAGTGGAACTCAAGGAAAGGGAAAACAAAAAAAGTACAAAAAGTCACAAAAAAGTAAAAAGAAAACACAAAAACATAAAATACACACACACAGAAAGACACACACTGATAAAAAAATAGGTAAATGATGGGGGAGGATTGGCACAGATTCAAAAATAGGCCCAGCAGCAAGCACAGAACACAGAAATCAGAAAGCAGTTAAAACAAAATGGCTGCACAAATGCATACTGCGTGGTGAAATTCGAGCTGACTTTCAACATGAAATGCACTACCAGTGTGAAAAAAATAGTATGAATAGCCGGATGAGTATTTTTCCGCTCATTCCCCGAGTTCCACAGAATCCCGCGAATTTATTTATAGCTCTGCAGAATTCCGAGGAGCAAAACTCTGCAATTTCCACCCAGGCCTATTTGTTTGTGCTGCTCTTAAATATCCCCAGCTGGGAACTCGAGCTAGTAATATTACTTCTTTGTTCAAGGGGTACTGTATTCAGAGTAGAGAGAGGTTGAGTGGCACTATTCTGAATCCTTCTTGGTGTCTGCAAAGGTCTGCTGTAGAGGACTGGCCACATAGTGCTTTTTCACATGGTCAATAGATACAGGTCTATTTCTGCTTGAGCCAAGCAAAGGAGGCAGAACGACAACCCCAAGAACAGTGACAGGTGATCTGTAGAATGGTTCAAAAGCCTTATTGTCATGCACTTTTTCATGAACTAGGTCCCCAACTTTGGGAACCCACCCATCAGTAGCAGAGATAACCTTCTCTTCACAGGTGACACGTCAGAGTGGTTCACACTACACAGCTTGTCTCTGACTTCTTGGATACTCTGCAAAACATTCAAATGTTTCTCCAAGTCAGATTTTTCTTCATCCGTCACCTTCCCAGGATTATCTAAGCCAGGCACATACATAGGAACTCCAAAGAAAACCTCATATGGTGTGCATCCTCCCAATACTTGTCTAGGCAAGTTTTTTAAAGCTCTCTGGATTCCATACAGATTATGGTACCAACTAATAACTGAACTTAGTACCCTAGCAGTCAAGGCTTGTTTAATCATGTCATTAGCACATTCAACAATGCTGTTAGATTGGGCTTAAACAGGTTGCTTTATTGCAAGCAAACTCCCAGAGCAGACATTGAATTCCTGTCATTATTTGAATAAAATAAATGAACTGCCCCAATCACTATTAGACACTACAAATCTTATACTACTGTTGAAGCCCTCACATTTCTCTGTGACCAAACCCATAGGAATGAAGAACATGAACTGATTTCCACCAATATGTACTTATACCAGTTGACTGAGTGAAATGGACCTATGTGATCCAAATAAATCACAAGCAAGGGGATGTTAGAGACTGTGATAGGAGTTTGAGAGGGTGTTAGACTTGGCATCTTTTGCCGTGTTTCCCCTGACTTTTTGCTTTCTGACCTCCCGGTTTTGACTCTGTTTTTGCTGGTGTAATGATTCTGCGCACTTTCCTCACTGCTGTCCAGTGGGAAAGTGCAAGTGCTCCTGTATAAAATGTGTTATGGATTGGTGTTTCCATGATTGGCCTATTTGGTTTATGTGTCAGTCCCTTGTAAAGTGCACTGCGAGTGCCAGGGCCTATAGACCAAATGCTGTTGGTGGGCTGCAGCACTGGATTGTGCCACCCACGCAAACAGCCCGTAAAGTGTAACTCGGGCCTGCCATCGCAGAGCCTGTGCGCAGCCTGGGGCTGCCATGTCGACTTGGCAAGTGCACACACTTGCAAGTCCCTAAACCTTCCCTTTGCTACATGTTAGTCACCCCTAAGGTAGGCCCAAGGTACCCCTGTGGGCAGGGTGCGTTGTATGCGAAAGGTAGGACATGCCCTGGTGTGTGTGGCATGTCCTGATAGTGAATTACAGCCTAGTTCGTTTTTCACTATTGCAAGGCTACCTGTTCCCCCTAGGCCAGAACGGGCAGTTTTGATTATTACAGCTTATAATCCTAACTGACCCCGGGAACATGGTAGAAATTCGAGTTTAGTATGCCTGGACTCAGAATGATAAAATGCATCTTTTAGTGAAGTTGGTTTTAACATTCTGTGTTTGAAAATACCACTTTTAGAAAGTGGGTATTTTCTTGTCTAACCATCCAAGCCTGCCTCTGCGAGGTTGTGTATTCCTTGTCTGGAGTGTGAGTGACAGGGGCTGGGGGATGCCAGGAGACAGGGTGAGTCAGCACGGGGCTGAATAGCAAGATCTACATGTAGATGGGTGGGAGGGGTCGCACCTGGGCCCTGAATAGGACAGTGCCTTCCCTCCACAATGCTGGCTCCACCTCCTGTGGTGCGTCTGATGTCCCTGGCCTACTCACTGAAAGAAGGGACGGAGACTTGTCAACAAAGTGCTCCAGAACTGGTTTGGACTAGGGCAAAGGCCTCTCTGCCTTCAGAGAACAAAGGAATTGGGGATATAAATATTGGGGTCCTGACCCCATGAATTTAGATCTCGCTGGAATCAAGGAACCTGCCAAGACGAAGAGCTGGAAGAGCTGCCAGGAGGAGTACTGCCCCTTTGCTGTGTTGTTGCTTTGTTGGGTTGGCCTGCAGCTGCTGCTTCTGGACTTGGGCAGTGAAAGGACTGGACTGAACTTTCTACAAACTTGTGCTGAGTATCTCCAAGGGCCTGGAACCGAGCTGGCCTCCTGTTAAGAAGTCTCAGGGACTACAAAGACTTCACAAGCCTCTGGGTACCGCTTCTGGAACGCTGTTCCAGTTGCCACAGAGGAAGGGAACTGCAACCGACTCCATCAACCGAATCCATCCCTGGCCGGTGACCTGTTTGCACCGCAGACCGCATCGCCCCGCTTCGCATCGCAACCCTGGTCTCACCGTGGGCGACGTCCGACGCCGCCAACATCGAGCCGCTGCTTGCACCGTGACCTGTGGGCACCGCAGTTCGCATCGCATTGCTTCACTGAACCAGCCGGACCCGACCGACGAGGTCGCTGCAACTGGCTCAAGAGTCGTGACCGCACCGCATTTGGGGCACCGCTCGCATGTCTGTGACGCACCGCTCCGACTCGCACCGCTGTCCGACGCCAGCTCCCGCACTCCGGCTTGGTCGCCTGCATCGCAACCTGTCAGCACCGCATCGAGCATCGTCTCACCCTGCATCGCACGCCTTGGACTCACCGACTCCGTCTGCACGACGCTCATCGAGCCGCTGCCTGCACCGCATCGAGGGACACCGCACCTTGCATCGCTCCGTCTTGCACCGCAACCGCGACGAACGCCGACTGGCTCGTACACTCCGTACCAGCCACAACGAGAAAGGTACTGTGACCGAGTCTGTTCACGACTCTGCTGGCCCGTATCGACGCGGTCGGCTGGAACTGTTAGACTCTGTGGTTTTCAGCATCGCGGTAGGCTCGGACGGAGCTACCGACTCGTACGAACTTTGTTTTGAACTATTCCTGCAAAGAAGAAGTTACCTTATCACGTATTCATTTTTAAAATATAGTATTGTGGATTTTTGTCGTAATTGGTCTTGTCTTGAGTATATAAAAATTGGTTATTTTTCTAAACTGGTGTGGTGTCCGTTTGTAGTGCTTACACTGTATTACTGTTGGTTATGTGCAAATGCTTCACACACTGCCTCTGAATTAAGCCTGACTGCTCGTGCCAAGCTACCACGAGGGTGAGCAGGGGTTACTTCACGAGTGTAACACCCTTACCCTGACTAGGAAGAAGGGTCCCTACTTGGACAAAGGTGCAAGCCCTTGCCAACTAGAGATCCCATTTCTAACAGAGGGTCTTTTGAAAGTGGATACTATTTGACAAATGTCACACTGCCTAACATAATTCCTAGTCTGTTTATATAAACCAAGCCACTAGTAGTGTTGCTGTAGCGTTGCTATGGTTGTAATGACCCCAGCATGGCAGTTGCCAATCCCTCATGTGCTGCTTTGATTAAACCTAATCTGGACAGCTTCTTAGTTATTATTCTGTCTCCTGTTGGTAGTGTGTCTACAGAAATGTTGTCTGAATTAAGGGTGTGGCTGTATTTGGGAGGGAAGTCTGCAGGAGGTTTCCCACATTGCGCGGTGGTATTTAGGCTGTTAAGATATCTGTGTCAATCTTGGTTTGACATCTGTTTAGGACTGCTACTCTAACAGTCTGAATTGGAGCGCTAGCAGCTAAGTCAGCCACACAGTTACCTTTAGAGGGAACACAATCACGCCGATGGCCCAAAATGTGCCTCACATTGACCGGTGGAAGCTTATCTTGTAAGACAGCTACCTTGCCCCAAAGCTGTTTATTATTTATAGATTTTCCCTTTGAATCCTTGAATCCATCTACATTATAACCGTGCACACAGAAGGATAAGTCAGACACTATGAGTGTGGAAACTGACGAGCCAGGCTTTTGTAAGGCAAGTAACAGGGCATGTAGTGCTGCATGCTGTGCAGTGCTATCACCTCAAATTTTAGTGTGGGTGCGCTGTAGATGGAATTCACCATCTTTCACTATACCTTGCAATGCAGGACAGGCTGCAGAGTACTTGTATTTTGTTACGCCACTGATTGAGCAGAGCCTTCCATGTAGAATATTCTCTGATAAGACTGAATGGAAAAAGTGGTTGGAGATAAAGCAAAGTGTTGTTTTTTGAGAAAAGATTGTGTACGAAGTGTAGGATCATACTGAAACTTTACATCCACTGCACTTAAAGAAGAGGCCCACTGCACCTACCTTACGTTAGCTGTTTGCACAGCTGCAAATATTTTTTCAATGGAAGCAAAACATGCTTCGACTAAGGAATACAAGTGAGACTTATAAGCAATAGGAATGGTCTGTTCTTTGTTGTAGGTCACATAGGTATAACCGTAGTGAGTGGGTATGACTCTGATAACTAGGTTGACCTTATTGTCCCTGGTCTGTAAATTTTTAGTCTCAAGCAACTCTGCTTGTGGAGCACAAAAGAAATCAGTGTGCGTTTGTCCATTATTTGGATTAAAACGTGAGAGAAATCAAGTCATAAAGGGGCTTCCCTCACTCAGCATAGTGCAGGAAGTAAGTACATAGTTGAGAAATCCCACAAGGGATTGCAACTTCTTCAGTGTGTCAGGAGGCTGTAAGGTAGCACACTTCTGAAGGAAATTAGGAGCTAAACTCTTGTCCTCGCTGGGTAGCTCGTATCCTAGAAAGTTCAACGTAGGGTAGGCAATCTTCGTTTCTTAAAATTAATTTTGTATCCATGCGAAGTTAATATGGTCACAACTTTCCACCCTAGTTAGGTATAGATCTAAATCATCATCTGTAAGATAGATATCATCAATGTATGACAGTACCTTGGGATCTGGTTGTAGAATCTCCATGATGCATGCTGAGAATAAGCCAGGACTGTTCTTATAGCTCATAGGCAAGCGTTGAAATGAGAATTGCACCCTGTTGAAACTAAAGGTGGTTAGACTCTCACTTTCAGGCACTATATTTTTTACTGAAAACCCCATTGGAGATGTCCAGGGTCGATTTGGATTTTTTTCTGAATCAGGTTGGTCATTAAACATGTTCTATGTGCATTCTGCACTGCGTAGGTTCGCATAATCAATCTATCAATCAGGGACTTTAAGCGTGCTACTCACCCGTGAGGGTCTCAAGGCACTGGGGGGGGTGCAGCTCCGGTCAGTCGAAGAGCCAGGTCTTGAGGGTCTTCCTGAAGATGTGCAGGGTGGGGGCGCGTATGATGTCGATCGGGAGCTCTTTCCAGGTCTTAGCCGCTATGTAGGAGAAGGTTCTTCCACCTGTTCTTGCTCAGCGGATGCTCGGCGGTACGGCGAGGTCAGCGGATCAGAGGTTCCTCTTGGGTACGTGGAAGGAGATTGTATTGTTGAGATATTGGGGTCCAGTGTTGTGGAGGCATTTGTAGGCATGGATGAGTATCTTGAAGGTTACTCTCTTCTCGATGGGGAGCCAGTGGAGGTTACGCAGGTGTTGGGAGATTTGTTTGTGTCGAGGGATGCCGAGGACGAGTCCGGCTGCCATGTTCTGTATGGTCTGGAGTTTGCGGAGCAGAGACTTGTTGATCCCGGCGTAGAGGGTGTTTCCGTAGTCCAGTCTGCAGGTTATGAGTGCATGGGTGACGGTCTTCCTTGATTTGGGGGGGATCTATTTGAAGGTCTTTCGGAGGATGCGGAGGGTGTTGAAGCAGGTGGAGGCGCTGGCGTTGACCTGTCGGGTCATGGAGTGGGAGGAGTCGAATATGATGTCGAGGTTTCGGGAGTGGTCCGTGGGGGTAGGGGGGCTGCCGAGGGTGGTGGACCACCAGGCATTGTGCCATACAGAGGAGTAGGGTCCGAGGACAAGGACCTCTGTCTTCTCCAAGTTGAGCTTCAGACAGCTGATGCTCATCCAGGATGCGACGTCCTTCATTCCTTCCTGGAAGTTGAGGCTAGTGGTGAGGGGGTCCTTGGTGAGGGAGAGGATGAGCTGGGTGTCATCAGCGTAGGATACTATGCTGAGTCCGTACTGTCTGACGATAGTGGCGAGGGGGGCCATGTAGAAGTTGAAGAGCATGGGGCTGAACGATAATCTTTGGGGTACTCCGCAGTTGATCTCTGTGGGTTCGGAGAGGAAGGGTGGAAGTCTGATTCTTTGAGTTCTGCTGGTGAGGAAGGAGCGGATCCAGTCGAGGGCGCTTCCCTGTATGCCAGCATCGTGGAGTCTGGCGGTGAGTGGGCGGTGGGAGACGGTGTCGAAGGCTGCAGAGAGGTTGAGAAGGATCAGAGCTGTGGTGTGTCCCTGGTCGAGAAGGGTGTGGATGTCGTCTGTGGCGGCGAGTAGAGTGGTCTCAGTGCTGTGGTTGCTGCGGAATGTAGATTGGGAGGGGTAGAGGATGGAGTTTTCTTCGATGAATTTTGTTAGTTGGACATTGACTGTCTTCTCTGTGACTTTGGCTGCGAAGGGGAGGAGGGAGATGGGTCAGTAGTTCTTGAGGTCTGTGTGATCTGCTGACGGCTTCTTGAGTAGGGGTCTGACTTCTGCACGTTTCCAGTCATCGGGAAAGATGCCGGTTTCGAAGGTAGCATTGATGGTGCGCCGTAGTTCCGGTGTGATGGCGGCCCTGTGGAAAATGTGCGGGGGGCAGGGGTCCGTGGGGGCTCCTGAGTGGATGCCTTTCATGGTCGATGCGATGTCTTCAGTGGTGACTGGGGTCCAGGAGGGGATGGGGGACTGGCTGGCATATGCGAGTTTAGATTCCTATAGTCTAAAACTATCTTATTGGACCCGTATGATTTGGAGAGGGGAAAAAGGGCATGTTCATTGCTGACAGAAATTGTGCTATTATGTCCTGGTTTTGCAAATGATCTAATATTGTTTTCATACCATGTTTTGCTTCGGGCTTTAAAAGGTATTTTGCTTGTGCTTGAGGTTCACTACGTAAGAGAATGACATATGGAATAGAGTGTTCATTCCACCCAGCTTGGTTTCTGTGTAAGGCCGGAGTCTGTCTTATAGCCCATTTACTGGTATAGATTTCCTGATATCTTCAGGTACTATGGGAGAAAAAGCTACCCTTATAATTCCCCCCCAGGGTCCTTCCCTCAAAAGGAATGAAGGCCATTCCTCTTCAGCTAGGACAATATAATCATTGGACAAGTGTGACCAAAAGGCCGCTTTAATGGTACATGACATATCTCCTTCAATTTGTATGTTTTAAATATAAATCCTATCAGGAAGATTTAAATATTTATCTGGAGTCTCAGTTTGTATAACGTCATCAAATGGACTCGCATCCAGAAACCTCTGAAGAATCTGATACACTATTGTGAATTCGGCTGCACTGTCCAGGAGCATCCTTGCACAAGTCCTGTTTTGAAGGAGGACTCGTAGTTTTATCAGCATTTTTTTTAGAAAGTCCTGCTACTATCTTTTTTTCAATGGAGTTTTAGAGTCCAATCCTTTCTCCTCCCTCTTTATGCTGATGTCAGTCTTGCTACCTGCTTCCCTTTTCCTACTGTACTCCTTTCTTCAGTACTCGGATCGACTCCCTCTCTCTGCTCGTTTACCATCAGTGTCCTGAAAAGAACGTGAAGAATGGCTATCAGAATACTGATACTGTTCAGGTTTTGTATTTTTTCAGGGTCCCTTAAATTGTAATCACCCCAATCAGATTCCCGAGAAGCGGGTGATCCATTCCGTCTTTCCTCTTTGTCCCTCTGTTTCTTCTTCCCTTCCATTGAAAATGTCTCCTTAATGACACCCTCAGTGGCACGTTTAGGTTTCAAATGTGGTTTAACAGGTTGTGTACCCAAGGTATCACGACTCACAGAGGTATAAACTTCCTCGATTATTTTCAGTAGTTCCCGTTGACAATCTTGAACTGAAACCGCTTCCAGTGTCTGATCTATAGCCAGAACTGAAGCTTCTCCCTTAATATAGCCTAGGATAATAGAGAAACCCGTAGAAAAGATCTCCATTAACTTAATTCCTAAGTCCAGAGCTGGTGCAGCTCCATGCTCATTCTGTACCTGTTTAAGTGCATCAGGGAGAACTGCCAATGAGATTGTGCCATGTGTGCTGGTACAAATGCAAGGAAATATGCTTACTCAGGTGTTGCATTCCTCTACGGGTGGCACCATCCCAAGAGGAAGACAGATATTCAGTATTCTATGTTTGTCTTTGGGTGTTGTATATAGATACACTGCTTCTAACTGGTTCGTCTTGTGAGCAATCCAGTAGGCTGTATCGTCAAGCTTTGAGGGCGCTTTTCCCATGATAGCGTTAATATTCTGTGGACTAATTATTTGTACTTGTGTAGGAGCAGCTGGTCCTCAGAGCTCAAAGTACGTTGTACAAACTGTACGAGTCTCCTATATAAGGCGACTGTAAAGTTTGAAACCTCAATCACCTCAGTAGGTGCTAGGTTGTCGAGGCCAGAAACTGGAGTGTAACCAGCAAAGACTTGCCACATAGCACATTCATTGCTCAGAGGACTCTGATGGACATTTCCGTGTGTATGTAGCAATTGACCGGCAAACCAGATCTGGTGTTCCTAGTAAGTTAAAGGGATTTCCAAATCTTGGTAATCCCTATAGGGTGCCGGCAGGTCTACTGCTGTGTAGGCACAAAACTGTCCTGAGGCAGCATCAATAAGTTCGATCTCCACTCACGAGTAAAATGTCTCAAAGGCATATTCCGTATGAGCAGCTATTCCAAATGTAACCACCCACCCCTTCGTCAAGGACACCTCAAGCTTTGAGATGCTGAGTGACTGTTTCCCTGTAATTGGCTGCTATCACAATAGGTGCCGCCATGGTGAAAGGATTCAATTGAAAATGGAATAAAAAAATTAGAAAACCCACAGAATGGGGAATAACTTTATGAGTCAAGCTTGACAAGCCTACATAAATAGATGTTCCCATTTCCCCAGTATTAGGTAACCATAATTACTAAAGACGTCTCCGTAATAATGTATTAATAGTTCATGTGTGTGTGTAAATAGTGAAAAAACTACCCAAGGCATAATTGTAAGATACGAGCCCCACGTTGGGTGGCAACTGTTGTGTAAACTATGACTTTGGCAAAGTTCTACAAGTTTTGTTTTCCTGCCCAGGGGTGACACAGGTAAACTCAGTTACAGTAAGTAAGTAATTCTTTATTGTATGATTACCTAAAATCATTTACAAATACAATACATGTCACATCATAAATAAATACATTTAATTAATTAAAAGGTCTAAAAAATGTTTAAGAACGTTTAAAAAGAAGAAAAGAAAAAGAAAATGCAGTAGAGAAAAAGAGCGAGACTAGAAAGCATGGGGGCGTAGAAGTGCGATAAGATGTCATGCAGGCTTAAGTGTAATTATTTTGTGCGTAGGCAGACGGATGGAATGGAGCATATGTGAGTCATGAAAGAACGATGAAAGAACGTAAAAAGAAGACGGAGCGATGTCACCGAAATAGGACTGAGAGGCATGGGTGCGAGAGCATGCGGGAAAGTGTCGTAGAGGCATGCATATGATTTTTATGTGCATAGGTATGTGGGATAAATTGAAGGACAGTGCGCCTCCCAAAGCGAGCTATACAGTGTTGAATGATGAATAATAGTGCGAGTGGGCGAAATGCATAGGTATGTGGGATAGATTGAAGGACAATGAGCCTCCCAATGCGAGCTATTCAGTGTTGAATGATGAGTAATATTGCGAGTGGGCGAAATGCAAAATCATGGTGCCAAAGTTGCTGCCATAGTTAATGATCTGTGGCTCATGTATTATTTTGCTATCATCATCAGTTCTTGCGTTGATCGTAGAGCCATTCCGGCTACCGCATAGAACTTCCCAATTCGTGCAAGATCCATCGGCACTGTAGTGGTATAGATGAACATTAGAGCCTCCTTGCATTATCTGACTCCATTTTGAATAAGGTAAACTCAGTTGAACAAACCAGCACTGAATGTGTTAGGCAAGTTACTGTAGCACCGCAGAACCCTACCCAATACTTAATTGGAGTAGAGTTATTGCTTTTGGGTAACTAACAATACCTGCAATGAGATCAGGGGCACCATGGTAACAGAAACAATTTCACAATATTTCACACAATATTTCCCAAAATTTCACAATATCACACACATATTGAACTAAAAACAATAGACACTTTCAACTAAAAGCATTTATTAAAACAGGGCGAACCTGTTTCTCAGCACATCAAAAAGAATTACATCATAAAAACGGTATGCAGACATAATATCGAGTTTTAAATATCGATATGCCATAATATCGATGTTTAAATTTCGATGTGACAGAATATCGACCTGCAAGAATATCGTCAACAAGAATATCGACATGCAGGTAAGAAATATCGTTTTACTTAATATCAAAGTTAGTAATATCGTAAGTAAAAATATCGTTGTTTATAATATCGATTTTTTTTTTTAGTGTTTTGTAAGTTAGAATATGTGTTAAAAGTATAGCTTATTTTTTTAATGTATGTTTGAATTTACAAGTAATTCATGTTATTTTAATAAATTTTTGCGTATTTTAGTTCCGTAGCGGGTTGTGGGTTTATAGGGGAATAGGGTGGGAAGTAATTTAATTATAATATATTAATTAATAATTTTTTAGAAGTTATTAATTTAAAAAAAAAAAAAATTGTGTTTTAGTTCCGTAGCGGGTTGTGGGTTTATAGGGGAATAGGGTGGAAAGTAATTTATTTGAAATTAATTAATTAATGATTTTATTAAATGATTGTATTAATTAATATTTTTGTATTTAATAATTTATATTGTTAATTGTGTTAAGTAATTGGTTATTAATTATTTTTAATTGGTTATTAATAATGAATAATTAATTGGCAAATATGTTAATTGTGTAATTTTTTTAGGAGCGGGTTTCGGTTTTATAGGGGAGTAGGGTGGGAAGTAATTTAATTATAATTAATTAATTAATAATTGTATTAATTAATATTTATGTAATTAATATTTTATATTGTTAATTGTGTTAAAAAATGTTATTAATTAGTTATTAATTGGATATTCATTATTAATAATTAATTGGTAAATATGTTAATTGTGTAATTTTTTTAGGAGCGGGTTGTGGGTTGATAGGGGAGTAGGGTGGGAAGTAATTTAATTTAAATTTTTTTTTTTTTTTATATAATATTTATTTAAAGTTATTTTATAGTGTTAATTGTGTGATCTAATTTATTTTTGATTGTTTTTAATTTGCTTGTTAATTGTTATTAATTAATTAATTAATTGGTGATTAATTATGTTAATTGTGTAATATTTTATAATATTGGTGGTGTCGTTTATAGGGGAATATGGTGGGATGTTAATTATTTTTGACAAATTAATTATTTGTTAATTAATGTTAATTATTTTGCAGGAGTGGGAATACTAAATTATTCCCCTCCACTATCCTACATTTTCCCTATTGTAGCATTTGCTGGAGTGGGAATAGTAAATTATTCCCCTACGCTATCCAACACTTTCCCTACTGTTACCCTTGGTGGAGTGGGAATAGTAAATTATTCCCACCCGCTATCCAACACTTTCCCTACTGTTGCACTCGCTGGAGTGGGAATAGTAATTTTTACCCACCCGCTATCCAACACTTTCCCTACTGTTGCACTCACTGAAGTGGGAATAGTGATTTTTACCTACCCGCTATCCAACACTTTCCCTACTGTTGCAATTACTGGAGTGGGAATAGTAATTTTTACCCCTCTGCTATCCAACACTTTCCCTACTGTTACACTCGTTGGCGTGGGAATAGTAATTTTTATCTACCCGCTATCCAACACTTTACCTACTGTTACACTCGTTGGAGTGGGAATATACATTTTTATCTCCCCGCTATCCAACACTTTCCCTACTGTTGCACTCACTGGAGTGGGAATAGTAATTTTTACCCATCCGCTATCCAACACTTTCCCTACTGTTGCAGTCAGTGGAGTAGGAATAGTAAATTTTACCACTCCGCTATCCAACACTTTCCCTACTGTTACACTCGTTGGAGTGGGAATATTAATTTTTACGTCTCCGCTATCCTACACTTTCCCTACTGTTGCACTCATTGGAGTGGGAATAGTAATTTTTACCCACCCACTATCCAACACTTACCCTACTGTTGCATTTTCTGGAGTGGGAATAGTAATTTTTACCCTACGCTATCCAACACTTTCCCTACTGGTGCACTCACTGGAGTGGGAATAGTAATGTTTACCCTCCCGCTATCCAACACTTTCCCTACTGTTGCAATTACTGGAGTGGGAATAGTAATTTTAACCCTTCCGCTATACAACACTTTCCCTACTGTTACACTCCGTGGAGAGGGAATAGTAAATTATTCCCTTCCGCTATCTAACACTTTCCCTACTGTTGCACTTGCTGGAGTGGGAATAGTAAATTATTCCCCTCCGCTATCCAACACTTTCCCTACTGTTGCACTCTTTTGAGTGGGAATAGTAATTTTATCCCCTACGCTATCCAACATTTTCCCTACTGTTATAGTTAATGTAGTGTAAAATATTTTTTTACAAATAAATATTAATTTTAATATTTTAATTTATTATATATATATATTTAATTTTTATATTTATATTACAGGTTTATGTATATATATATATATATATGTATTTATAATTTTTATTATGTTTCTAACATTTTATAATTAAATAAAATAATTATTTATTAATATTATTAAGTTAATATATATATATATATTTTTATTATATATGTTTAATTTTATTATATATTACATTTATTATTTATCATTTTTAACTTTTTAAAATAATTCTAACTATGGGGCCTATTACGATGGCGGTCGGAAAACCTCCCCGACCGCCATGGTAGTGGGAAAAGACCGCCCGCATGGACCGCAACATCACCGCCGGTCGAATAACGATGACCCGCGGTCGAAATCCGACCGCGGCGGTCGGATCGCAGGCCTTAACATTGCGGCAGTTGCTGCTGCCCGCAGCACCGCTGCGATGTCCAAAGGAGCATGTCATGCATTCCACTGCACTGCGTTGCAGGCACTGCACAGTGCCTGCCACCTGGTACAGGGAAATGTAGGGGGGACCATGGGTACCCCCCAGTGCACCCACACCCCACCAAACATTGGAGCCCGCAACGGGCCCCCGGAAGACATCTCCGCATGCCTTTCCATGGCGGTGTGACCGCTGAGGGAAAGGCTGGCTACCGCCGGCATCATAATCCTGCCGGCGGAGCCTGCTCTGCACCGCCACCATTATCCCGGTCCTGCTCCGTCTGCCAGGCAGGAGTGCGGATGGCAACCGGTGGAAAAGCGGCGGTCGGAATTTCCCACCGCCATCCTAATTTGACCGGCGGTTTTCTTGGTTGCGATCGCGGGCGGATGTCCACCGCCGGCCCGGCGGTGGACATCCGACCGCCATCATAATAGACCCTATGTTTTTATTAATTATATTTATTATTTAATTAATTTTATATTATTTTTAAGACATTTAAAAAAAAACGATATTTTAAACAACGATATTTTGGCTTCGATATTTTTGTACTTACCTTTGTAGAGATAGGATGTCGATATTCTGTCCATCGATATTCTGTACTCGATATTCTTGTAGGTCGATATTCGGTCTGTCGATATTCTGTCAGTGATCCCATAAAAACAGCAATAAGATATGTTGAGAACAACGAGAATAAAATTTATATTTTTAACATGGTTAAATGTCACCTAAATCCGCACACCTGAAAACTAACTTCTATGACCTACACTGGGAGGGCATGGAGAATAGAACAACTTGCAGTCTAGAGTTTCTTAGGGAGAAGCAACACAATGCATACCATGTTGACAGCATGAGCTGTCATTTTCAGCAGAGGTGGGAAGGCAGTGTTCTCTGTGAAAGGCAAATGCGCTGCGGTAGCGGCCTTCCCCCGGGACTCGATCTTATCAGCATCAGGCGAGATGCAGCATCTTTGAAGTTTACTGGTAGTAGGTAAGACCGTCTCTGGCAGGGTCTTGTGTGATAATCTGAGTGAAGGATTTCTCCTGCCAGGCGGTAAAGTGTCAGTCTTTATGTACTAAATCTTATCAGACATTGGATTTTTTTTTCTTCATCATTTCAGGCTACAATTTTTTGACTACATATCTGTATTTGTTCTTATTTGACCTTCTCATGATAATAAGTAGACACTTGTCCCAGACTGATGTTGCATCAGATGCTATACTTATGTCATTAGCCAAGTGACTTAACACTTTCACGGTTCTTAGAAAGATACAGTCAGACGACATCTGGGACAGTGACATGACAATGATTCTGCATAAAAGTGGGAGTATGGGCACACCCACTACATAAGATGGTGCCAGGGCCTATTCAAAATTGAGTCAGACTTTATGTGCTTTACATCAAATGAAAAGTAATGATGAGTAAATTCTGACTGGAGAGGGCTACATATATAACCAAAATTTCCGAATTTTGATTTCAAAGAAGGTGAGGATGAGGAGTGTCTAGAGTGAACACATGATTCACATGGTCACACTTAGATCCTCATGCATACAAGTTCTAAATAACACAAAAGTAGTTTTAACAAACACACTGATCTAAAAAAAAAACCATTCACATAGAAACAGACTAAGGGGGTGATTAGGATGGCGTAACAATCGCCACCGCCGTGCCGGCGGTGGTGACCGTCACGCCATCGTAACCTGATTTACCCACTGCCAGATTACAATGGCGGTGGGTAACGCGGCGGACGGAAAGTCCGTCCGCCGCTTTTTCGCCAGTCGGCAATCGTGCCGGCCGGGCGGAGCTGGGGCCCAAATATGGTGGCGGTGCCTAGCAGGCACTGCCAGCCATATTAGGATGTGTGGTGTTCCAGGCCTTTCCATGGCAGCGATGCCGCCATGGAAAGGCTGGCGGGGATTCACTTTGGTGGCCCATTGCGTGTCCCCGGGGGTGGGGGCTGCACTTGAGGGCTACCTATGGTATCCCCCTACATTGCCATGCACAAGGTGGCAGGCACCGCGCAGTGCCTGCCACGTTGTGCATGGCAATGCACAACATGACATTCTACCATTGCGGCGGGTGCTGCAGCCAGCAGCACCCGTCGCAATGTTAGAATGCCAGATGCGACCGCCGCGGTGGCAGTCGCATCATAAGTGGGGTGGCGGGACCGCCACATGGCAGCCGTGCGGTCCCGTTACCGCTAGGGTGGCGGGCCGACTAAGGTCCGCCCGCCATCCTAATAACCCCCTAAGAGAGGTGTGAAAAAAGCATTTATCTAAGCTCATAAGAAAAGCACTTTAAAGAGGGACTAAACACAGCACACAAAGAAATGCTCACATTAAAGAAGTAGCATGCCACTAAATGGAAACACCTAGAACATCACAACCAGTGCTAATTAAACCACAGGCTGATGTACACCTGCCATCTTACAAGTTTAAAGTACCTTAAAACAGGTGTCGCCGTGAACAACCTGACCCAACGCTTGCATGAAGTAGATCGATATTGAAAATATAGATGCAGTAAAGCTTTGAGAAGACCTGGGCATGCAACTCCAATTGACACATATACTCAGTATTTATTTATTACATGATGATCAGGTACCATGCAGGTTTGAATGGCTGATTTACAAGGTCATTTAAAATTCAAATCACTAACTTAAGATCCTTCAGTCGAGATTACACATGATGTAGAAAAACAACCACTTATTATTCTTATCCATGATTCAATGGTCCAAATATACAAAGGTGCCTGTCTAATTAACCCTTTAAATCCACTAAACACCTTTTGTAACATGAATATCCCAAAACTTCCATTGACACCAAACTAAAAATGTCACTAGTCTGAGTGAAATCCTAGTGTTATGGTACATTTCGTATAATTCCATCAAGCAGTTTCTACTGTAGCGGCAAGAAAAAAGCTGTTTGAGAGTTAACATTAAAAATTCAACTTGTGTAACCCCCTTTAATCATCCTGACAAAATGAGGGATTAGCAATTTATGCTATTTGATTGGAAAATATCATGCATATTCGTCAAAAACACTAAAAACTTTTTCAATGGAAAGTGAACATTTTCCAAAACTTATAGTCAGTATCACTGATTGTGTAATATAGAGCCTAGTGTATCAGTTGGCAGATCATAAATAATTAGAGCAAATTGGGCGCTGACTTTCTGCACTTCATC
This sequence comes from Calotriton arnoldi, assembly GCA_963921515.1. NCBI lineage: Eukaryota > Metazoa > Chordata > Amphibia > Caudata > Salamandridae > Calotriton > Calotriton arnoldi. The sequence continues at coordinate 1,060,920 of CAWUFW010000664.1, forward strand.
CTACACTGTGAAGGAACTGATGTACTAATCAGTCACATCGCAGTGCGGATTTGAAGTCGGTAGCAAAATCTCCTGCCTAATGAATATATACAACCCTTTTCAAAAGGCTGTGGATGCAGGAATGGAAGCCTATAGGGGTCAGCAGACCTCTGTCCTTAATTAGTATTTCACTCAGGATAACTTAGGATAACGTTTTTTTTTCCTAACAGATCTTTTGTAACAGATCTTGTCCCATAAAGGTATAGGTGCTGCTTTCAAATGAAAGTTTTCCTGTCAGGAATAACATCAGCCTGTTTGGATGGGAATGTTACGCAAAAATTCTCCACAAGGGTTTGGAGGCCTGGGCACAACTTAATAAAATAACTCCCGCCACACAAACTGGATTTCAAAAGGGGCAGGGCACCGAGTTCTATCTACTATGGATGACGATCTTAATCAATAGTGCGACTGGAAGGGGGGCTGGCCAGCTTTATAGTGCATTTGTTGATTTTATACCAGCTTTCAATAAAATAGACAGAAACTTGCTGTGGGCCAAACTGGCTGCATAGGGTATCCCATCACATCCATTGGATGCAATTACGAGGCTTCATACAAATACATGGGTCAAAGTATGAAAGTCCAGCAAATGGGCCTACTCAGTTAAGATTCATATCAACCGGGGCCTTAAGCAAGGCAGTATTTTGGCACCTTTACTCTTTAATTTGTATCTTGAGGACCTGAATGATCACCTCGGTAGAGTAAACTGCTTTCCACCGAAACTCCAAGGGAAGAGGGTGCATATGCTACAATATGCTGATGATACAGTATTTTTGGACCAAACAGCAATTGGTCTTCAAAGAGCCCTTTCATGCCTGGCCGAATATTATGAGATAAACAAAATCAGTATCAATACATCGAAAACTAAGGGGCCCATTACGATACCCGGCGTAAATAAATCCGCCAGGCATGGAAGCGGCAAAATTCCGCCCGCATACACCGTCTGAACACCGACCACGCCATTACGATAACACAAACCGAAACCGCCATCGGCGGAAAAATCACACAAAATACCGCCCGCCATCGTCCGAGTCGGAGTCAAACCGCCCGCCACGGACGGAAACACGCACGACAACACAAAACCGCCCACCCACACGGCCGACACACCGCACGTGAAATTACGATCGCACCGCCATGAGCGCGGAAAACCACAAATATACCGCCCGCCAGCGCAAACAACGCCGATGCCAATCGACACGGCAGAAACCATGGCGCCCACGTCCCTGCACAGAAACCATCCGCTCACAAAACCAATAGCACACAACATGGCCAATAAGTCCACACAGCAAGGCACGCACAAATACACAAGCACAGTACACATCCCGAAAACACCCCCCTGGACAAACAAAAAATACAAAGGCCAGAACACCAGACACAACACACCTGAAAACAACAGACCATGAGGACACACCCACATAGGTAAGTACAAAAGCAGCACTCCCACAGACCACGACCCCTTGCAACATTGCAAACTAGAGAGGAGAGGACACAGTGACACAGCAAGGACAGCAGCACACCACAGAAACGCACACATCACAACCACCACCACCACCAACACCAAACACCGGCACCACAAACCCCCTGCACATTACACAACACACACCGCACCAGCACCACAAACACCATGGCACCACAAAGAATGCCCAAGTTCACGCCCATGGAGCTGACGGTCATGGTCGACGAGATCATCAAGGTGCACCCACAAATCTATGGGAACATGGTCCAACACACACCACTAGCCACCAGAAACAGAATGTGGAACCGGATCGTAGACCAGGTCAATGCAGTCGGGACCCTGCCCAGGAACAGAGTCGAAATTAACAAACGGTGGAATGACGTCAAGAGCCTGGTCAAGAAGAAGGAGGGCAAAAACAGAGAGCTGGCTGCCGTCACTGGCGGAGGGAATCCCGCGCTCTTCAAGACCTTCAAAGCGTGGGAGGAGAAGGTGCGAGTCATCATACATCCCGAGATCCTCGCCGGATTAGCAGGGGGAGTGGAGGCTGGTAAGTACAAACTAATGTATACCAGCACACCGCTATGTACTCACATGCACTACCACCATGCCACAGCTCCCAGGGACAAACACCCCCATGTCCAGCACACAATACACGACACACACATGCAACAGACACCACCACACACAGCCCAAACAGAACAACTGTAAGATGCGTGGGGACATGTGTACATTCAGCCAGCCACGTAACCACCAACAGGTCCCCAAATATGCCAGAAGCGCCACAACGAGCACCCACCACACCCATGTGTCCGCCATAGCTGCACTAACCGACAAGTAACAGTTAAGTGGCAGGAACACAAAGTGCAGTGGGTGGGAGGGTGGACAGCCCAAGTACAACACACACCAGGCCCCTAGTCCCACAGTACAGCAAGGAGGAGCATCCCCCACACCCCACAGCCACGTGTCAGCCACCGCAGTGCACAACGACAGCCGAAAGGTAGACATCACGGTCCACAGCAATCGGTGTCAGTGGGTGTACAGCCACCACTACGACCCACAACACCCCCCCACCCCCACAGACCTGCAACATGGAGCACCCCCGCTTAGAACCATGTGGCATCCAGTACAGTGCACGCCCGAACAACCTGCAGGTGGGAAACTGGACAGGGCTGGATTACTGGAGGCATGAGGGCCGTAACACGACCAACACATGGGACATGTCACGTAGCAGACGAACACGCAGCACCGCCCACCGTCACGAACAAGTGAACAATGTGCACACGGACATGAACAACAGACTCACACCCCACATGACCCATCACAAACACAGCAACACCCAAGGAGCCACGTCTGCATGCACAAGCCACACTGAACATAGTACCACACGGCAGCCACTGTGCAACCCATCACACACAACCGAAACACCATTGAAGTCCAGTCCATGTAGCCCCTACTGCCTGTCAACCACACACCCCACAACTACGCCTATGTAAGACAAACAACACTAGACGCAACAGAGCGGAACTACATAAATGCACACGAACACCACTGAACCCATCAAACACACAGACACACCATGCACATACAACATACCATCCATCCCATCCGTCAGCCCCAGTCTCATGAAAGGCATGTCATCCGCACAGCTGCCACATATACAGCAGTCACGCTAAGACACATGCCCATGACCAACCATGTGCCAGAAGTCAATGAAGCGCACGACACACTGTGAGCAACAACACACAACATGGGCCCCCCGAGCACTGCAGTGATGCACATGGCACAGGGCAGCACGCACACCAAGGAGATGGGACAACTGCAATACGTTGGCTGGCACACAACCAACACTCACTCATAACGATGCATCCAATGCCATGTCCAGTAATCACAACAGACAGCAAATATGCAGGCCATGTCAAGCATGCACACACCTCAAACCATGCACTGTCATGCTGCCACAACACATGTCACGTTCGGCACCCATGGCTTACAGCATGTACCCCAAAAGCATATCCCTCCCAAATGCGAATCTGGGGCATGGCCCCCATGTTGCCATATGCGTTCCTAAGCGTTCCATTTGAACCCCAAAAGCATATTCCCTCCCAAATGTGAATCTGGGGCATGGCCCCCATGTTGCCATATGCGTTCCTAAGCGTTCCATTTGAACCCCAAAAGCATATTCCCTCCCAAATGCGAATCTGGGGCATGGCCCCCATGTTGCCATATGGGTGCCTAAGCTGCTCCATATGAACCCCAAAAGCAAAGTACAAACCAGACCCAGGATGGGCCAGGAGCCCGCATACACCAGAGTCACAATGAGTAGGGGCACAGCAACACACCCATCGGCATGGCCAATCCGTCCCATGCCACATGTGCACAGCACACAGTCCCATTGCCTAGCACACACAACTACAGATGCCACAGCCACACACTCGCCTCCGGGAAACCCATGTACGAGATTGCACGAACTGCCAATGTCAGACGACAAATACATACTTCGCCAGGTGCAACACAATAACAAATCTCATTCTCTCCACAGGTGACGAACTGCCGGATGCTGGGGATGGAGACAGCAGCCAGCACAGCCAGCCCACAAGCCCCCAACGAGGACACACGGATCTGGAGGATCTGTCCTCCTCTTCGGACACGGACCACCAAGCAGGCCCATCTGGTGTGGCAGGGCCCAGCCGCTCCCCAGGACCCCTCCTACCCACCAACCCATCATCCAGGGATGCTGAACAGTCCCAGCCCCCTGCTGCCACTGTCGTTGCGGCCACACCCACGGTCATTGCGGCCACTACCACTGCCGCAACCGCCACCATCGCCGCACCGACCACCACCGCCACCACCACCACCACGTCTTCGCTGGCACCAGCCCCAGCGCAGGTGGTGGCCCGGCCGACTGGATCCACCCTGGGAGCCACAGCGAGGACCGTGGTGTGCAATGTGGCTAGTGGGCAGGCCGGTGGCAGCAGGACTGGTAGGAGGAGCAGGGTCAGGGAAACGCCAGCCTCCCCTGGGAGCCATGCCCTGCCTCAAATGGCCAGAGTCCTTGGGGCCTATGAGGAGGCCCAAGAACAATGGGTCAGGTCTGCTACAGACACGCGGGAGGTGCTGGGGGTGCTGAGGTCCATGGACGCCCATATGGGCCAATTCGTGTCCCGTATGGACCAACTCGTGGACCTCATGGGCCAGCTGGTGGTGGCGGTGGGGTCACAGGCAAGGCCAGCAACACCACCTCCGCCACCACCTGCTAGGGCGCAGGGTCGGGCAGCAGTGTCCACTTCCCCTGCGTCCACAGCCAGTGAGCACACCTCACCCACCACCAGCAGGTCGCCACCACACACCCCCTCCCAAACGTGGAAGGGGCCGTCCGAAGAGGAAACAGATCTCCCGGGAGGACTTCGCACGCTCCAGTCGCAAGTGAGGCAGCCAGCCAGCCTTCCGCCAGCCTTCCTTGACCAGCCACTGCATTGACTTGCTCTACGATCCCACTCCACACAGCCAGCTGGATGGCATGTGTGTGTTGGACTATGGACATAGAACCAGTGGGTACACCCTGAGCTTCACGCAGCCATGACCGACAGCTCATTGTCACTGCACGCACCACTTTTGTCATCACCTTACACACAATCACATGTCACAGTTTGTAATAAATGCACCTTTTTCACTAACTGCTGTTTGTGCCCTGTGTTTTATTTGTACGGAATACAACGGCCACCTTGGGCGGAAAGGCACCTGATGCGTGGCATGGCAATGGAATCCGGAGGGCCTGAAGGGACCTAGGGGTGGGAGACAGAACAGGAGCACATTCAATGAGTGTGTCACACACCCATCACACAGTACATGTCAACAACTACAAGCAATGTACACACATCGCACAGAGCAATAGGGCACAATGCCACAGTCACCAACAGTGGCATACTACCCTGGCCATGGAGCGTTGACACACTGCACGCAGTGAACATACTGGCCACCCTGACACAGCACACACACCTGCACAGATACAGACACATCATCCGTCGTACATGGACACTCACCGTCAAGTGAAGTAGCGGGCGATGAGCTGCTGGCGCACATTCCCAGCTTCCTCCTCTCCGCTGTCCACCTCACTCGAGCTGTCCTGGTCTGCGGGCTGGGGCCCTGGTTGATCTCCGTCATCCACAATGAGGGGGATCTGCTTCTGAATGGCCAGATTGTGCAGCATGCAGCACGCCACCACTATCTGGCACACCTTCTGTGGGGAGTACGCCAGTGCACTCCTCGGTGCGGTCCAGGCACCTGAACCTGGACTTGAGGAGGCCAAAGGTACGCTCGACCACACGTCTGGTCCTCCCATGTGCCTCATTGTATCGATCGTCTGCTGGGGTGCGAGGATTCCTCAATGGACTGAGCAGCCATGCCCCATTCGGATACGCAGAGTCACCTGGGTGTGAGGGACACAGAGAACCGTTGCTATTCCAACTGGACAGGGGACAGCATCACACAACCAGCACGCTACACCACTCCACATACTCACCGACAATACAGCCACGATCCTGTTGCAGATTGGCCATCAGTCGTGGCAAGATGCTGTTGCGCATTATGTGTGCGTCATGTGCCGAGCCTGGAAACTTGGCACACACGTGGGTGATCACCATGTCCGCAAGGCACACCACTTGCACATTCAGGGAGTGCGTGTGCTTCCTGTTGCGGTACAGGTGCTCAGTGGCCTGTGGTGGAACAAGGCCAACATGTGTGCAGTCAATGGCTCCCACGACGTGTGGGATTCTGCCAAGGGCATAGAATGCACCCTTCACTGCCGCCAATTCACGAGCCCTGGGGAATCTGATGTACCTGTTTCGGCACAGCATCATGGCTGCCAGTACATCCCTCAGCACCTTGCTGAACATGGGCTGGGACATTCCTCCTCCACTGCCCACTGTGTGCTGGAATGACCCAGTGGCGAAGAAATGCATGGCGGCCATCACCTTAGCCGTGGGGGTGACAGCAGTCGGATACACCCTGCGGGGACGGAGATGGGGCTCTAACATGGCACACAGTCGATGCAGGGTTGGCCTGTCCAGCCGAAACTTCCTGATAACCTCTGTATCGTCCATGTCCGCCAGCAATTGGTATGGGCGGTCAATGTTCGGTCTCCGCCTGGGGAAAATGGCAGAGGACACATGTCAAAGCAACACGGCACATAGCAATTTCGCATACACATCACTGACATGACTGAGCAAGCACATGAGCCACAGCCCAGCTGTCAAGCTGGGACGGCACGGCCACAATACACTTACACAGGTCTCCCAACAATGGCAATGGCAAGTGAGACATACCACTGCCATGTGCATGCACATGGGGATCTAGGCCCCAATGACTTGCGGGGCGTGCTGATGGGGACTGACTGCATATTCGTCAAGCGGCAACGCCACGGCAACATGAGTGTCTGCTGAGCATGGAACTGCTTCCGAGGCTGGATGAGTATGGCACACGACTGACGACGATGTGGGCACGGGCTGAGCGGCCAATACAAGTGGGACCTGTGGCACGAGGGGATATGAGACAGTAGTAGGTGTCAGCACTGCACCCTATGTACAGCACTGTACGGATCACAGCTCCCGAAACATTGACTGGTGTCCACATTGACAGCCCCATGCCAAGACGGCTGTGTGCTTGCAGTCACACGTCACAGGTGAGAGGTTACATTGCACGTGCCAGGTGGCAGACGTACATAGTGGGAGCTGGCATGTGTGTGCATGTGTCTCCTGTTCAGGATCCACCAGATGGGCGCTGACTCTGTACTGACCATTGGACACAGCATGTTCCGTGGAAGGCTTGTGTGTGTGGGATGGTGGCACTGGATGTGCCTCCGTTGGGTGGGGGCCATGCACAGGGCGGGTACGTCGATGATTGCGCATTGTTGGTCACGGTGGGTGCACCAACTAAGATGTGTTGCCCTGTGTTCAATTCCTATGTCCGCATGATGATGGACTGTGGATGTGGGCAGACTACACATTGGTCGATGTGCTGTCTATATGCATGTGCCTTCACACCAGGCACAGCTGCCCCTGCACATGTGACCCCTGCTGGACTCGCTGCTGGGTCTGTGGAGCTGATGCACCTTCTGTGCGTGGGGCGGACAGCTCTCCTCACTTCCCTCATTGCGCATGTCATGTCTTTGCCGCAGGTGACATGGATCATGGAGGGCCCACATGTACGCGTGGGTAGGCTACACATGATTGTTCACTGGTCGCCACCCCCAGTCAGTGTTTCGAATGGGAAGGTTGTCGTGCTGGTGGTATGTTCGATGTGGCGGATGGGCGGGCCTAGGTGCGGGCTTACATTCCGGACATGGGGGGTAGTTGGATTGGCGACTAGTTGCAGTACACACGGGACACGTCTCTTCCTTTCCACATCTGGGTCATCCCTTGTACTAACTGACAGTAATACAGTCATCTTCGCCCCAGCCCTCATGTCCTCCCCTCGCCCCCCAATATGCATGCTCACCTGCGAGGCTAGCGCTTGCACAGGCAGCCCCAAGCTCGCACCAGAGAGGGCAAGGAGTGTATGTGTGGGTCCAGTTGCACGAGTGGGCTGTCTCAGGGTATGATGTGTGGCGGGACGCCGTCCACCTGCGTGGTGCCCCAAATGGAGACCCGGCCTGCATGGACTATGCATCACAGTCTTCGCCTTCCGGATCCGCCACCTGCGACACCCAGTGGCTGTGGCTGCCCTTGCGGCCAGGCCGCGTCCGTCTGTGGCTGATGGCCCACACATTCACTCTTTGGCCTCTCTGGGGAGGGCTCAGGGGTGGTGGCGCACGCGCTTGCACTTAGTCGCAATGGCATGTGGCGTGGTTGGTATGATGGGCAATGGATGGGATGGTGCGAGCCACCTCCCGTGACGTCAGTGCTGCTCGTGCTGTGGTGCGTCCCCCTACACTTCCATTTGACTTTTTGCCATACTGGACGTTGAGGTTCTATTGCCTGCGTGATATGACCAGGAGGAGCGCGAGGAGACCTCTCACACACCATGCTCCACTGCCATCCCGTGCCCTGTATCGCCTGTGCGGATTGACTATGTTGGGGTTACACCTGGTCGACTGGGGCTGTGTGTGCCTTGTCAAGGGGCATGGCGGGCGCACAACAGGATCCAGCTTGTCCACAGAGGGTGGGCTGAGGTGCGCCTGGTACCGCTTTATACGTGTGCCCGGCTGCTGTGCACACACGTGTTCACTCCCCCGACAGGTGTCCTCTCACAATGCCCAGGGAAGCGGTGGTGTACTGTTCATGACCCCTCCCAACACGGCGTGCTCCAACTTGGCATGTGCGCATCTACCCGTCGCACCCACCCACCTGAGCACTGCGTCCATACGACTTCACACGACACATGTGTGTCTTCCACAGTAGTGCTACTCATTTGCGTTGACATCCAATACCAGTGGACTACATGGTCATGTCACGACTGCCGTGTACTTCACATACTCTCATCCTCTCTCATTCGTACTTGTGAAATGAGTCAGCGGAGACAGTTTTGGTTTCAAACATTATATTGAGTCTTCTGTCCTCTGTGATGCAGTATAGTGGACACTACTGGCAGCGGAATACATGTTGAGGATATACTGAGCATGATTACAAATTGGATAGGGTGTGGGGTTACATGTGATTGGCTGTTGCATGTGGGATGTGGGCTTCAGAGTTACATCTGCTTGGCCAAGGCTGTGCTAATGTACATTTACGTATAGCTGCGGAGCTGCGGACTTTGACACAGACGGTATACATGTAGCCTACCAGACCGCTCGGCATCATGGGCACAGTCCATCTCAGTTCCATGTGACAGGTTTGCTGCGTGTTGTTCCTCATGCATGCGTGCATGTGAGATGACATCAGGGCATGTGCTTGCGTAGCATGCAGCGGCGTGCCACTTGTTGTTGCACTGTGGTGGTTACTGGACATGTCACAGTCACTGGGGTCGTGTTGTTGTTGTATGCACTTGTCGTCCATGCAAAGGTCCTGGTATGGGATTCCCGGGGCGGGGGTGGGAGGGGTGCAGCACCCACAGACTCCAGGCGACCTATTCATGTCCACTGAGCGGTGTGTGTGTCCATGTGCGCTGGATCCATGTCGTGTCCTGGTTGTTCGTGCAGTTCCGTCCATGTGGGTGCGATACACAGAGCCCATGCCACTGCCTCCCACGATGCACGCGGTGTTCCTGGATGTGATGGGGAACAGTGTGCATGTCCCGGTCATATCCGATGTCATGGCGATGTCGTTGATGGTGTGGTTACAGTTGCCGGTCGCTTGGTATGGCTGTTGTGGTGGTGACTGGCCAGATCCGTGCGGAAGCTGAGCATGGGTGCGGGGTTGGACTTCATAGGTCACTCGGGGAACCTGCGTTGTGGTCCGACGTATTTACAGGTTGTCAGGTATGCGATGCCGTCCAGCAGGGCTTCCATGTCATTGGTGGTGTACATGTTTGCCAGCCAATGAAGCGGATGGTGGCTCTCAAGGTGTTGTTCGTAAGTTGTCCCTTGGAGGACCATGATGGGGCATGCTGGGTGACATTCGATGTAGCTGTTCTCGATGATCCGTCGTGTGGAGGCACAGTGGTCCCATTTCAGTGCGGGTGCGATGTTGGCCACATACGCCATGCCCCCATAGGCAGAGCAGGCCCTGTCGTGTGCGTCCAGAGGGAGGAGTAGTGGTAGCAGGTCCGCCTTCAGACATGCCGGGTTGGAGAGGCATATCTCGACGGGATGCTGGTAGGGACACCTCCGACAGTAGAAGACGGGCATGACGCAGCTGAACAATGTGATGCGGTAAGTCAGTCGGTAACTTACGTTCAGCAGGGACAGGAGATCGCATCCCAATGTATGTATCGTGTTGGTTTTGTACAGCTTGAGCTGTTCGGCGTAGTTGGGTAGGTGTGTTGCGGTTGCCATTTCGCAGCGGTTCGTTGAGATGGCGTGCTCCGGCTGTGTGTGCAGTCTGCAATGTGCACGCTCCGGGGTTGCTGTGAGCTCTGTGTAGTCGTAGGGAGACAGGACTTGTGTTCTGTTGGCTTGTTTGGAGGACACGGGCCCTCTTCCCACATGCTTCTCAGACAGTTCAAGGTCAGTGCTGTGTGACTCCTTCCAATTAACTTGCATGTGGCCGACATGGGGGAGTGTTTTCTTCTTTCTTCCCCGTCCGTTGTGTGCTTCTGTGATATGCGCTATCTGCCCTGTGGTCGGTCTCCTCGGCATGCCTGTGTTGGTCTATTCTTGGACAATGGCTGTATTCACCGGCTTCTGTCGTAGGGGCTGTGGTTTCGGAGTTGGAATGGAAGGTCATTCAGTGCTGTCTGCTCTCCCTTGTGTGGGCGGCAGGCTGCCTTTCCGCTCTGCGTTGGGCCTTGTGTGTGGATGTTATTCTTGGGCCACCTGTTGTCGGTCCCCGGGCTCTTTGGTGTTCCGTTTCATATGTCTTGTTCATATGTGCAGGGTGGTATGGGTTTTTCAGTGTGGTACTGGCGTTCCTCTTCCCGAAGGGGCCCTGCTTCTCCTAGTTGGTGTTGCCGCCGCTGTGTGCTACGCCATGTTTGTTACACTGGGGTGTGTCCTGCTGTTGCGTGACTTCACTGACATGTGTGCGTCGGTTGTGTGGCGTTGGGTGTTGTCCGTGAATTGGGCGTTGGGGACATGTCTGTGGCAGGCCTGTCACGTGTCATGTGCGTTCGGGGTGGGGCTGATGTGTGTGCTGCTTGGTTGTGTCCCTGTGTCTGTGTGTGACGCATGCATGGCGCTGCGGTTGGCCTCCTGCGTTGTGCGCATGTGTGGCGGCGTCATCGGCGCTTTGGGGCCGTGACGGGGTGGTTGGTTCCTAGTCCCAGGTGGTGTGTACACATGTGTTCCGCGATGTTAGGATTTGGCCTGTGTGTCATATGTGGATGCAATGGTGGATGTGTAGTGTACACGCGCTGGTGGGGGGTTGTCCGCTTTTTCCGCCCTTGCACTGTGTGCGCTGTTTGCGTGCACTTGTTGTGTGTGTGCCTACCTGCGTCTCCGCGGTACGTTGCGTCCTTGGTGGTGCATCAGCAGAAGCATGGGAAGGGCCTGCAGTGCTGGATTCATGCCCGGGTGCCGCTTCTTCGTTGTCCGTGCTCTGCGTCCGTGTTACCGCCTCTCTTTCACGTGCGGTGTCTCTTAGCCGTGGGAGCCGTTTGTTTGCGGCATCGTAATTTATACGCCGGGCGGGACGTGTTTCGCCGGACGGTGTGTGTCAGTTAGCTGCGCCGCTACGTGTACGGGCGCACTTTGATGGCGGACGGTGTTGCTGGCTTGCCGGCGGTGTTTGGCCTGCTTTTCGCATCGTAATTGGGCGGGCGTGTGGACTGCTGCGTGCCGGCGGTAACTGGTGGTTTTTGCATCCGCCAGCACGGCGGTTGTGCTTCCGCCCGCCATCGTAATGGGCCCCTAAGATCTTAATCTTTGGCAGTAAGAGAATCAAAAAAGGAGTTTGGTTTATAAATGCCCAGAAGATTAAAAGAGTACATAATAACAAGTACCTGGGAGTTTGGATGAATAAACGCGGCCTTCCAACTCCGCAAATCACGGCTTTGGCAACATGAGCTAAGGCTCTTACCTTCGCCTTCCAGCGCCTTCTTCAGAATCTTTCTGGCACGGACCTAACAGCAATCCGCAAAGTCATTGAAAGTAAATTGATGCCCACACTAGCATATGGAACATTTGCTTATTTAAATCGCACTACAAGCTGGGTTGATTGGGCTCAATGCTAATGTTACAGGCGTGTATTCAATCTACCAGTCCATACTGTACAAGCACAAATTCACCTGCAGTTTATTCTTGCTTGTTAAAACTATGGGGATATGTACAAGAACCGGCAAAAAATATCGCTAACGTGAGTTAGCGGCAACATTTTTATCGCTGCGCACCGCCGCAAACTATCGCCATGTTAGCGACGTATGTACAAGCCGACGCTACGTGGCGATATAGTTTCTCATCTCAGCGGAAAATGTCAACGTTAACAACAGTGTCACGGCGATAAAAATCTTGCCGCTAACGTGAAAAAAGTGGCGGCAGGCCAGTCAGCAGCCAGAAACTTTCACGCAAATTAGCGTGACACCACTTTTTTTCACGTTAGGTCTGAAAAGCGACTACAAAACGCCCGCAAAGTATCACAAACTGAGGGGGAAAAAAAAGTGAAGAATCTTGGATGAAGCTTGACCCAGTACTGCAGGAGAAAACAACCCCCCAAACAGCCAGGAGGACCAGGCAGAGAGCCAGGAGAAGGGCAAGGGGAAGAGGAAGAGGAAAACCAGGTTCAGCCAGCCGGAAAACCAGGTCCTGATTGCGGAGGTGACAGAAAAACAACAGCAGCTGTTTGTCAGCTCCACTGTGTCATTGGGGACCAAGAATGCAATATGGCAGCCCATCGCAGCCAAGGTGAATGCTGTCGGAGAGGTGAGGAGGACAGTGAATGACTGCAAGAAGCGCTGGCATGATGCTAAGCGCAAGACCAAGGAGAAACTGTCGGCCAGTCGCAATGCAGCACTGCAGACTGGAGGCGGGAGTCCAGCACCACAGGAGGAGCTGAATGATTTGGAGGAACAGGTGTCCGCAGTCATCAGTGAGGAGTCGGTGGTTGGAGTCCAGGGACAGGATACTGCTGAACATGACCAGCAACATCAGCAACACGGTGAGTAACAACCAGGGACTGGGGGCACGGGGGTGGATGGGCCCAATGTCACTCATGCACAATTAAATATCTACCAGTGAACATCTACAATGACTGCAGATCTTGTCACAGATACTCTTGTCCCTGGGTGTAGAGACACATATCACCCTAGTCAACAAATATATTGCAAGACACATATTGGTGGGGTCATACACTTGGAAATATGCACAGAAAAGTAACTCTAAACATAGCCAAAGATTCATATCAGACCACAATATAAGGGCAACATGAAAGAGCTAAGTGGTACATTGACTGGAAAAGCGGTAGGCTGGCAAAATGTCCCCCTTGCCTCAACACCACGCACATACAATTGTCTGCACAGGGCTGCATCTCTTTGACGACAAAATGAGGATGCACTGTGAATGCGACAGATGATGTGCACAAGTGAGCATGCCCCCACCGATGTCAGCACACATGCACCATTGTGCACGTCTGTCTGAGTTGTGTGCAAGACTGTGTATGTGCAGTAAGGTCCCCCTTCATGCACATAGGCAATCTGAAAATCAAGTCAGACACCCTTGCACAATGGTGCACGTGTGCTGACATCGGTGGGGGCATGCTCACTTGTGCACATCATCTGTCGCCTTCACAGTGCATCCTCATTTTGTCGTCAAAGAGATGCAGCCCTGTGCAGACAATTGTATGTGCGTGGTGTTGAGGCAAGGGGGACATTTTGCCAGCCTGCTGCATCTCCAGGCAATGTGGCCCTTTCCTTGTTCATTAGATGCAGCCCTGTGTACACCAAGTGAGAAAGCATGGAGTGAGTCTGCATACCATGAACACATGCATTGTCACAACATAGTGATCATGCAGCTTACTGCCTAAACGGTGCATATCCCACAATGCACACATTCAGCACAGCTGAGTCAAAATATTATGTTACAGGTAGCCTGTGCACACGTAATCTGTGTCAACAGTATGATTACTGCAAATAACATGAATACACAACAATCACAGTAGTCGGATTGGCGTTTTCTTTCTTGTGGTTTAATTGGAGAACAGATGCCCAGCCAACACGTGTTTCGTCAGGGTGAGAACCCACAACTTCTTCAGGGCTATTGGACAGATGGACAGAAATGAGACAATTCTCTCCGCCGGTTGTACTTCCGTCCCGGCTGTACGGGTGAACAGTTGCAATGCAGAACATCAAGTGGTAATATGGTCAGTACCAACAACCGGAGCACTTGTCTGATGGTCAGACGCGAGGCAGGCGAGTACGCTTGACTGCCGAAGCTTGCGCGACAAACAGGAAGTGTGGGTTCTCACCCTGACGAAACACGTGTTGGCTGGGCATCTGTTCTCCAATTAAACCACAAGAAAGAAAACGCCAATCCGACTACTGTGATTGTTGTGTATTCATGTTATTTGCAGTAATCATACTGTTGACACAGATTACGTGTGCACAGGCTACCTGTATTATTGTATCTCAGACTTCGGTCTACCTTGGGGGTTTAGGGTTATCCCCCTACCTGTGGCACCGTGTAATAATGTTTATTGCTCCCTACATACGTATACACCGGGAGGCGCCATCGCATACTGCATCACTCTAAACCCCTTTGTTTTTCTCAAAATATTATGTCATACCATAAGCAGGAAGGACATGACTTCAACATTACAGTGCATGGACTACGCATATCAGGAATGTTTCACCATAATGTTTTACTACGTGTCTTGTCTGTGTACCATACTCACAGAAGTAAAAGAGTCCCTGTAAAGAAGTATGATAGGTCAAGTATGACACCAAGCAAGAATAGCAATTTAGCAACCAAAAATATCTAATAGATAAATGGCACCATCACCCCATAGCTCAAAAAGCACTCCTATACTCTCAAGTGCACACATGTGCCATACCTAAAACTGTACCATACATTTGTCCTGGTGTGACTTGCCCATCACACATTGATGTGCATGTAAACAAGTATTTTGGGAAAGTCAACAGTGTCAGTGAACAAATATACAGACAGGACTGTTATCATCTGCATACAAACACTGGCAGCAAAAATTCAGACATAGTTCAGCA
The DNA here is from genome assembly GCA_963921515.1 of Calotriton arnoldi. NCBI lineage: Eukaryota > Metazoa > Chordata > Amphibia > Caudata > Salamandridae > Calotriton > Calotriton arnoldi. The sequence goes on from CAWUFW010000664.1 coordinate 1,076,152, forward strand.
TGTATCATCCATGTCAGCATCTGCGTGCAATATTCACAAACACACATCACCCTGCCAATCGCAGATGATGTGATGTTGGTGCGGGGTGATAGGGCCTGAGCAGCACAAATGAGTATTTTTGAGTACACAGCCCTGAAATCCAGGCCCAATTACACACTACACGTGGTGTCACCGTTGAGGGTAATGGGTGTTGTAACTGTCTGTTCAGCTGGCAACAACAATAGAAAGTCACGCTGCACCAGTCTCACAATGGTTATGCCAACAGGAGGGCAGCAAGCAATGCATGCATGGAAAAACATGCATGACGCCATGCACACAAGAAAAAACACAAGACCCAAAGCTATTTGTATGTACATGTCCACTGCATTGAGCAGCACACATGGAAAAAGCAAAATTGAGGCAAAATAATGCCTTTCTCCTTGGTTTGCGATCCTAAGAACAGTTTATACCTGGTCTTAATTTTTTCACGGCCTCCTATGTACGCCACCCTTGTACATAGGGGGCAGCGTCAAAAAGAATTGGTGTTGCGGTGGAACGGCCACTGCAACACCCACTGCCCACCCCTTTCACGCTAAGCATAACGTGAAAGGGGGCCTTATGTACAAGGCAAAGTTAAGACACGTTAAGTGGCATAACCCTGCCTTGTACATAAGGCGCAGCCCCAATTGCCACCACAACGTCAAAATAGGTGACGTTGTTGTGGCAATAGAGGCTTGTACATATGCACCTATGAATGTACATTGTCATGCTATCTGCTTATACACTAATCCAATGCATGATCATACTATAAACACACATACAAATGCATCTCCCCATTACGTTGCAGAGGGAGAAACATCACCTCCTGTACAGCAGCCTGTCCCACTCTTCAATGATGAAGAGGAAGATCTAGCAACCATCGACCAGGACACACTCCAACATCTGCTTGACTCAATTAGCACCCCATCTCTGGAAGCATGGCCGTCCAGCAGTGTTGTGGAAACTACAGACCCTGCACAAACAACCCAGCAGCAAGCACCGACCACCACAGCTGTCTCCCAGGACCTTGAGGACCCACTTCTGGAATTTCAATGTTGTGTGGTAGAGGTCCAGCAGGAGATGGCTGGTCAGGTGCGGGTGGGGTTTGACAGCCTGGCTGCCAAATTAGATGGGTTACGTGGGTGTCTCAGCCCCATTCGGGACCACCTACAGACCATCACAGACACCCACAGTCCGCTCCATGCTCTCCAGCATTCCATGGTTGACATTGCTGGAGTACTGACTCAGAGACAAGAACAACTGTCCAGTCTGAGTGGCTCCAGCGATGTCAGCAAGGAGTTGCGTCACATGCAAATGAGCATGGAGAACATGGAGCGGATGCAAGCCTCGCTAATGGCAGCCACGGCTGAACACCACAGACACATTGCTGGAATCTTTCATGCCCTGCAGCTGCTCGTCACAGCAGTGCTGCATTAAGGTTTGGCTCAGATGAATGCTGCTGCTGCTTCAACATCCACATCTCCGCCCCCTGATGTGTCAGTTCTTCACAGTGCCGCTGACAATCTACCACAATGCACACCGGAGGCAAATGACATATCAGAGGACGAAGATGTTAATGATTCTGCAATATTGCTAAGAAGAAAGTGGTAGAATTCATCAATGCCAAATGGTCAGTTTTGCCTTGGATCTGTGCTTAGCATCATGCCCCAGAACATCATCTTCCAATGTCCTCTGCTACACACTGTGACACTCACCTTGGACCTCAATATGGACTGCCATAATTTGTGTTGTACCCAAAGACACTGCAATCAGCCTGCTGACTGAACTCTGCCTCTTCCTCTGGACATGTTCCACACAAAGGACTCTGTCAGGCCCTCCACTGGGCATCTATGAAATGTGAGGTTTGTTTGACCAAGTACTGTGGCAGTCTTCACCAAAGCCAATGCACATGCTAATTAAAACCTAAAATTTACACAGATGTGTGTTTATCAAGACCATTCAGGTATAGAAGTCTCCAATAATGTTTGAGCAGTGAATCCATCCAAATGTACACCGAGGGACATATGATAAATGTTCATGTTCAACTGTGTCACAGATAGGTAGTGAGATGACTGGGCATGTGAGATCTAGCCGTGCCCTCATTGATCAAATATGACCTACTAGCAATATCCCAACATTGCCCTCCGTACATGATCGCAATAGGCATGTGTGGAAATAGGTCCAAGTCTGTTGCATGCCACAAGTAATGTCTCCATTTAGCATTGAAAACAAGTCTCACTTCACAGATCTACTCATACTCTACGGGGTGGACAAAGATTGTTGTGATGGTGGTCATTGCATGTCACATTCCAAGAAAGAGCACACCATATGCACATAGATGACGATTCGTTATGGCACATATCGCCCACCTGCCATTGGAATCACAATGTCTGTTTCAGTGAAGCTGTCTTGGCAATAGGGACTTAGCCTTAAGTGCAAGTCCACAGTCAGACACTTACCGTGGCTTAACAATGCCTTGGAAGCAAGGAACCCTCTCATGCTGTGCTCACTGTGAAAGGAGAGGGCAATATGTCCAGGGATGTGTAGTTCACTGCACTTACCACATAGTCAGATGCTGTATCACCATTTCAAGTGTGGCATCACTATGAGGCAATGACAAAAGTAACAACGTGGAAAAGTGGGTATGACACTGGCACTACAGGGTGCAATGCTAAATTTCCCCTCCTGTATGCTGCAGAACTGTGTTCTGCCTTGTGCCATGCACATTTGATCAGCAAATTTACAACATTGTGAATGGGCAGGAGGGTGAGCCACCAGCCACAGGAACAACCAATTTCCATAAAGATGACACACTTGCACTACACAGCAAGTGTGCCTATGTCTGTGCATGTTAGATGGACTCAGTGCCAGGCTCTTGTGATATGAAGGGTGTGGACGTAATCTGTGGAACACAGTGCAGACATCCATCATCATGATGGACAAGAGTTGCAATGTCAATGTCTATTCAAGGCCATGTTCCAACATTGTGTTGCAGATGTGCATCAATGTGCATTCCAACTCTGTGAGTCACACATAAGATGTTCAACTTTACAAAAGAGTACCCCTAGCCTAGGCCATAACTCCAACTTGCCACACTGTAATGCATGCAAGTTCACAGTGCTCAAATCAAAAGGATCCTGATACTATCCATCCAGCTAAGTAACATGTCATGACCACACATACACCTTCAAATGATTGCCCTGAGATTGAAGAAGTTGGAAACAAGGTAAAAAGCAACACTCCACCAAACCACTTCAGACATAAGTGCTAACTGAATTCCAAAACAGTATAAATGTATTAACATTTAACCAAATAAACTACCCTAAACTGACACTAAGCACTACTACAACTAACCTAATCTTAACTAACTATGACAAAGTGAATAATAACCTTAACAATCTAACGTAGCCAATACTAAACACGCAACAACATATCTGAGACATCAACCCCCTCCCACCCTTAAAGCACATCAGAAGACAGGACAAATACATCTTATCTAAACATAAACTAACTACACAGATATCATACACAAATATATTTTTTTGTTTTTTTAAATAATTTTTAGAAGTACAAAGACATTAACCCCCCCACCCAAAGGAAAAGGAAACTTATCCACAAATACTACAAGATAATAAATATAAAACTATGCTAAAATCTAACACTACCTATTACTACACTACAACTACACTACCTAACAATTAAAAAACTAACCTATCACTAACTACTAAGTATAAATTACATTGGGGGAACGTAGAAAAGGGGGATGGGTCTCCATTGGCCAGTTCAAAATGGGAGACCCAGGGCAGCCTTTATGTCCTGCATGTGGGTGGTCTGCTCAGACATCTCACGTTCTAAACGTGCCAACCTGACATTCATGTCCATTATAGCACGGCGGTCCCGCATGGTAAATTGGACCACCTGATCAGATCCTGCTGCTGCCATTGTAGCTTGTCCTTGGGTCTGTAAGGGGGCACCAGAATGTGTTACAGATACTGAGGATGCAGCTTGTCTCGGTGTTCTTCCAGGAGGATGTACAGATCCCTGCCCATGTTGGGACCCATGCCTGTCGCCAGAAGTGCCCGGTCTGGCCTGTGTCACACTCTGGCTGTGTCCTTAGCCTACATTGGGCACCGATTTCCACCTACCAGCTGCTCGGTCAGCTTGATACCTCCTTGACATGTTGCGGTATCCCTTCGCCACCTTGCGGATGTGGAGATACCGGTCCTTCCTGACCTTGAATGCATGGGTCTCCTATGGCGACATGTTGTCTGTCAAAGAAGAGCAATGACCGAATGTGAGTCATGAAGACTATGTAAATTCTCTCCATTTAACACAGAAACACTAGGTCAGTGGAACATGGGAGCCTACACTCTAACAAAAGATTGTGAAGTTTGAAAATAACATGTACAATGCAATGTAGAATCAATGATCAGTTACAACATGCTGGCAACACTGACATGACAGTGCACGGCATGTGACTGGTAGTGTCACAACCCCATGAGACTGTCAGGGGCATATGTACTAGCCCCTATCGCCACCATAACGTCACTTTCAGTGACATTATTGTGGAGAAAGGGGCTGCACCTTATGTACAAGGCAGCATTAAGACACGTAACGTGGCTTAACGCTGCCTTGTACATCAGGCACCCTTTCACACTATGGTTAGTGTGAAAGGTGCTTCCAGTGGGTGTTGTGTGGGTCGTTCCAGCGCAACACCCATTGTATTTGACGCTGCCCCCTATGTACAAGGGTGGCCTACATATGAGGCAGCACCAGAAATAAGACCTTGATAATCCTGGTCCAAAATAGTCAAAAGGAGGAGAACCAATGCATTTCTCATCGTAGTTGATTCTTCAATGTGTACAGCCTTGTGCAGCACACATGCTATACTGCAAAATGCCATGCTTTGTCTATGTACATGAAGGTGTGCCTTCCTGTACATGAACAACGGGGGATATGTACTAGGAAGTGGCGGAGCGTGTCGTTAGCCTCCTTGGCTCAACGACACTCTCCGCCACTTTTGAAACGCAAGGCTGCACCGTATTCACAAGAATATGGTGCAGCCTTGGCTTTCATCCTGCGATGATGCTAGGTTTAACTACTTTGTGCCAACGCAGGCACCCTTGCACCAGAGTGCAAGGGTGTCTGTGTGCATGTGACGATTGTTCATGGGTAGGAAGGTGTCCCTCCATGCACATGAACAATCCTGGAAAAGCCCTACTGTCACTTTCACTGGTGCTGCATCAAGCATCACACATGGCAAAACAACATTCGGTGTATGAACACTGACTTGTACATGAGGTGCAGCCCCTCTCGCCACCACTACCTCACAATAGGTGACGTAGTGGTGGTGATCGGGACCAACGTGGTTTAATCCACATCTTTGACTCTGCTGAAAATTTCAAAACACAGGACTGCACACCGCTAAATGTTACAAGACATTCCCAAAAGTAACGCCCCCTGTAGTCAGAATAGTAATTGAGATTTAATGGGGAATGTGTTGTAATGAATTGCGTTGTAAAGCCCAGCGTTGTAAAAGGTATTGTGTGTTAAAACATGTGGATTAAAAGCATGCCTGGAAAATGCATGTGGGGTAACGTCACATATTCTGCAAGAGTGGCTTGTACATTTGACCTTGACTCAAATGAAGGGAATGAGTCCAAGGAGACAGCTTTACAACACCATTGCAGTGATAAAACATGCCAATTACATACATAGGCTCATCTTTGCTAGTTGGTGGGTGAACGTGCCACTGGAAGCCGTGGCTTTAAGCTACTCCATGGAAAATTTTTAAAGCTGTTATGCAGCATACATACGATAGTACTGTGCAGACCTGTATCTGACACCGCACAGCCAGGAAAACACTACCTACTTGTGCATAATCTGGCACACTTGTACAGTCATCTCAGCCAAGGATGTACACACATTCCATGTCTGGTCATACTCATCACCAAAACCACTCACATGTCTCCTCTCCTGTCTGTACACTCTGGAATCAGCATGCATGTGCTGTATAGACAGAACACATTGATATTTCTTGCATGGGTATCACTGACTGGGGATGTGCAAACATACATCAGGAAGACATATGCATTCCTCCATCTTCACTTACTAATTTGTACACCCTTCACACTTCCACCAAAGCCCATCACACTGGAGTCAAGGTACATGTGATACCCACACATACTGCCTGGTACTAAGGACATGATTTGATCCGGACATTCATCATATCTCACATTGACAACATTTAATGGGTGTACTCACCAGTGGCGTGTTGGTCCCTGAAGGCATCGATGTCCCCCTGTGTGATGAGTGGTCTTCCGGCTGTGAGACATAAAACAAAATGTGTGGTGATAACCAAAAAAATAATTCACACATGTGTCCTAGTCATCATCCAATTGATCACCTTCAATGTAAATGCTCTGTAACTGTACTTTTGCAGTTCATGTGGCATACATGATTGTGTTGAGTTTGCCTGTTATTCCAACAAGACATGATAATGCCGAGTGAGGGCAAACAAGACAATCATGCTTGCACATTCACACATTTTGCACAGACGACTTGTGTGACACATTCCCAAGGCCCTGTTTGGCCAAACATAACCATGTCCTCCATGCTCTTTTGACAATAACATCGATGGAGAATGCACAAGGGTGTGTCAAAACTATTGATGGTGTATGTCACTCTTGAGAAGTCATATGCTAAATATTTTAACTTTCATATCTCATACAATGGTACTCTAGCCAGAGGTACAAGGGCAGCGTACATAGTAGTCTGCGCCAACATAGGAATGTTAGTGAATAGCTGTTCCTATTTCAGCAAAACTCTGAGAAAAGCATTAATCCTCATTTTTTATTATCTTTACATGTGTGCTGCCTTGTGCAGCACACATGGAATGATCATAATGCATTGGATTGTTTATGTCATGTAAGGTCACACTTCATGTACATGAACAATGTTTTCCCTGCACGCAGACACACTTGCACTATGGTGCAAGGGTGCCTGGGTTGGCACTACACTGCAACTTTTCTGCACCAGCGCTGGTGAAAACGCAAGCCTGCACCATATGCTTGTAAACATGGTGCAGCGTTGCGTCTCTGCAGTGGGAAAGTTAGGCCTGAAGGCATGATGTAGAACGCCTCACTCCGCAAAATACCTGTACATATACCCCATTGTGTTACAGATAGCACTTTTTATTAGTAACAAAAGTGTTCATTCAACTATTTTGAGGTTGTACTTATCACCTTGTTGGCCAATGAGGACTCCAAGGTGGTCCAACATGTCACCCTCACGGCCAACGCAATCCTGCCATCGATGTTTCCACTGTCGGACAGTCCTGTCCACACCGAAGACCTGCAGCATCTGGCTCCTCACATTCTCCCACCTCACCTTCCTCACACGTACCGCATAGCCCTGCAGGATCCGACCCCCACTTTCGATCATCAAGGGCAGGTAGTGCTTCACCAGCCAGAGGAAGCCCCCCAATGCCCCCTCCGACATCCTGCCCTCCCTACCCACACCCACCATCTCCCAGCACACACCTAAACCCACTCCTAAAAAATTAAAACCCCAATATATACCCCAACAACGATTAATAATTTAAAATACCCCTTGGACAAACACCCAACAAAATATAGTACTGGACACAAAAAACAAGTAAGGACCACTACACAAGACTTCACAGGGACACTAGGGACAGTTCACAGGACACAACCACACTCTCAAAACCAAATTCAGCAGCACAGAACACCAAAAACCTCCAACACTCTCCACAATCACAAGAAGTGTGCTCAAAAGTGAAAGTGCACAGTACTCCTCCAGACAACAGGATGCATGCTGACATCACTTCCTGGGTGTTTGCGGCCCGTTTTCTGAGTTTGCGATTATTTTCTGCACTGCAAAATGGATTTTGCCGTAATAATTCAGTGTTTTCACATGTATTTAGATATATATTTTCGTATCGCGGTTATGAAAAAATTATCGCGTTAGCGTTAATGCGGCAAAAATCTGGACGCTAACTGCAAGTTTTACCTCCGATGAACTGTATTTGCTGTAATTTCATCTCTGACCCCAAAACACACCCTAAATTTAATCTCTGACCCCAAAACACACCCTACATTTCATCTCTAACCCCAAAACACACCCTAAATTTCATCTCTGACCCCAAAACACACCCTACATTTAATCTCTGACTCCAAAAACACATACCCACCCACAAACATACAATTCAACAATGATAATCGCACATTGTTAAACTTTCACCTGTCAGATGTATGTACTCATGCAGAGTATGAACATGCACACAAGGTTTTTGTGTTGTGATGTTTTATTTGAAGAACTATGCTCATGTGCATTTTGCACAGTCTAAACAAAGAAAGGGTTGTCATATTTGTACGTGGTCATGTGAAAAAATTGTGGATGATTCTGTCCCTTCGTGCTGTTCCTGCAGCCATGGCTTGGGGGTGTGCAGCATCAGCCTCTTCTTCTTCGCCATCCTCAGGATTGTCCGGTTGATCTGGAACTTCTATCCATGGTGCATTGGTGCGGACACATATGTTGTGCAGCACAAAACATGCCACGATGATCTTGCAGACTATTTCAGGGCTGTACAGCCGTCTGCCGCCTGAGATGTCGAGGCACCTGAACCGTGACTTGAGTACACCAAATGTTCTCTCCACAATGGACCTGGTGCGCCCAAGTGCAACATTGTAATGTCTCTGTGCCTGGATGTTTGTGGCTCTGAGGGATGTCATCAGCCATGGAGATAGTGCATATCCTTGATCACCTGTAACATGAAATGGAGAGATGTGTCCATTAGTATATGTGCATGTGAGACAAACCCAGGAACAGAGACCCTCCTACTGCCCTGAAGACTGTAATGAATTTCAGTCCTTCTTTTTGAGGAAAGTGAAGGACCTATTGACAGAGATCCACTCCACTCCTATCGTCCATTGCCCCTTAGCACCAGTACCTTTGCCCCCTGTATATAATGTTCCACTCACTGTCTTCCCCAAGCTTACTTTGGATGCCTTGTCTCCTCTAATGAGTCGGATTAAGTCAGGGTCTCCTGCGGACCCTTGTCCACCGAGGATCTTCAAGTTGGCATCACCAGGGATCGAAAGTGAGGTCCTAATGCTGTTAAATCAATCTCTTGAATATGGCTACGTCCCTATTGATTTCAAGGAAGCTCGAGTGATTCCTCTTTTGAAAAACCAGGAGCAGACGCAAAGAATTAAAAAAAATTTAGGCCAATTTCCCAACTCCCATTTCTGGCGAAAGTGCTGGAACAGCACGTGCTGAAGTCCATATCACACCATGTTGAAGTCAACCATCTCCTACAAACTAATCAGGCTGGCTTTAGGGCTCATCACAGCACGGAAATGGTTATGCTGGCCGTGCTGGATGAAATCAGGCTCAGGGCCGATAAGAAAAACCATGTGCCCTGGTGCTGCTTAGACCTATCTGCGGCATTTGACACAGTCAATCACGACCGACTTTTGTCACGGATTTCGGAGTTAGGCATCCAGGACATGGCCCTCTAAATGGCTTACGTCCTTCCTCTCTGACCGTTCACAGAGAGTACAACTGGCTGACTACGTGTCTGACTCTGGCAATCTCTTGTGTGGGGTGCCACAGGGTTCAGCGCTGTCTCCTCTCTTATTCAACGTCTACCTCCAACCTCTGATAGCCGCACTGAATCTCATGGAGTGCCAGATCTACAACTATGCGGATGACACTCAAATTATCATCCAGATAGAAAACGCCCCGTCTGCCCACTCTCGAATGCAAAACATTCTGAAATATACAGTTAACTGGATGACGGCCAATTCCTCAAAATTAACCCTGACAAGACTGAGGTACTGGCCATCACCACAGACTCCAGTCCTTGAGTGACCTTTTCTGGCCACATGAGTTGGGCGCAAATCCTGAGCCAGCCTCGGCCGTAAAGAGCCTCGGCATTAAAATTGATGCCAAGCTGTCCATGACGCAACAGGTATCTGCCGTAGCAGGTACATGTGTTGGCTTGCTTAGACAGTTACGGAAGCTGGCCCCCTTCTCACCTTTGCAACTCTTAGAACGGCAGTTTCAGCCTTGATAGTGTCGCGTTTGGATTACGGGAACTCCCTGTATATTGACCTCCCAGGAAAGTTGCTTGCTAGATTACAGGTCATTATGAATGACGCAGCCAGATTGATTTTCAAACTGCCTAGGAGGGCCCATGCCACCTCCTCCTACGCCAGCTTCACTGGCTTCCGATCAAGCAAAGAATTAGATTTAAGGGGCTTTGCATTGCGCACAAAGCCATTTATGGCCAAGCCCCAACCTACATTAAGGATCGCCTGGCTACCTATACCCTGGTAGGCCACTACGATCCTCCGAGGCCGGCCTGCTGGCCTGCCCTCGTTTTAGTATGACCTCAAAAGGTGGCAGAGCCTTTTCAACTTTAATTCCTGTACTATGGAATCAGCTACCGGAGAATCTGCGGAAGGAACAAGCCCTTCTTCCCTTTAGAAAGAAGTTAAAAATGCTCCTCTTTGTGGAAGCTTGGGGCACAACCTAATCATTTACATCTCCTTCACGTGCTAGGGCAGGGCTCTCTCTCATAGCGCTTAGAGACCGGTCGGTGATAACGCGCTTTATAAATGACAATAACATTAACATTAACATGCTGTGTTTGCAGAGTTTCTATTTTTGTGTGTGTGATTTGTGCTACTTAATTTCCCTTTGCCATGTGTAGCTTCAGACAATTGTCCAGCATCAATGCAAATTACATTGCCTCCCAGCTGCTCGTCCATCCCCCCTATCCTATTTAATGGCGGCGGCTGCACATTAGCACCGCTGGAGCAACGAAGGCACACAAAAAGCAAGCACGTCTGTGTCCGTCCGTGACCCAAACACAACCGGCGCCAGGGACCCTGGATCTCATTACGTCTACCTCTGCGACATAACCGCCATCGTTGCACTCAACCCCAGAAGGAAGTACAACTGACAACAGGCCACAATGAACACCACCCACGGCCAGTTATTCTGCCTCCATTGCCGCATGACCTTCACCACCGCCACAGCCGCCAACACTGCCAACGCACTAAGATGCATCCTCATCACCATGCACTCCCTGCACAGACACACTGTGGACATCTGGTACTCTCCGGGACACACTATCACCCAACATCGCCTTCTTTATGGACAGCTGGACCACCAACTCCTCTGCCCCTGACATCGCCCTCACAATCCCGGACGGAGACAAGATCCGGAGGGAGGACTGCCCCCAACACCCGGCAGGAGTCCTCACCATCGTGCATGAAAAAGTCCCTCTGCCTCTCCACCTCCAGCAACACATTTGCCGCCACGGAAGACATGCACTTCCAGGTCCAGTCCAGCCCTAACTCCACACTCTGCGGCACACTTGCCTACAGACCCCACGGACACATGGACTGCTTTGCCAACACCATCAACGACCTCTTCGCACCCCACGTCATCACCTCCATGGACTACCTACTCATCGGAGACCTGGACTTCCACCTCAACAACCCCAACAGACACCAACTCCACTACCCTCCGGATGAAGAGGTTGCCAACATGTGACTGACACAACTCTTACCCACACCGACCCACAAGGCAGGACACACCCTCGACCCCTTCTTTGCAAGAGGAAACAGCGTACACTTCAGCCACAACACACAGCACCCATGGACCGACCATCACTGCATACACTTCCTTGGCAACATAACCAAGCTGGCCACACCCGCACCTCGTGCCACACAAAGGAACTGGAGCTGAGTCACCGATGAGCAGATGTAATCAACCCTCAACTGCAACTACACCAACACTGCTGCAGACGCCAAATGTGCTGCCAGGGAATACCACACATGGATCTCCAAATGCGCAGACAAACTCACCCCGCCACACAACTCCGACAGACAGCACAGCAGCATATCCGCATATGTTCACCACCAAACTCAAATATTCCAGACACACCTGCAGAACCCTGGAGAAAAACAGGAGAAACTGCAAGACACACGTTAACTTCTAGACATACAAGAACACCATGTCCAAATACCACCAACGCATCGGTAGCACTGAAAGGAGCTTCCATCCACGACATAATAGTTGCATACGCCACCAACTCCAAAGACATCTTCAACGTCATCCATGAATTCACCAAGACCACCAGATAAGCCATGGACAACGCCATCCTGGACACGTCTCTGTCTGGATTTCTAAGCAACCACAGCACCGAGACCGCCCTACTCGCTGCCACAGACAACATCCACACCCTCCTCGGCCAAGGTCACAACGCAGCCCTGATTCTACTTCACCTGTCAGCAGCATTCCACACCGTCTCCCACCGCACACTAGCGGGCAGACTACATGACGCAGGCATACAAGGAACCACCCTTGACTGTATCCGATCATTCATCACCGGCAGAAGCCAAGGGACCAGACTGCCACCCTTCCTCTCTGAACCCACAAATATTCACATGCGGAGTTCCCCAGGGATCATTGCTCAGCCCAACACTCTTCAACATCCACATGGCCCCCCTCGCCGCCATCGTCCAACAGCACAGCCTCAGCATAGTATACGTACGCCAAGGACACCCAGCTCATCCTCTCCCTCACCAAGGAGCCCACCACCACCAGACTCAACTTCCAGGAAGGAATGCAGATAGTTGCAGACTGGATGAGCAACATCTGCATGAGACTCAACGCAGAGAGAACATGAGTTGTCATCCTTGGAAACACCCCAGCGGCATGTAACAGCACCTGGTGGCACACCACCCTCTGCAGTCCCACAACACACACGGACCACACCAGAGACCTGTGCATCGTACTCAAATCCCCCCTCTCCATGTATCAACAGGTCACCGCCGTCTCATCCAGCTACTTCAACACCCTCTGCATCCTCTGTAAGAGCTTCAAATAGATCCCCACCAAATCCAAGAATACAGTCACCAACGCACTAATTTACATCAGACTGGGATACAGACGCGCCCTCTGCGCCAGCATGGGACAGTCTCTGCTCCGCAAGCTCTTGACTATGCAGGACACCGCCACCATACTTGGGCTTGTGTTCTACACTTTCCTCATAGGTCCTGACCCACCATCACACCTACTTGGTTCCAACCTCTCCCAGCATTTGCAGCTGTGTGACGGAGGGGCAGGACTTTGGATGGAAGTTTGTCTACAAGGCTACCCCCAAGTGACCGCAGTCCCTTGGGTTCTTGTGTATGGTGGGTGGACATATTTCAAGGCATGTTGTTTGACATTTGCTACATGTGCATTCTCACATTTGTGTGCTACATGATTGTGAACTTGATGAGTGTGGTGTGTTCAATTTGTACTTTCCAACAAGCAGTCCATTTCCATATGTGCCATTCTTCAACAGCTGGTTGATGATGGACTGCCGGAAGATGTAGGAGTCATGCACACTCCCTGGAAACTTGGCTACAACATTGGTGAACAAGCCACGGTGGTCCACAATTGCCTGCACGTTCATGGAGTGTGTGTGCTTCCTGTTCCGGTAAATGTATGCAGTGTCCGCAGGAGGCACAAGTAGGACGTGGGTGCAGTCAATTGCCCCCAACACATGGGGAAAGCCAGCAATGGCATAGAAGCCTTGTTTGGTGTCAAGCTGTTCTTGAGCAGTGTTGGGGAAGCGTAGGTGCTGTGGCGTCAGGCTGATGATGGCATCCAAGACATTTGGGAGGAACCTTGAAAAGGATGACTGGGAGACTCCCCCAACTCTGGCAGTGGTTGGTTGGAAGGTACCTGAGGCCAACATGTGCAGCACTGCTAGAAGCTTCGTCTGCGGAGGGATGTTGTTGCAATGCAGTGTTGGTGCCTGCAGCCTGGGGGCTAAATGGGTCAATATGCGGAGGATGGAGGACCTTTTCAGCCTGTAGTGGGCTATCACATCCTCTGGTGTTAGGTCTATCAGGGTGATGCGTTGACTATGGAACCGCTGTCTTCTTTGGCGCTGCCTCCGTGGTGGTCCTGGGGGCGGGGACGGTGGCAGTGGTTGTTGTGGTCGTCTGGGTGCTCCAAGCTGCATGAGCAGCACCTCCATGGCATCAGTGGGTTGTCAAATGTGGTTCTGGGCTACTCCCCCTTATATCCTGTTTTGTTATCTCCATTTTTAAGAGCACCTTTTTTCTGGTCTTAGAAACCAGCCGCTAACGGACCTTAGCGGCTGTTTTTCTAACGTTTCGCCGGCCCCGGCAATCATTGTACATATCGCGAAGTGGGGTTAGCGGTGGTTTTTACACGGGAACGCCTACCTTGCATCTCATTTTTGTTAGCTATCGCTAACAGAAGTGGCAAACGGAAAAACGGACGATATCGCCAGAATCCTGTCGCTAACCGCGGTTAGCGGCAACTTGTACATACGGCGATAAAAAAAAACCCGCCGTAGCATCAGAAAACTGACGCTACGGTGGCGTTAACTACTTGTACATATGCCCCTATGCTTTAACCACCAGCTTTCTATCTGTGTGCTCTGAGTTTGCAATAGCTGAGCAGAGATTGTTATTAAAACTCTTGTGGGATATTACACAGGATCTGAAATCACACGCCTACAAGCTTGTCCAGGCAGTCATTAACCGACTTGCTGTCAGAGACCTCTTGAAGACTGCACTACCCCCGAAAAGTCTTTCAAAGTTACTGATGAAGCAAGCAATGCCTTTATCAGCCCAAGAGGACAAAAGTTTCATTAATAACAAGTATGCTGACCTGAAAACTTTCCTATATCCCCCAGTGACTCTCCCAGTGTACTTCTCACTTTCTATAAATTTTAAAGTAAAGCCACAACTGCTTCACTTGAGACTCGGCTTAATACCACTCAAAGTGTACAAGTACCGCTGCCTGACCAGCACCCTGGACGCTTCATGTAGGGTCTGTGGTTTTAATCAAGAATCACTTTTACACATTTTTTGTTTGTGCCAGTTTTTATCTCCACTTAGAAGCCATTATCTCGTTTCAATTTTCAGTCAATTGAGCAATAGGGCCTGCAACACAGCTGTAATTGAATGTCTGAAAGGTGACTCATGCCAATTGACCGCAAGATTCATAAAGTTCATGGTGATTGCCTCATCAATGCGTGAAAATGTTACACCTTGAAAGTAAAGTATAAAACTCAATGATTATTTCAAAAAGCACTAGAACCCCTACCTGGGTATATAGCAATTATTCTGGGAAAATTTAAACATGGAAAAATCGGTATGGAAGACACCTATGTATTTCTGAAATGGGAACAAAATATAGAGTTTACAAACAGTAGATATTTGCACATTTCCGAAATTGGGAGTACCCTTACTAGCATGAGAATTATAGGTCATTTTTCAAAATGACTTCTTTTTTACACATTGTCTTTCATTTGGAAGGCAGAAATGCATCAAAAGTCAATAGGTAATAACAGTTGCTCTACAATTCTGTATTACCCTAAGTCTCCCGATAAAAATGGTACCTCACTTGTTTGGGTAGGCCTAGTGCCCGCGACAGGAAACGGCTCAAAACGCAACGTGGACACACCACATTTTCACAGTGAAAAATGACCCTTTTTTTGCAAAGTGTCTAGCTGTAGTTTTTGAACCCTAGCTCTGCCGGCACCTAGGGGAACCTAGCAAACCTATACATTTTTAAAAAATAGACACCCAGGGGAATCCAGGATGGGGTGACTTGACTGGCTCTCACCAGGTTCTGTTACCCAGAATCCCTTGCAAACCTAAAATATTGTCAAAAAAGCACATTTTCCTCACATTTTTGTGGTGGAAAGTTCTGGAATCTACGTGGATCCACAAATTTCCACCCACCCTGCGTTCCCCAAAGTCTTTTGAGAAAAACAGTACCTCACTTGTGTGGGTAGGCCTAGTGCCCGCGACAGGAAACGGCCCAAAACGCAACATGGACACACCACATTTTCACAGTCAAAAATGATCCTTCTTTTGCAAAGTGCCTAGCTGTAGTTTTTGAACCCTAGCTCTGCCGGCACCTAGGGAAACCTAGCAAACCTATACATTTTTGTAAACTAGACACCCAGGGGAATCCAGGATGGGGTGACTTGACTGGCTCTCACTAGGTTCTGTTACCCAGAATCCCTTGCAAACCTAAAAAATTGTAAAAAAACCCACATTTTCCTCACATTTTTGTGGTGGAAAGTTCTGGAATCTGCGTGGATCCACAAATTTCTACCCACCCTGCGTTCCCCAAAGTCTTTCAAGAAAAACGGTACCTCACTTGTGTGGGTAGGCCTAGTGCCCGTGACAGGAAACGGCCCAAAACGCAACGTGGACACACCACATTTTCACAGTGAAAAATGACCCTTTTTTTGCAAAGTGCCTAGCTGTAGTTTTTGAACCCTAGCTCTGCCGGCACCGAGGGAAACCTAGTAAACCTATACATTTTTGAAAACTAGACACCCAGGGGAATCCAGGATGGGGTGACTTGACTGGCTATCACCAGGTTCTGTTAAACAGAATCCCTTGCAAACCTAAAAAAGTGTCACAAAAAACAAATTTATCTCACATTTTTGTGGTGGAAAGTTCTGGAATCTGCGTGGATCCACAAATTTCCACCCACCCTGCGTTCCCCAAAGTCTTTTGAGAAAAACGGTACCTCACTTGTGTGGGAAGGCCTAGTGCTTGCGACAGGAAACGGCCCAAAACGCAACGTGGACATACCACTATTTCACAGTGAAAAATAACCCTTTTTTTGCAAAGTGCCTAGCTGTAGTTTTTGAACCCTAGCTCTGCCGGCACCTAGGGAAACCTAGCAAACCTATACATTTTTTAAAACTAGACACCCAGGGGAATCTAGGATGGGGTGACTTGACTGGCTCTCACCAGGTTCTGTTACCCAGAATCCCTTGCAAACCTAAAACATTGTCAAAAAAACCCCATTTTCCTCACATTTCTGTGGTGCAAAGTTCTGGAATCTGCGTGGATCCACAAAATTCAACCCACCCCGCATTCCCCAAAGTCTTTCAAGAAAAACAGTACCTCACTTGTGTGGGTAGGCCTAGTGCCCGCAACAGGAAACAGCGCAAAACGCAACGTGGACACACCACATTTTCACAGTGAAAAATGACCCTTTTTTTGCAAAGTGCCTAGCTGTAGTTTTTTAACCCTAGCTCTGCCGGCACCTAGGGAAACCTAGCAAACCTATACATTTTTGAATACTAGACCCCCTGGGGAATCCAGGATGGGGTGACTTGACTGGCTCTCACCAGGTTCTGTTACCCAGAATCCCTTGCGAACCTAAAAAAGTGTCCAAAAAAACACATGTTCCTCACATTTCTGTGGTGGAAAGTTCTGGAATCTGTGTGGATCCACAAAATTCTACCCACCCCGCGATCCCCAAAGTCTTTCTAGAAAAACGGTATCTCACTTGTGTGGGTAGGCCTAGTGCACGCAACAGTAAACGGCGCAAAACGCAACGTGGACACACTACATTTTCACAGTGAAAAATGACCCTTTTTTTGCAAAGAGCCTAGCTGTAGTTTTTGAACCCTAGCTCTGCCGGCACCTAGGGAAACCTAGCAAACCTATACATTTCTGAAAACTAGACACCCAGGGTAATCCAGGGTGGGGTGACTTGACTGGCTCTTACCAGGTTCTGTTACCCAGAATCCCTTGCAAACCTAAAAAATTGTTTAAAAAAAACACATTTTCCGCACATTTCTGTGGTGGAAAGTTCTGGAATCTGCGTGGATTCACAAAATTCCACCCACCCCGCGTTCCCCAAAGTCTTTCGAGAAAAATGGTACCTTACTTGCGTGGATGGGTCAAGTACACGCGACAGGCAAGGGCCCAAAACCTATTGAGGCAACATCAAAATTACCTATCACAAACAAACCTGGTTTTGCAAGGGTGGTCCCATGACTTTTTGGCCTGGGGCTCGGCGGCCACCTAGGGAAACCCACCAAACCCACACATTTCTGAAAACTAGACACGCGGGGGATTCGAGGGAGGTATGGCTTGCGTGGATCCCGCAATGTTTTCTTATCCAGAATCCCCTGCAAACCTGAAATTTAGCTGAAAAAAATCACTTTTTCACACATTTTTGTGTGGAAAGTTGTGGCATCACTGGGCTGACACAAATTTCCTACCACCCAGCGTTCCCCAGGTCTCCCGATAAAAATGGTGCCTCACTCGTGTGGGAGGCCCAAGTACCCGCGACAGGCAAGGGCCCAAAACGTATTGAGGCGACATCAAAATTGCCTATCACAAAATGTTTTGGGCCTTTGCCTGTCGCGGGTACTTAGGCCTCCCACACGAGTGAGGCACCATTTTTATCGGGAGACCTGGGGGAACGCTGGGTGATAGGAAATTTGTGTCAGCCCAGTGATGCCACAACTTTCCCACACAAAAATGTGTGAAAAAAGTGATTTTTTCTGCTAAATGTCAGGTTTGCAGGGGATTCTGGGTAAGAAAACGTTGGGGGATCCACGCAAGCCATACCTCCCTGGAATCCCCCGGGTATCTAGTGTTCAGAAATGTGTGGGTTTGGTAGGTTTCCATAGGTGGCCGCCGAGCCACGGGCCAAAAAGTCATGGGACCTCCCTTGCAAAACCAGGTCGTTTTGGGATAGGCAATTTTGATGTCGCCTCAATACGTTTTGGGCCCTTGCCTGTCGCAGGTATTTGGGCCTCCCACACGAGTGAGGCACCATTTTTATTGGGAGACCTGGGGGAATGCTGGGTGGTAGGAAATTTTTGTCAGCCAGGTGATGCCACAACTTTCCCACACAAAAATGTGTGAAAAAAGTGATTTTTTCAGCTAAATTTGAGGTTTGCAGGGGATTCTGGGTAAGAAAACGTTGGGGGATCCACGCAAGCCATACCTCCCTGGAATCCCCGGGTGTCCAGTTTTCAGAAATGTGTGGGTTTGGTAGGTTTCCTAGCTGGCCGCCGAGCACGGGCCAAAACCCAGTTGACTCCCTTGCAAAACCAGGTCGTTTTGTGATAGGCAATTTTGATGTCACCTCAATACGTTTTGGGCCCTTGCCTGTCGCGGGTACTTGGGCCTCCCACACGAGTGAGGCACCATTTTTATCGGGAGACCTGGGGGAACGCTGGGTGGTAGGAAATTTGTGTCAGCCCGGTGATGCCACAACTTTCCCACACAAAAATGAGTGGAAAAAGTGATTTTTTTCAGCTAAATTTGAGGTTTGCAGGGGATTCTGGGTAAGAAAACTTTGGGGGATCCACGCAAACCATACCTCCCTGGAATCTCCCGGGTGTCCAGTTTTCAGAAATGTGTGGGTTTGGTAGGTTTCCCTAGCTGGCCGCCGAGCACGGGGCCAAAAACCCAGGTGACCCCCCTTGCAAAACCAGGTCATTTTGTGATAGGCAATTTTGATGTCGCCTCAATATGTTTTGGGCCCTTGCCTGTCGCGGGTACATGGGCCTCCCACACGAGTGAGGCACCATTTTTATCAGGAGACCTGGGGGAACGCTGGGTGGTAGGAAATTTGTGTCAGCCCGGTGATGCCACAACTTTCCCACACAAAAATGAGTGGAAAAAGTGATTTTTTTCAGCTAAATTTGAGGTTTGCAGGGGATTCTGGGTAAGAAAACTTTGGGGGATCCACGCAAACCATACCTCCCTGGAATCTCCCGGGTGTCTAGTTTTCAGAAATGTGTGGGTTTGGTAGGTTTCCCTAGATGGCCACCAAGCCCGGGGCCAAAAACTCATGGGACCCCCCTTGAAAACCATGTTGGTTTGTGATAGGTAGTTTTGATGTCGCCTCACTAGGTTTTGGGCCCTTGCCTGTCGCGGGTACTTGACCCACCCACACGAGTGAGGTACCATTTTTATTGGGAGACCTGGGGGAATGCTGTGTAGAAGGAAATTTGTGGATCCACGCAGATTCCAGAACTTTCCCACACAGAAATTTGAGAAAAAAGTGATTTTTTCATCTAAATTTGAGGTTTGCAGGGGATTCTCGGTAGGGAAATGTTGGGGGACCCACGCAAGCCATACCTTGCTGGACTCCCCAGGGTCTCTAGTTTTCAGAAATGTGTGGGTTTGGTAGGTTTCCTTAGATGGCCGCCAAGCCTGGGGCCAAAAACCAGGTTGTTTTGTGATAGGTAATTTTGAAGTCGCTTGAATAGGTTTTGGGCCCTTGCCTGTCGCGGGTACTTGACCCACCCACACAAGTGAGGTACCATTTTTCTCGGAAGACTTTGGGGAATGCGGGCTTTGTGGAATCTTGTGGATCCACACAGATTTCAGAACTTTCCACCACAGAAATGTGAGGAAAATGTGTTTTTTTGGGACACATTTTTAGGTTTGCAAGGGTTTCTGGGTAACAGAACCTGGTGAGAGCCAGACAAGTCACCCCATTCTGTATTCCCCTGGGCGTCTAGTTTTCAAAAATGTACAGGTTTGCTAGGTTTCCCTATGTTCCGGCTTCGCTAGGGCCCAAAATCCACAGGTAGGCTCATTGCTAAAAATATGTCTGTGCCTTGTGGGCTTTCTGCCGCCCTGGGGGGTAATCGGGGTGTAGTTTGCCCCGATATGGCTCCAAGGGGGGCAGAAAGACTGTGGCTATTTTTTGGGGGGTGGTGGGGGCATTGGTATGCCCATTCTGGGCAGCCCCCACCCCCACGCATAACAAAAGCCAGCATACTCGCTGGTGCCTATTGGGCTTTCTGCCCCCCCGGGGAGCAGATCAGGGGCCACTGCCCCCATCTGCCCCCCAGGGGAGCAGAAAGACTGGAATTTCACTGGGGGGATGGGGGTATTGTCCTGCCTATTTTGGGCAGCCCCCACCCCTACATGAATACAAAAAAAAAGTCCCTGGTTTCTAGTGGGCTTTCTTCCCCCGGGGGGGGGGACCGATTGGGGGATACTGCCCCCATCAGCCCCCCGGGGGGGAGAAAGACTGTAATTTTTTTTGGGGGGTAGGGGCATTGACATGCCCATTTTGGGCAGCCCCCACCCTAATTTCAATTGCCCAAAATAAATCCCTGGCGTCTAGTGGGCTTTTTGCCCCCCCGGGGAGGCAGATTGGGGGCTACTGCCCCCATCTGCCCCCCAGGGGGGGCAGAAAGGCTGTAATTTTGGTGGGGGCATTGGCATGCCCATTTTGGGCAGCCCCCACCCTAAGTAAAATTGCCCCCAAAAAATCTCTGGCAGCTAGTGGGCTTTCTGCCCCCCCGGAGGGGCAGAAAGACTGTAATTTTTTTGGGGGGTGGGGGCATTGACATGCCCGTTTTGGGCAGCCCCCACCCTATGCATAAAAAAAGCCAGCATAATCGCTGGTGCCTATTGGGCTTTCTGCCCCCCCGGGGAGCAGATCAGGGGCCACTGCCCCCATCTGCCCCCCAGGGGGGCAGAAAGACTGGAATTTCTCTGGGGGGGTGGGGGTATTGTCCTGCCTATTTTGGGCAGCCCCCACCCCTACATGAATACAAAAAAAAGTCCCTGGTTTCTAGTGGGCTTTCTTCCCCCGGGGGGGGGGACAGATTGGGGGCTACTGCCCCTATCGGCCCCCCGGGGGGGGAGAAAGACTGTAATTTTTTTTGGGGGGTAGGGGCATTGACATGCCCATTTTGGGCAGCCCCCACCCTAATTTCAATTGCCCAAAATAAATCCCTGGTGTCTAGTGGGCTTTTTCCCCCCCGGCGGGGCAGATTGGGGGATACTGCCCCATCTGCCCCCCAGGGGAGGCAGAAAGGCTGTAATGGGGGTGGGGGCATTGGCATGCCCGTTTTGGGCAGCCCCCACCCTAAGTAAAATTGCGGGGGGAAAAATCCCTGGCGCTAGTGGGCTTTCTGCCCCTCCGGGGGGCAGACAGACTTTAATTTTTTTTCGGGGGTGTGGGGGCATTGGCATGCCCGCTTTGGGCAGCCCCCACCCTAATTTCATTTGCCAAAAAAAAATCCCTGGCGTCTAGTGGGCTTTTTGCCCCCCCGGGGGGGCAGAAAGGCTGTAATTTTGGTGAGGGGGTGGGGGCATTGGAATGCCCATTTTGGGCAGCCCCACCCTAAGTAAATTATTTAGAAAAAAATCCCTGGCGCTAGTGGGCTTTCTGCCCCCATCTGCCCCCCAGGGGGGGCAGAAAGACTGGTATGCCCAAAACACAATGGGGGAGCATAGGCCCTTGCCCAAGGGGCCGCTCCCACCTCCCTGGCGCTAGTGGGTGGATCCCTGCTTGGGGATCGCCCTCCTGGGGTGATCCCCAAGCAGGGATCTACTAGGGAAGGGTACCATTGGAAAGGGGAGATTCTCCCCTTTCCAACGATACCTCTCCCAAGTGTTTCGGTGCTCGGGGGGCTGAGATAGCCCCACGAGCACTGAAACACTGAAACTGAAACTCGGTTTCAGTTTCGTTCTCAATGTAATGACGACAGCGCGCCATGCGCGCGATCGTCATTACACAGAAAACCAGGGGAGGGCCTCGGGAGGTTGGGGAAGCTCTTCCCCACCTCCCGAGGCACACACAAAAAAAATGGAAATCCCTCTGCAGAGGGATTTCCTGCCCCTGTCCTCATGATGGAATGGTTCCGTCATAAGCACAGGAGCACCGATGCTCATGACGGAACCATTCCGTCATGAGCATCGAAGGGGTTAATGTGTGCTCTAGAAGGTGTGGGAAAATGATGTGAATGACAAACCAACAGACTAACAGACGAAGAAGGCCCCATAAGTAAATATACTATATATATATATATATATATATATATTATTTTACTAAAATCAAACGTACTTGGCTAATGCCAGGCATAACAGTTTGGATAAAGAGACATTAGGATTTCACCCCTACAATAAGCTGTCTCAAAGGTGATCATTAATATCTTGACCACTGTCTGAGATTTAGATTTGCTGCACTTTACTATTTTCCTTATATTAGAACTCTGCCTCGAGATAAAGCGGGAGGTTGACATCACACATACCAAATAAGATGGGAAAGGAACTAAGCTTCTGCCGCTCAAACCCCATTCATGGGATGATCTGCTGCATTTACGGGAGGATCAAAATCTCATCAGTTATAAGACTTCCTTCATGGACTGCTAACTTCAAGATAGTCCATCTTGCCACACTGTCTCTGCTCCCTTTTTAACTTTAATTGTGCCAACGTGCTTATAAACATCATACTTCTCTGCATATTGCATTATTCACACACACAACAATGTCATGTGGCCCTTTCAAATAAAGTACTGTCAGGTACTTACTTTTACTTTACCTTTGATAGACTCATCTGACCTTAGTTTAAGAATCATTCTCCAACAAAATAACCTGGGGAAACTGTACTGATGATATCTGAAAGTCCTTCAGTCCATCCGTAAATAGTGATTTGCTCAAAATTCTAGTTTTTCTGTTGGCTTATTGTTGTGTCTACTTTCGTTACATGTTTGTCTCCTTTATTTCAACTATGTTAGTTTCACCCTTCATCTCTGTAGATAGTATTCTAGAATGTTTGTATGCGAAGTGTAGACTAGGTTGTTTCAACTTTAAGAGATGTCCTGCCTGGTTGTAACTAGGGTGTCTTTGAATAAAGCTCTTGACTTTACTCACTTCGGAGTCCTCCTCATTAATTCTGGCTCCATACTTTCCAAGATCATGTTTTTCTCCCCCGAATGTCACTCCAGACAAGGACCAGCCATTTGCAAATGAGACTTAGGGCCAGATGTATCAAGCGTTTATCGTTCGCAAGCGGGCCAATTCGCAGAATTGGACCGTTTGCGAACAGTAAAAAGCCTTTTGGGATATATCATCTCAAAAGGCATTCGCAAAATATGGAATCGCAATTTTTGCGATTACCTATTTTGCGAATGCATTTACGGAATCGCAAATTTGCGATTCCTTAAATGCAATACTGGAAGCAAAAAAATATTGCGACCTGGCTTTAAGGAATCGCAAATACCACCAACTTCAAGTTGGTGGTAATTTGCAAATTCCTAGAAAAATGCACTTTTTTGCATTTTTCTAGGTGCCATTTGGCATACATACTTGCCCTTAGGGCATGTATGTGCGCCACATGTGCACACATGCATATTTCAGGGGTGCAACAGGGTGTCCTTTTGGCCCCCTTGCACCCTTGAAATTGCTTGCGCAATTTGCGAGTACCTATTGGGTACTCGCAAATTGGGCATGCAATTCCCATTCATTCCTATGGGCCTCTAGGCCCATAGAAATGAATGGGAAGCCATTCCTTATTAGCGACTCGCAATTTGCGAGTCGCAAATAAGGAATGCGTAGGAATCGCAATTTTATTTGCGAAACCTACATACATTGCATTTTGCAAGTCCATAATAGCGAATCGGTAAAATTCGCTATTAAGGACTCGCAAAATACAATGTTGATACATCTGGCCCTTAGTGCCTTATTATGATTTAGGCGGTCAGAAGGACCGCCATACCCACAGTGGCGGTGCGGCTACTGCCGTACTGGTGGTCCGACCGCCCTGTTACAAATAGGGTGGTCGGACTGCCATGGGACCGCTGCTGCCACCTGGTATCCGCGATCCCTGGCGGTCTTGCAGTGGTCTGAGGCCCATATTATGCTGGGGGTGCCGATGCAGCACCCTCAAGCATATTAGTATTTTCCTCATCGCCACAGTTTTCATGGCGACGAGCCCACCATGAAAAGTGTGGCGGCGAGGAAACATAGGGGGCCCTACAAGGCCCCCTGTTGCCTCTGCACCAGGGTATGCATGCAGGGGGGCGCATGGTGTGCCCTACTGACTGCATGCATCCCCAGTTCCTGCAGGGCATGGACTTAACAGTCCATGCCCTGCAGGAACTGCCTTTGACGCTCCCATTGCAGGGCCTTTTTCGTAGGCCCCACAGTGGGACCGCCAAAGAACCACCCGCCAGAGACAAAAAAATTCATAATCTGGCGGGCAGTTTCTTATGGCTTTGGAGGTCTTGGAGCAGGGCGGTGGCATGGTGGCCTCACTCCAAGACCGCCAAAGTCATAATAAGGCCCTTAGACCTGCTGCAATAGGAAGAGTCCAGATTGAACTTCTAGAGAAGTTTACCTCTAGAGAAGATTCCATTTAGATGGAAATGTCAACAATTACAGACCTGTTTCAGGATCCTTTGGCCTAATCACTGAGGGGCAGTTTGAGTAATGCAGCATAGAGAGCATTGAACACGCTTCAACAAACACAAAAGATGATAGGTAGAATGGTTGAAAAAGCAGCTATTGGCAATGGTGATTTTTACTGTTAGTTTGTTAATTAAATGGACACGCACCAGAATGTGAAATCCTTTTGTTTCCATTTAGTACATCGAAGGCTCAGCAGCATGTGTCATAAAAATAAGGTTAATAACCAGAATTATGATTGGTGGGGTGGAACCAGGGCCGGCTTTAGGGCAGTGCGACTGGTGCGGTCGCACTGGGCGCTGACCTGTGGAGGGGGCGCTGACCACAGCAATAACTGTGTTTAGCAATAACTTATGATTGGAGAGATGAGGGGCACTTTTGCCCGGTGGTAGTGAGAGAATCTGGGGCAGCGGTCATGGGGTGTGGGGGCGCCAAAAATGATTGTCGCACCGGGCACCACCAGCACTAAAGCCGGCCCTGGGTGGAACCCTAGTTGGCTTTTTACAATAACTATATCTTACGTTTTAGATCTAATCGGCATCAGATGGTTCTGTATTACCATGCATTTCTAAAGATCTAGAAATATATGAGGACAAGGGCAGAATCTTAAAAAACCCAGATAATAGTTTCCCTAAGTGAAACATGATTTTTCTGAACATAGACCTGATGAGCTCTAGAACTGAATTATCTGGGTCTTTAGATTTCTCAAAACAGCACTTAGTGTTTCAACGGGTCTCTTTTTTTTTGGTAGAGCTAAGCCAACCAAATGTATATAAATTATACGTCCTCTTTCCCTTCTTTGATGATTTGATTTAAAACAAAATAATTTATAAATAATCAAGTGAGTATACGGTTTTTTTTTTTATTCTACTGTTATGCATGGCTCTCACAGAGAGCCTCTATTGTTTATTTATGTCTCTAAAAATCATAACTTACTGCTATGATGTAGCAACAGTTCACAACAAAACTTGATACTCACTGTTGCTTCCATAAAGGATTTCCAGGCCAGGCTGACATGGTTCTTTGAAAGCCTGTCAGTGCAGCACTGCTCGTCTTCTTTGAATGAAGGCAGAAGGTGTAGCTACATGAGGAGGAAGGAAGGCAGGGAACGTGGTGCGGGTTTGTCAAGGATAGCAGGTAAGTTTTTTTCATCTTTGGGGTTTGGGGGCAGGGATACATAACAGAGGCACTGCTATCTATTGCCCCTCTGCCCCCTGCATAGCAGCTGAAGGAAGGTGCAGATGATTTTGGGGGCCACACATAACATAAAATTATAGATCGGTAAAAATTGAATTACGGGGATGTTTTTGATTCCACTCAGTACCCCTCATTCACTGTCACTCATCTATAATTCTATATGTTGACCACACAGTTTCTAAAATGTATTTCATTCGAAGGTGTCCATGGTGACTAAATTTGTTTTTCCATAAGAAAAACAAAGGATTCGAGTCTATAAAATGGACAGCACTTTGGCAGATTAAGGGATCTTATTTTCCAGGGAAAGATTCTCAAACTATTGATTTAAACCTGAAGTGATGTTCTTTTAAATAATTTTGCATTTAAATATGTTAAAACGAATCCTTTAGGAGTAATATTTAGTTGTCATGCGCTATACCCCATTGAAATGTATTTTTTGGATTTGGCTGACAATCCAATATAAATGTTCACTAATAAAAAGACCTTAAAATGCTCAAAACAATCTGGTTTTAGAAGAAACTCTCTAACTGCTATACAAAGGTTCAAAATTGGTGAACTATAAGTAGCTATCAGGTATTCTCAGTGAAGACATTAACATTTAAATATAAGATTGAACCTTGGGTGTCCGAGTTCAAAATGTTGTCTGAAATGTGCCTGCTATTACGAAATTAATCCAACTTGGCACTAATAGTTGTTGTCTCAAAGGCACAGCACTAGGCACTTGGGACAGATGTGCAAATATGCAACTGTGACCAGGGAGTGCTGCGGGCGGTGGGGCAGGGGAGGGGCAGCGCGCGCAATGTAAATTGTTTTATGTATTTATTTCTTTACTGAACTCCGTTCGGCCATATGCCGGAGTTTACTGCCCCCCACCCCACCGCCCCACAGCACTCCCTTGAGGAGCCACCAGTGACTCTGACTCAACACAAGAAACTACACAGAGTCCTGATAGACATATTCATTTACATTTATTACAATAGAAAAGCAAATGATGAAAATAAGCATATTCAATAACTTATTACATGAGAAATAGAAAGACATCTATAGCAAATGAAATAACCCATCAAATACTTCCTATTGTTGCCTTGCTCCGCGTTGCATTGCTTTGTTTTGCATTGGTGTGAAAAGACTCCCTCAGCCATCCAGGTCCAAGGAGATGCTCACAAAGGTAGAGCACCTGGCCTGCAACTAAATGCAAGTAGCACAGCCTTTTGTAGGTAAACAGATTACATTTGCATCTCCAAGAACTTTCTAAATCAAAAACCTTTAGCCCCTTGCTGTCCATTTCCATTCATCATGCGCCTGTGTGGGTGTTTTCTCCCACTGCCCAATGGATATATTCTCACTCTTTCTTAATGGGTGGAGGGGTTGTTCAACAAGCCTGTCTTTAGCCAAGACAGCATTCTTAGCCTGTGGAAATTCACCTTTGCTCACATGATCTATGAAGCTTCAACACTGAGTGAGGCAGTGAAAGCTATGTGCATGAATCTAGGATAATGTCACAGCTTCTGCCGATCTCATGGCATTTTTCAGTCAAGTTATGAAAGGGCATTGTAACAAGTGACTCTGGAAGCTTTAGCACTGCTTCAATGAAGTATCATGCAATAATCTGTTTTGATAGTATTGTTAACACTTCATAGTAAAGCCCTTGCTCACAACTTAAAATGAAATCTGTTTTGGAAAAGTAACTTACTTGTGCTACTCGTAAGCTTTATTCCGACTGCTCCTATGTGCGATCCCTATCTGTCAATGAGCAACAGCAAGTATCACCAAAAAACAAAGATGGGTGCTAACAAGTTCCAGCAAGGGCCAGTGAGCATCAACAAAGCGCCAACAGTCTTTATCAAGCGTCAATCAGAACAGGCTCCAAGAAGCAGTCCCAGGGGCTACCTGCAGAGAGCAGGCAGCAGCATCAGTCAGCTGCAAGGATGTCCCACAGAGCTGCTGAACTTGCGCAGACCCCCTGCAGAAGATCTGAATCCCGCACCCCACTAACTGGTTGATCCAGCCCAGAGGATGTAAGTGGGGTCTTCTCGGGAGCATGGTGAGGGCAGTGGAGGTCCCTAGGCACTGTCCATTGTACTTGCATTTGGTGGCAGGTTTTGGTTGCAAACTGAGCATGAGAGGCGGGTGAAGACAGTGCGTGGAAAGAACAGACAGTGCGACCAGGTGAAGGGGGGACTGGCCCTCAATGAGCTCCCCCGGGAAGGCAGTCACCCCAGGAAGCCCTCAGAAAGATCCTCAGCATTGGTAGTTACTCCAAAAGGCCATCAGAGAGCTCCCTGGGGGTGGCAGTTATTACAGGAGGCCCTCAGGTGTCCCCCAGAGATAGCAGTGACACCAGGAGGCCATCAGGGATCTCTCCTGGGATGGCAGTGATTCAGGAGGCCCTCGGGGTGCTCCCCAGGGATAGCAGTAACCCCAAGAAGCCTCAGGGAGCTCCCAGGGGATGGCAGTGTCTCCAGGAGGCTTTAACCCTGTTCAAACCATTTTCTACTTCACCTAGAGGTGAAAGTATGTAGCTCTGTACAGATAATTTAACATTATAGCCTAGAGGTGAAAGGCTGTAAAATTGTACAGATCATTCACTATTACCTCAGATGTGAAAGGCTGTGACCTTTGGAAACCATTTTATATCCATCCTAGAAATGAAGTCCTATAAACCTGTACAGACCATTCAACAGTAAACCATAGAGGTGAAAGGCTGTAAACCTATTCAGACAATTCAATATGAATCCCTAGAGGTGAGAGGCTAAACCCGTGTACAGACCACTCACAATTAAACTAAAGATAGAAGTCTGTAAACCTGTACACCATTCAACATTAAACCCTAGGGGTGAAAGACTGTAAGCCTGTACAGAACGCTCACTATTAAACCTGGAGGTGCGAGGCTGTAACCCTGTACATACCATTCAATATTAAACCCAGAGGTGAAAGGCCGTAACCCTGTACATACCATTCACTATTAAAACTAAAGGTGAAAGTCTGTAAACAGGTACACCATTCAACATTAAATCCTAAGAGTAAAAGGCTTTTACCTTGTGCAGAACATTCACTATTAAACCTAGAGGTGAAAGGATACAACCCTATACAGAATATTCATAATTGAACCTAGATGTGAAAATCTGTAACCCAGTACAGACCATTCAATATTAATCCATAGATGTGAAAATCTGTGACCATGTATAGACCATTACTTATTAATCCTAGAGGTGAAAGGCTGTAGCCATGTAAAGACCATTCACTAGTAAAACCTAAAAGTGAAAGGCTGTAACCCTGTACAAACCATTCAATATTAAACACTAGAGGTGAAACGCTGTAATCCTGTACAAAACATTCACTATTAAACATAGAGGTGAAAGGCTGTAAACCTGTACACACCATTTAATATTATTCCCTAGAGGTCAAAGGATGTAACCCAGCACAAACAACCATTATTAAATCTAGAGGTCAAATGCTGTAACCCTGTACAGAACATTCAACATTAAACTGTAGGGGTGAATATTTCTGACACCTCACAGACCATTAACTATTAAACCCAGAGGTGAAAGGCTGTTACTCTGTACAGACCATTACTTATTAAACCTAGAGATGAAAGGCTCTAGCCGTGTACAGACCATTCACTATTTAACCCTAAAGGCGAAAGGCTGTAACCCTGTACAAAACAGTCAACATTAAACACTAGAGGTGAAATGTTTTAACCCTGTACAAAGCATTCAATATTAAACCTAGAGGTAAGAGGCTATAACACTGTACAAACCATTCAATATGATTCCCTAGAGGTGAAAGGCTGTAACCCTGCACAGACATCCATTATTTAACCTGAAGGTGAAATGCTGTAACCCCCTACATTCAACATTAAACCCTAGGGTGAAAGGCTGTAACTCTGTTCAGATTGCGCACTATTAACCCTAGATGTGAAATGCTGTAGCCATGTACACACTAACAAGCTTTAACAAGCACCAATCCGCCCAGGCTCCAAGAAGCAGTCACATGTGTCACCTGCAGAGAGGAAGCAGCAGCATCAGTCAGCTGTAAGGATGTCCCACAGAGCTGCTGAACTCACACATACTCCCCTTCAGAAGATCTGAATCCCGCACACCAGCAACCGGCTGACCCTGCCCAGAGGGTTCAAGTGGGGTCTTCTCGGGGACATAGTGAGAGTGGTGAATGCCCAGAGGCACCATCCATTGTTCCGGCATATAGTGGCAGGGATTGGCTGCAAACTGAGCATCAGAGGAGGGTGAAGCCGGTACGTGGAAAGAACAGACATTGGGACTGAGTGTAGGGTGGACTGGCCCTCAGTGAGTTCCCCCGGGATGACAGTGACCCCAGGAGGCACTCAGAGAGCTCCTCAGTGATGGTAATGACTCCAAAAGGCCGCCCTCAGAGAGCTCACCAAGGATTACAGTGACCCCAGGAGGCCCTAAAAAAGATCCTCAGGTGTGGTGGTGACTTCCATGGGACGTCAGAGAGCTCTCAGGGGATGGCAGTTATTGCAGGAGGCTCTCAGGGTGCTCCTTGGGGATAGCAGTGACCCCTGGAGGCCCACCAGGATCTCACCTGCTGTGGCAGTGCATTACAGGAGGCTCTCAGGGTGCTCCTCAGGAATAGCAGTAACCCAAATAAGCCTCAGGGAGCTCCACAGGGAAGGCATTGACCACAGGAGGCCCTCAGAGAGCTCCCAGGGGATGGCAGTGACTCCAGGAGGCCTTTTGAGATCTCCTCAGGGAGGGCAGCGACCCCAGGTGGCCCTCAGGGAGCTCATCAGCAAAGGCTGTGTCTCCAGAAGGCCCTCAGGGAGCTCCACAGAGATAGCGATGGCCTCAGGAGGCTGCAACCCTGTTCAAACCATTCCCTATTTAATCTAGTGGTGAAAGGATGTTACCCTGTACAGGCCCCTCACTATTAAAACTAAAGGTGAAAGTCTGTAAACCTGTACACCATTCAACATTAAACCCTAGGGGTGAAAGACTGTAACCTTGTACAGAACATTCACTATTAAATCTAGAGGTGAAATGATGCAACTCTATACAGATTATTCACTATTGAACCCAGAGGTGAAAAGCTGTAAACCAGTGCAGACCATTCACTATTAAACCCTAATAGTGAAAGGCTGTAACCCTGAACAAACCGTTTCATATTAAACACTAGAGGTGAAACGCTGTAACCCTGTACAAAGAATTCACTCTTAAACCTAGAGTTGAAAGGCTGTAACCCTGTACAAACCATTTAATATTATTCCCTGGAGATCAAAGGCTATAACCCCACATAGACATCCACTATTAAACCTAGAGGTGAAATACTGTAACCCTGCACAGATCATTCGACATTAAACCCTAGGATGAAAAGCTGTAACTCTGTTCAGATCGCGCACTATTAACCCTAGATGTGAAATGCTGTAACCTGTACAGACCATTTAATACTAAACTGTAGAGGTGAATATTTCTGATCCCACACAGACCATTCACTATTAATCTCAGAGGTGAAAGGCTGTAACTTTGCACAGACCATTCCCTATTAAACCTAGAGATGAAACGCTGTAGCCATGTACAGATCCTTCACTGTTAAACCCTAAAGGTGAAAAGCTGAAACCCTGTACCCACCATTCAATATTAAGCACTAGAGGTGGAATGCTGTAACCCTGTGAACAAACCTTTCAATAATATTCTCTAAAGGTGAAAGGCTGTAACCCGAATAGATATCCACTATTAAACCTGAAGGTGAACTACTGTAACCCTGTACAGATCATTTAAAATTAAACCATAGGGTGAAAGGCTGTACCCCTGTACAGACCATTCACTATTAAACCTAGACGTGAAAGGCTGTAGCCATGTGCACACCAACAGGATTTATCAAGCACCAATCAGCACAGGCTCCAAGAAGCAGTCCTAGGTGCCTGCAGCAGAGAGGAGGCAGCAGCATCAGTCAGCTGCAAGGATGTCCCACAGAGCTGCTGAAATCACACAGACTCCCCTGCAAAAGATCTGAATCCTGCACAACAGCAACTGGCTGACCCAGCCCAGAGGGTGTAAGTGGGGCCTTCTCGGGGGCATGGTGGGGGCAGTGAAGGTCCCCAGGGGATGTCCATTGTACCGGCATTTGGTGGCAAGGATTGGCTGCAAACTGAGCATGAAGGAGGGTAAAGATGGTGCCTGGAGAGAACAGACAGTGTGACCGAGTGAAGGGTGGACTCGCCCTAAGTGAGCTCCTCCGGGATGGCAGTGACCCCAGAAGGCACTCAGAGAGCTCCTTCGGGATGGCAGTGACCCCTGGTGGCACTCAGAGAGCTCCTCGGGATGGCAGTGACCCTAGGAGACCTTCAGAGAACTCCTCAGCGATGGTAGTGACTCTGAAATGCCCTCAGAGAGCTCCCCAAGGATAGCAGTGACCCCAGCAGGCCCTCAGAAAAATGCTCAGGGATGGTAGTGACTTTGGAAGGCCCTCTGAGAGCTCCCAGGGGATGGCTGTTATTTCAGGAGGCCCTCAGGGTGCTCCTTGTGGATAGCAGTGACCCCAGGAGGCCCTCAGGGTGCTCTTTGGGATACCAGTAACCCCAAGAAGCCTCAGGGAGCTCCTCAGGGAAGCCATTGACCCCAGGAGGCCCTCAGCGAGTTCCCAAGGAATGACAGTGCCTCCAGGAGGCCTTAAGAGAACTCCTCAGCAAGGGAAGTGACCCCAGGTGGCCCTCAGGGAGCTTACCAGCAAGTGCAGTGTCTCCGAAAGGCCCTCAGGGAGCTCACTGTGGATGACAGAGCCTTCAGGAGGCCCTCAGGGAGCCCCCAGGGATGGTGATGACTCCGGAAGCTGTAACCCTGTGCAAACCATTCCCTATTTAACCCAGAGGTGAAAGATTGTAGCTCATTCAGCATTAAAGTCTAGAGGTGAAAGGCTGTAACATTGTACAGATCATTCACTATTACCAGATGTGAAAGGCTGTAAACCTATTCAGAAAATTCAAAATTAAACACTAGAGGTGAAATTTTGTAACCCTGTACAAAGCATTCACTATTAAACCTAGAGGTGAAAGGCTGTAACCCTGAACAAACCATTTAATATTATTCCCTAGAGGTGAAAGGCTGTAACCCCACACAGACATCTACTATTAAACCTAAAGGTGAAAGGCTGTAATGCTGTACAGACAATGTAATATTAATCCCTAGATGTGAAAGGCTGCAACACTTTACAATCCATTCACTATTAAATCCTGGAGGTGAAAGGCTGTAACCCTACACAGACCATTCACTATTAAACCCTAGAGGTGAAAGGTTGTAACCACATACCGATCAATCACGATTAAAGGGCTTGAGTAGAAAGGCTTCAGTTGAAAAGCTCTAACCATGTACAAACTGTTAACCATTAAACCACAGAGGTGAAAGATTGTTATAATGTACAGATAACTGGACCTTTAGACCTGTGGACAGTTCATTATCATTGCAGATACAGAGGTCAAATTTTCTGTAATCTCATTGACTATGCAAACTGTAGGTGAAAGGCTCTGAATCTCTGTATAAAGAGTTCACCATTAAAAACCAGCATTATAGGCTGCAACCCTGTAAAGACCATTATCTATAAAGAGAAAGAGCTGCACTGCTTTGTAACGTTGTTAACAGCATTGTTTACACATCCTAGAGGTAAAAGGATCTGCAACACTCCAAAACATTCAGAATTAAAACCTAAAAGTGAAAGGCTCTAACCCTGTGCAAACCATAGGCCATTAAACTCTATAGGTGAAAGGCTCTAACCAGGTAAAGACCATTATCTATACAGATACAGAGCTGAACTGCTTCATAGCCCTGTACAGAAAATTGGCCACCCACCCCAGAGTTGAAAGGCTCTGCAACACTGTATAGACATTCACCAGCAAGCCATAGTGGTGAAAGGCTCTAATCCTGTACGGACCTTAATGTATACAGCAAAAGAGCTGACATGCTCCATAACCATTTGCAAAGCTGTCTCCATTCATATCAACAAAGGAAAAAAGGCAGCAGGGTGAAAGACAACTGCACCACCTAGGCTAGTCACAGAAATTAAACTAAGCTCGTATTGCCCACCTCAAATGGTCAGCTGCCACATGACCACAGATAAATTCTAGAAGAAAAGTTGATGAGAGGCAAAACACAGAATCAACAGGTTATAGTATACACAAAGCAAAGTTCAGTCTTCAGATGTTGATTGTAAGTCTATTTATTTTTCAAAAGTTCATTTTGTACACATGGAAAACAGCTGTTTCACCCTTCACAAGGGCTTCTTCAGGGCAATATAAGGTAGCCAGATTCCTTTATCAGTGTGTTGGTACCAGCAATCAGTGAAGTCGCAAAGCGTCCCAGTCGATTGACATAGACTCCATAAATGAGGCCTAAGGCCAATGGTGAGTAACCTTATGTCCTCAGTCCAGAACAAGACGTACGTAGCCTTCAAACGGCAAAGAAATAATCCTTTGGGGCAAGTGTTAAGCCTCCAGTGTAATTGGTAATAGTATCTTTAAGATAACGTCTTGTTCCTTAACTCTGTACAAATGCAAAAAGGACAATTGATGACCAGAATGTTGAACAATGTCAAACATTCACCCCAGTACAGAGAGAACTGGGCCTAAATCCATTGTTTTTTTGCTTCCCATACCATTCCAGTTTAAACCCATCCATATGCAATCAGTCTTGACTTTGCTCCCTATTGGAACAGTCCAGCCCCAACTGCCAGGCCAGGTCCTCCTGGACTGGAAACAAGCATCCTGGGATCGGTTTCGGGGTTTCACCCCTCATCAGCCAGGCTAGCTTGACTCTAGTGGCATGGAGAGCATGGGACCCACGTCTGGGCGTACCCGTCCCACTTGGGGTGACAAATGCAAAAAGAACAATTGATGGAATGAATGTTGAACAATGTCAAACATTCACGCCAGTACAGAGATCTGGGCCTAAATCCATCGTTTTTTTGCTCCCCATGCCATTCCAGTTGAAACCCATCCATATGCAAATCAGTCGTGACCCTGCTCCCCATTGGAACAGTCCAGCCAGAACTGCCAGGCCTTGTGTTTGCATTAACTCTGTACAGGCAATTATCTTAACCTGCTTAGAGGTAAAAGGCTCCTTTTCTGTAAGACCCATTAACAGGTCAACCCTTGAGGTGAAAGGCTCTAAGCCTGTGCTAACCACTGGCCACCAAATCATACAGGTGAAATTCTCTGTAGCCCACTTTAAACTGCTAACGATCAGCTCCAGACGATGTACCCTCTTTATTTACAAACCATGTCCCATCCAGCCTTTACAAACCATTCAGCATCCAATCAGAAAGATGAAATGATCTCTAACCTTTCACAAACCATTTACAATTCCAAACATTAAGATCAAAGGTGCTGTAGCCCTTTACAAGCCATTTACCATCTAGCTTAAAAGATGAAAAGTTTGCCAAATCTTTACAAGCCATTGACTACCCAGCCCAAAAGATAAAAGGATCTGTAACACTTTACAAACCATTTATTTCCCAGCCCAAAAGATGAAAGACTTAGTAGCCCCATATAAACCACTCCCATGAATCTGAGACTTTAACACCGTAGATACCATTAATTGTTCAGCTGTTGAAGCAAAAGGCTCTGACCTAGTTCTAAAAAACTGACCATGAATTATGTACATATGATAGGTTTGTAACTCTGTGGATACTTTTAGGGACCTGTGGCCAAGGCCTCCATCAAAGAGATTTTTATAAACACACCTGTTTATAGGGGAAGAGGTTTAGATGAGGTGTTTGTCTATATTATAAATGTCCAGCCATGCTTCTCCCGTGGCCATCACTCGCCCTCCATGAAGTGAAAACATTTATTAAATGCATCCCCTCCCATATATCAATCCAGTACAGTTCTTCAGGTCCACCTCTCAGCCAGGATCTTGGGATCACTGGTGGATTCCCTGCCAGAGTTCCAGCCGATTAGAAGGTGACAGCACTTTCCATGCCCCAGACACTGTCAATCTCTGGATCTTACCTATGTTTCAGCGGAATGACATGCAAGAAGACAGGTCCCAACTTCCCCTGTTCACTCACTATACCCAACAAAGTCAAAGCATCAGCAGTAAACTGGGGGAAGAAGGGAAAACAGGTAGAGAAGAAGACAGTGTCCCATGACGTTTTCCACTCAACAGACAGGGCCAGGCAGCCAGGAGAAATCTCTAATCAGAAGAGACAAAATATATATGAGTTTATGTAGAAATTATTATATAAAGTAATAATGTAGGGGCCAGGGTTTTTACTGTAAACTACATGGGTGATTCCCTTCTTCAATTATGTAGTGGCAGGCTATCTGAGTGGGATTTGTGGTTTGTGTCTGCAGAACAGGAAAGAAAGAGCGTCAATAGGGTTATCAACAAGGCAGTGTAAAGGAAATAAAAAAGCTCAATATCACCCACCTATGCACTATGTGGATTGGGCCAAGAAATCAGGAGAGCTATAATAACATTAGTACTTCAGCACCTTGCTAACACAAATGTAAAACATGTTCTGCTTTTGGGTTTATCTTTAATTCCTCCTTAACATCAGGAGAAAATAGATATGTGTCCCCTGTTTTTCTATATCTTTCAGGAACACCAGAGTTGGAGGATTCTACTAAAACTTAAAAAAGAAAAAACTGACCTCCAGTGACGACGAACCCAATCTAGACAAGTATTTGTGCAAATACAAGTAGCTAAAGTGTTTGGCAGCGCATACTGCGCTGTCACCGTAAATAATGACTGGTCTTTTCTTTTCTTTATCTTATTTGTCAGGGAGAAGCTTCCCTTTCAGAACACGAGGAAGCCGGGAACAGGAGCTGCTGTGGCCGATAGAAGAGACGTCAGGAACTCACTGCAGACTGGAGCGGAGGAGTCCGGAGCAAGCAGGGAGGAGACCGGAGCAAGCAGGGAGGAGACGCAACGACTCTGAAGCCGAAACACCAGAAACCCGTCGACGACCAGAAGGAATTGCAGGAAAGCAACCCGGAATTTGCGGGATTGAGAGGGTTTTATACTCTCTTACTACCACCCACATTGCAAACGCCACGGGACCGGCAAGCCCGACAGACTCAGGGCTTGTCACCACAATCTGCAATCTGCTCTGTCATCTCATGTGAACAGACAGCTTTAAACCAATTGCTCTACAGTCAATATGTTGGCTGCAGAATTTCTTCCACAAACGTTTGTTATCATTAAGTAGTCCCTCCATGATGCATCTATAGGTTGTTCCAACATGCCATAAAACAGACTTATGATGTGGGATGCGCTAATTACATGGGTTTACTAACTTTACTTACAGAAATACTTGTGTCTCCTGCGTTCCCTAACCTCTGACTATAATTTAATTCCTTCCACTGTGGTGAACACCAAGGTGTTTATTACATGCTAAGGTCCAACATTGATCTACTAGTGAGAAACCAGGCCCCTGGCGGGTGTCCCACTATCCATCCTGCCCTAATGAGACAATGACAACCTGATATGTGTCGAAACGTCGACAAAATACAACAAACTTGCTTGATCTAAATTGGATTTAGATGTGGGCAAATTCTGCCTTGTGCACTATGAGAATATCTGTCAGTTGTTTGTTTGTCAAGCACACGACTCATGATTATCTCCAACATTCTGGACTCTTCTTTCTTTGTGGTTCTCTTCTTTCTTCACTTGGGACACATTTTGCCTTGAATTTATATATTCATTTCAACTAACATGCTTCCAGCCTCATCCCAAACCTTTTTACTCCTATGAACCCCCGACTAACCCTTTCCAAACTTTTCCCTCTTCTATCCCTCCTCTATCCTATTCATCCAACTAACAGAACAGACTCACATGTCTACTACTCCCACCACTCGCAATAACAATTTATATTGCTCCCTACTAAACACCACTAATCCTCATTTGGGTTTGAGAGTAGTGTGCTACTCACTGAAAAGTACTTCAACAGCTCATCAGGGGTAGTAAGCACTACATAAATAAATTACATGCTTTACCTAGTTCACAACAGATAGGAAAGGCTACTGTACGCAGCCTCAGCAGAAACTGGAATTTGGAATTAGATACAGTTATCCACAGATCAAGACTGGATATTGGTCTGCTCTAAAGAAGAAACACTTTCTGGTGTTTGTTTCAATTTAAGAATTAATAGGGCTCGGTGGCTTGACGCCCACGGGAGATTGTGGCTTTAAGCTTTTTTTTTAATGCCTCCTCATGACAGACTCCTACTGTTTCCAGGCTCACCAACCTTTCAATCACAAAACTTCTCTGGTGTTTAAAACGACCGCCTCTCTTTCCTCTGTGAGTGCAGTCGCATCTCCTGGCATTTTGTGATGTGCTGAGGTCGTGCACTTCCGACATCTTATTATTTTTTTTTTCCCATTATTTTTACCTCGTTTGTTGGAAGCCTCTCATTTTTGTCATTGGATGGTATCCTCTTCAGCCAACAGTGGTCGTTATTCCTGATACTACACAGCAATGTGTCTTCAACACTAACTGTTCTCTGCTCCTTGCTTTCAATAATATGCCTCTTCTTGCTCCCACAATTGACTTCTTCAGTTAACCTGCGTCTAGTTCAAGGGCATCCTCACACTGTTTATGGGGAGATTAAGGAGATTCAATTCCTCTATTGCTTTTCATTCACAAAATTACATCAAGAATTCTAAAGTTTTCACAAGACTTGCTATAATGGAGTCTGCCTCTGCTTCCCAAACGAAGGTTGGCGCCTCCTCCTCTACTTCGTCAACGATGCCCAATCTGATGAACCCTGTTAAGTCTAATCCTAAGCACCTCAAAAAGGATTCTCCCTCCCCGGCAAAGTCACCACCTCCTGCCTCATTAGACTTACTATTAGAGGAAATATGCGCCTTAAAACCCTTTATGGAAGAGACAAACTCCAAGCTTCAGTTTCTGACTGACCTTTGGTCCCAACTAGACGAACGTCTTGTCGCAGTGGAGCAGACAGTTTCTTCTGACAACGCAACTGAAAATAAAGTTCATGCTCTTCAGTCACAGGTTACCTCCCTACAGAAGCATGTTGAAGACTTAGAAAATAGAAATTGAAGAAATAACGCATTTATGGCTTACCAGAAAATATGGAAGGTACAGACCCTCTCTCCTTCTTCAAGTCTTTTCTACCTAAAGTGTTGGGCCTACCTGCTGACTCTACTTTGAACATTCAACGTGCCCATCGACTAGGTCGTCAGCATATGGACACTTCTGGTCCTAACCATCCTCGTGGGGTCATTTTGTATTTCTTGGAGTATACAGATCTTCTCAAAGTCTTAGCAGCATCTAAAAAATCACCTCGCATTTCATGGTTAGGTCGCTCATTGTTTTTTTCACAGGACTATGCTAAATCTACTGCAGACAGACGTAGAGAATTTTTAAATATGAGGCCAGATCTCCGTGCCCTTGGTGCTAGGTATGGCCTTTTTCATCCTTGCCTCTTTAAGGTCACGTACCGGAACAAAACAACGTCCTACGAAGATCCTGTTGAGCTGAGAAGTTTTCTAAATACCTGTAAAGTTGAGACTATGGATACCTCTGGTGCTTCGTCTTCTCAAATGGGCTGAATATTCTGTTAGGCCTTATTGATATTGTTCTCTTTATTTTTCATATCTTACATAGTTAGTGTTTCTGTTTATTGTTGTTCTGATATCTTATATCTGTTATATTACCATTTCGCAGTTTAATCATATATTTTCTCTCCTATAGATACTATCGTTGTGTATATCCTCTTGTCTCGCACCATGTAGTCTCCATTCTTCCCTGTGCCTCCCTCCGTGAGATCTGGATACACCATCCTTCCATGTGGTTTCACCCTCCCCCATCCTCATTTTTGGATTTTTATAGGTATGTGTTCTCTCTCTTACTTTATTCTACACTATCTATCTTTTGTTCTTTTTACTTCCTTTTCTATCTTCTCCCCTTTCTTGCTTGAAGCTTCATTTTACTATTTGCCTTTTCTTGAACCCTCACTTTTTGGGCTTTTTTCTCTTTTCCCTTCTCTTCTCTTCATATTACATTTTTACTTATTTGCATGATGTTGTGGTCTTCTTTGTATCTATTTAATCTTTTGTGTGGTCTAGTTCAAATGGGTTTTTCATTTATTTACTTATGTCATTAAATATTGTTACTTGGAATGTCCGAGGTCTGCACTCGCCGATTAAAAGGCAGCGTGTCTTAACGCACCTATCTAAATTGAAAACTGATATTGCACTGATTCAAGAATCACATCTTACAGAATCTGAATCCTTGAAATTGAAAAGAGACTGGGTTGGTGACGTCTTCTTCTCCCCGGATGATGTTAAACGCAATGGTGTTGTTACACTATGTCATAAGTCTCTCCATGTCAAACTTATCTCTCAGGAAAATGATGATGCAGGACGGTGGTTGTTTACAGATTTATTGATTGGGAAAGTGTCTCTCTCTTTACTTAAAATTTATGCTCCTACTGCAAATGACTCCCTTTTTTGGTCCCATCTTGAACAAAAGTTGTTGCTTTACTCCCATGAAAATCTTATTTTAGCTGGAGATTGTAATCAGATTATAGATCCCTTTATCGACCAAAACTCTGTAACCGCCTTCATACCCTCTAAAGCTCATAAATTATTTTTACAGTCCTTTCAACACAGACACTTGACAGATGCCTGGCGTTTATGTAATCCTACCTTGAGGGAA
This sequence comes from Calotriton arnoldi, assembly GCA_963921515.1. NCBI lineage: Eukaryota > Metazoa > Chordata > Amphibia > Caudata > Salamandridae > Calotriton > Calotriton arnoldi. The sequence goes on from CAWUFW010000664.1 coordinate 1,117,070, forward strand.
TACACTTACTTTTCACCAGTCCACAAGACACAATCACGTATAGATCACATTTGTACTTCTCGTAACATTACACAATCCATTTTATCTGCAGAGATTGGTTCTATACTGATCTCTGATCATGCCCCTGTTTCCATTTCATTAGATATACTTCATACTTCTTCTATCCCTCGACGTTGGCGATTTAATAATTCCTTGTTACTTGATCCTGTGTTTACCTCTTCCTTTACCTCGTTTTTTGAAGAATATTTTAACTTTAATGAATCAGATACTCTTCCTTTTCACACGATTTGGGATGCCTTTAAGGCTGCAGCTCGTGATTTTGTTATTAATTTTGTATCTAAAAAACGCCACGCTGCTCGTAAGAAAGCCACAGATCTTTTTTCATTGATAAAGAAATTAGAGCACTCATATTATACCACTAAGTCAGAAGACTGCTTAGCCGAACTCATAGCCACTAAACTTAAATTCAATAAAGAATCTACTGATAATGCTTCTCTGTACCTTCTTGAATCCACAGCAAAATTTTATGGTGGGCAAAATAAATCTGCTAAACTGCTGGCAAATTATCTTAAAGTTAAAAAACAGAAGTTCAACATCGAGTCGATACTTGATGATCATAACTGCCCTAAATATAAAGATTCTGAGATACTGCAGGAATTCTATAACTTCTACGAATCCCTATACACTCCTGTTTCCTCCCCTGCTGATAATTCCATCTCGGACTACCTCTCCTCCATTAATAAATCCTTTGACACCTCCTTAAATTTTGATTTATTGGAATCTGATATATCTTCAAAAGAATTACACAGCGCGCTACTCACACTTAAAAAAGATAAAGCCCCAGGTCCTGACGGTTTTACTGTTGAGTTCTTCCAACATTTTTCTCAGCTACCTTCTCCCTAAATTACATAGGTGATTACTTTCCTTTTCACAAGCAGGAACTTCCTCTGGTTCCTTTTTGGAAGCCCTGATCTGCCTCATCCCAAAGAAGATAAAGACCCCTGTTTCTGTAAAAATTACACACCCATCTCATTAGTGAATATTGATTATATAATCTTCTCAAAATCTCTGGCCATTCGCTTAGAATCACTTCTTCCTAGTCTCTTGGGTAGAGAACAATCGGGTTTTGTGAAGGGTCGATACCTAACTGATAATACGCGTCTGTTGTTTGACATCCTCTCTAAATCATCTCATGCTTCTGAGTCTCTAGCAGCTATTGCTCTAGATGCAGAAAAAGCGTTTGATAGAGTTTCTTGGCCTTTTATTTTTTCAACTCTTAAATGGTTTGGTTTCGGACCCAAAGTTATAACCTAATTTCTCTTCTATATTCCTCTCCTAAAGCAGCAATCTTTGCAAATGGTCTTACCTCCTCATATTTTACCTTGGGTAGGGGTGTGAGACAGGGGTGTCCCTTATCCCCCTTTCTATTCAACTTAGCCTTAGAACCTTTTCTATCAAGAATTCGTCTAAATTCGGATATCTTTGGATTTACTTCTGGTGACACTCGTATCAAATTGGCAGCCTATGCGGACGACATTCTTTTATTTCTCTCACAACCTCAATCTTCCCTTCCACATTTTCTTCAAGAAACAATGGCTTACTCTGCTGTTTCCGGTTATAAGCTCAACAATGACAAATGTGAAATTTTACCCCTGACTAAATTCACCTTTAAAGAGGATTTCCAAACTGCTAATTTTAAATGGAACTCACATCATATCAAATACTTAGGTATGTATTTTTCCAATTCAATCAAATCGTCAATTTCCATTAATCTCAATAAATGTTCTTTGAAAATGTCCTCCTTGATAGATAGGTGGCACCCTTTATATCTTTCTTGGTGGGGAAGGTTGGACACAATAAAAATGATGTTATCCCCAATCGTTCTCTTCACCATTTCTAATATCCCATTGGCCATACCTCAGAACTTTTTCCAAAAAATGAATTCCCTACTTTCATCTTTTCTTTGGAATAAAAAGAAGGCCCATATGTCATTATCAAAACTTATTCGTCCTAAATTGGAAGGTGGTGTCAGTTTCCCCGACTTTCCTACTTATCACAAAGCCTTTATTTTGCGTCAATCATCTCATTGGTTACTTGACCTCTCAATTGATTCTCCTCTATGGGTTGCACTTGAACACTCATATATTACCCCTTTTTCTTTTCAGGAATACTTATCATTTACTCGGAAACCTCAAAAACTTTCTAATCCTATTTTTCACACACTAACAAGCTATTAGGCCCACTTCTGTCGGGTAATCACTTTGATAGAGACTCTTTTTTACAGTCCACTATTTGGCATAATAGGCATGTACTGATTAATGGTAAACCCATATATTGGAAATCTTGGAGACAAAGAGGTCTTATTTGGGTTAATCAACTTATTCATAATGATACAATTTTGTCTTTTCCCCAGGCCAAAATTATTTTTGGTCTTCCTCTTTCATTTATCAATAAATATCACTTGCTCTCCACTGCATTATGCTCTGTTGTTACTCAACTTGCTCATACTCCTGCTTTGCCTAACTCGTCTCTTAATATTTCTCGTGAATTTCTCAGTACCTGTCCTAAGGCATCAAATATTTACACTCGTTTAAGTATTTTAAAATCCCCCAGGAACAAAACCAAGGTGGAACTGGATTGGGAACGTGACTTGGACGTAACCTATCCCCTCCCATTATGGAATAAAATTTGGCTCAAGATACGAAAATCCTCAAGGGCGGCTAATGCCACACACTTTTCTTTATTTATAACAGATTACTTCTTTCCCCGGCCCTTCTCCATAAGCTAAATACCGACCCTTCTAATACCTGCTGGTCATGTTCCTCCATAAATGCTTACTTAAAACATATGCTTTTTACTTGTCCTTATGTACACAACTTTTGGACAGGTGTCTGGGAGCAGATTACCTCCTTTTTAACTCTTTGATACCCCTCTCACTTTCTAATATATTTTTGGGCTCCCTTTCTGAAGATTGTTCTCATTCTCATATAAACATGCAATTTTTGGACTTACTTTTGGGAGTTGCATTTCAACAGATTACCAAACACTGGAAATCCTTATCTGATTTATCATTTCAGGCTTGGTGGTATGCGGTTTGTCACAATCACAGACTAGACACAGCATATGTATACCCTATGTCTCTTGCTATAAAGCGTTCACAATTATGGTCCCCAGTTACAAAATTTCTTGATTGTCATGCCAACATTTCCCATACACGTGCCAGCTCTGCACAAGAAGTCTTAAAACCTCCTTGACATTCTAATTTCTCATATCAGCATGTTGGATTATAGTCATTAGTGATATGTTGTTGTATTTTTTAATAAGTTTCCAGACCTGTTTCATTAACCTGGATTGATGATGATGTAACCATGACTTCATGTATAAGCTTATGATCCCTTATCATATTGTATGTTTACTTTTTGTTCTATTTTACTTATTTTGTTTCTTTTCTTTTCTGTTGATTATACCTCAATAAACTTTACTTTTTGAAACTTAAAAAGAATTAATAGGGCTCAATAGTCTTGTAAATTGAAGAATTAATATCTGAAATTTGCAAGGCGGAAACTCATGAATGCTGCACCTTTTTAAAAAATAAAAAATTCAGAGTGTTATATAGTGCGAACTTGACCCCAAGGTATTCGGCCGGTATCAGAGCGCTTTACATGAGCACTGGTTGCCTTACACAAGGACACATTCTATTTTTTTTGTTAGGCATGGGGAGATTAAGTAATTTGCCCAGAATCACAGGATGTTGAGCGTCGTTGCTGAGACTCGAACCCGGTTCCCCAAATTTGAGGTTGACCGCCCTAGCCCTTAGACCACATCGTAAGTGTCCCTCCCCATGCCCTTTTCCCATCCTCTGCTCCTCTGCCCTTCTCTCCTCTCCCCTCCCTTCCAACCCTCTCCTAGTCCGACCAGGCTTTAAGTATAATTCATATGTAATTGCATTTATGAAGTCAATATGTCCATGCCTGTTCGAAAAAAAATGTCCTGCTTTTCTCTACAACTTCTGGCATCACAATTTACACATATTCATACATTCAAAATTATTTTTGTCGGTGTTTATGAACATATTCATTGTGCTCTTGTATAGACCATGGGTATGTAAGACTGTGTGTTGCCATTTTATAATGCTAATGGAAATCTGTCCTTGTGTTTTTTCAATGTCTTTTATACATCCGCAACGATTGTGACATTAAATAAATACAGCGAACATTTGCGAATTGGCAAGTTTTATATATGTTAACAGCATTCTCAAGTGGCCTTTTTGAGAAATGGTCTGCCACTTTCAATTACCGAACGTCCTTGGCTGATAACGAGCATAACACAACAGTTTTGAAAGACTTTATTTGCTATGAATAAACAGAATTGATAAAAGGATTTGATTATTTGCTTCAATGTCTTTGTTTCCTTTTAGTCTGCACATCAAATAAAAGAAGCACTGGGAGGAAAAGGAGGGGAAAAAAAAAAACAGCCGGGCAATTATTTAGACAAACATGGGAGAGTACTTTAATTATTAGTGACAGAATACAAAGAGGAATAGGGAGGCTTTTGGGATGATTGTAGTATATTCATTTACGTGCACTTCGGTAGCACTTAAAGCAGTTTCGTTTTCTATGTGTTTCATATAAGCAGTCATCTGTGAAGTAATTATGTTTTGGTAGATTCATTCGGGTTAATAGCTGGATTTACCTTGTATGTGCGACAAAATAAGCTATTAGGGCCTCTTATTTAAATGACGTCCAGCGAGAAAAAAAAATAAAAAAAATAATGACAGCGACGTTTGTACACAAATACAGCCAGTCTTCACAGAATACGGCTCTGTGACATGTATAACGTTCATTGATACATGCAAACATAAGAGCCCATAGCACCTACTAATCTAACTATAATTAAATAGGACTTTTTTTAGTGTTTGCGGTCTCCTATTGAGGCTTGGGAGTGCTGAAGTAAAAGAGAATTTATTTTTTCTTGGGTTCTAGTTATAATTACTTAATTATTCCATTCCAAAAAACGTTATGTCGGTCAGCTTGGACCATAAAAGTGCATACAGAGAAAATCCATACACATAAAACCATGTAGAATAAAAACAATCCCCATTGGTAGCAGCACAAATATTTTTTAGTTTAACAGCGTTAAAGTGCATTGCAGAGGACACAGAGTGGTGGATCCGGGCAATTCATGTCTAGAACCCATTCCCAACCAACTACCATAAGTGTTTCCCCTTAATAAAAGCCACCTCAGGCATAAAAAATTACACATGCAATTAATCAGAATGAAAACTTATTTCAGCAGACTTGGCATTTGAAACGTTAAAAAGATTAAAAATTTGTACATTAAAGGCTGAGCTGATGGATTTAAAAACATCAAGCGCGTATGCCACATTGAAGTTAGAAATCGAGATACAGCAAAGACAATGGGCTTACGAGTATCAAACTTCAGGACTCTAAATGCCTCCTCGCAATGCGCAAACCCTAGGTTCCTACACAGTTGGATAAGCCAGCGCTGCATAGCTGACTTGTAGCCGGGGCAAAAGAAGAGAACGTGGAGCTCTGACTCTTCCTCACAATTACAGGCAGGGCACCCTCGCGTAATGGTATTTGACCATTTGCTGGAGAAGGCATGGAGCGGCAAGTTACCAAATCTAAACTGGACGTATAGTTTCCTTGCCAGGGTTGGTTGGATGTCATCCAGAAATGGCTCTATTGTGTACTCGTCTTTAATTGTCAAGAATTCGGCTGACAAGTGCCCTAAGGCCGAACTCCCCTGGATGGCTGCAAGTTTATGAATTCTATAGGTTTTTACCAATTCTGAGCGTGAAATTGCAGGGCACCTTTCCTCTGGATTGCTCCAGAGACTTAATTTTCCTAGCCTACTACATTCATCCTTTACATGTGCAAACCAAGGGATTTTTCCTACACCCGGGAAACTCAATAGCTCTTTTAATTCTGACCGATAAACGGCCAGTTCCGGGGTCACCCACAATCTGCGCCAAAAAGTTAGGGGTCTAAGTCCAATCTCATCCCCAATTGGTCTGATTCCTAGATCCAGCCGTAAGGGGATAAGGGGGTGCTGGGGGAGTAGACCCAGAATCTGCCTCATAAAACTGTTCTCTATTTTGCTCACACTACTAGAACAACAATGACCCAATAATTCAGCCCCATACATTGTCGCACCCCTGGCTTGCACCTTATAAATCTCTGCTATAGGCCCAGCAGGTTTGTAGGAGGAATTTCTATACAGTTTTACAATTCCCCCAGTAGTCTGGGCTAGCTTGAGACTTGCTTTGGCTATTTGTGGCCCCCAATCCAAGTTTTCTGTCAGGGTGACACCTAAATATTCAAGTACCGACACCCTCTCGAGCATAGTGCCATCTAGACAAATGTTGGAGCGGAATGTGTTGGCTGGGTTGAAGACCATAAATTTGGTCTTCTGCGTGTTAATCTCCAGCCCCCTGCTATTACAGAAAATAACAAAGCTATCAAGAACCCTCTGGATGCACATGGGCGACTTTGACATTAAAAGGGTGTCGTCGCAAACATCATTGCTGGAACCTTTCTACGTGCTAACTTCGGGGCATCATTATCCTTAACCTCAGTAAGTTGGGCGACCAATGCGTTAACAAAGAGGCAAAAAGGATGGGTGCGAGCACACACCCCTACCTTACACCTCTGTTAACTGGGAATCTGGAAGTTAGTTCACCGCCTTTCCCACACCTTACTTGGGCAAAGTTGCCTTCGTGCAATTCATAAGCATACTCAGAAGGTAGGGGGGAATCCCCAGGTCTCTAAGTACACCCCATAATTTAACTCTGGGCACCAGATCGAAAGCAGTCTTCAGATCCACAAAAATTAAATAGAGACTGCCACCCTCTATTGTCACCGTTTTCCAAAATAAGAGTTGGAGTCTATATATTTGGTCGACGGTGGAAATGTTTTTTCTGAATCAAGCTTGAGATGGGCTCAATATTTCATGTTCTTCCATCCACCCCTGAAGACGATCAATAAGTACCTGTGCAAACAGTTTCTTTGTGACATCGATCAAACTGATCGGTCTATAGTTTGCAGGCAAAAGTGGTGAGCCCTTTTTAAAAACTGGGACAATTTCTGCCCCTGCCCAGGGTTCAGGGATCGCCATACCTTTCATAATAGCATTAAATAAAACCCATAAGTAGGGTCCCCATATTTTTGGTTCTTCCCGGAAAAGGTCCCTCAGTAGCTTATCCAATCCCGATGCTTTTCCGGAAGGGAGCTTGTTTATTGCATTTAAAACTTCAATCAAAGTAATCTCAGAGGCTTCTTCGTGATTGGTCCTTAAAGGAATTGTGAATGTTTCATCATTCGGGCCGAATGCTTCCTTCGTGGTGTATAAAACCTGGAAGTGTGCTTTCCATGCATCTGCTGCTATGTTTGGTTCTATGGCTGACTTCCCTTCGCTGCTGCCTGCACTAACTATGGACCAGAATGCCTTCATATCTTTGTTGGATAAGGCGGTTTTTAGAGCATCCTATCTATCCAGTTCCCAGGTCTGTTTTGCTTGTTGGTTGCTTTCTTTATACAGCGCCCACATTTGTTTTGTTAGAGACTTATCCTTTGCTTTGATGGCCTCTATCAGAGCCCGCTTGGTCTTTCGGCAGTTATCATTAAACCAGGATCGAGTAACCCGTTTTTTCACCTTAGAGGGTAACTTTGGATAGAGTATGGCAACCAGTTTAGATGTCAATTCTATGTGCAAATCTGCAACTCTGTTGATGGTTAATGAATTACCCACCACTGTGGCAACCTCTCTGAATTCTAGTAAGGCTGGAATAATTGCTGTATAGAATGCAGTCAGCTTATCGGGTGACTGCTGATTTACCCCCCACCTTATTCTTCTCCTGTTATTGGAGAGTGTTAATCTATTGTCTGAGTGGGTACTGCTGACCATGGCATTTACAGGGTCCAGCATCTTCAGTTCCAAGGACAGAGTGTTGTGATTGCTGTCGTGCCGCGGCAGGACAGCGAAGTCAACGACCCTTTGCAATAACCTAGTCTCCACTAGAATATAGTCCAGCAGAGAGGCTTTACGTATTCTGTTGAATGTTAACTTCCCCGGTGTATGCAATATTGTGTGGCCATTGCACGCTCTCAGGGAGTGGGCCAATGTGATTGAGTTGATCTGGAGTGCCAGCGGTGACAAGGCCTTAATCGGTGGAATTTGTGGATCTGGGATTAGCCATCGCGAATCCTCCTCACTAGGGATTATGTCAGTGGTCTCGGCAAGAGGCTCAAATTGACAATTAAAATCTCCCCCCACAATCAACCACATATTTGTGGGGACAGTAGGAATGAAGAGATTCAGTTGGTCAAGAGTCGGGGATTCCTTACTCAGGCTTACAGGTTGGGAATAAATGTTAATGAAAGCCATTTTCAGTTTAGGGGTTAAAGTGAGTGCTACACACTGGATGTCATTAGACGAGGAGTTTCAATTGGTTAACTTTACAGCCCAGGTGTGAGCCAACCCTGATACATAGGCCCTCAGATGGTCTACCCCTTCCCCCCGAAATGGCAGGGACGTTGAATGTCGCAAACCCCACCCTTGCAGAGTCTTCCCATGCCCAAGTCTCCTGGAACATGCATATATCATATTGGTCCACAAAGAGCCCCCAGTCAGGACATGACAGTTTGTTTTTTAGACCAGCAACATTCCACGATAAGACCCTCAGCTTATTACATGGGTTGTACTTGTCAGTTGTAACATCAAAAACGTAGGTATCTGGAGGTTGAGTAGCCCTTGTTTGGGCCGAGGGGAGGTTATCTACTATTCTCATGGGTGCTTCTGCCCTCGTAATACTGTTGTTCAGGGGAGCGGGGATTGTGGCAGCTAGTAATCCAGGGATCTCTCCCGTATCCCTACTACACCATCGGTCGTCTGTTGTGTTAGTATATCCAGCTCCTTTGGATCTGTCCCTACCCCGAAGCTGGTGGGCTGTCTGGGCTGGCTACAACTGTGCTCCTCTAGTTCTCTAGGAGACCTCGAGGGTCTGATTCCCTAGGCTATTCCCATTATCATTGCTTGTCAATCCACCTCTTCCAGAACCCCAAATCTATTTGTTACAGATATATTGTATAGCAAGGGTCTGGGAGATGGATGCCGGTGGACCACAGTTTGGTGTTCCAGTACTTAATTATAATATTACATATACTTATATATTTCACTGAGTATGATTAGAGAAAGTGTGCAGTTTTTCTTCTGTTACAGTTTATTTGATTGCATACTCTTTTTGTGAGAGTTTTCTACTATAATGTTCCATCTCCTTAGGTGTACAGTTAAAGTTCTTTCCAAACAACAGATTCAGTCTTCCTGACTGCATATGTCAACATCGGGAAGTCTGCAAGAATTTAGCAACCCTATTTTGATGTATTGTATATGTATCCAGGGCCGGCTTTAGGGCCACACGACCGATGCGGCCGCACCTAGTACTGACCCGGGAAGGGGAGCACAATGTTTAGAAATAACTTATGGTTTTAAAAGCACCTGCTGCTGAATTTCTTGTGCGTCCAGCAGTTTTCATCAATCAATCAATCATAACATTTGTAAAGCGCACTACTCACCCGTGAGGGTCTCAAGGCGCTGAGGGGAGGGGTGCTGCTACTGCTCAAATAGCCAAGTCTTGAGTAGCCTCCTGAAGGTGAGAAGGTCCTGGGTCTGCCGTAGGAGGATGGGGAGGGTGTTCCAGGTTTTGGCGGCGAGGTTGGAGAACGATCTGCTGCCGGTGTTCGCTCTTCGGATGCGGGGGACGGTGGCGAGGGCGAGGTCGGCGGAGCGGAGCTGGCGGTTCGGCGTGTAGAAGGTGAGTCGTCTGTTGAGGTATGTCGGTCCGGTGTTGTGGAGTGCTTTGTGTGCGTGGGTGAGGAGCTTGAAGATGATCCTCTTGTTGACGGGCAGCCAATGCAGGTCTTTTAGGTGGGGTGTGATGTGGCTGTGGCGAGGGATGTCGAGGATCAGGCGTGTAGAGGCGTTCTGTATGCGTTGTAGTCATTTCAGGAGTTTGGCTGAGGCTCCTGCGTAGAGGGCGTTACCGTAGTCTAGCCTGCTGCTGACGAGGGCCTGGGTGACCGTTCTTCTTGTTTCGGTGGGGATCCACCTGTAGATCTTGCAGAGCATGCGGAGGGTGTTGAAGCAGGAGGACGAGACGGCGTTGACTTGCTTGGTCATGGAGAGTGTTGAGTCGAGGATGATCCCTAGGTTGCGTGCGTGGTCGGTGGGTGTTGGTGCTGCTCCCAGTGCGGTCGGCCACCAGGAGTCGTCCCACGCCGAGGGAGTGGAGCCGAGGATGAGGACTTCCGTCTTGTCTGAGTTCAGCTTCACGCAGCTGATCTTCATCCACTCGGCGACGGCTTTCATTCCTTCGTGAAGGTTGGTTTTGTCGGTGAGGGGGTCCTTGGTGAGGGAGAGGATCAGCTGGGTGTCGTCGGCATAGGAGATGATGTTGAGGTTGTGCAGTCGGGCGACGTGAGCGAGTGGTGCCATGTAGATGTTGAACAATGTCGGGCTGAGGGATGATCCTTGGGGTACGCCGCAGATGATCTCGGTGGCTTCGGATTGGAAAGGGGGGAGGCGGACGCTCTGGGTTCTGCCGGAGAGGAAGGAGGTGGTCCAGTCCAGTGCTTTGTCTCGGATCCCAGCGTTGTGGAGGCGTGTGCGTAGGGTGCGGTGGCAAACAGTGTCGAAGGCGGCTGACAGGTCCAGGAGGATGAGGGCCGTGGTTTCGCCGTTGTCCAGTAGGATCCTGATGTCATCAGTGGCAGCGATGAGGGCAGTTTCGGTGCTGTGGTTGCTGCGGAACCCGGACTGGGATGGGTCCAGGATGCTGTTCTCCTGTTTTCAGGCAACAATAAAAATGTCAAGATAACTCTGGTGAATAATGTTGCTGCTGGAGAGATCCAAGGTTTGTCTACTGGCAGTTTTGACTCATCATAAAGTAACACAGAGGGTTTATATGCCTGCTGGAAATAACACGTACTGTGCAGATCACAGAACTGTATTTTACATGGAGAGGTCAGTGGGTCACTGCTTTTTTCACAGAGATCTTTTTGTTACAGCAGTTCATAAGTTACAATCCTAATGTAGAACAGTGACTTATGAACTGGCACCAAAGAGCAACATGCAAACTGCATAGTACAGGTTAGGATGTTATGTTTTTATTCCCAGTCTTTCGTTATCTATTTTTAATGTTGCTATAAAGTGTTCATTTTGGTAGATATACATTCTTATACATTTTTATCAGTAAAGCCAACCACCAAACAGTGCTTTAAAAGAGATTAAATGTATGTGGGAGGGGGGCTATGGAAAGATGAGAGATAGTGCTGGAGGGTGGTAGTAAGGGAATCCCTGAAGACGTCATTGGTGGGGGGTGCCAAAAACGATTGTCCCATCGGGCTCCACTAGCACTAAAGCCGGCCCTGTATGTATCACACTGGTCCATTAGTCTCCTGCTCACAGGAAAGATGTGTAATAAAAATTGATCACTTGTGCTGTGTGTTGCCTCTATAGGTAATTATGATTTAGTCCACCCGCATCTGACTACCCCCTTTAGATAAGTATATGTAAAGTACACGAGTGACTCAGATTGAATCAATGTTTGCACTGAGAGAGTAGTACAAAAAATATATTTTTACTGTGGTCGGTCAGTACCCCTTTCCAGGCCAAATGCGCATCATGCATGGATAGTTGTCAAGCTTTAGAGCTATTGGCACAGGTGTGTGCCGACAGGCTCTCATATCCCATAGAAATGGATTTAAATATTCCCTTCGTGAACTGGGGTGCAGGTAGTGTTGCTAAATATAAAAATACAGTACACAAAATATTCCCCATATAATAACATTGTCATAGACTAATAAAAATCTCACTACAGTGTACAAAGTCATGTTTCATATTGCATGCGCCTGCCCAGGTATGTTTATAATGCTCCATAGATATATACTGTCTCTCGAGGTACTTTGAATTCAGCACATTTGGTCTTGGGGGGCCGTACTTACAGTTTGGTAATGATACATGTCCCACCATAGGAGTCTAATTAGGGCAGTCATTTAAAGTTTAGACTGATCAACTTCCTCGAGCAACCTAATACTGTAGATTTCATTTGGGAGTCTTGGCTAGAATTAATGCATTACACTTTAATCCAAAGCCTTTAATCAACATCATTAATAATAGGGAAAATTGTATAATATGGCCCGATGGAAATTAAACAAATGGAAGCATATGGTTCTAAATTTAAACCCTTCAAAGATAACAAATTGGCTCATCTTCAATTCCTTCTTGAGCAATTTATGCAAAAAGGTGGCACATGCGTCCATATCATTAATTTATTTTTATGTTACTGGGACAGTTGCACAGATATTCATAAGTCTTTAGTTAATGTGTGCTAGAATACATGGAATGAATCTTAAGTGTGGACTTGAAAAGGCATCTTGAAAGGTCATATATTAAATATTCTCTGTAAAAGGTGTACCCTGTCTGAATCTAGTAAATCTCTGAATCAAATGAAACTAGCAGCATTTTGATATTTTATCTCTTGCGGCTGTTCACTTAAGTACACAACTACCTTCATTCGTGGGTGGAAATTTCCATTCCAGGTTCACAGGAAAAGGAAGGGTCTGAGTTTGTTACAGAGGAATTTGCACCAATATGGCAGAATTTCCATTTGAGCAAACTGAAGCAATTCCAGGGTGTGACCATCTGTAAAAGTAAGTGAACACCAATAACTCCCATGCTTGTGGCATATAACAAGTCAAGAGTTTATGGGCATTCAGCACACTTTTAAAGATAGATTCCTGGCTTGAATTTAGTCAAAGATTTCTTCCTGTGAAGGTAAAGAGAATTTCCATTGTCAAGAGAATGAAAAGTATTTATCTCAGAAATTGAAAGAAGTTAGGAGAAATGGATTCTCCACCGGTAAAAGTATTTTGCCTTGGGGAACCACTAAAAACATTAAAAACATGGTCTGAGGGTGTTGTGTATAGTAAAAGACACCATTGCTTATGAGGCAAATCAAATGCATACTTAAAACCAGAATTAAGTCTACAGAATCCTCCACTACTCAGTCGCTCTTAGTTGCTAAATTTGCAAATGTGCTTATAATTCTAACATTGGAAAACAGCCAACCTCATAATTCTCAGTGATCTAAATACTTGGATAGATTGTGGAATATGATTATAAACAACGAAAGAGTGTGCCTTGTATTTACAAATAGAGCACAACAGTAGAATCCAAATAGGTTCTTAATAAAGCCCTCACTCACCAACCTGGTTGGTGACATGCTTCATCATCGGGCCCCACCAGGAGCGGCCGAATGCCACCCTGGTGTGCTTCGACGCCAGAATTTCTGCGGAGCTGGTTTAAGGTGTCCAGTGTATAGTGAAGGTGATTGTTAAAAATGACTGATTGTGTCAAACAATAGATTTTATTAAAAGCCAATCAGACATAGATAAAAACAAAGTGTAGGACATCAAAGCCGAATAAATTGTTCAGCAAGGTCCCCTAAGATATGGTCAACATGTTTCAGCCTATGTGTTGTAATTTAACAGGCATTCGTCAGGACCAGAAAAGACGTGTAAAACCTCGGCGGTATGAGCACGCTACGGCCCACCCTAACCTGAGGTTCAAATGTGAAAAATTAAAAAAATGTACTTCTGGAGTGCCTCGTATTGAGAGGAACCGAGTTTATTCTGGTTGAAAAAACATACACAGACAAACATAAAAAGACAAACATAAAAAATTAGGCATAGTTGTATAAGTTTGTCAACGTTGGACATACAGATACTGTTGCTCTACGTGGTGCGCTTAATTAATAACTCTGACCATACGTGCTACTAAATGAAGAAAAAGCATTCAAAATGAATCATCAACCTCTATGAGTCTTAAAATTGATTAGCAAATAATAAGAGGTATATAAAGCCCAGCATGGTCTTTATCACTACATAGAAAACTGTGCAAACAGACACTAAGCGTGATAACCTTAAAACACAGTGTTACTGGGCATTGAAAACTATATATGCAGAGATAAAAAAGGTAAATGGTACCATGCTGTTTATTGCCATTGGTGAGGGAGAAGAGGGGATTCACCATGGCCCGTGCCCCCTCACAATAATAAATAGCTTATTCCGAGATATATATATAAAAACTTTCTTAATGAACTGACCTGGAATTTGGATTTTCCGTAGTGTGCTTGCTGGACGTGTGCCGCCGTGGAGTTGGGTGTTCCAAGACAGAAACACCGAAGGAAGTCATATATATATATATATATATATATATATGACTTCCTTCGGTGTTTCTGTCTTGGAACACCCAACTCCACGGCGGCACACGTCCAGCAAGCACACTACGGAAAATCCAAATTCCAGGTCAGTTCATTAAGAAAGTTTTTTTTATTAATATTCCGTTCAGGCTTAAACAATAGGCAATAACCAGTCCTTTCACTCTACAATCCTGGACCAACGCGTTTCGGCGAGTTGCCTTCCACTGGGTCACCTATATATATATATATTTATGTGTGTGTTACAGATTAAACAGAGATGTGTCCCCCCCCCCCCCCCAGCCTGCACTTCTTGGGGCGGGGCGTCTCGGACTGGGGAGGGAGGGCGCTCTGCAGTGGGGCTTTAGAGTACTTAGCTGGCCGTGCCCTGTGACTAACTGACTGCAGCCCTTTGACAGGTGCCCCTGGCCTATGCGCGGCAGCAGTTCAGACCCAGAGGCGCAGCCCAGGGCATGGCCTGGCATCGAGGCCCAAGGGGGCTCCCTCTGCCAGCTGGGACAAGGCTCCCACACGCTCCGGAGCTGCTGCGGCCTCGCTTAGCCCTCATTTCCTGCTCCATTACCTGCGAGGCTGATTAGAAAACAGATCACTTGATTCCGGCGTCACGCTCCTCTGTGGTGCTTTGTGGCGCAGACTGCCTCTGACAGGCCCGACCCCAACCCCTCAAGGTAGTTGTGAACAACACCACCGTAGCCATCTACGATTATTTATTGTACAAAAGTAATAATATTACTTACAAATAAAGCGATTACTTCGAAGTATACCAATATTACCAGTAGCTGCATCGCATAAAAAACAAGTATGGGAGCGGTGATGTTGGGTGCAGCTGTGACGTCCCCACAGGCCCCACCCACTTCGACCTCTGATTGCAGCCGGGGGACTGGTGGAGCCCTGTACCGAGGTGGCTTTATTTCAGAAATGGCCATCATGTTGGTAGTCCAATTCAAGGGAGAGAAAGGATTTGATCCCAGTGGATATGTTCACAATCAGTGTATTGTAAATCACAGAGAAACACCCGGATTCTCCTATACTACATTTGTATGGTTCTTTGGCAGATGTTGGGGCATTAGGCACGCGCACACACACAACCGTACCAGGGATGTTTACACTCCTACCTCTTAGAATCCACATTATCTTGTAGCCAGGTCCCAAATGGCAATCATACCAAGCGTAGAGCCAGTCAGAGTCCCAGCCTCGAGTTAAAAAATAAACAGCTGCAGCTCTCTAGCTGCCCTGGTCAGAGGCCCAATCTACAATAGATGACCTCTGACCTGCTCTGCAATAGGTCACTGCAGGACACTATGGAAGTCAATTACCTAATGGAGAGTTCCCCGACCAGCTTATGCCCGACTTTCAAGCTTCGTTTTTTTATATCTAAGTTTACTGTTATTCCAAAATCAGTCATTTACAATTTAGGTCAGATTTTAAGCTCAGAATGGGCATGAATCAAACGCAAAGGCGGGGTGCCTTTCAAGGTCTGCGTTTTTCCTCAGTCCACAGGTAGGTGTCACAATTGCTCTAGATAAATAAACCCACGTCTCTTGCCAGTCCCTGAGCTAAACACAGACCTCGCCTCTCTAAACCCCACGACAGCATAGCCGAGCTGCAGGGAGAGCACAGGGCACTGCGCACATTAACCCCAAGGATTCCAGCCACTGCACTCGGAATTGTTCACCACACTAGCAGCACTGTTGTCTAGTATAGATTCCGCTTCTGTGACTTTCGAAACGTAGAAATCTCTTCGACTCTCAGGATACCACGAGCACTTCATTGCCACGGTGTTGTCACAGCCCATAGTATGGCTGGGTGTAATTCTGAACGTTATTTCTAAAAAAAAAGAAAATGTGTGTACAGTAGAGATACAATGTGATCTAAGAAATGAAGTGCTTACAAACTAACAGAGACACAGAATTTGATATTTATTTTTATAACAATGGCGACGAGGAAACTTCGTAGTTACATATGCAAGTTGTATTGCAATGAACGTGACACTTTGTTTTGTAAATAAACGGGAAACCGCACCACCTGATTTTTTTCATTTTGAAACGTTAATGGTGACACAATCTTTGCCGGTTATTGACCGAGCATTTCTCTACTAATTTATATCTTGAGTTGTAAATAAACTGAGAAGAGTCTGCAACAAGAAGGTGTACATTGTTATTTCTTTAATAACCGATATTTGTAAAGCGCGGTGTTAGCAAAGTGAACGGGAAAAAAATATTTACTTTTTTACATAAGAATATCTTTTTGAAAACGTGATTTCTTGAATTTTAAAATAGAATGTACACTGTTTACAAATGCTTGCAACCTATGTTGTAGACCAGAGGAGCAAAGAAATTTTTCGAATAATCCATTTTTTTATGCTCATCTGATTTTAGCCAGTAATTTAATTCCCTCCTATGATTGTTTTAGAGACGTGCTGATTTACAGAAAAAATGAAATGTGTGTTTTTAAATGCTGGTAATTTATGTCCTAAAGCCGAGGGAGAGTACTATTTGCAATGTGGTATGCGCAATTAGAGAGTACATATGGAATTATGTCTTTTTTGCATAATGCATTTTTCACTAACAGTGAAGCACACCAGGGTGGCATTCGGCCGCTCCTGGTGGGGCCCGATGATGAAGCATGTCACCAACCAGGTTGGTGAGTGAGGGCTTTATTAAGAGCCTATTTGGATTCTACTGTTGTGCTCTATTTGTAAATATAAGGCACACTCTTTCGTTGTTTATAATCATATTTACCCCGGGGGATTGAGAGTGGTCCTTATTTTGTATTCCCTCCCTCTCTTGTTGTTTTCAGCATATTCAGCAGCGCACAGCTGTGAGAGTTTTTCTCCCTTGTAGAAGGTCACAAATTTATTGACCCTCTAGTTTTGCCCCTTTTTAAAAATAACTTTGGGATCTCACTCTTTTCTAAATATGGATTTTTGGGTCTGACTTATCCTGAATCAGAGGTGGATACCATCCTGGCACGCCCTCACTTTTCGCAGATCCTGCTATCTCACAGGCTATTACCCATACTAGTGAATGGGAAAAACTTTCAGAGCAGAAGAGAAATAGGATACGGACAATCCTTCATGGGACAATTTTAACTGAATATTTGCACACTAATACCGCGCCAAAGGGCCTTCTAGTGACGAATGCACCACGAATCTTCCTAGAGGATGCTACCTTTAGGAAAGAGTGGGCGATGATCGTGTGGCATTGTACACGCGATTGGCTGGTGCTAATAATAAAAACAGCAGTAAGACTCTCAGAAACACTTCTGATTGAGATTCAGCAAACTGAGAATCACTTTAAAACTAGCCTAACAGGATTTAAAAAGCGATTGGATGAAATCAATAAAGATATCACAGAGTATAAAGATGGTCTGACTCAGGCAAAAGTCACGAAGTTTCAGAAAGATCTGAAAAAGTTTACATTTCATAAAGCATATCCTTATGCAGATCCTGCATTTGTTACATCAAGTAGGAGCAACTCTAACTCAGACTCTTCTGATGATAACTCCTTTACATCAAGTGGTTCTAGCAATGGTAGTTATAAACAGAGACAGAGAGGTGGAGCAAGAGGTACTACGAGGCCTAACTTTCCACAACCTATGTGGCATCCGTACTCGATGCCAGGAGGAGGGATACATCCTATGCATTTTCAACATCCCCAGATGCCTATGATGGGATGGAATCCTGGCTTTATGCAAGAACCCCACTTTCAACAAAACACCTACCGTCCGCCTTTTTTAGACAGAGGCAGGAGAGGAAGAGGAAAGAGGAGAGGGTACAACCAAGTCCGATGGGAGCAGGATGACCCAGTGGGCAACAACACTCGCAGCAAGTCACAACAAGCGAGCACGAGTGCCCAGGGAGTCTAATCGTCAACCTCTCCACTATAACTCTATCCCCTTTAGAGACACAAGTCCTTGAAAAGGCTTGGGCTTTGTGCCCACTGCCCGCCTGGAGAAGTTCCGTCTCCATTGTGAACTTGCCAATTTCTTCAGGAAGCTTAAATTGAAGGCTTTCTTTGAAGGTAAAGAAGGATTTGCACTCGATAATAGCCAGGGAGACACCGGCTTAAGAAACAAATCAACCTTTACACCACCACCTCATGCAATACCAGCAGAAATCATTGCTTTTGAGCAGGCGGTTTTTCTGGAAATTGAGACTTTTGATGAACCGAAACAATTTAAGAACTTAAGTGCTTTGGAATTTGAGGCTCTTGACAACCTCAAAGCAAATCCCATGATTACAATCAAACCTGCTGATAAGGGTGGGGGTGTTGTAATACAAAATACAGTGGACTATGATAATGAATGCAAACGCCTTTTGGGTGACAGAAAGAATTATCAACTGCTTACCATTGATCCTTCCACGGAGCTGAAAACACGCATTCTGAATCTTGTGCGAGAGGCTGAGGACAATGGATATATCACGAGACATGAGGCTGAATTTTTGACAACAGGGGACAGTGTGGTGCCTTATTTTTACACGCTACCCAAAATACACAAAAATAAAATGCCCCCCCCCGGGACGCCCCATTGTCTCTGGCATTGGTTCTCTATTAGAGCCTCTGTCACGTTTTTGTGATTACTTTTTGAAACCTTTGATCCAGCAGACCCCAACTTACCTTAAGGATACTAAGAACCTCCTTAATTTATTACAAGAATTACCCATTGACACTGAATCCACGATACTTGTGACTCTCGATATCGAGAGTCTTTATACAAGCATACCCCAGGACGATACCATCAGAGTCTTGGGAGAGGCCTTGGATTATACTGCCTGGGAATACCAGACACCCAAGTCATTTATTTTGGAATGTGCTACCCTTGCGTTAAAACAAAACTTTTTTGAATACAAAGGGGTCATGTTCTTACAATCAACTGGTACATCTATGGGCAGCACTTTTGCCCCAAGTGTAGCGGGTCTCTACGTTCATGATTTTGAACGTAGATACATTCAAAGTGCTGTCAACCCTTTCTCCTCTTCCATTAGTTTTTGGAAGAGGTATATAGATGATGTTCTTTTGATTTGGCAAGGTTCGGAGAACGATCTAATGACGTTCTTGCAATGGATCAATACTCTGGATCTGAATTTGAAATTCACACACATCTGCAGTTCACAATCAGTAGTATTCCTTGATGTAGTTATCTCTAAATCTAATGGGTGTCTTACTACAAAAACGTACTACAAGCCCACGGCTAGAAACAATCTTCTTGAATTCTCTAGCTTCCACCCGAGGTCCCTAAAAGAAAATTTGCCCTATGGACAATACCTACGGGTGAGAAGAAACTGCAGTAATTTGGAAGACTTCCGTAAACAGGCAGCTGATTTGACCACTAAATTAAAACATAGGGGCTACCCAGACAGAATTCTCAACAAGGGCTTCAAAAGGGCGCGAAATCAGCCCAGAGAAGCGCTACTTGAAGATAACCCCAAAGAAAAGAAGGAAGTACCTTTGACGTGTGTAACTACCTTCAGCAGTGCTTCCAACACTGTGAAGAAGGTGGTTAACAAATACTGGGGTATACTTACCAGCAATGGTCGGAATTGGGAAAAACCTCTCTTCTCTTTTAAAAAGGGACGAAGTCTTAAGGATACCCTAGTCCATACATGCCCTAGAGATAACCCTGGGAGAGATTTAACCATCACAGAAGCATGGGGTTTACCTAAGGTCAAGGGGCATTTCCCTGTACCACCTGCAGTATTTGTCATCTCACTAAACATACTAAAGTGCTTGATCTTGAACAAGGGAAAACTTGGACACAGCTAGCCCATACTAACTGTAACTCCACAAATGTGGTCTATTTGATCACTTGCCCTTATGGGTTACGTTATGTGGGCATGACCACACGAAAAGTAAAATTACGTGTGGGAGAGCACCGAAGTAACATCCGCTGTGGTCGGATTACAACTAAATTAAGTGAGCACTTTTTACAGCATAATCACACTGCTAACGATCTTAGGTGGACAGTAATAGAACAAGTACAATCACAACGTAATACTCAAAAAATTCTTTTTGAGAAAGAACAGAGGTGTGTGTTTCCGGCTGGACACTCATAATCATGGATTAAATGATAATATTCCTTGGTCAACAGACCTGAAACGTTGATCTCGTCCTGTTCTGTTTGACTACCCTGTCCCTTTCTCTTACAGTATAGTATCCATCCCCGTACTTTTCCTTTCTGGGCATGATAGTGGCTTTATTGTCCCAGTGAGATCACCAGCATCATGTGAGTCCCTCTTTTATTAGCTTGATAGGATGTCTAATAGCACCTACCAAAATTAATAATGGCCTGTAAAATAATGGCCTGTATTTGGTAATTCTTCTAACACCTCTTAATACGTGGATCTTGGTTACGGGCTAGTTGCCCTTGTCCTTGATAACTAGCTCTGTGTCTGTCTTTCTTTCCTTTTTTTACCCTTCCCCCTTTTATTATTATTAGTCTCCCCCTTTTTGTATTCACCAACATTTAAATAATAGCACTCATTAACAATTAAATATTTTTCGTTCTGTAGTGCTTGTTGTGTCCCAAACTTTTTAGTATTATCTCTGTTTGCTAGCTATCATTGCCCTATGCATGATAGTGCACATAGACACAGCTCGGGGAACTCCCAGCGCGACCCGTTTACGGGTCCTTTTTCCTCTTTCTTCTTCCTTTTGTTATTTTGTTGTTCTCATAACGACCAGTATGCTCTCAGTACCGCTCTTGTGATTGGCTATGCGGCACTATCAAGGAGCGCTATGTTTTTCTATTCTGTAGATGGCGCGTGACATCGCGACGTTTACGCGATGACGCTCCCCCAATACGTAGCGCTACTGATTCCTTTTGGCTATTAGCGCGTGATATCATGACGCGTACGCGATGACGCGTCTTCCAACGCCTCGCCCGTCCTGTGTGAGGACACTGTTCCCTGCTTTAAAAACAAACCGGATCCGCCTGGTCATCACCATCGGGGTCCGTTTTTTGAGGAATCGCATAGGTACACGGCGGGTTCCTAGCAGTGCAGGCGTAAGTCCTTTGACTTTGGAAATAAGATAAGTACCGGGGGCTTTCTGTTTATTCGTGAATCTATCTGATTACTTTTCCCTTCTTTATTTCTAGGGTGTGCCATTGTTGCTACCACCCCCTTCCGAGACCCATGGTGTAATTAGTGATTACACCCCATGTGAGATATCCTTACTTTGATCATTTTAATGCCCAGTAACACTGTGTTTTAAGGATATCACGCTTAGTGTCTGTTTGCACAGTTTTCTATGTAGTGATAAAGACCATGCTGGGCTTTATATACCTCTTATTATTTGCTAATCAATTTTAAGACTCATAGAGGTTGATGATTCATTTTGAATGCTTTTTCTTCATTTAGTAGCACGTATGGTCAGAGTTATTGATTAAGCGCACCACGTAGAGCAACAGTATCTGTATGTCCAACGTTGACAAACTTATACAACTATGCCTAATTTTTTATATGTTTGTCTTTCTTTTTATGTTTGTCTGTGTATGTTTTTTCAACCAGAATAAACTCGGTTCCTCTCAATACGAGGCACTCCAGAAGTACATCTTTTTAATTTTTCACATTTGAACCTCAGGTTAGGGTGGGCCGTAGTGTGCTCATACCGCCGAGGTTTTACACGTCTTTTCTGGTCCTGACGAATGCCTGTTAAATTACAACACATAGGCTGAAACATGTTGACCATATCTTAGGGGACCTTGCTGAACAATTTATTCGGCTTTGATGTCCTACACTTTGTTTTTATCTATGTCTGATTGGCTTTTAATAAAATCTATTGTTTGACACAATCAGTCATTTTTAACAATCACCTTCACTCTACACTGGACACCTTAAACCAGCTCCGCAGTAATTCTGGCGTCGAAGCACACCAGGGTGGCATTCGGCCGCTCCTGGTGGGGCCCGATGATGAAGCATGTCACCAACCAGGTTGGTGAGTGAGGGCTTTATTAAGAACCTATTTGGATTCTACTGTTGTGCTCTATTTGTAAATATAAGGCACACTCTTTCGTTGTTTATAATCATATTTACCCCGGGGGATTGAGAGTGGTCCTTATTTTGTATTCCCTCCCTCTCTTGTTGTTTTCAGCATATTCAGCAGCGCACAGCTGTGAGAGTTTTTCTCCCTTGTAGAAGGTCACAAATTTATTGACCCTCTAGTTTTGCCCCTTTTTAAAAATAACTTTGGGATCTCACTCTTTTCTAAATATGGATTTTTTGGGTCTGACTTATCCTGAATCAGAGGTGGATACCATCCTGGCACGCCCCTCACTTTTCGCAGATCCTGCTATCTCACAGGCTATTACCCATACTAGTGAATGGGAAAAACTTTCAGAGCAGAAGAGAAATAGGATACGGACAATCCTTCATGGGACGATTTTAACTGAATATTTGCGCACTAATATCGCGCCAAAGGGCCTTCTAGTGACGAATGCACCACGCATCTTCCTAGAGGATGCTACCTTTAGGAAAGAGTGGGCGATGATCGCGTGGCATTGTACACGGGATTGGCTGGTGCTAATAATAAAAACAGCAGTAAGACTCTCAGAAACACTTCTGATTGAGATTCAGCAAACTGAGAATCACTTTAAAACTACCCTAACAGGATTTAAAAAGCGATTGGATGAAATCAATAAAGATATCACAGAGTATAAAGATGGTCTGACTCAGGCAAAAGTCACGAAGTTTCAGAAAGATCTGAAAAAGTTTACATTTCATAAAGCATATCCTTATGCAGATCCTGCATTTGTTACATCAAGTAGGAGCAACTCTAACTCAGACTCTTCTGATGATAACTCCTTTACATCAAGTGGTTCTAGCAATGGTAGTTATAAACAGAGACAGAGAGGTGGAGCAAGAGGTACTACGAGGCCTAACTTTCCACAACCTATGTGGCATCCGTACTCGATGCCAGGAGGAGGGATACATCCTATGCATTTTCAACATCCCCAGATGCCTATGATGGGATGGAATCCTGGCTTTATGCAAGAACCCCACTTTCAACAAAACACCTACCGTCCGCCTTTTTTAGACAGAGGCAGGAGAGGAAGAGGAAAGAGGAGAGGGTACAACCAAGTCCGATGGGAGCAGGATGACCCAGTGGGCAACAACACTCGCAGCAAGTCACAACAAGCGAGCACGAGTGCCCAGGGAGTCTAATCGTCAACCTCTCCACTATAACTCTATCCCCTTTAGAGACACAAGTCCTTGAAAAAGGCTTGGGCTTTGTGCCCACTGCCCGCCTGGACAAGTTCCATCTCCATTGTGAACTTGCCAATTTCTTCAGGAAGCTTAAATTAAAGGCTTTCTTTGAAGGTAAAGAAGGATTTGCACTCGATAATAGCCAGGGAGACACCGGCTTAAGAAACAAATCAACCTTTACACCACCACCTCATGAAATACCAGCAGAAATCATTGCTTTTGAGCAGGCGGTTTTTCTGGAAATTGAGACTTTTGATGAACCGAAACAATTTAAGAACTTAAGTGCTTTGGAATTTGAGGCTCTTGACAACCTCAAAGCAAATCCCATGATTACAATCAAACCTGCTGATAAGGGTGGGGGTGTTGTAATACAAAATACAGTGGACTCTGATAATGAATGCAAGCGCCTTTTGGGTGACAGAAAGAATTATCAACTGCTTACCATTGATCCTTCCACGGAGCTGAAAACACGCATTCTGAATCTTGTGCGAGAGGCTGAGGACAATGGATATATCACGAGACATGAGGCTGAATTTTTGACAACAGGGGACAGTGTGGTGCCTTATTTTTACACGCTACCCAAAATACACAAAAATGCCCCCCCGGGACGCCCCGTTGTCTCTGGCATTGGTTCTCTATTAGAGCCTCTGTCACGTTTTTGTGATTACTTTTTGAAACCTTTGATCCAGCAGGCCCCAACTTACCTTAAGGATACTAAGAACCTCCTTAATTTATTACAAGAATTACCCATTGACACTGAATCCACGATACTTGTGACTCTCGATATCGAGAGTCTTTATACAAGCATACTCAGGACGATACCATCAGAGTCTTGGGAGAGGCCTTGGATTATACTGCCTGGGAATACCAGACACCCAAGTCATTTATTTTGGAATGTGCTACCCTTGCGTTAAAACAAAACTTTTTTGAATACAAAGGGGTCATGTTCTTACAATCAACTGGTACATCTATGGGCAGCACTTTTGCCCCAAGTGTAGCGGGTCTCTACGTTCATGATTTTGAACGTAGATACATTCAAAGTGCTGTCAACCCTTTCTCCTCTTCCATTAGTTTTTGGAAGAGGTATATAGATGATGTTCTTTTGATTTGGCAAGGTTCGGAGAACGATCTAATGACGTTCTTGCAATGGATCAATACTCTGCATCTGAATTTGAAATTCACACACATCTGCAGTTCACAATCAGTAGTATTCCTTGATGTAGTTATCTCTAAATCTAATGGGTGTCTTACTACAAAAACGTACTACAAGCCCACGGCTAGAAACAATCTTCTTGAATTCTCTAGCTTCCACCCGAGGTCCCTAAAAGAAAATTTGCCCTATGGACAATACCTACGGGTGAGAAGAAACTGCAGTAATTTGGATGACTTCCGTAAACAGGCAGCTGATTTGACCACTAAATTAAAACATAGGGGCTACCCAGACAGAATTCTCAACAAGGGCTACAAAAGGGCGCGAAATCAGCCCAGAGAAGCGCTACTTGAAGATAACCCCAAAGAAAAGAAGGAAGTACCTTTGACGTGTGTAACTACCTTCAGCAGTGCTTCCAACACTGTGAAGAAGGTGGTTAACAAATACTGGGGTATACTTACCAGCAATGGTCGGAATTGGGAAAAACCTCTCTTCTCTTTTAAAAAGGGACGAAGTCTTAAGGATACCCTAGTCCATACACGCCCTAGAGATAACCCTGGGAGAGATTTAACCATCACAGAAGCATGGGGTTTACCTAAGGTCAAGGGGCATTTCCCCTGTACCACCTGCAGTATTTGTCATCTCACTAAACATACTAAAGTGCTTGATCTTGAACAAGGGAAAACTTGGACACAGCTAGCCCATACTAACTGTAACTCCACAAATGTGGTCTATTTGATCACTTGCCCTTATGGGTTACGTTATGTGGGCATGACCACACGAAAAGTAAAATTACGTGTGGGAGAGCACCGAAGTAACATCCGCTGTGGTCGGATTACAACTAAATTAAGTGAGCACTTTTTGCAGCATAATCACACTGCTAACGATCTTAGGTGGACAGTAATAGAACAAGTACAATCACAACGTAATACTCAAAAAATTCTTTTTGAGAAAGAACAGAGGTGGGTGTACCGGCTGGACACTCATAATCATGGATTAAATGATAATATTCCTTGGTCAACAGTCCTGAAACGTTGATCTCGTCCTGTTCTGTTTGACTACCCTGTCCCTTTCTCTTACAGTATAGTATCCATCCCCGTACTTTTCCTTTCTGGGCATGATAGTGGCTTTATTGTCCCAGTGAGATCACCAGCATCATGTGAGCCCTCTTTTATTAGCCTGATAGGATGTCTAATAGCACCTACCAAAATTAATAATGGCCTGTAAAATAACGGCCTGTATTTGGTAATTCTTCTAACACCTCTTAATACGTGGATCTTGGTTACGGGCTAGTTGCCCTTGTCCTTGATAACTAGCTCTGTGTCTGTCTTTCTTTCCTTTTTTTACCCTTCCCCCTTTTATTATTATTAGCTCTCCCCTTTTTGTATTCACCAACATTTAAATAATAGCACTCATTAACAATTAAATATTTTTCGTTCTGTAGTGCTTGTTGTGTCCCAAACCTTTTTAGTATTATCTCTGTTTGCTAGCTATCATTGCCCTATGCATGATAGTGCACATAGACACAGCTCAGGGAACTCCCAGCGCGACCCGTTTACGGGTCCTTTTTTCCTCTTTCTTCTTCTTTTTGTTATTTTGTTGTTCTCATAACGACCGGTATGCTCTCAGTACCGCTCTTGTGATTGGCTATGCGGCACTATCAAGGAGCGCTATGTTTTTCTATTCTGTAGATGGCACGTGACATCGCGACGTTTACGTGATGACGCTCCCCCAATACGTAGCGCTACTGATTCCTTTTGGCTATTAGCGCGTGATATCATGACGCGTACGCGATGACGCGTCTTCCAACACCTCGCCTGTCCTGTGCGAGGACACTGTTCCCTGCTTTAAAAACAAACCGGATCCGCCTGGTCATCACCATCGGGGTCCGTTTTTGAGGGATTGCATAGGTACACGGCGGCTGCCTAGCAGTGCAGGCGTAAGTCCTTTGACTTTGGAAATAAGATAAGTACCGGGGGCTTTCTGTTTATTCGTGAATCTATCTGATTACTTTTCCCTTCTCTATTTCTAGGGTGTGCCATTGTTGCTACCACCCCCCTTCCGAGACCCATGGTGTAATTAGTGATTACACCCCATGTGAGATATCCTTACTTTGATCATTTTTAATGCCCAGTAACACTGTGTTTTAAGGTTATCACACTTAGTGTCTGTTTGCACAGTTTTCTATGTAGTGATAAAGACCATGCTGGGCTTTATATACCTCTTATTATTTGCTAATCAATTTTAAGACTCATAGAGGTTGATGATTCATTTTGAATGCTTTTTCTTCATTTAGTAGCACGTATGGTCAGAGTTATTGATTAAGCGCACCACGTAGAGCAACAGTATCTGTATGTCCAACGTTGACAAACTTATACAACTATGCCTAATTTTTTATATGTTTGTCTTTCTTTTTATGTTTGTCTGTGTATGTTTTTTCAACCAGAATAAACTCGGTTCCTCTCAATACGAGGCACTCCAGAAGTACATCTTTTTAATTTTTCACATTTGAACCTCAGGTTAGGGTGGGCCGTAGTGTGCTCATACCGCAGAGGTTTTACACATCTTTTCTGTTCCTGACGAATGCCTGTTAAATTACAACACATAGGCTGAAACATGTTGACCATATCTTAGGGGACCTTGCTGAACAATTTATTCGGCTTTGATGTCCTACACTTTGTTTTTATCTATGTCTGATTGGCTTTTAATAAAATCTATTGTTTGACACAATCAGTCATTTTTAACAATCACCTTCACTATACACTGGACACCTTAAACCAGCTCCGCAGTAATTCTGGCGTCGAAGCACACCAGGGTGGCATTCGGCCGCTCCTGGTGGGGCCCGATGATGAAGCATGTCACCAACCAGGTTGCTGAGTGAGGGCTTTATTAAGAACCTATTTGGATTCTACTGTTGTGCTCTATTTGTAAATATAAGGCACACTCTTTCGTTGTTTATAATCATATTTACCCCGGGGGATTGAGAGTGGTCCTTATTTTGTATTCCCTCCCTCTCTTGTTGTTTTCAGCATATTCAGCAGCGCACAGCTGTGAGAGTTTTTTCTCCCTTGTAGAAGGTCACAAATTTATTGACCCTCTAGTTTTGCCCCTTTTTTAACAATAACTTTGGGATCTCACTCTTTTCTAAATATGGATTTTTTGGGTCTAACTTATCCTGAATCAGAGGTGGATACCATCCTGGCACGCCCCTCACTTTTCGCAGATCCTGCTATCTCACAGGCTATTACCCATACTAGTGAATGGGAAAAACTTTCAGAGCAGAAGAGAAATAGGATACGGACAATCCTTCATGGGACAATTTTAACTGAATATTTGCACACTAATACCGCGCCAAAGGGCCTTCTAGTGACGAATGCACCACGAATCTTCCTAGAGGATGCTACCTTTAGGAAAGAGTGGGCGATGATCGTGTGGCATTGTACACGCGATTGGCTGGTGCTAATAATAAAAACAGCAGTAAGACTCTCAGAAACACTTCTGATTGAGATTCAGCAAACTGAGAATCACTTTAAAACTAGCCTAACAGGATTTAAAAAGCGATTGGATGAAATCAATAAAGATATCACAGAGTATAAAGATGGTCTGACTCAGGCAAAAGTCACGAAGTTTCAGAAAGATCTGAAAAAGTTTACATTTCATAAAGCATATCCTTATGCAGATCCTGCATTTGTTACATCAAGTAGGAGCAACTCTAACTCAGACTCTTCTGATGATAACTCCTTTACATCAAGTGGTTCTAGCAATGGTAGTTATAAACAGAGACAGAGAGGTGGAGCAAGAGGTACTACGAGGCCTAACTTTCCACAACCTATGTGGCATCCGTACTCGATGCCAGGAGGAGGGATACATCCTATGCATTTTCAACATCCCCAGATGCCTATGATGGGATGGAATCCTGGCTTTATGCAAGAACCCCACTTTCAACAAAACACCTACCGTCCGCCTTTTTTAGACAGAGGCAGGAGAGGAAGAGGAAAGAGGAGAGGGTACAACCAAGTCCGATGGGAGCAGGATGACCCAGTGGGCAACAACACTCGCAGCAAGTCACAACAAGCGAGCACGAGTGCCCAGGGAGTCTAATCGTCAACCTCTCCACTATAACTCTATCCCCTTTAGAGACACAAGTCCTTGAAAAGGCTTGGGCTTTGTGCCCACTGCCCGCCTGGAGAAGTTCCGTCTCCATTGTGAACTTGCCAATTTCTTCAGGAAGCTTAAATTGAAGGCTTTCTTTGAAGGTAAAGAAGGATTTGCACTCGATAATAGCCAGGGAGACACCGGCTTAAGAAACAAATCAACCTTTACACCACCACCTCATGCAATACCAGCAGAAATCATTGCTTTTGAGCAGGCGGTTTTTCTGGAAATTGAGACTTTTGATGAACCAAAACAATTTAAGAACTTAAGTGCTTTGGAATTTGAGGCTCTTGACAACCTCAAAGCAAATCCCATGATTACAATCAAACCTGCTGATAAGGGTGGGGGTGTTGTAATACAAAATACAGTGGACTATGATAATGAATGCAAGCGCCTTTTGGGTGACAGAAAGAATTATCAACTGCTTACCATTGATCCTTCCACGGAGCTGAAAACACGCATTCTGAATCTTGTGCGAGAGGCTGAGGACAATGGATATATCACGAGACATGAGGCTGAATTTTTGACAACAGGGGACAGTGTGGTGCCTTATTTTTACACGCTACCCAAAATACACAAAAATAAAATGCCCCCCGGGACGCCCCATTGTCTCTGGCATTGGTTCTCTATTAGAGCCTCTGTCACGTTTTTGTGATTACTTTTTGAAACCTTTGATCCAGCAGACCCCAACTTACCTTAAGGATACTAAGAACCTCCTTAATTTATTACAAGAATTACCCATTGACACTGAATCCACGATACTTGTGACTCTCGATATCGAGAGTCTTTATACAAGCATACCCCAGGACGATACCATCAGAGTCTTGGGAGAGGCCTTGGATTATACTGCCTGGGAATACCAGACACCCAAGTCATTTATTTTGGAATGTGCTACCCTTGCGTTAAAACAAAACTTTTTTGAATACAAAGGGGTCATGTTCTTACAATCAACTGGTACATCTATGGGCAGCACTTTTGCCCCAAGTGTAGCGGGTCTCTACGTTCATGATTTTGAACGTAGATACATTCAAAGTGCTGTCAACCCTTTCTCCTCTTCCATTAGTTTTTGGAAGAGGTATATAGATGATGTTCTTTTGATTTGGCAAGGTTCGGAGAACGATCTAATGACGTTCTTGCAATGGATCAATACTCTGGATCTGAATTTGAAATTCACACACATCTGCAGTTCACAATCAGTAGTATTCCTTGATGTAGTTATCTCTAAATCTAATGGGTGTCTTACTACAAAAACGTACTACAAGCCCACGGCTAGAAACAATCTTCTTGAATTCTCTAGCTTCCACCCGAGGTCCCTAAAAGAAAATTTGCCCTATGGACAATACCTACGGGTGAGAAGAAACTGCAGTAATTTGGATGACTTCCGTAAACAGGCAGCTGATTTGACCACTAAATTAAAACATAGGGGCTACCCAGACAGAATTCTCAACAAGGGCTTCAAAAGGGCGCGAAATCAGCCCAGAGAAGCGCTACTTGAAGATAACCCCAAAGAAAAGAAGGAAGTACCTTTGACGTGTGTAACTACCTTCAGCAGTGCTTCCAACACTGTGAAGAAGGTGGTTAACAAATACTGGGGTATACTTACCAGCAATGGTCGGAATTGGGAAAAACCTCTCTTCTCTTTTAAAAAGGGACGAAGTCTTAAGGATACCCTAGTCCATACATGCCCTAGAGATAACCCTGGGAGAGATTTAACCATCACAGAAGCATGGGGTTTACCTAAGGTCAAGGGGCATTTCCCCTGTACCACCTGCAGTATTTGTCATCTCACTAAACATACTAAAGTGCTTGATCTTGAACAAGGGAAAACTTGGACACAGCTAGCCCATACTAACTGTAACTCCACAAATGTGGTCTATTTGATCACTTGCCCTTGTGGGTTACGTTATGTGGGCATGACCACACGAAAAGTAAAATTACGTGTGGGAGAGCACCGAAGTAACATCCGCTGTGGTCGGATTACAACTAAATTAAGTGAGCACTTTTTACAGCATAATCACACTGCTAACGATCTTAGGTGGACAGTAATAGAACAAGTACAATCACAACGTAATACTCAAAAAATTCTTTTTGAGAAAGAACAGAGGTGTGTGTTTCCGGCTGGACACTCATAATCATGGATTAAATGATAATATTCCTTGGTAACAGACCTGAAACGTTGATCTCGTCCTGTTCTGTTTGACTACCCTGTCCCTTTCTCTTACAGTATAGTATCCATCCCCGTACTTTTCCTTTCTGGGCATGATAGTGGCTTTATTGTCCCAGTGAGATCACCAGCATCATGTGAGTCCCTCTTTTATTAGCCTGATAGGATGTCTAATAGCACCTACCAAAATTAATAATGGCCTGTAAAATAATGGCCTGTATTTGGTAATTCTTCTAACACCTCTTAATACGTGGATCTTGGTTACGGGCTAGTTGCCCTTGTCCTTGATAACTAGCTCTGTGTCTGTCTTTCTTTCCTTTTTTTACCCTTCCCCCTTTTATTATTATTAGTCTCCCCCTTTTTGTATTCACCAACATTTAAATAATAGCACTCATTAACAATTAAATATTTTTCGTTCTGTAGTGCTTGTTGTGTCCCAAACTTTTTTAGTATTATCTCTGTTTGCTAGCTATCATTGCCCTATGCATGATAGTGCACATAGACACAGCTCGGGGAACTCCCAGCGCGACCCGTTTACGGGTCCTTTTTTCCTCTTTCTTCTTCCTTTTGTTATTTTGTTGTTCTCATAACGACCAGTATGCTCTCAGTACCGCTCTTGTGATTGGCTATGCGGCACTATCAAGGAGCGCTACGTTTTTCTATTCTGTAGATGGCGCGTGACATTGCGATGTTTACGCGATGACGCTCCCCCAATACGTAGCGCTACTGATTCCTTTTGGCTATTAGCGCGTGATATCATGACGCGTACGCGATTACGCGTCTTCCAACGCCTCGCCCGTCCTGTGTGAGGACACTGTTCCCTGCTTTAAAAACAAACCGGATCCGCCTGGTCATCACCATCGGGGTCCGTTTTTTGAGGAATCGCATAGGTACACGGCGGGTTCCTAGCAGTGCAGGCGTAAGTCCTTTGACTTTGGAAATAAGATAAGTACCGGGGGCTTTCTGTTTATTCGTGAATCTATCTGATTACTTTTCCCTTCTTTATTTCTAGGGTGTGCCATTGTTGCTACCACCCCCTTCCGAGACCCATGGTGTAATTAGTGATTACACCCCATGTGAGATATCCTTACTTTGATCATTTTAATGCCCAGTAACACTGTGTTTTAAGGATATCACGCTTAGTGTCTGTTTGCACAGTTTTCTATGTAGTGATAAAGACCATGCTGGGCTTTATATACCTCTTATTATTTGCTAATCAATTTTAAGACTCATAGAGGTTGATGATTCATTTTGAATGCTTTTTCTTCATTTAGTAGCACGTATGGTCAGAGTTATTGATTAAGCGCACCACTTAGAGCAACAGTATCTGTATGTCCAACGTTGACAAACTTATACAACTATGCCTAATTTTTTATATGTTTGTCTTTCTTTTTATGTTTGTCTGTGTATGTTTTTTCAACCAGAATAAACTCGGTTCCTCTCAATACGAGGCACTCCAGAAGTACATCTTTTTAATTTTTCACATTTGAACCTCAGGTTAGGGTGGGCCGTAGTGTGCTCATACCGCCGAGGTTTTACACGTCTTTTCTGGTCCTGACGAATGCCTGTTAAATTACAACACATAGGCTGAAACATGTTGACCATATCTTAGGGGACCTTGCTGAACAATTTATTCGGCTTTGATGTCCTACACTTTGTTTTTATCTATGTCTGATTGGCTTTTAATAAAATCTATTGTTTGACACAATCAGTCATTTTTAACAATCACCTTCACTATACACTGGACACCTTAAACCAGCTCCGCAGTAATTCTGGCGTCGAAGCACACCAGGGTGGCATTCGGCCGCTCCTGGTGGGGCCCGATGATGAAGCATGTCACCAACCAGGTTGCTGAGTGAGGGCTTTATTAAGAACCTATTTGGATTCTACTGTTGTGCTCTATTTGTAAATATAAGGCACACTCTTTCGTTGTTTATAATCATATTTACCCCGGGGGATTGAGAGTGGTCCTTATTTTGTATTCCCTCCCTCTCTTGTTGTTTTCAGCATATTCAGCAGCGCACAGCTGTGAGAGTTTTTTCTCCCTTGTAGAAGGTCACAAATTTATTGACCCTCTAGTTTTGCCCCTTTTTTAAAAATAACTTTGGGATCTCACTCTTTTCTAAATATGGATTTTTTGGGTCTGACTTATCCTGAATCAGAGGTGGATACCATCCTGGCACGCCCCTCACTTTTCGCAGATCCTGCTATCTCACAGGCTATTACCCATACTAGTGAATGGGAAAAACTTTCAGAGCAGAAGAGAAATAGGATACGGACAATCCTTCATGGGACGATTTTAACTGAATATTTGCGCACTAATATCGCGCCAAAGGGCCTTCTAGTGACGAATGCACCACGCATCTTCCTAGAGGATGCTACCTTTAGGAAAGAGTGGGCGATGATCGCGTGGCATTGTACACGGGATTGGCTGGTGCTAATAATAAAAACAGCAGTAAGACTCTCAGAAACACTTCTGATTGAGATTCAGCAAACTGAGAATCACTTTAAAACTACCCTAACAGGATTTAAATAGCGATTGGATGAAATCAATAAAGATATCACAGAGTATAAAGATGGTCTGTCTCAGGCAAAAGTCACGAAGTTTCAGAAAGATCTGAAAAAGTTTACATTTCATAAAGCATATCCTTATGCAGATCCTGCATTTGTTACATCAAGTAGGAGCAACTCTAACTCAGACTCTTCTGATGATAACTCCTTTACATCAAGTGGTTCTAGCAATGGTAGTTATAAACAGAGACAGAGAGGTGGAGCAAGAGGTACTACGAGGCCTAACTTTCCACAACCTATGTGGCATCCGTACTCGATGCCAGGAGGAGGGATACATCCTATGCATTTTCAACATCCCCAGATGCCTATGATGGGATGGAATCCTGGCTTTATGCAAGAACCCCACTTTCAACAAAACACCTACCGTCCGCCTTTTTTAGACAGAGGCAGGAGAGGAAGAGGAAAGAGGAGAGGGTACAACCAAGTCCGATGGGAGCAGGATGACCCAGTGGGCAACAACACTCGCAGCAAGTCACAACAAGCGAGCATGAGTGCCCAGGGAGTCTAATCGTCAACCTCTCCACTATAACTCTATCCCCTTTAGAGACACAAGTCCTTGAAAAAGGCTTGGGCTTTGTGCCCACTGCCCGCCTGGACAAGTTCCGTCTCCATTGTGAACTTGCCAATTTCTTCAGGAAGCTTAAATTAAAGGCTTTCTTTGAAGGTAAAGAAGGATTTGCACTCGATAATAGCCAGGGAGACACCGGCTTAAGAAACAAATCAACCTTTACACCACCACCTCATGCAATACCAGCAGAAATCATTGCTTTTGAGCAGGCGGTTTTTCTGGAAATTGAGACTTTTGATGACCCGAAACAATTTAAGAACTTAAGTGCTTTGGAATTTGAGGCTCTTGACAACCTCAAAGCAAATCCCATGATTACAATCAAACCTGCTGATAAGGGTGGGGGTGTTGTAATACAAAATACAGTGGACTATGATAATGAATGCAAGCACCTTTTGGGTGACAGAAAGAATTATCAACTGCTTACCATTGATCCTTCCACGGAGCTGAAAACACGCATTCTGAATCTGGTGCGAGAGGCTGAGGACAATGGATATATCACGAGGCATGAGGCTGAATTTTTGACAACAGGGGACAGTGTGGTGCCTTATTTTTACACGCTACCCAAAATACACAAAAATGCCCCCCCGGGATGCCCCGTTGTCTCTGGCATTGGTTCTCTATTAGAGCCTCTGTCACGTTTTTGTGATTACTTTTTGAAACCTTTGATCCAGCAGACCCCAACTTACCTTAAGGATACTAAGAACCTCCTTAATTTATTACAAGAATTACCCATTGACACTGAATCCGCGATACTTGTGACTCTCGATATCGAGAGTCTTTATACAAGCATACCCAGGACGATACCATCAGAGTCTTGGGAGAGGCCTTGGATTATACTGCCTGGGAATACCAGACACCCAAGTCATTTATTTTGGAATGTGCTACCCTTGCGTTAAAACAAAACTTTTTTGAATACAAAGGGGTCATGTTCTTACAATCAACTGGTACATCTATGGGCAGCACTTTTGCCCCAAGTGTAGCGGGTCTCTACGTTCATGATTTTGAACGTAGATACATTCAAAGTGCTGTCAACCCTTTCTCCTCTTCCATTAGTTTTTGGAAGAGGTATATAGATGAT
The DNA here is from genome assembly GCA_963921515.1 of Calotriton arnoldi. Taxonomy (NCBI): domain Eukaryota; kingdom Metazoa; phylum Chordata; class Amphibia; order Caudata; family Salamandridae; genus Calotriton; species Calotriton arnoldi. The sequence continues at coordinate 1,152,257 of CAWUFW010000664.1, forward strand.
GTTCTTTTGATTTGGCAAGGTTCGGAGAACGATCTAATGACGTTCTTGCAATGGATCAATACTCTGGATCTGAATTTGAAATTCACACACATCTGCAGTTCACAATCAGTAGTATTCCTTGATGTAGTTATCTCTAAATCTAATGGGTGTCTTACTACAAAAACGTACTACAAGCCCACGGCTAGAAACAATCTTCTTGAATTCTCTAGCTTCCACCCGAGGTCCCTAAAAGAAAATTTGCCCTATGGACAATACCTACGGGTGAGAAGAAACTGCAGTAATTTGGATGACTTCCGTAAACAGGCAGCTGATTTGACCACTAAATTAAAACATAGGGGCTACCCAGACAGAATTCTCAACAAGGGCTACAAAAGGGCGCGAAATCAGCCCAGAGAAGCGCTACTTGAAGATAACCCCAAAGAAAAGAAGGAAGTACCTTTGATGTGTGTAACTACCTTCAGCAGTGCTTCCAACACTGTGAAGAAGGTGGTTAACAAATACTGGGGTATACTTACCAGCAATGGTCGGAATTGGGAAAAACCTCTCTTCTCTTTTAAAAAGGGACGAAGTCTTAAGGATACCCTAGTCCATACACGCCCTAGAGATAACCCTGGGAGAGATTTAACCATCACAGAAGCATGGGGTTTACCTAAGGTCAAGGGGCATTTCCCCTGTACCACCTGCAGTATTTGTCATCTCACTAAACATACTAAAGTGCTTGATCTTGAACAAGGGAAAACTTGGACACAGCTAGCCCATACTAACTGTAACTCCACAAATGTGGTCTATTTGATCACTTGCCCTTGTGGGTTACGTTATGTGGGCATGACCACACGAAAAGTAAAATTACGTGTGGGAGAGCACCGAAGTAACATCCGCTGTGGTCGGATTACAACTAAATTAAGTGAGCACTTTTTACAGCATAATCACACTGCTAACGATCTTAGGTGGACAGTAATAGAACAAGTACAATCACAATGTAATACTCAAAAAATTCTTTTTGAGAAAGAACAGAGGTGGGTGTACCGGCTGGACACTCATAATCATGGATTAAATGATAATATTCCTTGGTCAACAGTCCTGAAACGTTGATCTCGTCCTGTTCTGTTTGACTACCCTGTCCCTTTCTCTTACAGTATAGTATCCATCCCCGTACTTTTCCTTTCTGGGCATGATAGTGGCTTTATTGTCCCAGTGAGATCACCAGCATCATGTGAGCCCCTCTTTTATTAGCCTGATAGGATGTCTAATAGCACCTACCAAAATTAATAATGGCCTGTAAAATAACGGCCTGTATTTGGTAATTCTTCTAACACCTCTTAATACGTGGATCTTGGTTACGGGCTAGTTGCCCTTGTCCTTGATAACTAGCTCTGTGTCTGTCTTTCTTTCCTTTTTTTACCCTTCCCCCTTTTATTATTATTAGCTCTCCCCCTTTTTGTATTCACCAACATTTAAATAATAGCACTCATTAACAATTAAATATTTTTCGTTCTGTAGTGCTTGTTGTGTCCCAAACCTTTTTAGTATTATCTCTGTTTGCTAGCTATCATTGCCCTATGCATGATAGTGCACATAGACACAGCTCGGGGAACTCCCAGCGCGACCCGTTTACGGGTCCTTTTTTCCTCTTTCTTCTTCTTTTTGTTATTTTGTTGTTCTCATAACGACCAGTATGCTCTCAGTACCGCTCTTGTGATTGGCTATGCGGCACTATCAAGGAGCGCTATGTTTTTCTATTCTGTAGATGGCACGTGACATCGCGACGTTTACGTGATGACGCTCCCCCAATACGTAGCGCTACTGATTCCTTTTGGCTATTAGCGCGTGATATCATGACGCGTACGCGATGACGCGTCTTCCAACACCTCGCCTGTCCTGTGCGAGGACACTGTTCCCTGCTTTAAAAACAAACCAGATCCGCCTGGTCATCACCATCGGGGTCCGTTTTTTGAGGGATTGCATAGGTACACGGCGGCTGCCTAGCAGTGCAGGCGTAAGTCCTTTGACTTTGGAAATAAGATAAGTACCGGGGGCTTTCTGTTTATTCGTGAATCTATCTGATTACTTTTCCCTTCTCTATTTCTAGGGTGTGCCATTGTTGCTACCACCCCCCTTCCGAGACCCATGGTGTAATTAGTGATTACACCCCATGTGAGATATCCTTACTTTGATCATTTTTAATGCCCATTAACACTGTGTTTTAAGGTTATCACGCTTAGTGTCTGTTTGCACAGTTTTCTATGTAGTGATAAAGACCATGCTGGGCTTTATATACCTCTTATTATTTGCTAATCAATTTTAAGACTCATAGAGGTTGATGATTCATTTTGAATGCTTTTTCTTCATTTAGTAGCACGTATGGTCAGAGTTATTGATTAAGCGCACCACGTAGAGCAACAGTATCTGTATGTCCAACGTTGACAAACTTATACAACTATGCCAAATTTTTTATATGTTTGTCTTTCTTTTTATGTTTGTCTGTGTATGTTTTTTCAACCAGAATAAACTCGGTTCCTCTCAATACGAGGCACTCCAGAAGTACATCTTTTTAATTTTTCACATTTGAACCTCAGGTTAGGGTGGGCCGTAGTGTGCTCATACCGCAGAGGTTTTACACGTCTTTTCTGGTCCTGACGAATGCCTGTTAAATTACAACACATAGGCTGAAACATGTTGACCATATCTTAGGGGACCTTGCTGAACAATTTATTCGGCTTTGATGTCCTACACTTTGTTTTTATCTATGTCTGATTGGCTTTTAATAAAATCTATTGTTTGACACAATCAGTCATTTTTAACAATCACCTTCACTATACACTGGACACCTTAAACCAGCTCCGCAGTAATTCTGGCGTCGAAGCACACCAGGGTGGCATTCGGCCGCTCCTGGTGGGGCCCGATGATGAAGCATGTCACCAACCAGGTTGCTGAGTGAGGGCTTTATTAAGAACCTATTTGGATTCTACTGTTGTGCTCTATTTGTAAATATAAGGCACACTCTTTCGTTGTTTATAATCATATTTACCCCGGGGGATTGAGAGTGGTCCTTATTTTGTATTCCCTCCCTCTCTTGTTGTTTTCAGCATATTCAGCAGCGCACAGCTGTGAGAGTTTTTCTCCCTTGTAGAAGGTCACAAATTTATTGACCCTCTAGTTTTGCCCCTTTTTTAAAAATAACTTTGGGATCTCACTCTTTTCTAAATATGGATTTTTTGGGTCTGACTTATCCTGAATCAGAGGTGGATACCATCCTGGCACGCCCCTCACTTTTCGCAGATCCTGCTATCTCACAGGCTATTACCCATACTAGTGAATGGGAAAAACTTTCAGAGCAGAAGAGAAATAGGATACGGACAATCCTTCATGGGACAATTTTAACTGAATATTTGCGCACTAGTATCGCGCCAAAGGGCCTTCTAGTGACGAATGCACCACGCATCTTCCTAGAGGATGCTACCTTTAGGAAAGAGTGGGCGATGATCGCGTGGCATTGTACACGGGATTGGCTGGTGCTAATAATAAAAACAGCAGTAAGACTCTCAGAAACACTTCTGATTGAGATTCAGCAAACTGAGAATCACTTTAAAACTACCCTAACAGGATTTAAAAAGTGATTGGATGAAATCAATAAAGATATCACAGAGTATAAAGATGGTCTGACTCAGGCAAAAGTCACGAAGTTTCAGAAAGATCTGAAAAAGTTTACATTTCATAAAGCATATCCTTATGCAGATCCTGCATTTGTTACATCAAGTAGGAGCAACTCTAACTCAGACTCTTCTGATGATAACTCCTTTACATCAAGTGGTTCTAGCAATGGTAGTTATAAATAGAGACAGAGAGGTGGAGCAAGAGGTACTACGAGGCCTAACTTTCCACAACCTATGTGGCATCCGTACTCGATGCCAGGAGGAGGGATACATCCTATGCATTTTCAACATCCCCAGATGCCTATGATGGGATGGAATCCTGGCTTTATGCAAGAACCCCACTTTCAACAAAACACCTACCGTCTGCCTTTTTTAGACAGAGGCAGGAGAGGAAGAGGAAAGAGGAGAGGGTACAACCAAGTCTGATGGGAGCAGGATGACCCAGTGGGCAACAACACTCGCAGCAAGTCACAACAAGCGAGCACGAGTGCCCAGGGAGTCTAATCGTCAACCTCTCCACTATAACTCTATCCCCTTTAGAGACACAAGTCCTTGAAAAAGGCTTGGGCTTTGTGCCCACTGCCCGCCTGGAGAAGTTCCGTCTCCATTGTGAACTTGCCAATTTCTTCAGGAAGCTTAAATTGAAGGCTTTCTTTGAAGGTAAAGAAGGATTTGCACTCGATAATAGCCAGGGAGACACCGGCTTAAGAAACAAATCAACCTTTACACCACCACCTCATGCAATACCAGCAGAAATCATTGCTTTTGAGCAGGCGGTTTTTCTGGAAATTGAGACTTTTGATGAACCGAAACAATTTAAGAACTTAAGTGCTTTGGAATTTGAGGCTCTTGACAACCTCAAAGCAAATCCCATGATTACAATCAAACCTGCTGATAAGGGTGGGGGTGTTGTAATACAAAATACAGTGGACTATGATAATGAATGCAAGCGCCTTTTGGGTGACAGAAAGAATTATCAACTGCTTACCATTGATCCTTCCACGGAGCTGAAAACACGCATTCTGAATCTTGTGCAAGAGGCTGAGGACAATGGATATATCACGAGACATGAGGCTGAATTTTTGACAACAGGGGACAGTGTGGTGCCTTATTTTTACACGCTACCCAAAATACACAAAAATAAAATGCCCCCCCCGGGACGCCCCATTGTCTCTGGCATTGGTTCTCTATTAGAGCCTCTGTCACGTGTTTGTGATTACTTTTTGAAACCTTTGATCCAGCAGACCCCAACTTACCTTAAGGATACTAAGAACCTCCTTAATTTATTACAAGAATTACCCATTGACACTGAATCCACGATACTTGTGACTCTCGATATCGAGAGTCTTTATACAAGCATACCCCAGGACGATACCATCAGAGTCTAGGGAGAGGCCTTGGATTATACTGCCTGGGAATACCAGACACCCAAGTCATTTATTTTGGAATGTGCTACCCTTGCGTTAAAACAAAACTTTTTTGAATACAAAGGGGTCATGTTCTTACAATCAACTGGTACATCTATGGGCAGCACTTTTGCCCCAAGTGTAACGGGTCTCTACGTTCATGATTTTGAACGTAGATACATTCAAAGTGCTGTCAACCCTTTCTCCTCTTCCATTAGTTTTTGGAAGAGGTATATAGATGATGTTCTTTTGATTTGGCAAGGTTCGGAGAACGATCTAATGACGTTCTTGCAATGGATCAATACTCTGGATCTGAATTTGAAATTCACACACATCTGCAGTTCACAATCAGTAGTATTCCTTGATGTAGTTATCTCTAAATCTAATGGGTGTCTTACTACAAAAACGTACTACAAGCCCACGGCTAGAAACAATCTTCTTGAATTCTCTAGCTTCCACCCGAGGTCCCTAAAAGAAAATTTGCCCTATGGACAATACCTACGGGTGAGAAGAAACTGCAGTAATTTGGATGACTTCCGTAAACAGGCAGCTGATTTGACCACTAAATTAAAACATAGGGGCTACCCAGACAGAATTCTCAACAAGGGCTACAAAAGGGCACGAAATCAGCCCAGAGAAGCGCTACTTGAAGATAACCCCAAAGAAAAGAAGGAAGTACCTTTGATGTGTGTAACTACCTTCAGCAGTGCTTCCAACACTGTGAAGAAGGTGGTTAACAAATACTGGGGTATACTTACCAGCAATGGTCGGAATTGGGAAAAACCTCTCTTCTCTTTTAAAAAGGGACGAAGTCTTAAGGATACCCTAGTCCATACACGCCCTAGAGATAACCCTGGGAGAGATTTAACCATCACAGAAGCATGGGGTTTACCTAAGGTCAAGGGGCATTTCCCCTGTACCACCTGCAGTATTTGTCATCTCACTAAACATACTAAAGTGCTTGATCTTGAACAAGGGAAAACTTGGACACAGCTAGCCCATACTAACTGTAACTCCACAAATGTGGTCTATTTGATCACTTGCCCTTGTGGGTTACGTTATGTGGGCATGACCACACGAAAAGTAAAATTACGTGTGGGAGAGCACCGAAGTAACATCCGCTGTGGTCGGATTACAACTAAATTAAGTGAGCACTTTTTACAGCATAATCACACTGCTAACGATCTTAGGTGGACAGTAATAGAACAAGTACAATCACAACGTAATACTCAAAAATTCTTTTTGAGAAAGAACAGAGGTGGGTGTACCGGCTGGACACTCATAATCATGGATTAAATGATAATATTCCTTGGTCAACAGTCCTGAAACGTTGATCTCGTCCTGTTCTGTTTGACTACCCTGTCCCTTTCTCTTACAGTATAGTATCCATCCCCGTACTTTTCCTTTCTGGGCATGATAGTGGCTTTATTGTCCCAGTGAGATCACCAGCATCATGTGAGCCCCTCTTTTATTAGCCTGATAGGATGTCTAATAGCACCTACCAAAATTAATAATGGCCTGTAAAATAACGGCCTGTATTTGGTAATTCTTCTAACACCTCTTAATACGTGGATCTTGGTTACGGGCTAGTTGCCCTTGTCCTTGATAACTAGCTCTGTGTCTGTCTTTCTTTCCTTTTTTACCCTTCCCCCTTTTATTATTATTAGCTCTCCCCTTTTTGTATTCACCAACATTTAAATAATAGCACTCATTAACAATTAAATATTTTTCGTTCTGTAGTGCTTGTTGTGTCCCAAACCTTTTTAGTATTATCTCTGTTTGCTAGCTATCATTGCCCTATGCATGATAGTGCACATAGACACAGCTCGGGGAACTCCCAGCGCGACCCGTTTACGGGTCCTTTTTTCCTCTTTCTTCTTCCTTTTGTTATTTTGTTGTTCTCATAACGACCAGTATGCTCTCAGTACCGCTCTTGTGATTGGCTATGCGGCACTATCAAGGAGCGCTATGTTTTTCTATTCTGTAGATGGCACGTGACATCGCGACGTTTACGTGATGACGCTCCCCCAATACGTAGCGCTACTGATTCCTTTTGGCTATTAGCGCGTGATATCATGACGCGTACGCGATGACGCGTCTTCCAACGCCTCGCCTGTCCTGTGCGAGGACACTGTTCCCTGCTTTAAAAACAAACCGGATCCGCCTGGTCATCACCATCGGGGTCCGTTTTTTGAGGGATTGCATAGGTACACGGCGGCTGCCTAGCAGTGCAGGCGTAAGTCCTTTGACTTTGGAAATAAGATAAGTACCGGGGGCTTTCTGTTTATTCGTGAATCTATCTGATTACTTTTCCCTTCTCTATTTCTAGGGTGTGCCATTGTTGCTACCACCCCCCTTCCGAGACCCATGGTGTAATTAGTGATTACACCCCATGTGAGATATCCTTACTTTGATCATTTTTAATGCCCAGTAACACTGTGTTTTAAGGTTATCACGCTTAGTGTCTGTTTGCACAGTTTTCTATGTAGTGATAAAGACCATGCTGGGCTTTATATACCTCTTATTATTTGCTAATCAATTTAAAGACTCATAGAGGTTGATGATTCATTTTGAATGCTTTTTCTTCATTTAGTAGCACGTATGGTCAGAGTTATTGATTAAGCGCACCACGTAGAGCAACAGTATCTGTATGTCCAACGTTGACAAACTTATACAACTATGCCTAATTTTTTATATGTTTGTCTTTCTTTTTATGTTTGTCTGTGTATGCTTTTTCAACCAGAATAAACTCGGTTCCTCTCAATACGAGGCACTCCAGAAGTACATCTTTTTAATTTTTCACATTTGAACCTCAGGTTAGGGTGGGCCGTAGCGTGCTCATACCGCCGAGGTTTTATACGTCTTTTCTGGTCCTGACGAATGCCTGTTAAATTACAACACATAGGCTGAAACATGTTGACCATATCTTAGTGGACCTTGCTGAACAATTTATTCGGCTTTGATGTCCTACACTTTGTTTTTATCTATGTCTGATTGGCTTTTAATAAAATCTATTGTTTGACACAATCAGTCATTTTTAACAAACACCTTCACTATACACTGGACACCTTAAACCAGCTCCGCAGTAATTCTGGCGTCAAAGCACACCAGGGTGGCATTCGGCCGCTCCTGGTAGTGCCCGATGATGAAGCATGTCACCAACCAGGTTGGTGAGTGAGGGCTTTATTAAGAACCTATTTGGATTCTACTGTTGTGCTCTATTTGTAAATATGAGGCACACTCTTTCGTTGTTTATAATCATATTTACCCCGGGGGATTGAGAGTGGTCCTTATTTTGTATTCCCTCCCTCTCTTGTTGTTTTCAGTAGATTGTGGAATATTCAGAAGGCCTAAAAGGTTCTCAGATGATATACCTATACTTCTCCAACAGAAAAAAGTTGGATCATCATACAAAACGGATGACACTTTGGCTCAGATACTTCAAGCCAAAATTCTTAACTGTCATATATCTTTCCATACTTCACTGCCAAAGTCCGACCACTGTGTTCTCCTTATGTTTCTACAGTTCCACAACTAAAGGCAATGTATGTGGCGAGTATGTTAGAATAAGTCAAAACTGGAAAATGTTAACATTAGGAGCAATTCTCCTCAGAATCAGCCTTGATTAGCAAATTTATTTTTCAAAGATATGAAACACTCAGAAGACAAGAGAAAACTGGTTTACTGGGAGAATAACTAAATCCAAGTCACGCAAAAGAAATCTTGAAAGAAAATGGAAATGGGATTATAACCCTATCAGTTAAATGGAGTTTCAATTCCACTGCTAACCTTAAAATAGCCTAATCTTAAAACTGAATATGAAGAATATTTGTCCTTAAGTATTATTAATAATTCCAATCCATAAAACGAGTTTGGACATTAATTAGAAAGATTAGGACAAACCACATTTTTGCAAGGTTCCTCAGATTTTTTAATTTTATTGGACCTAATTATCTAGTACTTTTGATCACTGGGAGACCAGGAAAGGTTGCTAACCAAATCCTCACAGTGTGTCTTCTACCCCTATGAATGGAGATAGACTGGAAAACACAAAGTGCATTATTTGACTTTTATCATAATAACCATGAAGTGTCTGAGAGGGGCGTTTAGAAAGATAAGTGCATCTATTTGCTGCAATATTTAGGCAGCATAAAGTTTGCATTATTCTATGGATAGGCTCCGGTATAGTCCCTTGCAATTGGTGAAAGAATATAGAACAATGGTAATTCAAAATCCCAATTGACTAAATGTAACACTATTTGGAGAGAACCTGCGCTTTTCAAGAAACAAACTCAACCACAGATTTATATGGAAAAGTAAGTGAAACCCCTGGCAGTGTACCACAAAGTCTCCTCTTTTTCATGTGGTAAACATGTAATAATTTAGTATGAATGGGGTTAATGAACTGATGCAAGATATAAATAAGATATGTTAACTAACTGCTCTCAAACATATTAGCCTCCTGCACACAATGATGATAATGTCTTTATAGTAAACTGTACTACTACCCTCAGCTTTTTCATGGTTGAGGTCATGTGCAAAAAGTGCATCAATCCCAGTTATCATGTAACATTGCAACTAGATTGGTGAGAAAACATTTAGTTGTAACCCATTTTCACACAATTAAAAACTAGGGTACCACTACATTAATCCTGTATGTCAATAGTTTTCATTGCATTCAGGACAGGAATCTGACGCCGTGCAGAATAGAGCCAATTGCTAATAGGATTTTAACTCCTTTAAGTCTGATATTATCAGATCAGACTCAAAAGGACTAATTCTGCATTGAATTTCACTGACAGAGTTTTCAGAAAACCTACTTCCCTATGAATCTTTGACCTGATGAATGCATAAGAACTAAGGAATACATTGAAACATGTCAGTTGTGTGAAAGAGTGTAAGAGAACCCATTTTTGTATATTTGAATGACATAAACTTTTAAGTCCTTCAAATGTATATGATTCTTTGTCTCCTACACACCCATTAAAATTCTTATGTAAAGTTAAGCTATACCATTGTTTGCAGCATATATAGGAATACCACCAGCGCATAAGAGACACCAAATGGACCTTCATCAGGGCCAAAGTCCACACCAACGCGACCAACGCCAAAGAACTGTTCAACGTCATACAGCATTTCGCCAAACCCCCCAGCGAAGCCACAGACGTCACACCTTCCCAGGAACTCTGCAACAAGCTCAGCTCCTACTTCCATCTTAAGATCAAGGTCCTCTACGACATCTTCAGCGAACAGACGCCGGATACCACCCCCCTCCCCACCGCCGCAGATAAGCCAACCGTCATGACCTGGAATCCCACCACCGTCGAACACATCACCTCGACCATGAAGAAAACCCACACAGGAGCCCCGACGGACCCCTGCCCACCGCACATCTTCCACAGGGCCGCCGCCGCCATCGCACCCGAACTAGGACGGACCATCAACGCCTCCTTCAGATCCGGCACCTTCCCAGACGACTGGAAGCGGGCGGAGGTTAAACCCCTCCTCAAGAAACCCACGGCCGACCCAACAGACCTGAAAACCTACCAGCCCATCTCTCTCCTCGCCTTCGCAGCCAAAGTCACCGAGAGACTCGTAAACGCTCAGCTGACTGTCTTCATCGAAGAGAACTCCATCCTAGATGCCTCCCAGTCTGGATTCCGCAGCAACCACAGCACCGAGACCGCCCTCCTCGCCGCCACTGATGACATCCGCATGCTGCTCGACCAGGGACACACTGCGGCCCTCATCCTTCTAGACCTCTCCGCAGCCTTCGACACCGTCTCACATCGCACGCTCGCAGCCAGACTTCACAACGCGGGGATACAAGGAGCCGCCCTAGACTGGATCCAATCCTTTCTCTCCGGCAGAACCCAGAGGATCCGACTCCCTCCCTTCCTCTCCGAACCCACAGAGATCAACTGCGGAGTACCCCAAGGATCATCGGTCAGCCCCACGCTCTTCAACATCTACATTGCCCCCTCACTGCCATCGTCAGGCAGCATGGGCTCAGCATAGTATCCTACACCGACAACACCCAGCTCATCCTCTCACTCACGAAGAATCCCAAAGACACCAGACTCTGCTACCAGGAAGGAATGAAGGACATCGCAGCCTGGATGAAAGACAGCTGCTTGAAGCTCAACTCAGAGAAAACCGAGGTCCTGATCCTCGGACCCTGCACCTCCGCCTGGGACAACACCTGGTGGCCCTCCGCCCTCGGGAGTCCACCCACCCCCACAGACCACGCACGAAACTTCGGCATCATCCTCGACTCCTCCCTCTCCATGAACCGTCAGATCAACGCCGTCGCTTCCACCAGTTTCAACTGCCTGCGCATCCTCCGCAAGACCTTCAAATGGATCCCCCACGATTGCAGAAGGACCGTCACCCACGCGCTCATAACCAGCAGAATTGACTACGGCAACGCCCTCTACGCCGGAATCAACATAAGTCTTCTACACAAACTCCAAACCATCCAGAACACCGCAGCCAAACTCGTCCTCGGGACACCGCGTCACGAACACATGACCCAACACCTACGAGACCTCCACTGGCTCCCTGTCGAAAAGAGGGTTACCTTCAAACTCCTCACCCACGCCTACAAATCCCTCCACAGCATCCGACACAAATACCTCAACGAGAAAGTCTCCTTCCACGTACCCAAGAGGAACCCCCGCTCTGCCGACCTCGCCCTGGCAGAGGTCCCCCGCATCCGCAGAAACAGAGCAGGCGGGAGAGCCTTCTCCTACATTGCAGCCAAGACCTGGAACGAGCTCCCTGTGAACATCAGACGCTCCCCGACCCTGCACACGTTCAGGAAGGACCTCAAGACCTGGCTCTTCGACTGATCCGGAGCTGCACCCCCCCTCCCCTGAGCGCCTTGAGACCCTCACGGGTGAGTAGCGCGCTTTATAAACCCCTGATTGATTGATATATTCTCAATTTGCCTAACAGGTGCTCAACTTGCAACAACCGTGTTCTGAGCACAATAAGCACTCATCTCCTTTAGGCACATAGTAGAGGTTACACTTTTGATTTACTCGGCTCACCTAAAAAAACTTCCCAGTAGAGTTGTATGAATTTTCAGCAGCAATTCCATATTACAGAGTCCGCGTCCCTTTAGGTCCCTAAGATAAGTTGCACAAATTTACTTAACCATCAGATAGCGACATGGCCTTTTTACCTCCATTTATACTAGCTTTTTGCTAATTAACAGGCCTCCCAAGAGATTCTAGTTACAGACTCGTAGGGCAGGTGAAGCCTTTAATTCATTCTGCACACTTCTAATTGCTTGTCATGAAATTTCAGAAACAATTCCATACTCACGAGGCTGCGCCACTCAGGGTAATAAGTTAAACTACATGATTTTACTAGCCATCAGTTACCGACATGGCCTTCATTTTACCACTATTCATAATATAATTTTACAAATTCACAGGGCCCCCAGGTGAATCTAGGTACTCAGTTTGCCTGACATTTTTATTGATAACATCTGAGTTGGAAATGTTTATGCAGTGACTAGACACACAAAACACACATGCACATGTCCACGCTGAGCCACCAAGTAAGCTATCAAATTGACTAAGACAGATAGGTCCATATGGTGGCACAGATAGAAAACACACCATCCCTTCCAATAGCCATCCTCTTGAGTTATCCTTCTTGAAGGTGCACACCAACGCTAGTGTATTGCAACTCAAGTACATAATTCATCAAACAATATGGTGATATTAACATGTTTAACAACTGCTAGAGGCAAACACTATTATAATGTCGCATTCATAAAATCCCACGTTATCAACGATGAAATTCAACTATGTATGTGTTTTATATATAGGAGTATTATGAAATATACCAGAATGAATTTTTGAATTATCCAGAACCCTTTCCTGCATGTCAATTATACACATAACAATGGTCCTAGTTGCAGACTAACATCTGGGAGGTCGCCAAATACTACCACAAAATGAGCTTGTTACAATGTCTGTCTTTAATTGCTTTTTACATTGTTGTGCTACTTGGACTTCACTAATATAATGACGTGCGGTTGTATGACACTAGATGAGTGAAGAAGGTGTACATATATGAATGATGTATACAAAATGAATGTAATATAGATAAAATTATATTATTGAAAGGCGATAACTGGTCTGTCCATTGAATGATGTACCCTATTTTGTTTTGCTTTAGAAATGTAATTATGAGTGAGTCCTTTCATAAATCCGGATGAACTCTTTAATGCATAAATTGCCTTTATTCTGCACGAGGATTAAAGAACATTGAAGGACTTATAAACGGAGAAGTTAACACATTGGATTAATAAGAGAAAACAATATACCTCTCTGTTCTAGCTCCAATATACCTCGTCCATTGCATAAATAGGCAGTGCTATGAACCTAAATGGTATTACAAGGTCTTTAATACGAAAGGTCATTGAAAATGATGCAAATGTAATGTATTTGATCCAGGTGGAATAGACTTTTTAATAATGTACAGATACCCTTAAAATCGCATATAATTAAAGGTTATATGCAAGTAAGTACACCATGAGTTTGGAGTTTGATTTGTAAACTGATAACAAGATCAAAAAAGAGTAATGTGTCTTTAAATATTGCTTAAGTTTTACAGAGCCAAATATTGCCACATTACTTACTCAAGTAGAACAGATAATATAAAAAGTAACTATTCAAATCGGGAACATATGCAGGAAAGAATGCCATATATTCTCCACTTAAAGACTTGTATAGATGAGTAGCAATTAGGGAGAGGTGTGGTGCAGCGGCCAGAGCAGCTGACTACGGAGCGCGGGGTTCATGATTCGATCCCCGACGGTAGCTCAGCTCAGCACCATGTGAGTCTGGGCAATAGCTCACTTAATCTCTCCAACGGCTCCCAGTGCCTTGAAACCCCTAAGGTTGGTGATATGTTCGCGCTTTACAAATAGAAATTATTATTTAGACACCAATTGGCATTTGAAGGATTTACAGGGGTCGGTAAAATGCTTGAATTATTCTGAATGACTAGTAATTATTCCGGTTCAAATTCTAGACAGTAGCATTTTACTCACTGTGCCACTGTAGAGCGTGATCAACATTATGCAAATCAAACTTGATCTTGTTCCATTAGGAGCATTCTTCTCTAAAGTCAATGAGACCCATGACTATATTATCAATGGCGGTGGAGAGGTATTGTGTGCAGGTGTGAAACTTTTCTGCTAATAAATGAATGACAAGAATTGGGTGGTGTGTCATGCACGATGTCTCAAATTTAGTTCCCGTGACTACCAGCAATCAGGACAGTTTTAGCAACATTGGGAAACTGTGATATTCCATGATGTTCCTCTGCCAGATGCTGGGTCCATTGCAGCCTTGTCATTAGATAGAGTAGAATGGCTTGATAAATGTTGTGGAAGTAATTGAACTTACAGAATGGCTTATCAACAATCAAAATTTCAATTTGTATTTATTCTCCTTTAAAACGTTTCTACATACTTACGTGACAACATTCATAAGGTGATGGGGCCGGATTCCATATCCTAAATTTACTTAGGAATTCCTGGCCGATGGTCTTTATTGCCTGCTAAGAAGTGTGGAGGGAAGAAAACAAATTACCAATTATACATTCCCCTCCCGTCCGTCTAAAGGACTACAGACTCAGAATTCAGGTTTTATTGATTTATCACAAAGCCAGAAACAACAGAATATAGACACACCTCAAAATCAAGGTGTAAAGATACATGAATACTAATACAGAGCCCAATCTACGAATATAGTTCATATGGCACAATAGGCACAGAACGATAAATTCCAAAATCAGAACACAGCTGAGTATAGACACTGCGTCCAAATCCTTTTTCATTTGTACTTCCAAATTAAAGAATAATCTGTCCCTACTCTACTTCTAAAGTAGCATCCCTTCCTAATTTCCCATAAGAATTTCCCCAAAAGGTGTCAGCACATGTTGACTTCGTAAGAAGTGCACTCACGTTAAATGGGTCAAGTAGCGTAAAGCTACAGAGCTCGTTCTAAGATGCTCTCCTTCCTCAGTCAAAAGCAGAAGTCCTACAAATCTGTCACTGTGACTAATACAAAAAGACAAAGTCACACCCCTAACAGGTCACATGGTACGTTATTCCATGAACACCTTCCTTGAGTAACTTTCCACAAACTCCAATTAATTTTGCAGTCTTATTCGCCGACTTTGGTTCCCAGATTTCACCAGGCACGGAAGTTGTCCTCCTTTCTCGCTGTTCAAGTTCTTCAAAGACATTCCTCTCCTCCTATGTATCTTCTTAAATCTAAAATAACGAGGTCAAATTCCTGCACCTGCAGTAGGGGTGAAAGGAAAACTTTCTGCACACATAAATTTTAATTAACTCCCAACTCGAAAGCAAACGACGAGAAACAAAACTTAAGAAAACAAAGGTTAGGCCTACAATTTGGCTAACCTAAGAACGTTCTTTAAAGTGCACTCGTTACACAGGCCTCTATATGAATCTTATAACAATGAATACATTTGTTTTACCATATAATCATTATATACATGCATAGTTACATGATTCCTCTAAATACGTGCGAAATGCTGATCAATCCTGTAAATAGCATCACAATTTCATTCCACTGATTTTAATATGATAATATATAAACTTCGTTCTAATATGCACAAAGTTCAACCAAACATTAGAATAAATGCGAGTGCAGTTCGTACATGAATATAATGCACCCTTACAAATTTAAGAGCGTTGAGCACTCTATCAGCCCCTCCCTCTGATGACTAGTGTCATCAAACACAGCACTTTTCCCCTGCTATGTTGTCCTCACAGAAAAGAACGACCTAAACAGAAGTTGTAGCCTGTCTTTCCTGCCTGAACTTCTCCAGATTCTTAAGGTTCTGATAGTGACTGTCCTGCAGTCTTTCCATCTGCCTTTCCCGTCTCCTAAGAGAACTCTCAGCCTTTTTTGCCTTGTGCCACTTATAAGCTCTAAAGGTACCCAACAATACAATAATACAGATCACGACTATTATGATAGGTTTTAGAATGTAACCAATAATTCCTTGTCCCAAACTTCCAAACCAACTTCCAACCTTACCAAATCCTTGTCCAATTTTATCCCAAATCCCCTCAGTAGCCAAATCATGTATATCGTGGTGTATCTCAGGGATGTTACTTATATATTTCTTTAGATCCTTACTATTGTCAGGGATATAAGTGCAACACTGTTGGACTCTCAGCAATTTACAGACTCCACCCTCTTTTGCCAGTAATACATCTAACACAAGAGGGTTCTGAAGCTCCATGGCCCTTATAAAGACCATCTCCCCATCAACAAGCAATAAAGCTTGAGCCGTGTTCACTGACAGTTTGTCCACTAGTGTTGACAACCTTCTAATCTTTACATCATTCAGAACCACTGCCAAACTCGGCATCATTGCGCCAAATACTTCACCAACAATTTCTCCTGCAATCGTGCCACGTTTATCTCTACGCGATCGTTTCCCTTCCAATGGCCACAAGTCTTCCACATGGAATATTTTTGGAAATACTACAGCCAAATAACATGTCCCATACCAATTTGGAGGCAGTCGAACATATGCATTTTTTCCACATACAAAATACACATTGGGCACTTTGGTGAATTTATCCAATAGTGCCTTCTTTATTGATTCTTCAATCAAGAAAATGTGCTCACATTCACTCTCTCCTACGAATATTTTGTCGTAATATGTCTGTGGTTGTCTAATGCAAAGTTTCCCTTTTTGCTGCAAATCTAGAGCTATCGGACCCTTGCTTCCCTTTGCCTTATGATCTAACTCCTGGAACTACATCATGCTTAGGTTCAGGTCTGAATAATGACTGTCGATGCCTATCCTCTATCTGATCCACAAATTGCTTTTCTATGTCAGATAACATACATGTCAAATTGTATCGATGGGCATATGCGGTGTACAAAGTTACTGTGGGCATGAAATACTTTGACATTCTGTCCAGGCCTGGGCGTAGTTCGCGGAGTTTTGCTAAGCGGAACTCCGCGAAGTTACAAAAAAACTCCGCGAAGTTCCGCGAGTGGCGGAGTGCAGTGCGAACTGCAGTTTGTGCTGGTATTCCTGCTGCTCGGGTAGAAATTCTAACCGAGCGGCAACTCGCGCTCGCGAACTTACCGTTCGCGATCACAAGCAGGGAAAAAACTCCGCTGCACCTCGTGAAGCGGAGTTTTCTGCACTCCGCGAGCTCCGCGCAGTGCGGAGTGCAGAAAACTCCGCAAACTCCGTGAACGGAGCGAAGTTCACCACCCAGGCCTAATTCTGTCTTCCTTCTTATAATAATCATATTTGTTCAAATATTTTAGTACAGGGACCTCAGGGAGCACTACATCATAGTTAGAAAAATAATACTCAAAATGTGCTTTACCATAAAACATAACCAGCAACACGCTACACGTGATGCCATATGTCAGGGGTAGGTGATGATATCTAATGCCCTCCTCTACTGATACTGGCAACTGCATGCACACATAGCAATCCTTCGCGTCCATGGTGTCCACATACTCATACAACAATCTTGCGTACGCATTTAACGTAAAGTCACCCTTGGAGAGGTCTACGTGTAATAAATGACTAGTTTCCTTTATCATGTCCTCATCTGATTCTGATGCACCCTCTCTTATGTCTGGTGTAGAAGGTGTAGGTGTCCCCAGTTCACCTTCTTCCACAACATTAGACTCGACCATGGATGTAATGACCACTACGGTAATTACTACAATTACCCCCACTATGAGTGTACCTATCATGCATTTCTGCCTACGGTTCGAATTTCCAGACTCCATATTGAATCAGTTTTCTCACATGGTGCAAAAATGAAAATAGCAAAGTCTTTTCTTTTCCCTTAATGATTCTGCACACAAAGTTCTTACTAGATTCCTTTGGAATTGTAGAATTCACCCGTATTCAGTTCAGCAATGATAATCTACAGTTCATGAATAGCGATCCCTGTCCCTCTTTCTTCTTCTACTGAAAAGTCCCTAAATTTATTCTTCTTCCACTGGGGCCTAGGTTATCTTATTTAGAGCAATGATTATGTACTTTCTTTTTCTTCATTCAGTTCAGTTTTCATCATAGATCAAATCAGTGCCAAGAGCATCAACAATGAGTTCCAAGATCTCCATAGGAAACGCTGCCAATTCTTGAGCTGAAGGCTGGCGGCCAAATGTTGGAATTGAGAGTTGATTTAGGATCAGAAGTCGCAATCCACTCAGCCTTGGAGGATCAGGTACCATCAGAGTCAGGAGCCCGAGAGCCTTGACTCCTGGGACTAACAGTTTAATGTCAATAATCAGCATGGTCTCTTTGCGCCTCACTCTTCCAGACCTCAGCCTCCCGGACCTCCCTGGCCCCTGCATCTGTTACCAGGTATGTCCACTCGGGAGCAGCGTACTTTCGGCACGGCACTCGTTCTCTTTTTGATCTCCTTAAGCCCTCTTGACTTGGTTTAGTGTCACTTTGCTCAGATTCAGAAGTTTCAGAGATGGGAGCGAGATCCTTTTCTGATGTAAACCTCAGATTCAGTCTTTCTTTTCTCACTGGCCACGGTTCACTTCCAGCCTCTGTTTTCCTCTCCACCCTTGCCTGTTCCACACCCGTCTGGTCAGCTGAATCCGACTCTACTTCGACTCCAATCATTCAATCTCTCTCAGTGTCTGTACTGGGATCATGTGCAGCGTGATCCCTTTCAGCTCGACCTAATGAACAGTCTGTTTCAGTAGGAACCCCCACAGCTTGGCTTGTCCCCTCTTCCGAGTCTGTGCTCTAAGCTGGATTTCTTTGATCGAGAGGAGCTGTTTCTTCCAAGGGGTCTGGAACTCTGCAGGTGTGGGAGGCGTGGATCCAGTTTGGTAAGCCTCCGCACTTCACAGCTGTGCTAGTAACCAGGATCACTTGGTACGGACCTCGGCACCGTGCATCAAGGCAACTCTTCCTCACATGCTTTCTGACCAAAACCCAATCCCCCGGGCTTAGGTAATGCAGGAGATCTTTCGACGTGGGTGCAGTCGCAGCCTTGACCTGGTGAGACACAGAATTAACCACATCAGCCAATCCCTTCCAATAATCAAGAACCAAATCATTGGTGATGTTTATCAATGCTGTAGCTGGCACTGCGGCAAACGCATCGCCCTCCCCATCAATATCTCGTGGGGGGAAAGTCCTGTTCTCCTATCTGGAGCACTACGCAAACTCATCAGCACCAAGGGCAGCGCATCCGGCCATTTCAAAGACGACGACAAGCAAACCTTCGCCACTCTCATCTTGATGGTCCCATTTATCTGCTCCACAAGGCCAGACGCCTCCGGCCTGTAGCTACAATGCAGTCTCTGATCAACTTGTAAGGCGGCACATAACAGCTTCGTGATCTCACTATGAAAGTGAGATCCTCTGTCCGAATCCAACGAGGTCGGAAATCCGAACCGTGGGATGACCTCTCTAAGCATCAACTTCGCCACTGAGAGACTGCCACACCGCCTAGTTGGATAAGCCTCAACCCATCGTGAAAAGACACACACCACCACCAAGACGTACTTCAAGCCATTGCACCTGGGCATCTCGATGAAGTCTAACTGTATCCGATTAAAAGGACCTCCTGACCTCCCAATGTGACTCAAAGCAACCACAGTTTTCTTTCCGGCATTCATTTGTTGGCACGTAATACACCTATGACATACTTCCTCAGCATACACACGGAACCGTGGATTGAACCATGTCTGTCGAAACACCCTCACCATGGCATCTCTTCCAAGATGTACTGCTCCATGAATATGCCTTGCCGTAGGACTCAACAAACAGTTGGGTAACACTGCCCATTTATCCGTTGACACCCAAATGCCATCCCCTCTTTTCTCACAGCCTGCTCTAATCCATGCTACTTCTTCCTCTTCAGGGACCTCTTCTTGGAGTCACTTAACCTCATCCCAGGTATCAGCCACAGCCAACATCATGCTGAGCTCGGTCTTTTCTGAGCTCTCTCCTACATATTCTCCATGAAAGATACAAGCATGTATGGCACAAAAGCGAGCCACTTCATCGGCGTAGCGGTTTCCCTTGGCAACAAAGTCCTCCCCCTTCCTGTGTGCCGCACATTTCACCACTGCTATTTCCTTGGGTTTCTGCAATGCCTCTAAAAGCTGTCGCACATATTCTCCATTCCTGATAGGAGATCCTGATGACGTTAAGAACCACCTCTGAGACCATAACTGCCCAAATCGTGAACCACTCCGAACCCTTACTGACTATCGGTGAAGATAGTCACTCGGACTCGATCAGAGATGAGACATGCGCGTATTAGGGCAATGATTTCGGCCACTTGCGCGGAGTGTTCTCCTTGTAAACAAGCAGCTTCAACCACTCCAGAAATACTACAAACAGCAAAAGCTGCTCTCAAACAACCCTCATTGTCTCTTAAGCCTGAACCATCAACAAAGAGGACTAGATCAGATTCAGGTAGAGGTTCATCAACAATGTCGGGCCTGGGCTTGGTAGAAAGCTCAGTCACATCTAGGCAGTCATGCTCCTCACAATCTTCTCCTTCAATAGGTGGATATGGCATCAATGTAGCAGGATTCAACATAGAACATCTTTTCAAAGAAACATTTTCGGATGCCAATTTATCGTGCTCATACTTAGTGAGCCTATTATTGGTCAAATGCTGCGCTTTGGTTCTTGTCATCAGGAGTTCCACTCAGTGCGGGACATAGACAGGAAGTGGGTGACCCATCACAATGCTTTCATATCTTTCAATGCTGACAACGGATCTGAGACATCCGGGCAACGCAGAAGCCACCGGATCTAAGGTAGCTGAAAAATAGGCCACTGGTCTACTGGCACCCCCATGTGTCTGAGTTAATGCTGCTAGTGCGCACCCTTCTCTATCATGGCAGAAAAGTGAAAACGCTTTGTTATAATCGGGCATTCCCAGTGCTGGAGCACGGCATAGGCTCTCTCTTAGCTCCCGGAAGGCCCTCAAACAGTCGTCATCCCATGGTACCGGATCACTTGCATCCTTCCGTGTTAACCTTAACAAAGGTTTTGCCTTTAAGGAAAAGCTTGGGATCCACTGTCGACAGTAGCCGACCATTCCCAAAAACATGCGGACTTCTTTCTGTGTTTTTGGAGTACCCATTTGCAAAATCACCTCTATGTGATCTGGTGACACCTTTCTCTTTCCCTTTTCGATTCGATGCCCCAAATACTGGACCTCAGGCAAACAATACTGAAGCATACCTGGGGACACCTTGTGTCCATTCTCTGCCAGGTGATTCAACAGAGCAACAGTATCTATTCTACAAGCATCTTCCGTCTCTGAGGCAACCAAAAGATCATCTTTATATTGGACGAGAACTGAATTCTGTGGCATGGTCAGACTCTTGAGATTCTTTCTCAAAATGTTATTGAAAATTGACTGACTTTCTGTATACCCTTGTGGGATACGACACCATGTTAACACACAGTTCTCCAGCCGGAAAGCAAAGAAAAATTGTCTCTCTTCATGGAGAGGTATCGAGAAAAATGCCTGGCATAGGTCAATGACCGTAAACCATTCAGCCTCACAAGGTATTTGGAACAGAATTACAGCTGGATTCGGTACCACAGGACAACATGGAATCACAATCTCATTAACTCTTCGCAGGTGCTGCAGTATTCTATACTTGCCACTAGGTTTCTGCAACCCCATTATAGGTGAATTACAGGGGCTTCCTCTTATCTCTTTTAAAATGCCTTGAGCAATCATAGATTCAATCACGGGGGTTATTCCCGCCACTGTCTCTGGTGTTAACTTATACTGTGGCGTCCTTGGGAATTTGGCATTCGGCTTGACTTGTATCTTAACTGGTTCCACTCCTCGAATCAGACCTATCTCCTCTCCTGTAAAATCCCATACCACAGGAGATACAGAGTCCCTCGAATCAAATGGTAACTCGTCCTTGGTCAAAACAATGAACATTTCTGCACAAAAATTCTGACTTGCCAGCTTAAAGGCAGTGTCGCCATCACAGGTTTCTAATTCCACCCCCCTTGGAGTACAATAGATGGTACAATTTAGTTTGCACAGAAGATCTCGTCCTAACAGGCAAACCAGACTCAAATCACATACCACAAATTAGTGTCGATCCTGAAAAGTTCCTATTCTCACAGGTTACTCATTTGTTAGAGGATTGGTCATTTTCTTATTAGTAACTCCTACCACTTGGATCGATTGTCCAGAAAGTGACACGTTGGGAACCACTGCTGACCTTACAGTAGAACGGGCTGCACCAGTGTCAATTAAAAACATAATGGGATGTCCGTTGACATTGGCCTCCACAAATGGTCCACTCTGGTCTACCTCTAAGGCTGCTCCAAGGGTGCAGTTCTCCTCCCCCCTCTTACACTTTCTTTGCAATGGGTTCAGATCAGAACTGTCGGTCAATTCAATGAAGGGCATCTGTTGATACACATAATTTACTGAGGAGATCCTTGGGGGTTGAGGCACCTGTACCTGAGGTTTCGGACCTCCCCCATACATGGACTTGGGTCTAGTCACTGTGTTCAGACCATCAGATACCTGCACAGTTTCCTCATTTGCATTTGATTAGCTGGTTTGAGCGACACTCGCACTTCCAATGCCCGATTTTGTGACAATAATGACAAGCAGTATTCCTCCTCGGGTTAACCCACTCAACTCCTGTCCCTGTATCCATTCCTCTTCCTCTCCCCTGGGTGGACTGTCACATTTTGACCTACTCCTCACCACTCCCTTGCCGTCGACCCATTGTACCTCCATTCCCCTGCATTAGGTCTGGCCTTTCAGCATTCCTCAACTGCACGATCATCAGCTTATCCTTCATTTTCCTATGTGTGGACTCTACTTGATCACTACAGTACTTGGCATAATGCAGAATCTCGTCCACTGACTTGTTCTGCCAACATATCATGTTGCTGAATCATCAAACTAATCTCAGCCCTCAATCCTAACACGAATTTCGAAACAAACTGCCCCATGTCTTTCTGTTCAAGGGCATCCAGCCCACTATGCTGTTTAAAGGCCAATAGGAGTCTCTCATAATAATCATGCACTGATTCCTTAGGCTCTTGGGTGGTACGATCAATCTTGAGCCAATCAATAGTTTGAGGGGCAACCTTGGACTGAAGCCATGTAATCGCCTGCTCATATATTCTCATTTCTTCTGATGAAGGGCCATGCCTTACAGGATCTCTAGCTGGTTCTGCAGTGGGCCACTCAATTGAAATGTTGCACGCTGCCCACAAATCACCTGGGACCACAATGTCAAATAAGGTATTCAAATCTATCCACAATACTTTTGAAATCTTCACAAACCGATCAATTTGTTTATGCCATTCTGCAGGCTTTTCCCTTAACCGAGGGAAATCATTTGTAAAATATGCCAAATCACCCCTGCTCCAAGGCACATGTACATACCTCCCGCAATGGAAAATTTCCTACTTTCTCCATCCCTCCTCTGGGAGGCGGAGTGTCTCCTATTCCTTTCTTTGCACCTTTCTTTTAGGACCACCTCTCTTCCCAGTGGTCCGACTCTTTCCATGTCCTCATTCCTATGACTAGTTCTCGAATATGAGCTTTCAACCCTACTATACTCTTCTCTTCCAATTCCTGGTCAATGTAATTTAACCTGTGATTTCCCTGCAACATTTTCATTTTCGTCAAATCCACATCGTACTTCCGCGCCAACTGACTTAATGCCTCATGAACTCGTTTTGCCTTCCTAGTGACATCTTTGGCCACAAATAGCAGCTCATCTTGATCATATAGATCCACTCTTTCCAGCGGCAGGTTCCCATTGATCACCTCATCTACTTCTGACTTCAATTTCAGTACATCCAACAATTTTGCCTTCACTGCAACCTCAATCCTTCCTCGTTTTGTCACATTGCATGATCTCTCCTATCACAACTTCGACTTCTCCAGCCATCCTCCGTCCCCTCAACTTGGAAAGTGGGCCGGCCTTCCCTCTCACAACTCTGACTCCTCAATCGACTTTCCGACCCAACATTCGGGAACCCAGGTCGTGTTCTAAACGCCTCTTGTCTCATTCCTATCTCGGCTGAGCTCCTCATAGTCTCCCTCACTGGTGGAACCCGCATTCTTATTTCTGACCTAGAATTTGCCAGTGCCCCTGTTCACCTCATTTCTGATCCTGTACCCACCCTTGAAGGGTCTGCTGTCGCTGGCAATGGACCACAGGCCCCAAGGGTACACCCGTCCCCATGGAAAGGCTTCCTCCAGAGATAGTGTCTTCTCCCATTCCTGTCTGCTGTTGACTCCCACTTTCTCCCCTACTCGGATTGTTTATCAATACCACGGGTCCAATGGTAACCGGCAGCGTGAGGGTCTCTGGTAACCGTGTGTCACAGTTAGCTCCTCTCATCTGAGTATTCCCAACTTCTTACCTTTGTGCCCCTTCCGAACCTAACGAAATCCTTCCCAATACTCTTGCACTTACGCCTACCGGGGCCGATCCCACTCCTTCTGGGTTTCCGTCTACCCGTTCTCGCTTTCCCTCCTCATACTGAGAGTTGTAAGGTGGGGGACACTCTGCCAACAGCCTGTCTAACAAGCTGTCATCTGTGTCACTGTCATCTTCTGTATTTCCTGTCCGTGCACCAGCTCCTTGTACCAACAATGGATACAATCTCTCTCCCTCTATGGTATCAACCCTCCATCTCTTCAACTGAGCGTCCCACCTGGCATCCTGATACGACTTCATTGCTTTTCTCATCCTTCCCTGGGAGTTTTCTCTCCGCTTAGCTTGTGCTGCCCGCATCCATGCATATAATGCCTCAAATTGTGTGGGTCTAGGTGGAGGTTTTAATGAAGACATCACCCCCCTTAATTGATACAACACATCCAACCGAAATGACCCATAACGTGGAAAAGCCAATTCTCCTTCCTTTTCTGTAATCTTATGCCAATTTTGGAGCCACACTATTGTATGTAGTCCTACGTTTGTAGCCATATAATGTGCCGGGGTGTCCTCTGGCAGGGCTTCTTCCCCTACCCGAGTCACTACACCTGAATCTCCTCTACATACGTTTCGCAATACCTTGAAACATCTCATTTTGAATTCAATTGTTACAAAACACAATTTTCCTTTCCAAATTTCATCAAGAACCCTCTAATCCCAGCGCGGCGTTACACCGACCGGCCTATCACAGCGTGGCGCACTCTGACATCACCGTTCCCTCTCTGCAGCGGTTCACCCTCCTTCACAATCTCACCACGTACATTCACTCTCTCATTCACACAACCAAGTAACTGTTTATCCAAAAGCTACTAAACCAAGTAACTACCTATCAGGCAGCCACAGTAACTTACAGTTACATAAAACCCAAGTAATTGTCTGTTGTCTACAAAATCGATAGTATACACTCTCTCAAGAACATTCACACTCCGTGACCCACGACCTGCGTCAGTCACTCGAGTTGCTGTAGTCCGCCCCTGGCCTGAGGTTTTCCACATACGACTCTATTAGATCCACTCACACAGTTCCCTACCCCAAGTGAGCCGTCAATAGCGCTCCACGACACCCACATCAATGATCAGACAATTACAGTACAAAGCTATTCCGGGATGTTGGACTTCTCTTGAGTCCGTTTTCCAAAAACCTCCTGATCCGCACGTGTTCGGACCAGTAAACCAATAAACTCACGTTCACTCGACTATCATTCCAACTCCGCAAAACATCACACATCAATTCACTGCAATCTAACACACACATCACTGTTCATACTCATGCTACCGCTGTCTCCGCCGCACCACCAATTTCCGCCGACCTCCATCAACGCCCGCCGTCCTCTGCTCTCAGTCATTGGCTCTCTTTTGGGGCTCTGTTGATCTAATTCTGTTCTAGATGTTTTTAAATCTCCCCTTACTTCTAGATGCAACCATCTGTTTCTGCTACCGATTGATGGGACCGGATTCCATATCCTAAATTTACTTAGGAATACCTGGCCAATGGTCTTTATTGCCTGCTAAGAAGTGTGGAGGGAAGAAAACAAATTACTAATTATACATTCCCCTTCTGTCCGGCTAAAGGACTGCAGACTCAGAATTCAGGTTTTGTTGATTTATTACAAAGCCAGAAACAATAGAATATAGACACACCTCAAAATCAAGGCGTAAAGATACATGAATACTAATACAGAGCCCAATCTACGAATATAGTTCATACGGCACAATAGGCACAGAACGATAAATTCAAAAATCAGAACACAGCTTAGTATAGACACTGCGTCCAAATCCTTTTTCATTTGTATTCCCAAGTTAAAGAATAATCTGTCCCTACTCTACTTCTAAAGTGGCATCCTTTTTTAATTTCCCAGAAGAATTTCCCCAAAAGGTGTCAGCACGTGTTAACTTCGTAAGAAGTGTACTCACGTTAAATGGGTCAAGTAGCGTAAAGCTACAGAGCTCGTTCTAAGATGCTCTCCTTCCTCAGTCAAAAGCAGAAGTCCTGCAAATCTGTCCCTGTGCCTAATTCAAAAAGACAAAGTTACACCCCTAACAGGTCACATGGTACGTTATTCCGTGAACACCTTCGTTGAGTAACTTTCCACAAACTCCAATTAATTTTGCAGTCTTGTTCGCCGACCTTGGTTCCCAGGTTTCACCAGGCATGGAAGGTGTCCTCCCTTCTCTCTGTTTATGTTCTTCAAAGACATTCCTCTCCTCCCATGTATCTTCTTAAATCTAAAATAACGAGGTCAAATTCCTGCACCTGCAGTAGGGGCGAAAGGAAAACTTTCTACACACATAAATTTTAATTAACTCCCAACTTGAGAGCAAACGAGGAGAAACGAAACTTAAGAAAACAAAAGTTAGGCCTACAATTTGGCTAACCTAAGAACGTCCTTTAATGTACAGTCATTACACAGGCCTCTATATGAATCTTATAACAATGAATACATTTGTTTTACCTAATAATCATTATATATGTGCATAGTTACATGATTTCTTGAAATACGTGCGAAATGCTGATCAATCCTGTAAATAGCATCACAATTTCATTCCACTGATTTTAATATGATGATATATAAACTTCGTTCTAATATGCACAAAGTTCAACCAAACATTAGAATAAATGCGAGTGCAGTTCATACATGAATATAATGCACCCTTACAAATTTAAGAGCGTTGAGCGCTGTATCAAAGGCAACGATTAGGGATGGTCCTGATGAAGTCATGCATTATTATTGAAACTCCTAGAAGATTTATGCAATATAAATATAGTTCATAAACAAAATCCCTAAAGCTCAGCTAGAGGTTGCATGTAAATGTTAAAAACAATGTCGAAAAAGGCTAAGCTACTTTGGGTAACAATATACATTTCAGTTCCCTCTGACTGAAATATAGAAGTGAAAGACACTGCACTCTATAAATGGAAGGGATCAGTCACCTTAAGCACAGGGCCTCCTAGAGACACGTCACTCACAGCGTCAACCCAGTGCTCAGAGCCAGCAAATGAAAAATAAAATGATGTTGTAGCATTGTTTTATTTTTCTTTGCCGGCTGTGAGCCAGCGCTGTAGGGAGGGGTGGGGCCGAGGCATGGGAGGGGGAAGAGGAGTGCTATGCACGCATATGTGTTTTGGCCGGCCATCTCAGGCTACCTGACCTAAACGGAGCATCTTTTCAGCCCACTCAGGCCAATCTCCATGCTGCCCTCCCAGGAGAGCAGTGCAGGGATTGGATGGGAGTCTGTCACCGAGGCTGGCAGGAAGAGAAGAGGAAGCGCGATGCGGGAGGCTAGGCGGCCATTGGCTTCAGGTAAGTTCATTTTTTAAATTAATATTTTATTACTAAGCCCCCTGCTAAACAATGCAAACCCTCCCGCGTTCCTGCCACCTGCCCCACCATCCTTTGTTTGTGGCGGCCACCACTGGTCATTCAATCTGTGGAGAACATTATGGTTAACAGTGTAAAACATTTCAATTGTGCCAAGAAGGATTAGTTTGGCAACAAACTCCCTATCCAAAAGAAGTGAAAAACTGTGAAAGATGTTCATACTGATTTTGTCCTTCTTCTGTGTTTAACACCAGCATCAAAGGGAACAATACATTTCTATTTTCATGTTGGGATTGCAATATATTTATAATTCACTTTACAGTATTAGTTACTTAAGATTCTTCGCTTTAGTGACAAAACGTCTATGTTCTATAAGTAACCAATTAAATAAAATAAGTATTAGTCCCACCTAATTCATATCAAACGTTTAGCTGCCAGAAATTTTGTGTTAGCCTCCAGCTCTTCTCCTGCAAGGATGATGTGTGGGAAGGTGAGGGCGGAGTGAACAAAGTCATCACTTTAAATTAATAAATTGAAAAAGGGTTGAGATGCAGGACCAGGGCCATGTGAGTCTCAATAGATGGCAGCCCTGTGCAGTTAAAGAAAACCTTCACAGGACAACATTCAAAGTCAAAGCCATAAAGGTTTATTCAAATTTAGGAAGCATTACAGAAGCCAAAAATATTTATGGCCTATTTGCGACCTGACAGCAAAGCGGTGACACGGCGGTGCAAACCGGCGCACCACTCCTCCACCAAAGGTCGCCGCCGCCTCCTGCCCTCCAGATTACTACTTTTCAGTGGTCTGGTGGGCGGGCGGCATGGCAGTTCCCCCTGGGGTGCACTTTAAAAGGCAGCGGTGCCTTTTAAAAAGGCACCACAATGGGAACGCCTCACAAGGTTCCTGCACGGCATGGACTCGTAAGTCCATGCCATGCAGGAACCTATGTGCATGTATACAGGAGGGTACATGTTATGTCCCCCTCTATGTGCATCGATGTATGTCTGAAGTACAGGAGGGCCCTGTAGGGCCCCCTTTGTTTCCTCTCAGCCAGGCTTTGCACGGCGGTGGAACCGCCATGAAAAGCCTTGCTGAGAGGAAACTCGTAATATGCTTGGCAGGACCGTGGCAGCCCCGCTAACCATATTGCAGCCTCTGACTGCCGATCCTACGCCAGGGAACAGCGGTTCCCTGGCAGAGCCGGCGCTCCTAGTGGGGTCTGACAGCCCGAGTCGTAATGGGGCGGTCAGACCGCCGGTGCGGCAGTGGCTGGAACCGCACCCACCAAACCACCACGAGTATGGCGGTCCAAGGACAGCCAGACTCATAATCTGGCCCTTACTCAAATAATACAAATTAAAGACGAATCAACATAAGGTCACCTACAAAGCAAGTACACAGCCAGAATCAAAGTATAATTACGTAAAAGGACTAACATAAAATGTGCTCAAATAATTTACGTATTAAGTCTGTAGACAAACTAGCGCTGTATCTCCTCTCTAGTAAGTAAGCAAACAGTGTATAAATTTACCAACAGATTAATGTGGATATTTCACAGTAAAGAAGGCACATGCCAAAAAGGGCACATTTTATAAGCTTCAGGTAGTGAAAACTACACTCTCGACATGGTGAGATTTTACATAATAGAGCTGTTCTAATAAAGCAATTTACACATAAGTCAATTGTTTTTCACTAAAATATGATACATTAAACAAGAAACATTTGAGAACAACTACTTTCATGCATAATTATTATAAGGTATACATAAGAAATGGAGGAAATAACATGACATTTGACAAATAAAAACAATAGAGCAGGCTTCTCCAATGATTGGAACATGAGCCACTGGTTACTCTCCATCTACCCGTAAGCAGCTCTCCTGTGTGCAGTCCAGCTTACTAAATTAGAAACTTTTGCTTGGTTTAATCAATATACATATATCAAACCTGAAAAGAGTGTATTTGAGATGGAAATGTGTATATTTGTAGAATTTATAAGCTGACATTTCGAGAAAAATGTTTGAATTTCTAAAATAAATTTATATCTGATCTTTGAGTAGTGAATCACATTGTACTGGGGAGACCTTTTACTCATATTATTATTATGGTGCCAAGGGCATTGCTGATATGGATGTTATGTATTACCCATGCAGAGGAATTTCCAATCGATAAAGCCTTTATTACATTACTGCTGGCAACCCTGCATGATGCCCTGAGGTGATCACTGCTGACAACATTGCATGACGTGAGCACTAATGTTTCCATGTCTGATGTGGTCACTATTACAACACTAATGATATCAGTGGCTCAGGATGATTTTATTTCAACATAAGTAGCTCTTACTACAGAAAAGGTGGTTGGAGACTCCTGCAAGAGAGAGTAAGTACAACTGTTTAAAGGAGACTCAGGTAAAGAGTTTTGAATTTGTTGCAAATACAGAAACATTCGGCACATGACTTTCTTCTTGAAGAGTACAAATTAATACATTTCACCTCAACAAATGAACAGTACTATGAAATTAATTCTATTTCACTTTCTTATCCGAAATGAAAAAAGACACAGAAGAGAAACATGCAGGTACGGAACTCATTCATGCAATTTTACAAGCACATTCTCCTGTGTGTCATTGCAAAATGAATGTAGTTACAGGCTGACTTTGGCCTAGTCATGTCAACTGAAGTCAGGTTATGCTAACGAAAACATATTTAAATCAAATATTATTTTCTATATATTAAATACAGTGTTTGGACTGCTGGAGAAGGGGAGATCTAGGTGTGGCAGGCAGGTTCTAAAGGATGGGCATCAGACAGTGCCAGAGCAGGACACAGAGCTTTTTCCAGGGTGGGGTTTTGGAGTAGTCCTGAGCAGCAGGCCGAGTGGTTCACTCCTGTTGTTGAGTGTCGCTAAAGATGCTCCCATTTTTCAAAAAGTAACAAGTTTCTCAAAGTGTAAAGCTAGTAATGCTTAAAACCAATCATAAAGAGGTGAGATGTCTGACTTCAGAACATTGTACACACTTACTCTAGAGATAGTTCCTTTGGAAAGGCACAAGCACTGTCTTATTAAATTCTTGTAGAACTTTTGTTTGTTTAAACGAGCAATTGAACTGAGTTGTTATCAGAGTTATGCCAGGGTATACAATGAGAATTTTAATGGGTATTTTGGGTGGGTCCGAATGTTTACAATGCTAGAAAGAAATCTGTATCTGTTGAGCAGTTAGTAAATAAAAATGCTTAAGCTATGCCAACTAATGAAGAGTATAAGTGGCAGTTTGCACATTGAGCCTACATTATTTAATGATATATAAGATGTGAACAAATGGTGGCCGTAGTTTCTGGAAAGATGTTCTAAATTTCACTTAAGAAAAAGTGTCTTAGATGCTCTTAAAGTTTCTGTGAAGGTTTCACAAATGTCACCATAATACCTTGAGGGGGTGAGTGACAATACCCCCGCCCCCCCCCCCCCACCCCGAGCATCACATGCTGCAGATAAATATCTGATTTACTTTACAACTTTGGTGAACCATGATGGAGAGGAGATGGGTGGATGTTTTTGTATATGGTGACAATGTTGAATTCAAAATACAAAGGTATTTGATGGTGAGATCGTAAAATGCAGATTGTCATTGAAAAGATAAGAGACATAGATATTTACATAGAAATCCTGAAGGTCAGAGGAGGGCTATTTCCCTTTATAATATTTCTCCATACTTCTGGTTATAGCTACTTGTTTGGCCAAGAATAGGATCACATGTGATGATGGATATTCTTGGATGAAATGCTTCTTCAAGGGTAGGTCTCTGTTTAAGTGTGCTCAGGGCTGGAGACTAAATCAAACAAAATTAAACCTTCCACGTGAGTGTAAGGTAGAGATAAGAGATTGACATTCCGCCAAAGCATTGTGAACTCCACAAAGAGGTACATTTGCATACTCAGCCAAAGATTCTACAACTCATTCTTGCAAATTTTCTTCAAACTCAGTGTTGGCACCAGGAGGTGTGTAGACGTACAAGAAAAGATACAAATAAGGAGCTTATTGAGATTGATTAGCAAGATTAAAATATTTTATGAGGCAAGCCTCCCAGGGTCATTAAAGCCATTTTTTATGAAAGCTCTAGTGAGGCAGCAGCAGCGAAATCGTTACAATTGTGAACTCATCTGTGACCCTTTCCTCAATAATGATTAAAACACTCTAATGCCTCATGTTTTAGGACTCATAAAGGAGTAAATCTGGCAGAATGTGTCTGATAAACAGAAGTCCTTAAAATGTGGAAACTGAAGGCCTGAATGACATTTTGAAGACTGGTTACTTCGTCACAAACATGACGGATATCCAGCCTGTCTTAGTATAAGCACCATAGGATATAATGCACTGGTAAAATGGTGGCATGGAAATGGGTCACATTTGTGATGGAAAAACCCATCCGCCAAACTTAAAATCAGGCCCTTAGTTCCTTAGATTTACAACTACAGTTAAAGTAATTTTCTGAATTTTATAAAATGTGTATCCAATTCACAACTGATTTCCTGGGATTATGCATCTATTCCTGATTAACAGGAGTATTCACATGCTTAATAATAATTATTCTCAACCTGGATAAAACCAATTTGCTATATCTACATAAAGTTTGGTGTGTTATGGGAGTGAGTATGAGAAATCCAGTCAAATGTTCTGAATGACCACTCCCTTCTTATCTTAGTAGATATTAATGAACTAGCGTGCATATATTCACCATATTTTATAGCCCAGCATTTGTTTTATTTTAGTAGACTACACATACACTTGTTTACAACTGCAAACTGGTAAGTAACAAGAAAGGCACTTAAATGGTATTTCAACTAACAGAACTCATCCTCCCTCCTCTTAAGTCCCACACCAGAGTACAGAGAGACCAAATTCATGAACTGTAACTTAGTATCACAAATTGCTTCCTGTGTTTGTGATATTAGTGTTACGCAATCTCCCCCCAGCAGGGTGCCCATCCATTATGAATGTGGATGTGATTCTTAGCGCACTGAGGTATTGGGGGACTATGGCTTCCTTAAATTCAGTAGAGCAATATCCCAGCCACGGGGCCCAGTCCAGCTCATATCTTTTCATTGTCCCCGATATGCGGTGTGCATAATTTTTCCATGCGTAATATATAATGTACTCCATAAAGCCATTCCGCATGATACAGTAGCTTTCCTTTCCTGCATAGAGAAGTGATAAACTGTTTAACAGTGCACAGCACTAGTGATGTGTGTCAGCCTCTACAAGAATAGAGAGAGAATGTTTGATCATTTGGCTAGCACCAGGATGAGATATGATGAGAACCTTGGGCTGGCAGTTTTAAACATTTTTGGGCATATTTACTAAAGGTTCATGCAATGCAGGGTAGCATGAAAAGTTGCTGCACTGCATTGCTTGAGTGGGAGAGATCTGAAGAGCACCATATCTACTACTTGGACACCAATGGTTCATGGCAGCAATTGTTGTAGCACAATGAGAATTGAATGCGGGCAGCCTCAGGGATGAAATAAGTTTGCCATCTGGAAGGTCAGTCTCTGAGGAGACATGACCAACCTACATATTGTGTGGTTAGCCCAGAGGGACATTCTGGCCCAGGGGGCACAACAGTATCTCAGGCAAACCAAACTGCAGTGCACTTCAGTCCAGAAGTATTTGAGATTTTCTCTCCTGACAGAAGAAACAACAGACATTCTTTTCAATCGTCGTAAGAGATGTTGATGAAAACTCTTGATGTTTTGAGATGCATTTCATAGAAATACTCACAGAACTGGAATGTGGTTCTTGAGCTGATATGGCAGGTTCTCACCAAACATGGTATACCTCAGTTCCTGTAGGCCAGTGCCAACCGAGCATTTTCCTCTGTCAAATGAGACTTGTCCTGACTTTAGTGAGGACAATCTTCCTATATCTTTGGCAATCCTTCCACTCTATGGTTGTCAAACCTTTTTCTGAAAGGGCAGAGATGAACACAG
Source organism: Calotriton arnoldi (assembly GCA_963921515.1). Lineage (NCBI taxonomy): Eukaryota > Metazoa > Chordata > Amphibia > Caudata > Salamandridae > Calotriton > Calotriton arnoldi. The sequence goes on from CAWUFW010000664.1 coordinate 1,186,150, forward strand.
GGTCAGCTTATATTCTCATAAGATGGCAGTTGGGAGATCCAACTGTTCAATCAGAAATATTGCCGACTTACCATAATGTTTTCAGTGTTGTTGGTACCATAGTGGTCGCAAGAGTCCTGCTACATTAGTTGGGCATGTGAATTCTCTTGGGACTCTGCTTCAACCAATATTGTACTTTTGATAGTCTTTCTTCTTTTAGTGCCAGAGCTGATCTTAGGGGATGGGAATGGACTTGCATCACATCTTTGTTTTGATTTTATTAGTGACCATCCACTTGCATGTACTCTTCGTCAAGGGATGCATTTTTGGAGGGTAAAGGCTGAACTGCACAACCTGGTATGAACCAGTGAGCAGGGAGCATCCTTCACTGTTTCATTGATTTCAGTTAATTAATCCAGGCACAACACAGCATGACTATAATGGCCTGTGCAGTGTTAGAGATGAGTAAGCAGTGCAGGGTATAGGATGTGGAACAAGAGAGAGTGCTGTCTTAGACTATGCTGTCATATGATGCCCATCTACCTTCTTGTGATTACACATGCACTGAAAGACCCTTTCTCATGACACCACATCCTTTCTCTTACACTGCAGTAATATGACACAGACACACACACATTATACTCCTGGGGGTGTGAGGAGTTCAAGTTTAAAGCATTACACATACCAATTACTAATTATGCGAATTTCGCATATTCCTAGAACCCTCGATGAAAATCATTTGTCTTTTAAAGAAGACAATATTCCATCCTCACACTACTCAATCGTGCGGTGGCCGTGCCTCTACACGTGCACAAATGCAAATGTGTACACAGAATCATTTGCTTACACACTCGGGTAAATGAAAGTCAACATAACAGTAAGACACAAAAACATATTCACATAAAACATACGCTAATCGGACGCACAAACAACTAGGGCATAAATAGCTAAATAAATACATGATAATTCAAAAAACTATTTGCTCACCGAGGGCACACCAGAAAACACTCAAAAAGAACAGGTGAACCAGTCTCATCGGCGGCAATTGCACCCTTGGCCCTAATGCAAGAAAGTAAAATGGGCCCCGTGCGCTAATTGGGTAGTGAAAGATACCCATAATTGGGGTACAGGTGCCCCTCACACCTCTGGGTCCTGGCGCCACTGCGCCTGCTGCACAATTGGTGGCTACCTACGACCCTGCACACGGATGGTAATACCAAGTCAGACTCTATTAAATTTAGCTGCCATCGATACCCATTTAGTTCAAGCATGACATTGACGTATCTTACAAGCTTTGAAGTTAATTTGCAATCCATGTGAAATTGAATTTATAAACGGATATAGATTAACCAGTAAACAGGCCCCACCACGTACATGCATATGTATTCATATTACTTCCAGTCAGTCTGGAAACATGGTTTGACGCGGGTAAATATGTGTCCGGCCCTCAGAAACCTTTGTAATTACGCGCGCGCTGCATGTGCGTACGTCCATGCAGGATAACAATTTGCATGCTTTAATTCAAAGGTTGCAGACCTCTGTCACACTAACAGCTTAGCCCGGGATAGAGAAGAGACACGCAAGGCTGGGAATAATTGAAAAGGCACTATGCAACAAAATGAAAAGTGTCTCGTTGTCACTTAAAGTTGTCTTCCCTTCGTGCTGCTGGCGCGAGGTCAGCTTAAGAAGCAGGGGATGTTTCTAGCACACTGGATCAGGGGACTAAAGGATAATTTACTTCTTCACAAGAAAGGTACCATTTTCATATATATTTATGAAGAGAACAATCAAGAAGCTCGCTGAATGCCTCTTTCAACAGATAGCAGGTGTCCTTTGAATGGAAACACTGCAGTATTATAGAAATATGAGGTTTGCTCTCAAAGACAAACAGGCTGTGGAGGACAAGGCATACCTAATGAAATAATTCGTTGTGATATATTGAGGCAGAAGGTCTGAAGGCTGAAGAGGATTTGCTGCAAAATGAATGTTTCTCATTTGAAAAAAGCCACAGCGGCCCCTTTCTTTGTCATATGAGGATCTGAGAAACTTCATTCATGAGCTCACGTTGAACCCTATATCCCTGTGTCAATTTAAACCTTTATTCCCACCGCCAGACTAAAATCTCAATATACTGAACAACTCCAGACTTAGAAACTGCAGTTCTGTAAAAAAGAAAAAAAAGAAGCCACTGTTAAGCTCATTTCTGGAAGCATTTATTCCAACTGGCGCATTTTCAATGTTGTTTTTCATTACAGTAGAAGTATAGTCAACATGTAAAGCGGATTTTGCTACATATTGCGGTATGAGCTTCAGTGCTGCTCTTATCAAGCTGCTAGTTGGTTTTGCCAAGAAGAGTGCACGGCATATATTCTTTCAATATTGTGACTGTGTTGAAATGCATTACTTTGGTGCGCTGTTTAGGTGATTGTAGCCGGAGTTATAAGGACGATTGATGGGGCCAGTATGACAGGCAGTTTGGTCGCAGTTCTGTAATCATTGTTTTTTTAAGGCACTGTACATTCTATTTCTTATTCCTATTTTACTTCTTTCACTTCTTCTTATTTGTCTTATTCTTCTTCTTCTCCTGCTCTTCTTTTACTACTTTTCCTCGTCTTCGTCTACAATTTCATCTTCATCATCTTCTCCTTTTCCTGTTATTCTTTTTCGTCTTCCTTTTCTTCTCCTTCATTTTCTTCTTCTTCTGATCATCATCTTCTCCTCCCTCTCATATTCTCCCTATTCCTTTAGCTCATCTTCTTCTTCATCATCTTCTAGTCTTATCAATATTCGTCTTCTCACTCCTCCTCCTTTTATTCTTCTTATTGCTCTTCTTTTCGTCATCATCTTCTTTTCATCTTCGTCTTCTTTTTCTTATTCTTCGCTCATTCTTTGTTTCTCCCAAATGCTTTCAATCTGATATAGATGATCTGTAGAAAATTGAGGGAACAGTTTGGAATAATACACTGAGTTTAGGTTTGCCACATTGTCAATGGTTCTACTTAGTTAATTATGCTTGTTAAGCACACATTGAATAACCTAATTGCTACTAGGTGCTCATGTAAAGAAGAAGAACCATAGAAGGTTAAAAGGCCCTCTGGGCTACAGGTTATTAGCTATGGAAAGTATCATGTTATGTGTTAGACCTGCCAGCCTTAGGGTGGTCTTCCCCCCAACTTTATGCCTTTCTCCTCCACTTTTTCTGACCACGTTGTTGCTGATATTAGAACTCTGCGCACTTTAACACTGCTAACTAATCAGTGCTAAAGTGTTTGTGCTCTCTTCTCTAAGCACGGTAATATTGTCTTACCCCCAATTGGCATATGTAATTTATTTATAAGTCCCTAGTGAAGTGGTACTATATGTACTCAGGGCCTGTAAATTAAAATCTACTATAGGGTCTGCAGCACTCATTTTTCCACCCACTTATGTAGCCCTTCAACTATGTCTCAGGCCTGCCATTGCAGAGCCTGTGTGTAGCTTTAAACTGCCATTTCGACCTGGCAAAATACACCTTTGGCCAGGCCCAAATCTTCCTTTTTAATGCATAAATGTCACCCCTAGGAAAGACCCGGCGGAGACCAGAGGGCAGGCAGCCATGTATTTAAAAAGTAGGACATATACTTTTAAGTTTTACATGTCCTGGTAGTGAAAAACTCTTAAATTCGTGTTTCACTACTGCAAGACTTATCTCTCCCATAGGATAACATTGGAGTTGCCTTATTACATTTTGTAAGTGTAATTTCCAAGTGGGAAGTGTGTTCTGTCTATCATATCCACCTGGATCTCTTGCTTTTTGACCATCTAGTTTCTCAACGTTTTACTGTGGGTGTGCCTCACAACTGGTGACTCACCCACGGCAAATGGTAGACTGATTGCAAATGTTTACTGCCAGTGTCCGCGTTTTAAGATACAGCTGCTGCAACACAGTAACGATAGGGGACACTTGGCTGATTACACATGAACACATGTGCACACGTGTGTGAACACACGTAAGGGCTGCACGTGGGAGACTCAGTTACTGCGCACAGGTAGGCTGGTGCATAGAGGACTCTGCAGGATTGGGTATTGACCTGGGGTAGGCCTCATAATGTTAGTGTACACTCATAGGGACTGCTAGTGTGGTTTACTGTCTTGTCTGCAGTGGTGTTGTCAACTTAGATGCTTTGGACACTTTGCCACTGCTAAACAGTGTCAAAGTGCAAGTGCTCCCTGTATAAAGTGTAATGGTAATTGGTTGTCCATGATTGGTATGTTTGCCTTACTAGTAAAGTCCCTAGTAAAGTGCACTATGTGTGCCAGGGATCACTGACAAAATATCGAAGGTCAAAAAATCGACCTACAAAAATATCGCAACAAAAATATCGATGTCAATAATATCGAAATCCTATCTACAACATGGTAAGTACAAAAATATCGCGAAAAAAAATATCGATGTCAAAAATATCGTTATCAAAAATATCGTTTTTTTTTTGTTAAAAATAATATGTAAAATAAACTAAATAATACTTATGATTAAAATAAACATAGTTAAAAATATTTTATAATATTTAAAATTAATAAGTAACATATATAATTAAATAAAACATTAATTAAACATATAATATATAATATATATACTTACTTAATAATCAGTTTGAATAATTATTTTAATAAATTATAAATTATTAAAAAATATTATAAATTACAAATACATCTATACACATAAAACAATAACATAAATAAAAATTGAATAATTATGTATAACAAATTTAAAAAAATATGTGCTTTTAATATTTTTAAAATTAATTATATACTATATTAACTAAAATAATACAAAAAATATTAAATAGCGTAGGGAATAAAACTACTATTACAACCCCCAAAAAAACAACAGTAAGAAAAATGTTGGATAGCGTAGGGGTAAAAATTACTATTCCCACTCCAGAGAGTGCAACAGTAGGGAAAGTGTTGGATGGCGTAGGGGTAAAAATTACTATTCCAACTCCAGAGAGTGCAACAGTAGGGAAAGTGTTGGATAGCATAGGGGTAGAAATTACTATTCCCACTCCAGGGAGTGCAACAGTAGGGAAAGCGTTGGATAGCGTGAGGGTAAAAATTACTATTCCCACTCCAGTGAGTGCAACAGTAGGGAAAGTGTTGGATAGCGTAGGGGTAAAAATTACTATTCCCACTCCAGAGAGTGCAACAGTAGGAAAAGTGTTGGATAGCGTAGGGGTAAAAATTACTATTCCAACTCCAGAGAGTGCAACAGTAGGGAAAGTGTTGGATAGCGTAGGGGTAGAAATTACTATTCCCACTCCAGGGAGTGCAACAGTAGGGAAAGCGTTGGATAGCGTGAGGGTAAAAATTACTATTCCCACTCCAGTGAGTGCCTCAGTAGGGAAAGTGTTGGATAGCATAGGGGTAAAAATTTCTATTCCCACTCCAGAGAGTGCAACAGTAGGGAAAGTGTTGGATAGCGTAGGGGTAAAAATTACTATTCCAACTCCAGAGAGTGCAACAGTAGGGAAAGTGTTGGATAGCGTAGAAGTTACAAATAACATACTTATAAATAAATTAATTTTTTAAAATAATTAATGAAATATTAAATAACTAAACTATTTACCAATACCAATAAATAATTATTAAAAACATAATTACCAATAGAAAATGTATTAACAATAAATTAATAATAAATGCCAATAAATAATAATTAATAAATATTAATTACTAAATAATAAATATTGAACAATAAAATATTTGTAATAACAAAAAACATATAAATTATTAAAACTTAATTACCAATTAACTAATATTGAACAATTAAATGCTTTTTTATACCAATAATAATAATCATTAAACATTAATTATTAATTAATAAATAATTCTTAATATATTAATTAAATTTATCAATAAATAATATTTAATAATATTTAATTACCAATTAATGATAAAACAACAATACATTAATTTTTAGAACCCAAAAATTGTAATTTAAAAAAATTACCTATTAATAATTAATATCCAATAAATTAATTATCAATACCCAAAAATAAATTTAATAATTACTTAATTAGATTTCAATTACTTCCAAAAGTATTCCCCTATAAACGCACAACACACTCCAATGATAAAATAATACACTTAACATAATGATCAATTAATCAATTAATAAAAATTAATAACTAATTAATAATAATTATTTACCAATTAATAATAATTGATTACCAATTATCAATTAATTAACAATAATATAATTATCAATACCAATTAATTAAAATAAATTATAAGTTAATTACATTTAAATTACATGATGATCAATTAATCAATTAATAAAAATTAATCACCAATTAATAAAAATTAATTACCAATTATTAATTAATTATTAACAATTATATAATTATCAATAACAATTAATTAAAATAAATTATAACTTGATTACATTTAAATTACATGATAATCAATTAATCAATTAATAAAAATTAATAACCAATTAATACAAATTAATTACCAATTATTAATTAATTAACAATAATATAATTATCAATACCAATTAATTAAAATAAATTATAACTTAATTACAATTAAATTACTTCCCACCCTATTCCCCTATAAACCCACAACCCGCTACAGAACTTAAACGCAAAAAATAATTAAAATTAATTTATAATTCCTAAAAATTTATAATTAATTTAGTATAATTAAATTACTTCCCACCCTATTCCCCTATAAACCCACAACCCGCTACAGTACAAAAAATAAAAATAACTTAAAAAAAAATGTATTAACATATAAAAATTGTATACATATATTTTTAAACAAGTAGAACACTTAAGAAAAACACATATAACACTTACATACTAAAAACATAACAAAATACTTAACAATAATACAAATATCGATATTAGTAACATCGATATTAGTAACATCGATATATTTGATTTCGATATTACTAACTTCGATATTATTTACATCGATATTAAAAAATTCGATATTACTTACCTTAGGGTCGATATTCTGTCCATCGATATTCTTCACATCTATATTCTGTCCCTTCGATATTTTAACTTCGATATTATTGTATTTCGATATTTTATTTTCGATATTTTGACTGCTCACCGTGTGCCAGGGCTGGTAATGCAAATGCTACTAGTGGGCCTGCAGCACGAATTGTGCCACCCACACAAGTAGCCTTAAAGAGGGAACTCAGTCCTGCCACTGCAGTGCCTGCGGCCAGTTTGTTAAACTGCCATGTTGTTCTGGCAAGTGCACCCACTTACAAAATACGAAGGAACCATTTACGGTTCCACCAAGCTGCACCGCCATGACTGCTTGAATCCAATTAATCAAATTCATCTATTTAGTCTTTTTAGTTATTCATATTATTTCATCAATACTTTTCAACTTCATGCTTGTCTACTTATTCAATCCATTTTATCCGAGCAAAGCTTAAAATCCACGTTCACAAAACAACAGCAGCAAAAGATGGGTTCCACATGCCATGATTTATTGTCACAACCCAATGCATTTCGGGAAAAAAGGTTCCCTTCGTCAGGGGCATCTGAAAGTACAAGCACAAAAACATATTTTTTTGCGAAGCATATTTGTTAAAAAACAGTTTTTATCGACATAGTGTTACACTTCACTATAAAATGAAAAACGACTGTTCTTCCCAAAGGTCATATTCAGTACAGTAACCCTCTATTAATTTGCTAGGTCCGTGCCCAAAAGGTGACCCCCAACTTGCTGCATCATTACCATGCTCTGAACACCCACGATATTCCCTCAAATTCAACATGGCGCATTCACCCTGGGTTGACCCCCTCACTTAGAGAAAATAATCTTGCTGGTTTAAAACCCAGAAACTAGTAACCACATCTGAACGCTCACCATGACATGCAGATCTCTCTAATATCTTAACATCACGTATCCAAAAGACTGGTCTGAATTAACACCTCTCGCCGAATTTTATTCGAGCCATATTCTTTTTCTAAAGTGCCAAAGCACGTGTGTCCCAATTCAGAGCGAACTCAAACTGTCGTAACCAGCGTTTTTAACTTCCTAGCTTCGTTAACTACTTCCGGGTGATTTATGTTTAAACACAAGTGTTATACTGCGCTCAACAACGAACTAAATGACAACACTTTTGTTCTTCCGCCATGATATGCTCCATACTACTACATCTCCCAGAATGCAATGTCCCACGTTCCCATGGTATCTATGCACGAACCCCCATTGTATTACCCATGTTCACATCAGAATTAGAGAAGTGATCTCCATTTAAATTCAACTGTTACTGATGCCCTCGTGTTTTTCATGCAGTTCAAAAATAATAACAATCGTAAAAATAATAATCTTGGGTGTTGCTCCTCACATAAAAGGCTTGTAAACATGCTTGTCCACAATGGGCCCTCATGTGAGAAACCCAGCTCCTGCGCTGTTCCTCGACTCCGATGTGGATTGTTCATACATAATCCTTCTTGTTTTTAACTGTCCTTGTTATCGCGGGTGCAATCTCATGGAGACGAAAAATGCGTTTTAGGCTTAAAGTAGGGATGAGATGCACACCTTTGTTTAATGCTCAATCCTATAATCCAAAAGTACTCCATTCAAACTTTAGCGGCGTGCAAAACTTGCTTCGCGCTTCGTCTCATTGCGCTGCAACATTTACAAAATACGAAGGAACCATTTACGGTTCCACCAAGCTGCACAGCCATGACTGCTTGAATCCAATGAATCAAATTCATCTATTTAGTCTTTTTAGTTAATCATATTATTTCATCAATACTTTTCAACTTCATGCTTGTCTACTTATTCAATCCATTTTATCCGAGCAAAGCTTAAAATCCACGTTCACAAAACAACAGCAGCAAAAGATGGGTTCCACATGCCATGATTTATTGTCACAACCCAATGCATTTCGGGAAAAAAGGTTCCCTTCGTCAGGGGCATCTGAAAGTACAAGCACAAAAACATATTTTTTTGCGAAGCATATTTGTTAAAAAACAGTTTTTATCGACATAGTGTTACACTTCACTATAAAATGAAAAACGACTGTTCTTCCCAAAGGTCATATTCAGTACAGTAACCCTCTATTAATTTACTAGGTCCGTGCCCAAAAGGTGACCCCCAACTTGCTGCATCATTACCATGCTCTGAACACCCACGATATTCCCTCAAATTCAACATGGCGCATTCACCCTGGGTTGACCCCCTCACTTAGAGAAAATAATCTTGCTGGTTTAAAACCCAGAAACTAGTAACCACATCTGAACGCTCACCATGACATGCAGATCTCTCTAATATCTTAACATCACGTATCCAAAAGACTGGTCTGAATTAACACCACTCGCCGAATTTTATTCGAGCCATATTCTTTTTCTAAAGTGCCAAAGCACGCGTGTCCCAATTCAGAGCGAACTCAAACTGTCGTAACCAGCGTTTTTAACTTCCTAGCTTCGTTAACTACTTCCGGGTGATTTATGTTTAAACACAAGTGTTATACTGCGCTCAACAATGAACTAAATGACAACACTTTTGTTCTTCCGCCATGATATGCTCCATACTACTACATCTCCCAGAATGCAATGTCCCACGTTCCCATGGTATCTATGCACAAACCCCCATTGTATTACCCATGTTCACATTAGAATTAGAGAAGTGATCTCCATTTAAATTCAACTGTTACTGATGCCCTCGTGTTTTTCATGCAGTTCAAAAATAATAACAATCGTAAAAATAATAATCTTGGGTGTTGCTCCTCACATAAAAGGCTTGTAAACATGCTTGTCCACAATGGTCCCTCATGTGAGAAACCCAGCTCCTGCGCTGTTCCTCGACTCCGATGTGGATTGTTCATACATAATCCTTCTTGTTTTTAACTGTCCTTGTTATCGCGGGTGCAATCTCATGGAGACGAAAAATGCGTTTTAGGCTTAAAGTAGGGATGAGATGCACACCTTTGTTTAATGCTCAATCCTATAATCCAAAAGTACTCCATTCAAACTTTAGCGGCGTGCAAAACTTGCTTCGCGCTTCGTCTCATTGCGCTGCAACATTTACAAAATACGAAGGAACCATTTACGGTTCCACCAAGCTGCACAGCCATGACTGCTTGAATCTAATGAATCAAATTCATCTATTTAGTCTTTTTAGTTAATCATATTATTTCATCAATACTTTTCAACTTCATGCTTGTCTACTTATTCAATCCATTTTATCCGAGCAAAGCTTAAAATCCACGTTCACAAAACAACAGCAGCAAAAGATGGGTTCCACATGCCATGATTTGCAGCGCAATGAGACGAAGCGCGAAGCAAGTTTTGCACGCCGCTAAAGTTTGAATGGAGTACTTTTGGATTATAGGATTGAGCATTAAACAAAGGTGTGCATCTCATCCCTACTTTAAGCCTAAAACGCATTTTTCGTCTCCATGAGATTGCACCCGCGATAACAAGGACAGTTAAAAACAAGAAGGATTATGTATGAACAATCCACATCGGAGTCGAGGAACAGCGCAGGAGCTGGGTTTCTCACATGAGGGACCATTGTGGACAAGCATGTTTACAAGCCTTTTATGTGAGGAGCAACACCCAAGATTATTATTTTTACGATTGTTATTATTTTTGAACTGCATGAAAAACACGAGGGCATCAGTAACAGTTGAATTTAAATGGAGATCACTTCTCTAATTCTGATGTGAACATGGGTAATACAATGGGGGTTCGTGCATAGATACCATGGGAACGTGGGACATTGCATTCTGGGAGATGTAGTAGTATGGAGCATATCATGGCGGAAGAACAAAAGTGTTGTCATTTAGTTCGTTGTTGAGCGCAGTATAACACTTGTGTTTAAACATAAATCACCCGGAAGTAGTTAACGAAGCTAGGAAGTTAAAAACGCTGGTTACGACAGTTTGAGTTCGCTCTGAATTGGGACACACGTGCTTTGGCACTTTAGAAAAGAATATGGCTCGAATAAAATTCGGCGAGTGGTGTTAATTCAGACCAGTCTTTTGGATACGTGATGTTAAGATATTAGAGAGATCTGCATGTCATGGTGAGCGTTCAGATGTGGTTACTAGTTTCTGGGTTTTAAACCAGCAAGATTATTTTCTCTAAGTGAGGGGGTCAACCCAGGGTGAATGCGCCATGTTGAATTTGAGGGAATATCGTGGGTGTTCAGAGCATGGTAATGATGCAGCATGTTGGGGGTCACCTTTTGGGCACGGACCTAGTAAATTAATAGAGGGTTACTGTACTGAATATGACCTTTGGGAAGAACAGTCGTTTTTCATTTTATAGTGAAGTGTAACACTATGTCGATAAAAACTGGGTTTTTTTTTAACAAATATGCTTCGCAAAAAAATATGTTTTTGTGCTTGTAGTTTCAGATGCCCCTGACGAAGGGAACCTTTTTTCCCGAAATGCATTGGGTTGTGACAATAAATCATGGCATGTGGAACCCATCTTTGCTGCTGTTGTTTTGTGAACGTGGATTTTAAGCTTTGCTCGGATAAAATGGATTGAATAAGTAGACAAGCATGAAGTTGAAAAGTATTGATGAAATAATATGATTAACTAAAAAGACTAAATAGATGAATTTGATTCATTGGATTCAAGCAGTCATGGCTGTGCAGCTTGGTGGAACCGTAAATTGTTCCTTCGTATTTTGTAAATGTTGCAGCGCAATGAGACGAAGCGCGAAGCAAGTTTTGCACGCCGCTAAAGTTTGAATGGAGTACTTTTGGATTATAGGATTGAGCATTAAACAAAGGTGTGCATCTCATCCCTACTTTAAGCCTAAAGTGCACCCACTTGCCAGACCTTACCCTTCCCTTTCTATGCACATCAGACACCCCTATGGTAGGTCCAGGGTACCTCCTGGGCAGGGTGCAGTGCATGTGAAAGGTAGGACATGTACTAAGGTGTGTACCATGTCCTGACAGTGAAATAATCTCTATTTCGTTTTTCACTGTGGAAAGGCCATCTTGCCCATAGGATAAAATGGGGAGGCTGTGTAATATGTTTTCCAGCCTATCTTCCCAAAGGCTTAAGATGGAGAGGTGAAGTTTAGTGTGCCTGAACTCACAATGTAATAACACATCTTTTTATGAAGGTGGTTTTTGCATTGTATGTTTAGAAGCCACTCTTTTAGAAGTGGCTGGGTTTTTGTGCTCTAACATTTCTGTGTGTCTCTGCCTGGTTGTGGATTGACTGTCTGGAATTGAAAGTGATAGGATCTGGGGAATGTCTTGACCCAGGGGAGGAGGTGAGACAGCAACAGGCTGACCTGATTCTGGAGTGTAGGGGGGAGGAGTAGCCCCTAGAGGTGAAGAGGCCTGGGCTGCAGCCATAAACCAATGGCTCCGTCCCCTGCTGAGTGATTGAGGATCCAGACCCCCACTATCAAAGGGATAAGGTGTCACTGGCAGGGAGGCACCCAGAACTGGTTTGAACAGGGGTCAGTGCCCCCCTGAACACAAAGACTTCAAAGACATTTAGGGGTATAACTATGAGAGCTGAAACCCCTGAACGTTGGACTGATCAAGACTGAAAAGGATTGAAACTACTTCGTGGTCAAGAGGAACCTCTGCCAAGGAAGAAACAGCTGAAGAGACTGAAGGAAAGGATTGACCCTTGCTGTGTGTTCTGGGGCTGGCCTGCAGTTTGCTGCTTTAACCAAGGAGAGGCTAAAGGGACTTTGCTGTGTGCTGTGTCCCCCTGCTTGAAAGGACTTTGCTGTGTGCTGTGTCCAGAAGTAACTTATCCCCAAGGGCCCGAGGTGAGCTGGCTCCCTGTTGCGGAAACTCAGGAACAGGAAAAGTTTCCAGGAGAGTCTCAGCGACGCTGTGTGCGTGTGCTTTTTGCAGCCTGAGACCCTCGTAAGAATTGCCCTGTGATCGTGGGCATCTGGAGTCCAAGCGAGTCTCAGCGACGCTGTGTGCGTGTGCTTTTAGCAGCTTGAGCCCTTCGTGAGGATTGTCCTGTGATCGTGTGCACCGGAGTCCAAGTGAGTCTCAGCGACGCTGTGTGCGTGTGCTTTGTGCAGCCTGAGACCTTCGTGAGGATTGCCCTGTTATCGTGCACACCCGGAGTCCAAGTGAGTCTCAACGACGCTGTGTACGTGTGCTTCGTGCTGCCTGAGATCTTCGTGAGGAGTGCCCTGTGATCGTGCACCCGAAGCTGAAGTGAGTCTCAGCCACGCTGTGTGCGTGTGCCCTGTTGCAGCCTGAGATCTTCGTAGCATCAGCGGCCCGGACCGGCAGCCCCGGCGGAGCCGAGCCGCCGGCCCGAGCCGGCCGTTGCCAGAGCGGGACCATGAACCAACCTCGTTGAGGTAGGGCCCGAGTCCCACTGCCCGGAACTCACAAAGATTGCATCTGAGGCCCAAGTCGCGGGAAGAGGAGAGGAGAGCGAGGTCGTACCCCCCAGGTAACGTGTGTCGACGCCTGGGGTGGGGTGCTGGCTCGGAGGGAGACGCTCTCGGCCTCTCCCATTCCTGCAGTGCGAGCCTCCGCTTCGGCTCGTATCGCGGCCCGTACTTGCCAACGGAGTGGCAGTACCGGGGCCGGAGTGTGGAGCTGCACTTTTTGTTTACACCATACCCGTGTGGGGGCAACTGTTGACAGAGGCTGACTGCGAGTCAGTACGAGTGGCGGAGAGACCGCCTGAGGCACCGTGATCGGTGCTGGAGTGTATTACGCATTGCATTGTTTCTGCATAACGAACTACCTGATTAGTGTATTACGCATTGCATTGTTTCTGCATAACGAACTATCTGATTGTCATATTACGCATTGCATTATTTCTGCATAATGAACTACCTGATTGTCGTTTTACTCATTGCATTATTTCTGCATAATGAACTACCTTATTAGTGTATTACGCATTGCATTATTTCTGCATAACGAAATACCTGATTGTTGCGTTACGCATTCCATTATTTTTACATTGCAAAGTGCCTGATGCTGGCATTACGAACTGCATTATTTCTACATTGCAAAGTGCCTGATTCTAGCATTACGAACTGCATTATTTCTACATTGCAAAGTGCCTGATTCTAGCATTACGAACTGCATAGCATTGCATTAGGACTGCAGTGGAACGTTTAGAAGTGCTCATTAATATCGCCAGAACTTACAAGGGCTGGCTGGCCTAACACCCGGCCAGGAAGAATATTACAAATATGCATATGTTGGATTTATATTGTGTGGTCTTATCGTATATCTTTTTATATAAATTTATACTCGTTTTTATGAAACTCGTGTGGAGTCCATTTGTGGTGTCATCATTGGGTTGCTGTGAGCGTGGTTGCAAATACTTTACACATTTGCCTTGAAGATAAGCCTGGCTGCTCGTGCTAAGCTACCAAGGGGGTGAGCGGGGGCTATCTGAGAAGGTGTCCTACCTTTTCCTGACGTGAGAGCGAGGGTCCCTATTTGGCCTAAGGTACCTACCTCAGCCAACCAGGGATCCCGGGTCTAACACATCCCATTATACATCTATGGGGAGGGCTGCTTTAGATTGCAGCTTCCCTTCCCTTTGGCCTACAGAGACCAGAGACATATCGAACTAGGGCGTAGCCTATATGCGGAATTCAATTATGCAAGTTCCAAAGAGATATCTGTACATCTTATGGGTCATCCAGGAATGTCATATTTCTCTGGCTCAGTTCATGAACAGAGCATAGGCATTTTGTCACCCTGCTGTGCTAGGTTAATTACATTTCTCTCCAGCGGCAAGACCAAAGGCCGCCCCACACAAAGAAAGCAATCAACAGTGCTTCCCTCAGCTCCTGAGGATGAAAGGGGTGGACTAGAATGCTCTACATCAATCAGTCAGCTGTCACACAGTGCCAGGGGTGGGTCTGCCTAATCATACTAACCAAAGGAGGGAGCCCAGACCTCTGGAGCTAACAAAGAAGGGGGGCTCCCTTTAAAGATTTACACGGAAAGGTCCTGGTACTGATGCCAGTAAGGGGTGGAGCTCAGTCTCCAGAGCAGATGTGGCAAGTGACTCCTGGTTGAAGCCATTTTGAAATGTCCCAGCAGGCTGTGCAGGAAGGTGGGGACCGGGGCGAAGATGAAATGTGGCACCCTAGGATAGGCCAGAGGTGCCTCATTGCTTGAACCTCCTGCCCCACTTACAAGATATTGTGCAGGGAATAGAGCTCTCTCTTGGTTGTGTTTTTCTGCTGGACACTGAGACTGGAGGCAGCCGCCATGGACAACTGGAAATAAGAAAGCCATCTGGACTAAGGACTCTGACTTCAGTTGACCCCAGGCCAGTGGGGCTCTCCCCAGGACCAGGGAAGCTGGTCTTCTTACACCCCATGAGGTATAGTTGGGGGAATGACTGGGGTTCTCTGCCAAGGAGGAGAGAGGCCCAGAGGAAATCAAGGACAAAGGCTGGCACACAGAGCCAGTGAAACCAGCTCCCTGCAAAGATCCCATTTTAGGCCAGGAGACATACAGAAAGTGTTCCAGATGGCTAAGGTTCGCCACAAGGTATAAGCCAGGGCCAAGATCACGCAAAGGATTTTGACCTTTGACCCCAAGCGTGAATCCAGAGCACGTGGAGCTCAGCTGCCCAGCCTATTTAAAGCCCTGGGGTGGGCCAAGTCCGGGGGTTACCACAAGGAATCTTTTCAATGCTGGGAGGGGTCATGAGTGGAGCCAGCCCCTTCCCCAGAGAGCGGGAGGCCCGGGGTTCCCACATCCAGGCCATGCTATGTACTGGGGGCCGGGACCCCATCCACAGATCCCCGCACCCAAGAAGGAAATGGGTGTGCTGTTGTGCCCCACTCTGTAACCTCAACAGGATCACCAACTCGGGGCCCTACCGTCAAAGAGGAAACCTGGTGCGCTGTCATGCTCCCACAACAAGAAT
This sequence comes from Calotriton arnoldi, assembly GCA_963921515.1. Classification (NCBI taxonomy): domain Eukaryota; kingdom Metazoa; phylum Chordata; class Amphibia; order Caudata; family Salamandridae; genus Calotriton; species Calotriton arnoldi. The sequence goes on from CAWUFW010000664.1 coordinate 1,202,001, forward strand.
GGGCCCAGTACCCCATCCTATGCCCTGGGACAAAGCAGAGATAGCGGGAGCACTGCCGCACTACCCCCAGATGTTGCTGGCCTGCCCCGCTCCCCATGCTCGTGTCGGGGGAGAGGGAGGCCCCCACAAGCAACTGTGACTTTGACTACCCTGTTGCGATGTGTGTCTAGGGCATGGCACAGCTGTAGGTAGAGTAGAACTGTGATTTGTATAGTTGGATTTCAGTGAATGAACCATCAAAGGACTTTGTCTACATTTTCATCTTCATCATCTTCTCCTTTTCCTGTTATTCTTTTTCGTCTTCCTTTTCTTCTCCTTCATTTTCTTCTTCTTCTGATCATCATCTTCTCCTCCCTCTCATATTCTCCCTATTCCTTTAGCTCATCTTCTTCTCCTCCTCTTCACTTCATCTTCTTCTTCTTTGTCTTCTTCTTCATCATCTTCTAGTCTTATCAATATTCGTCTTCTCACTCCTCCTCCTTTTATTCTTCTTATTGCTCTTCTTTTCGTCATCATCTTCTTTTCATCTTCGTCTTCTTTTTCTTATTCTTCGCTCATTCTTTGTTTTTCCCAATTGCTTTCAATCTGATATAGATGATCTGTAGAAAATTGAGGGAACGGTTTGGAATAATACACTGAGTTTAGGTTTGCCACATTGTCAATGTTTCTACTTAGTTAATTATGCTTGTTAAGCACACATTGAATAACCTAATTGCTACTAGGTGCTCATGTAAAGAAGAAGAACCATAGAAGGTTAAAAGGCCCTCTGGGCTACAGGTTATTAGCTATGGAAAGTATCATGTTATGTGTTAGACCTGTCAGCCTTAGGGTGGTCTTCCCCCCAACTTTATGCCTTTCTCCTCCACTTTTTCTGACCACGTTGTTGCTGATATTAGAACTCTGCGCACTTTAACACTGCTAACTAATCAGTGCTAAAGTGTTTGTGCTCTCTTCTCTAAGCACAGTAATAATGGCTTATCCCCAATTGGCTTATGTAATTTATTTATAAGTCCCTAGTGAAGTGGTACTACATGTACTCAGGGTCTGTAAATTAAATGCTACTATAGGGTCTGCAGCACTCATTTTGCCACCCACTTATGTAGCCCTTCAACTATGTCTCAGGCCTGCCATTGCAGTGACTGTGAATTCAGCTTTAAACTGCCATTTTGACCTGGCAAAATACACCTTTTGCCAGTGTCAGGCACAGAGGATGGTTTACACTAACCTTTCAGCCAGGTACAGCAGGAACGATGGATGAAGCTAAGTAATCCCTTCCCCTTAAATGGAATACCCAGGAGTAGATATATCCGACACTCCAGAGATAAAACCACCATAGGGGAAAGGGAAAAAAGGGACAAAAGAAACAATAACGTTGCCGCTGTTAAGCTCAGACTAGGGATGTCGTCAGAAGATGTAGACCTCTCTCTTCTACTATCCACCCCTTCTGCCCTGTAAGTGAAACACAATACACACATTAGATTACTCCCCCACTTCTATCCGTAGCACCCCTATCCCCCCTATGTGTTATGTACTTACTTAAATCTCTAGCGTGCTTCTCTTATGTTAAAAACGCCACAAAAGAGAAAAATAAAGAAAACAAAATAACAACATAGTTCTGGATTGGAGTGAGGTACTTATCTTACTGCAGATAATCCTCTCTTTGCTGATGGATGTTCCGTCTTGTGCTGTAGCTCAGAGCCTCGGGTAGAATAGAATCTCTCTGCCCACTTTGATAAAACTCTCCTAAGTATTGACAGGCAAGACTGCAATAAACAACCACACGGTGGCGCTGGTAATGCAAAAATATCCTCCCTTCTTATTTCTGGACAGTCCGATTCTGTTTAAAGGTACGGAGTACACGGGAGGTTTGAATTTGTGCCGGTTTGCTTGACTTTGTCAAGCGCTTCATGAAGTTACCCCCATGAATGCAGGGAGGCTTTCAGGGATTTTCCACGATGCCATTCCAGGGCGCAAGGACGCCAATGGGAAGCGGATTGCTGGAAAGAGAGTCTTTGAATACACGAGTGCTGCAGTCCTTCAGGCAGAAGCTTTCACGAACGTGAACTTCAAGTTCAGGTATAATCTCCCACGCACTGGCAATACGTTCTCTCTCCGATACTAGAAATTTACTCGAGTGACAAGCACCGAGACCTACCAGGGCGGGGCTTAAGTACCCATAGTCAGGTGCTGTTTCAGCCTGTGCAAAGGATTGTGGGAGTTGTAGTTTATGTGCCCAACACTCATGCCATGCATATTTGCGCGCAGTGTACCTATCTCCGTCTAGCCATGACAGAACCCCCTCTCATTGGCCGACGTCTCGGCGGACTACCAGGTTTAGTAGGAAAACGTGAATGATAGCGCCTCAGAAGTCCAGGGCAGTGTAGATTAGCCACCGGCTCCCAAGACCGTTCTTCTGGGCCATACCCTTTCCACTCAATGAGATAGTGTAGTCTCCCTCTGATGTATTTGGAATCTAGAATACCCTGTACTTCATATTCCTCGTCCCCGTCTATATCTACAGCTTGTGGTCTTACAGGTAAACGTGTACCCTGAAGACAGGGTTTCAGAAGGGATACGTGAAACACTGGGTGGATGCGCCAAACAGAAGGTAGTTTGAGCTTCATGGCAACGGGGTTTATGATCTTCTCTATAGAATACGGCCCCACAAATCTAGGCTGCAACCTGTTGTTCCCCTTAAGCCTTAAATGTTTGGTGCTAAGCCATACTCTGTCTCCTATTCTATAGGAGGGTTCTACCGTTCTCTTTTTATCTGCATGTAGTTTATCTCGTGTTCGTGCCTCTTCTAGGTGTGTTTTGGCCTTACCCAGTACTAGCTTAAGGTGTGCGTGGTGATCTTGGATAGAGGGGTGAGTGGAAGCCACCGGCCTCTCAAACGGTAAGATGTTGGGATGGAAGCCGTTGAGACAATAAAAAGGGGAACATCCCAAGGTTGTATGATCAGCGTTATTGTAGGCGAACTCCGCTGTCCACAAAAGCTTGCTCCAGTCATCTTCCTGTAATAATGTAAAACACCTCAGGTATTGCTCTAATGTCTGATTTAATCTTTCTGTCTTGCCGTCTGTTTGGGGATGGTAGCTTGTTGACAAACGTGCATCAATCTGCATGATCTCACACAGTGCTTTCCAGAACTTGGAGGTGAACTGAGTTCCTCTGTCCGTGATAATGACTGAAGGGATTCCATGTAGTCGAACTATATGTTGCAAGAAGACAGTGGCCAGTTCCGCTGAAGTGGGCAATCTGGTAAGAGCGATGAAATGACCCATTTTAGTCAGATGATCTACTACTACTAATATGGTGTCATAACCAGAGCTAGGAGGCATTTCCACGATGAAGTCCATGGACACTGTATGCCAAGGAGTCGGAGGTGTAGGTATAGGCCTGAGTAAGCCACTGGGTCGTTGATGTTGTGCCTTGGCTTGGGTGCAAACAGAGCATTCCGAGATGTATCTTACAGTATCTCTTCGGAGTGACTTCCACCAGAAGTAACGAGTCAAGGTTTGCAATGTTTTGTGTATTCCCATGTGTCCTCCTAAGGTTGTGTCGTGGATCCATTGAAGGACTTGTTGCTGGAGTGGACCTTCAGGAACGTACAGTCTATTTTCATGGAACATTAAGTCATCTTTTACTGAACGATGTGACGCCTCTTCATGGACCCATGCATCTTTATCAACACTAGTGGTTTGTTTTTTAACTTCGTTCAGGAAGCCATGAGTGGTGGTTAACACCACTGTCCTCGTTGGAAAGGAAGCCTTCTGTAGTATGCAGGGTGGTTCTTCTACACAATCATTGTTGCCAGCCGGAGAGGGCAAAGGTCTAGAGAAAGCGTCTGCTTTTCCATTTTGTGGCCCTGGTCTGTATTTAATCACAAAGTCATAGTCCGCAAAAAACAGAGACCATCTTAGCTGTCGGGGTGTTAGGGCTCGAGCACTCTTCAGAAACAGCAGGTTGCGATGATCGGTATATATTTCTACTGTGTATCTGGCCCCCAGTAGATGGTGTCTCCATTCTTCACAGGAACGTTTGATGGCCAACAGCTCCTTATCGGTAATGCTGTAATTTACCTCACAACTGGACAGCTTCTTTGAGAAAAAGGCTATTGGATGCAGCTGGCCAGTGTCTGGGTGTCTTTGAGAAAGGATTCCTCCTAAGGCATAATAAGAGGCATCTGTTTCGAGTATGAATGGTTGGGATGCATCAGGATGTCTCAGTATTGGAGCACTAGTGAAACATGATTTTAGCACCTGGAATGCTTCTTCTGCTGCCGCAGTCCACTTGAAGGTAGCTCCCTTCCGTAGAAGAATTGTCAAAGGTTGAATAATACAGGAAAAGTTCCGTATAAATCTTCTATAGAAGTTCGCGAACCCCAAGAAACTTTGCAGGGCCTTCACACAGGTAGGGGATTTCCATTCCAAGATGGCTTGTGTCTTTTTGTGTCCATACAGAGTCCGTGAGGGCCTATGACATAACCCAAGAACTCTACTTCTGAGGTATGAAAGAAGCACTTTTCCAATTTCGCATAAAGTGAGTGCTGCTGTAGCCGTTCCAGAACTGCTGATACATGTGAAATGTGTTCTTCCATTGATCTTGAGTACACAAGGATGTCGTCAATATAAACGATGCATGACACATCTAATAATCCTCTCAATACCTCATCCATGAAGTATTGGAATGCGGCAGGGGCATTGCATAGCCCGAAAGGCATCACCTGATATTCGTATAGACCGAATTTGGTTCTAAAGGCTGTCTTCCATTCATCCCCCTGCCGCACTCTCACCAAATGATACGCTCCACGGAGGTCTAACTTGGTAAAAACAGCAGCTCCCTTCAACTGGTCCAATAAAACAGGTATTAATGGCAGGGGATATCTATTCTTCTTGGTTATTCGATTGATTGCCCTATAATCAATACAAGCCCTTAGACCTCCTTCACGTTTCGGTATAAAAAAAGAGGCGAGGAGGCCGGGGAAGATGAAGGACGAATGAAGCCGTTGGCCAGTAATTTCTCCAGATATTGCTGTAAATAAACGGTTTCTGCTTCGGTCAGGGCATAAATGCGGCTGCACGGAATACTGGCTCCTGGTTCCAGATCTATCACACAATCATATGCCCTGTGTGGAGGCAGCCTATTTGCTTCCTGCTCGCTGAATACTGTATGATATGTCTGGTATTCGTTTGGCAGAGGGGCGACGCTTCCCACACTGTGTGTACTACAACTGCTGGAGAGTAATACCGCAGGGTTCGTCTTTTGAGGGGCTTCTTGTCGTCTGGCTTGGGTACAATGCTCCTTGCAGTAGGTGGAATTCAATGTAACGGTTCTCGCGGCCCATTGTACCAAGGGATCATGTAGAGTAAGCCATGGCATGCCCAAGATGAGAGTGAAATGAGGGGCATCTATTAAATCGAAGTGGATGTACTCGTAATGATTTAAGCCCACCTGCATTTGAATTGGCTGAGTATGATATCGTATAGGACCTGAGGTTAGTTCGGTGCCGTCTACTGCCTTTACTGGTTCCGGGACCTTTTTCTTTATACAGGGCATGCCTATTTCCTGAGCGTAGTTTTGGTCGATGAAATTACCTGTAGCCCCTGAATCCAACAGGGCATGTACAAGCACCGATCCGGCCCCTGGTATATCCAATGTAACACACACATTCATATGCGCCACGGAATTTTGTACCGTGTTTACCACAGCTGGACAGACCTCTTCTACTTGAGGCCTCAAACAAGGGATCTGGGACTTGTTTGGGCGTTTTAGTTTTCCGAATCTTCTTGTAGGCAATCCACCACAGGTACTTTCTGTATTCCACGGAATTCTTTAAAGGGCGTTTTGGTTTTTGCCTTGCAGTCCTTAATAAAATGCCCTGGTTTTCCGCAATACATACAGAGCCTTTGTTTCCTCCTTCGCTCTCTTTCGTCTGAACTCAGAGGTCCTCTTATACCACTAATTTGCATGGGTTCTGTTCCCTCCGAACCCGGGGGATCCTTCTGTGATTGCTCTGGGACGCGGGGGTACATATCTTGTTTCGATACGCTGTTTGTCTCCTCTCCTCTCCTGTAGTCTATGGTCTAATTGTACAGTGAGATCAATGAGTTCATCACATGTGGTTGGCATGTGCACCACTTGTGCCAAAACGTCTTTTAACTCGCTTCTCAACCCCTGATAATATAGCGACGTTCTTTTCTCCATAGGCCAGTCGGTTTCGGCTATGAGTCTATTGAAAGTTGTAATATAGGACAACAAATCTTGGTTGCCTTGCTTGAGTGTTATTAATTCTCTATCCAGTGAAAGCAAGTGTGCCTTTCTATCGAATAATTTGCGCATTTCTCCACAGAAGGTGTCAAAATTACGCAGGGCAGGGTCGTCTCTTTCTATAAGGGGAAAGGACCAACTGGCTGCATTACCCCCAAGATAGGACATCACGAAGGCCGTTTTAGCTTGGTCTGTGGGAAATACTGCTGGTTTGCACATAAAATGTAATTTACACTGCCCCAAAAAGATACCAAATTTCTTTGGGTCCCCAAAGAATCTTTCAGGAGGGGCCAAGGGTAACTGTGCTGGCTGTATGACCTGTATGGTGGAAGGCCCCGTATAGCTTCCCGAGGTATGTGTTGTTTGCCCAGTATCAGTGTTATGCGAAGCAGGAGGAGGTAGAGTCCAATTTCTAATATACTGAGACCCTTGCGACCCCGTAGGATTAGAGCGAGACAATCCTGCCACTTCACATCTTATAGTACTCATTTCGTTTCGCAATTCTAGGTTCTCACCCCTGAAAGCATCTACCTCCATTCTCAGGGCTGTTAGTGTTTCTAACACTGATGTAAGAACAGTGTTGGTATCCATCGTTCGGGCCGTAGGTTACCGTGGGCTTGTCACTCTGTCAGGCACAGAGGATGGTTTACACTAACCTTTCAGCCAGGTACAGCAGGAACGATGGATGAAGCTAAGTAATCCCTTCCCCTTAAATGGAATACCCAGGAGTAGATATATCCGACACTCCAGAGATAAAACCACCATAGGGGAAAGGGAAAAAAGGGACAAAAGAAACAATAACGTTGCCGCTGTTAAGTTCAGACTAGGGATGTCGTCAGAAGATGTAGACCTCTCTCTTCTACTATCCACCCCTTCTGCCCTGTAAGTGAAACACAATACACACATTAGATTACTCCCCCCACTTCTATCCGTAGCACCCCTATCCCCCCTATGTGTTATGTACTTACTTAAACTCTAGCGTGCTTCTCTTATGTTAAAAACGCCACAAAAGAGAAAAATAAAGAAAACAAAATAACAACATAGTTCTGGATTGGAGTGAGGTACTTATCTTACTGCAGATAATCCTCTCTTTGCTGATGGATGTTCCGTCTTGTGCTGTAGCTCAGAGCCTCGGGTAGAATAGAATCTCTCTGCCCACTTTGATAAAACTCTCCTAAGTATTGACAGGCAAGACTGCAATAAACAACCACACGGTGGCGCTGGTAATGCAAAAATATCCTCCCTTCTTATTTCTGGACAGTCCGATTCTGTTTAAAGGTACGGAGTACACGGGAGGTTTGAATTTGTGCCGGTTTGCTTGACTTTGACAAGCGCTTCATGAAGTTACCCCCATGAATGCAGGGAGGCTTTCAGGGATTTTCCACGATGCCATTCCAGGGCGCAAGGACGCCAATGGGAAGCGGATTGCTGGAAAGAGAGTCTTTGAATACACGAGTGCTGCAGTCCTTCAGGCAGAAGCTTTCACGAACGTGAACTTCAAGTTCAGGTATAATCTCCCACGCACTGGCAATACGTTCTCTCTCCGATACTAGAAATTTACTCGAGTGACAAGCACCGAGACCTACCAGGGCGGGGCTTAAGTACCCATAGTCAGGTGCTGTTTCAGCCTGTGCAAAGGATTGTGGGAGTTGTAGTTTCTGTGCCCAACACTCATGCCATGCATATTTGCGCGCAGTGTACCTATCTCCGTCTAGCCATGACAGCCAGGCCCAAACCTTCCTTTTTAATGCATAACTGTCACCCCTAGGAAAGACCCTGCGTAGACCAGAGGGCAGGCAGCCATGTATTTAAAAAGTAGGACATATGCTTTTAAGTTTTACATGTCCTGGTAGAGAAAAACTCCTAAATTCGTGTTTCACTACTGCAAGACCTATCTCTCCCCTAGGATAACATTGGATTTGCCTTATTACATTTTGTAAGTGTAATTTCCAAGTGGGAAGTGTTTTCTGTCTATCATATCCACCTGGATCTCTTGCTTTTTGACCATCTAGTTTCTGAACGTTTTACTGTGGGTGTGCCTCACAACTGGTGACTCACCCACGGTAAATGGTAGATTGATTGCAAATGTTTACTGCCAGTGTCCGCCTTTTAAGCTACGGCTGCTGCAACACAGTAACAATAAGGGACACTTGTCTGATTACACATGAACGCGTGTGCACACGTGTGTGCACACACTTAAGGGCTGCACATGGGAGACTCAGTTACTGCGCACAGGTAGGCTGGTGCATAGAGGACTCTGCAGGATTGGGTATTGACCTGGGGTAGGCCTCATAATGTTAGTGTACACTCATAGGGACTGCTAGTGTGGTTTACTGTCTTGTCTGCAGTGGCATTCCATTATACATCTATGGGGAGGGCTGCTTTAGATTGCAGCTTCCCTTCCCTTTGGCCTACAGAGCCAAGAGACATATCGAACTAGGGCGTAGCCTATATGGGGAATTCAATTATACAAGTTCCAAAGAGATATCTGTACATCTTATGGGTCATCCAAGAATGTCATATTTCTCTGGCCCAGTTCATGAACAGAGCATAGGCTTTTTGTCACCCTGCTGTGCTAGGTTAATTGCATTTCTCTCCAGCGGCAAGACCAAAGGCCGCCCCACACAAAGGAAGCAATCAACAGTGCTTCCCTCAGCTCCTGAGGATGAAAGGGGTGGACTAGAATGCTCTACATCAATCAGTCAGCTGTCACACAGTGCCAGGGATGGGTCTGCCTAATCATACTAAACAAAGGAGGGAGCCCAGACCTCTGGAGCTAACAAAGGTGGGGGCTCCCTTTGAAGATTTACAGGGAAAGGTCCTGGTACTGATGCCAGTAAGGGGTGGAGCTCAGTCTCCAGAGCAGATGTGGCAAGTGACTCCTGGTTGAAGCCATTTTGAAATGTCCCAGCAGGTTGTGCAGGAAGGTGGGGACCGGGGCGAAGATGAAATGTGGCACCCCAGGATAGGCCAGAGGTCCCTCATTGCTTGAACCTCCTGCCCCACTTACAAGATATTGTGCAGGGAAGAGAGCTCTCTCTTGGTTGTGTTTTTCTGCTGGACACTGAGACTGGAGGCAGCTGTCATGGACAACTGGAAATAAGAAAGCCATCTGGACTAAGGACTCTGACTTCAGTTGACCCCAGGCCAGTGGAGCTCTCCCCAGGTCCAGAGAAGCTGGTCTTCTTACACCCCATGAGGAATAGTTGGGGGAATGACTGGGGTTCTCTGCCATGGAGGAGAGAGGCCCAGAGGAAATCAAGGACAAAGGCTGGCACACAGGGCCAGTGAAACCAGCTCCCTGCAAAGATCCCATTTTAGGCCAGGAGACATACAGAAAGTGTTCCAGATGGCTAGGTTCACCACAAGGAATAAACCAGGGCCAAGATCATGCAAAGGATTTTGACCTTTGACCACAAGCGTGAATCCAGAGCACGTGGAGCTCAGCTTCCCAGCCTATTTAAAGCCCGGGGGTGACCACAAGGAATCTTTTTAATGCTGGGCGGGGTAATGAGTGGAGCCAGCCCCTTCCCCAGAGAACGGGAGGCCCGGGGTTCCCACATTTAGGCCATGCTATGTACTGGGGACTGGGACCCCATCCACAGATCTCCGCACCCAAGAAGGAAATGGGTGTGCTGTCGTGCCCCACTCTGTAACCTCAACAGGATCACCAACTCGGGCCTTACTGTCAAAGAGGAAACCGGTTGCGCTGTCATGCTCCCACAACAAGAATGGGCCCAGCACCCCATCCTATGCCCTGGGACAAAGCAGAGATAGGGGGAGCACTGCCGCACTACCCCTAGATGTTGCTGGCCTGCCCCGCTCCCCATGCTCGCGTCGGGGGAGAGGGAGGCCCCCACAAGTGCCTGTGACTTTAACTACCCTGTTGCGAAGTGTGTCTAGGGCATGGCACAGCTGTAGGTAGAGTAGAACTATGATTTGTATAGTTGGATTTCTGTGAATGAACCATCAAAGGACTTTGTCTACATTTTCATCTTCCTCATCTTCTCATCTTCTCCTCTTCCTGTTATTCTTTTTCGTCTTCCTTTTCTTCTCCTTCATTTTCTTCTTCTTCTGATCATCATCTTCTCCTCCCTTTCATATTCTCCCTATTCCTTTGGCTCATTTTCTTCTCCTCCTCTTCACTTCATCTTCTTCTTCTTTGTCTTCTTCTTCATCATCTTCTAGTCTTCATCAATTTTCGTCTTCTCACTCCTCCTCCTTTTATTCTTCTTATTGCTCTTCTTTTCGTCATCATCTTCTTTTCATCTTCGTCTTCTTTTTCTTATTCTTCGCTCATTCTTTGTTTTTCCCAAATGCTTTCAATCTGATATAGATGATCTGTAGAAAATTGAGGTAACGGTTTGGAATAATACACTGAGATTAGGTTTGCCACATTGTCAATGTTTCTACTTTTTTTTTTGCAGAGTTTTATATAGCGCGAACTTGACCCGCAACCGAATCGGGTATCAGAGCGCTTTACATAGCACCAGTTACGTTACATGAGGACACACATTCATTTTTGTTAGGCACGGGGAGATTAAGTGATTTGCCCAGAATCACAGGATGCTTAGCGTCATTACCGAGACTCGAACCCAGTTCCCCAGGTCCGAGGTCGAACGCCCTAGCCGTTAGGCCAACTCCTCTCCCTCTACTTAGTTAATTAGGCTTGTTAAGCACACATTGAATAACCTAATTGCTACTAGGTGCTCATGTGAAGTAGAAGAACCATAGAAGGTTAAAAGGCCCTCTGGGCTACAGTTTATTAGCTATGGAAAGTATCATGTTATGTGTTAGACCTGTCAGCCTTAGGGTGGTCTTCCCCCCAACTCTATGCCTTTCTCCTCCACTTTTTCTGACTACGTTGTTGCTGATATTAGAACTCTGCGCACTTTACCACTGCTAACTAATCAGTGCTAAAGTGTTTGTTCTCTCTTCTCTAAGCACAGTAATAATGGCTTATCCCCAATTGGCATATGTAATTTACTTATAAGTCCCTAGTGAAGTTGTACTACATGTACTCAGGGCCTGTAAATTAAATGCTACTATAGGGTCTGCAGCACTCATTTTGCCACCCACTTATGTAGCCCTTCAACTATGTCTCAGGCCTGTCATTGCAGAGCCTGTGTATTCAGCTTTAAACTGCCATTTCGACCTGGCAAAAAACACCTTTTGCCAGGCCCAAACCTTCTTCTTTAACGCATAAAGGTCACCCATAGTAAAGTCCCTGCATAGACCAGAGGGAGTGCAGCCATGTCTTTAAAAAGTAGGACAGACCACGATATTGCTCCCTCCTCAGGCCAGACCTTATAGGCAGTGGCTCTTAAGGGACACACTATTACAACGCATAGAGGTAGTGGAACAAATTAAGGACACACTAAGGGATTGCCTTACACATAACAACACTCCAGAGGTTAGCACATCCACACTATGGGAAGCACTCAAAACAGTTGTACGGGGCGAGTTTATGGCGATATCTGCTGCGGACAACAAACTCCTGAAGGAAAAGAGAGAAATTCTCTCTCTACAGATCCGGGAATTGGAGCACATACATCAGTGGACAGGAGCACCCAGGATATGGCGCAAACTCTTAACATTGCTCTCCCAGTTAGCCGCACTAGATCTAGACAGGGCGGAGTACGCAGCCCTTCACTTGCGCCACTCTTTTTATGTGGGGGGAGATAGGTGTGGTCGACGCCTAGCACATAAACTGCGCGAGAACTGACAGCAGCATAGTATCCAAGCAACAAATGACCAAGAGGGAAAACCCAGTGACGTCAGACACTGAGATAGTTGAGACATTCCGTGAATTCTATGAACACCTCTACTCAGGTCAAAAGCTAGACAGTACGGAGAGCATCAGATACCTCCATGACGTGCAAATTACTAGTTTAACTACGGACCAAGCCTCAATACTAGAGGGGAGATTCAAATCGAGGAAGTAATCTCTGCAATCTCCCGACTAAAATTGGCTAAATCCCCTGGCCCAAATGGCTTTACAGCGACTTTTTATAAAACCTTTTGTCCAGAAGTGGCTCCTCTGTTCACCCGACTCTTTAACACCTTTTCCAAGCCGGGCACGATTCCGTCCTCGATGCTGGAAGCCGCCATCATAGTTATTCCTAAACCCGGGAAGGACAAATCACAATGCAGTTCATACCGGCCCATCTCACTACTGAATTTGGATTTAAAATTATTCACAGGAATATTAGCACACAGGCTGAGCGGGTACATGCCAACCCTGATCGACCCCGATCAGGCAGGCTTCATTTCTCAGAGGCAGACTAGTGATAACACCAAAAGGGTCCTACACATTCTGGATAAGGCTTCTAGGTTCCCTGATAATTACATGTTAATGACTATAGACGCAGAAAAGGCCTTTGACAGGGTCCACTGGCTTTACCTTGAACAAGTTTTGGCTCATTTCGGCATGGGGGAGCGCTTCAGGATGCAGATCTTGAACTGTTATCGCTTTCCAACAGCGAAAGTGAGAGTCAATGGCCACACGTCTGCACCCTTGAGTATAGCACAAGGCACGCGGCAGGGATGTCCCCTATCGCCCTTGCTATTCGCATTATATATGGAACCTCTAGCGTAAAAGGTACGAACGCACCCACAGATCTCTGGAGTACAGTTTGGGGGAGACAAACACATTATCAGTCTCTACGCAGATGACGTTTTAGTGACTCTTAACAAACCCGACACATCTCTGGGAGCCTTTCTCGTGGAACTCAATTCCTTTGGCAGAGCATCAGGATTCAAGGTGAATGTAGGGAAATCTGTAGCCCTGACCCTCTCTCTCCCACCACTAATGGTGGAATGACTTAAGAAACAGTACCTGTTCCAGTGGTCCCAGGACACTATTCCTTATCTGGGAGTCAAAATAGCACCATCTACACAAGCCACTGTTAATGTCAACTACAGCAATTTGCTTACTCAAATTCGCACAGATTTACATAAATGGAAACACCACCAAATTTCATGGCTGGGCAGGGTTGCGGCTATAAAGATGATGGTCCTTCCCAAAATCTTATACTTATTCCAAACACTCCCCCTACAACCACCCTCAGGCATGATTCACAAATTGCAAGTAGAGATCATGCAGTTCATATGGCAGGGCCGGAAGCCCAGGATGAAAAAGTCTCTTGGCTTTCTCCCTCCCAATGAGGGCGGATTGGGGATACCCAACCTCCAACTGTACTACCAAGCAGCGCAACTAAGATATTTAGTAGAATGGAGTCGACCCGAATTGGAAAAGCATTGGCTGTTCCAAGATAGGGCGGTAGCGGGAACATTACTGATGAAAATTCCCTTCTTAAAGAAAGCATACAGACCAGGAAGCTTGCATTTGTCCCCCATTACGCAGGCGACACTGGTGGCGTGGGATCAGACTAGTTCTAAGCATAACTTGACGATGTTTCCCTCCCCTATGACTCCATTATTCGACAACCCAGATTTTAAACCAGGGGTGGGGGAGACTCAATTCACTATGTGGCGCCGTTCAGAGTGCTTCGCTAAGGGTCATTTTTTCGATGTTGAAGGGGTATTATCGTTTCAGCAGGTTAGGATAGATTATGGCATCCCAGAGACGGAACGCCTGCGATACTTACAGCTAAGACATTGGATAGTGCAGCCACAAAACAAAACCGCAGCACAACGTCACCTTACCCACTATGAGAGATGGCTTCTGTCCAAGTCCTCGGACCAGAAGTTGATCTCTGAATTATACAAGATGCTGAATGCGCAGAACAAGCACATGTACAATGTTGGGCAAAACAGATGGGAAAAGAACATAGGGAGGACTCTAAGTAACAAGGATTGGGAGGGAATCTGCCACAGGGCTCGCCAAACGGCCAGTAACATAGCTCTGACAGATACGCTCACAAAGGTAGCAACCTATTGGTACAATACGCCAGAGAGAGGACACAAGATTAAACCCTCAGTGAGCGCAGAATGTTGGAGAAACTGCGGCGCACGTGGCACGTTGGTCCATATACTGTGGGAATGTCCTCAGATTCAACAGTACTGGACTCAAGTGTTGGATGAGATCGATACCCACCTAGATACCCACCTGCTTAGATTCCCGGCGCACATTCTGCTGGGGGTCCCTGATCCCCTGTCCTACCCATTAAAATCTAGTAGGGGGCGACTGATCTGATTAGCGCTGGGAACAGCCATACAGAACATACTCGCCCAATGGGGCACATCCCAACTGCCTACACACATGTTGGCTAAGCCGGCTGTGGCATATCTTGGGAATGGAAAAAATAACACTCACGCTGTCCGGGCAGGGCGCGGCCTTCTGAGAGACATGGCACCCTTTCTGTCCTTACTATCACAGGAGTTCCGAGAACTTACCTGCCCCAGATACTTGCGCTTACTACGCCTTCCCGAGACATCCACGCCATTGTCCCCTGAGCAGTAATAGCATATGCCGAAACCCACCTATATTTTGCAACTAGTGCATTGGTGAATGGAGGGCGGGTGGGGGGTAGGCTGGGTAAGGGTTTGTTTGCCTATATGACTTTGGCTTGAAAGTTATTTTATGCCGGGCTCTGCGCAGCCCAGAATTGCGCCAGGTCTACTGTTGGCACTGTTCTTTGTCTACTAACCTACTCAAAATATTAATAAAAGATTTGAACATTAAAAAGTAGGACATAAGTTTTACATGTCCTGGTAGTGAAAAACTCCTAAATTCGTTTTTCACTACTGCAAGACCTATCTCTCCCATAGGATAACATTGGAGTTGCCTTATTACATTTTGTAAGTGCATTTCCAAGTGGGGAGTGTGTTCTAGCTATCATATCCACCTGGATCTCTTGCTTTTTGACCACCTAGTTTCTGAACTTTTTATTGTGGGTGAGCCTCACAACTGGTGACTCACCCATGGTAAATGTTAGATTGTTTGCAAATGTTTACGGCCAGTGTCCGCCTTTTAAGATATAGCTGCTGCAACACAATAACAATAAGGGACACTTGGCTGATTACACATGAACGTGTGTTCACACACGCAAGGGTTGCACGTGGGAGACTCAGTGACTGCGCACAGGTAGACTGGTGCATAGAGGACTCTGCAGGATTGGGTATTGACCTGGGGTAGGCCTCATAATGTTAGTGTACACTCATATGGAAAGTCAGTGTGGTTTACTTTTTTGTCTGCAGTGGCACTCCATTATACATCTATGGGAAGGGCTGCTTTAGATTGCAGCTTTCCCTCCCTTTGGCCTACAGAGACCAGAGACATATCGAACTAGGGCGTAACCTATATGGGGAATTCAATTATGCAAGTTCCAAAGAGATATCTGTACATCTTATGGGTCATCCAGGAATGTCATATTTCTTTGTCTTAGTTCATGAACAGAGCTCAGGCCTTTTGCCACCCTGCTCTGCTAGGTGAATTACATTTCTCTCCAGCGGCAAGAACAAAGGCCGCCCCACCCAAAGGGAGCAATCAACAGTGCTTCCCTCAGCTCCTGAGGACGAAAGGGGTGGACCAGAATGCTCTACATCAACCAGTCAGCTGTCACACAGTGCCAGAGATGGGCCTGCCTACGCACACTAAACAAAGGAGGGAGCCCAGACCTCTGGAGCTAACAAAGGAGGGGGCTCCCTTTGAAGATTTACAGGGAAAGGTCCTGGTACTGATGCCAGTGAGGGGTGGAGCTCAGTCCCCAGAGCAGATGTGGCAAGTGACTCCTGGTTGATGCCATTTTGAAGTGTCCCATGCAAAAAGAACAATTGATGGACAGCATGCTGAACAATGTCATACTTTCAACCCAGTACAGAGATCTGGGCCTAAATCCATCGTTTTTTGCTCACCATGCCATTCCAGTTTGGACCTAGCCATATGCAAATCAGTCTTGACCCTGCACCCAATGGGAACAGTCCAGCCCGAACTGCCAGGCCAGGTCCTCCCTGGACTGGAGACAAGCATCCTAGGACCGGTTTCGGGGTTTCACCCCTCATCAGCCAGGATAGCTTGACTCCAGTGGCATGGAGAGCACGGGACCCATGTCTGGGCATACCTGTCCCACTCGGGGGACAAATGTAAAAGAACAATTGAAGGACAGAATGCAGAACAATGTCATACATTCACCCCAGTACAGCGATCTGGGCCTAAATCCATCGTTTTTGCTCACCATGCGATTCCAGTTTGGACCCAGCCATATGCAAATCAGTCTTGACCCTGTGCCCAATGGGAACAGTCCAGACCAAACTGCCAGGCCAGGTCCTCCCTGGACTGGAGACAAGCATCCTAGGACCGGTTTTGGGGCTTCACCCCTCATCAGCCAGGATAGCTTGACTCCAGTGGCATGGAGAGCACAGGACCCACGTCTGGGCATACCCATTCCACTCGGGTTGACAAATGCAAAAAGAACAATTGATGGACAGAATGCAGAACAATGTCATACATTCACCCCAGTACAGAGATCTGGGCCTAAATCCATCATTTCTTTTGCTCACCATGCCATTCCAGTTTGGACCCAGCCATATACAAATCAGTCTTGACCCTGCGCCCAATGGGAACAGTCCAGCCTGAACTGCCAGGCCAGGTCCTCCCTGGGCTGGAGACAAGCATCCTAGGACCGGTTTCGGGGTTTCACCCCCTCATCAGCCAGGATAGCTTGACTCCAGTGACATGGAGAGCATGGGACCCAAGTCTGGGCATACCCGTCCCACTCGGGGTGACAAATGGAAAAAGAACAATTGATGGGCAGAATGCAGAACAATGTCATACATTCACCCCAGTACAGAGATCTGGGCCTAAATCCATTGTTTTTTTGTTCACCATGCCATTCCAGTTTGGACCCAGCAATATGCAAAACAATGATGGATTAAACCCAGATCCATGTGACTGGGGGTGAATGTTTGCATTGTCCAGCATTCCGTCCATCAATTGTTTCTTTTGTATATTTTGAAATGTCCCAGCAGGCAGTGCAGGAAGGTGGGGACCGGGGCGAAGATGAAATGTGGCACCCCAGGATAGACCAGAGGTGCCTCATTGCTGGAACCTCCTACCCCCACTTGCAAGGTATTGTGCAGGGGAGAGAGCTCTCTCTTCGTTGTGTTTTTCTGCTGGACACTGAGACTGGAGGCAGTCGCCATGGACAATTGGAAGGAAGAATGCCATCTGGACTAATGACTTTGACTTCAGTTGACCCCAGGGCCAGTGGGGCTCTCCCCATGATCAGGGAAGCTGGTCCTCTTACACCCCATGAGGACTAGTTGGGGGAATGACTGGCGTTCTGTGCCAAGGAGGAGAGAGGCCCAGAGGAAATCAAGGACAAAGGCTGGCACAGGGAGCCAGTGAAACCAGCTCCCTGGAAAGATCATCACATTTTAGGCAAGGAGACATACAGAAAGTGTTCCAGATGGCTAGGGTTCGCCACAAGGAGTAAACCAGGGCCAAAATCATGCAAAGGATTTTGACCTTTGACCCCAAGCGTAAATCCAGAGCGAGTGGAGCTCAGCTGCCCAGCCTATTTAAAGCCCCGGGGAGCGCCAAGTCCCCAGGGGTTACCTCAAGGAATCTTTTCAGTGCTGGGAGGGGTCATGAGTGGAGCCCCTTCCCCAGTGAGCAGGAGGCCCAGGGTTCCCAACCCTCAGACCACGCTATGTATTGGGGGCTGGGACCCCATTCCTAGATCACCGCAGCCAAGAAGGAAATGGGTGTGCTGTCGTGCTCCACTCAGTAACCTCAACAGGATCACCAATTCCGGGCCCTACCAACGAAGAGGAACCAGGAGCACTGTCATGCTCCCACAACAAGAATGGGCCCAGCACCCCATTACTATGCCCTGGGACAAAGCAGGGATAGGGGGAGCACTGCTGCGCTTCCCCCAGACATTGCTGGCCTGCCCCGCTCCCATGCCCATGTCGGGGGGAGAGGGAGGCCCCCACAAGTAACTGTGACTTTGACTAGCCTGTTGTGATATGTGTCTAGTGCATGGCACAGCTGTAGGAGGAGTAGAACTGGGATTTGTGTAGTTGGAATTCTGTGAATAAACCATCAAAGGACTTAATGTTACTACCCTGCCAGACGTCTCCCAATGTTGAAATATTAATAGGTCCCTCTGTGAAAACTTCAGGAGTCTCGCCTTTGTGCTAACCTGCTCTGCAAGAGTGGAGCCTTTCCAGTGAGCCTGCTTGATGACTCGATGGGCCTCATTTACAATGATTTGGCATAGGGCAGCGCCACAAGTAGTTTTGCTGTGCTGCCCTACCCCAAATTGAAAGGGCAGGAATGTACCGTATTTATGAAATACGGTGCATTCCTGCCCTTTCTACCAGTGCTGGCAAACAATATAGTGCCTAGTGCAAACGCAGGCACCCTTGCACAATTGTGCAAGGGTGTCTGCGTTGTTGGCAGGATTTTTTTATGCAGGAAGGGGAACCTTCCTGCAAGAAAACAATCCATGGAGGTGTTTTCATGTTATGTTATAATGCATTTACAGCGCACACGGATACTCAAGAGTGTCCCGGCGCGGAGTGCTATTATCGAAAACAGAGGAGGCAGAACATACCTGGGCTTAATCAAAAAGCAACGGAAGAGAATTCCAAGCTACAGCCGCCTTAAAGGGAGCTGCCCCCCATACGAGTAAGGCGGAAACGGGGGATGACTACCAGACGCTGTGCAGCAGAACGCAGACGTCTTCGAGGGACATAGAAGGCAGGTAATGTGGCCCCAATCCGTGTAGAGCTCCATGCGCCAAAGTCAGGGCTTTAAAATGGACACGGCGGGCCACGGGAAGCCAGTGAAGGTCCCGTATGTGTTGATTCATGCTTGAACTTCCTGGGATACCGAGCAGAAACCTAGCTGCCGCATTCTGTATTGTTTGCAATTTTTTTAAATGGTAGCCAGGCAAGCCAATGTACAAAGCATTGGCGTAGTCAATACGTGACAGGATTAGCGCACGAGTCACCATTTCCTTAGCTGGTCGAGGTAACAGGGGAAAAAGCTTTCTAAGTGATTTCAACGTGCCAAGCACACTCCCGCAAGTTTCTTTATCTGTAATGAAAATCTGAGATCTTCACTGAACCAAACCCCCAAGTTCTTAGCAGGGTTACCAACAGAATTGGGCAGGGGGTATTCAGTGGGCCAAAGAGTCTCCCTAAAATGCGGGGGAAAGGATCCATACAGAAGTACCTCTGACTTGTCCTCGTTGCACTTCAGCTGCGCCAGAGAAAGCCATTTAAAAACAGCAGAGAGACAATTTTTCGCTATGTCCGAGGACAGGTCATTTTTCTTCCAAGTGAAGAGGAGCTGGGTATCATCAGCATAGGCAATGATCTTGGCTCCCAGCTCCTTGGCTAAATAAATCAGTGGAGTAACGTAAATATTAAAGAGCAGGAGGCTCAGAGTGGAGCCCTGTGGAACTCCCGTAGTCACCTTTCTGGGGGCCGAAAAGAACGGAGGCTGCCATACCTGCTGGGTTCTGTCCTCTAAGAAGGATTTGAACCAGTTCCAGGCCCGTCCAGAAACCCCAATACTTGAGAGGCGAGCAAGCAGTTGATGATGGGGCACCGTATCAAAGGCGGAAGAGAGGTCCAGTAAAATCAGAGCCGCTCTGCCGCCTGCATCCAAGCATTCCCTTATGGCCTCAGACATTTCGACTAAAGCCGTCTCTGTACTATAGGATGCCCTGAATCCCGATTTAGCTGGATGGAGGGCACCAGATGCCTCAACAAAGGATGTTAACTGTTTAAAAACTGCCTTCTCGCACACCTTCGCCACGGCCGGCAGGAGAGATATAGGTCTGTAGCTAGCAGGTATGGCGGGGTCTAGAGAGGGCTTTTTTAATAGCGGTAGTAGTTTAGCCTGCTTCCAGTTCAGAGGAACTGTGGCAGTCAGAAGAGATAGATTTATGATGGTATTGACCTCCGGGTTGACCACCTCCACTGCCCCTGCAAGCAGCCTAGCCTGGCACGGGTCGGTCGGCGAGCCCGACTTAAGCGATTTAAGGATGGACAGTGTGTCAGGCTGGGCAATGGGTGAGAACCTCGTCAGGGGAGAAACTGACGGGGTAGAAACAGAGATGGTCAGACTGGCAGACCCAACCTGCCCGGGGAACTAGTCCCCAAACTGTCCTGGATTGCCTGGATCTTATCAATAAAAAAGCATGATAGCTTCTCACACTATTCGGTGGAGGCAGAAAAGGAAGTACGCTCAGCGCTGGGCATTAAAAAACTCTGGACAATGGCAAAAATTTCCTTCGAGTTATTTTTGGACTTGGCGATACGTTCCGCATAGAAACAGCTTTTAGCCTCTCTGATAGCAGCGTAATATACCCTCTGGGCCTTCCTTAGTACTGTTTTAGTCAAGGGGCAATATGCCTGTCTCCAACTGCAGAATGCATCACACATAGAAAGAGGAAAAAACGAGCAGAAATAAACATATTTCTCCTCGTCACGCCTACCCTGGGGAGGTGTACAGTTTTGATGCATTCCCAGGTATATAGATCCTTGTAAATCTGGGAATGTGTTAAAACCCATGGGTGTTGCGTGGGAACACCAACTACAACACCCATGAAATGCCTCCCTGATGCAGTTTAAGGCAATGCAGCGACTTGTGCTGTGTTGTCTTACACCATATCTACGAGGCCATGAAAAGCCACGCAAATAGATATGGGTCTGCACTCCAGTAATAAAAGGGGCTTGTAAATAAGCCCCTATGTGTTTAAACAATGTTTGCCAACACAGAATAGGAAGTCTGGTTACTGGAGGCAGGGACGATCTGGGACCCTCCAGTAAAGCACGTTCAGTACTCCATGCACATCAACTAGGTCCAATTCCAGTCTATTGACGGGGTCTCCTATAGCTCTGTGGAGCCAGTCATTGATTGGCTTTAATTTTGAGGACCAGTAATACAATTGAATGTCTGCCCATCCCAACCTTACCCTGCATGTGAGATGCACAGAGTTTGAACTGCCCATTCATATGTAGTAATAGAGGCCTGCAGGTCTGAGAAAAAGGCAAGCGGTAAGACCAAGGGGTAATTCTGCAGCACATATAGGAAATGGGGGAGGGCAATAATTTTAGAAAGTGTGCCGCACACAACTATTGTGAAAGGTAGGGAGGCCCAATCTTTGAGATCTTGTTTAACTTTTGCAAGTAGTGGAGTTATGTTTAAATCCGGGTATCTCTGTTCAGAATGGGTGATTATCATACCAAGTTAATGGAAGCTGTCTTGGGTCACCTAGAATTTAGTTCTTACAAACCTTACATACTGATTCCCTTTAATTGGGTTTAGTGTGGATTTCTCCCAATTAAATTGAAGTCCTGAAGTGTCACCATAATTTTTTAAGCTATCTATATGGCGCCAAAGGGTCACATCTGGCTGTTGGACGTATAAGAGTGTGTCATGGGCGTATATGGATATTCTGTCTTCAGGACCCCTCCCCGCCATTTAAATCTCTGCACTTGGGCATCTGCTCCGATTAGTTCTGCAAGGGGTTCTATCACCAATGTGAATAATAAGGGTGAGAACGGGCAGCCCTGTCACGTGCCCCTCTCTATGGAGAAGGAGGCAACAGCATTCTGTTGACTCAAACCTGCATCCATGGGTCAGTGTATAGTAGTTCCACTAATCTAAAGAATTGAGGACTACATTTAAACTACATTTTCCGCAAAACTGACATCATAAATGGCCAGTGCATAGTGGCAAAAGCACGTTCAATGTACACCATGAGGAGGACACTATGGTCTGGCAGTTCTCTTGCGCGAGCCAGTCCAGTGCTTCATGAAGGTCTTCTGTTGAGCATAAAGCCCTTCTGGTCTTTATGCACAACACAAGGAGACACATGATTTTGACTAGGTGGATGCTAGTACTTTAGCAAGTATTTTCACTTCTATATTAATTTAACAAGATGGGGCAAAAAGAAGCACATTCATCTAAGGGTCTTCCAGATTTAGGACTGACCATGATAGTAGCCCCTCTTAGGTCACAGGGTAGAACCACTGCTCATAGGCATTGTTATACAGGGCTTTTAAGTGCAGGCTGAGACAGGACGAGTATTTCTTCAAACATACCAATGAAAAACCACTGGGCCAGGAATTTCGCCTGAGTTCATTGAGGTAATGGCTTGCTATATTTCCTCTTCTGTGATCGGGATGTCTAATTCTCCTCTTTCCATCCTTGGCAAGGTACGCATGGAAATGTCACGTATAATGGAATGCTCGTTTCCGCTAATAGCGGGGACCGGTATGTTTTTAATGCTTTATAGTTCAAGACAAATTCAGAACTGCGAGGTCCTTTGTCATCCTGACCACTACCCATCTTTAGTGAGAATTTCAGGGATCACTCTGCAAATACCATCTTTATGTACAAGCCACATAGTTTCCTCGTCTTATCTCCCATCTTGTAAACTCTTCCTAGGGAGTGGAACCACCACAGGCAAACAGTATCTAAGGAGCTTTTGCTTAAGGGCTATTCTGGAAAAGTCTAGATTTCTCTGGGTATCAGCGAAGGGGCTCAAAGCACACGTGTTCCAGGTCAGTGATATCTCTTTCCAACATCTCAGTTCTTGTTCATCCCTGCTTTCTCCCCTTGTTACATTTTTCCCAAGTTTTTCTTCCTCCTTCTTTCCTTCTTTCCTGTTTTCTGCCTTCCTCCCTTTTGCTCTGGTTCAAAGTCTGATGATGAAAAATACGTCCCTGTTCCCAAAAACGAATCGCGGTGGCCGCCATCTTCAACAACCAGCACAAATTAAGCAATGGACAGTAAAAAAGGTAGTACCAGTGGTTAATTTGTAAAAGAAAACAAGGCATATTTATGAGCCCCTTGCACCGCCAGAGCATCACTCTTCGTGACGCTCCAGCAGTGCAAACTACAAAATCATATTTATGAGGTCACGCAAAGCCACTTTGCAAGGCTTTGAATAGTTTATAGATATTGAGTAAGGCAAGGCAGCGCAAATCATTGTGTTGTCTTACTCTGCACCAGGGAGGCATTCCATGGGTGTTGCGGTGGGTCTTCCCATGCAACACCCATGGCTTTTGATGCTTCCGCAATTTACGAAATCATATAAACCTGGGGATGCACCAAAACATTACGCCTCCCTAGGGGAGGCACAACGAGGCGAAATAACTTTATTTCCCCGCATTGTTTCCTCCTTCCATGTGTTCTGCAAACTGTAGCACACATGGAAAGAGGAAAAAGCCTCCCGGGATTGTTTTTGTGCAGGAAGGTGCCCCTTCCCGCACAAAAACAATCGGCCAACATCACAGGCACCCTTACACCATAGTGCAAGGGTGCCTGTGTTGGAGCTAGGCTGGCGAAATGGCGCCAGAGCAGGGGGAAAGGACAGGAATGCACTGTATTGGATAAATATGCTGCACTCCTGCCGCTTCACTTTGACATAGGGCAGGGCAGCAAGGTGACTTGCTGTGCTGCCCTACACCAGAACCCCATAAATAAGGCCCTAAGTGTCGGGACTCAAAGTTTTTCTCAGAATCCCGTAGCCGGTACTACCCAATGACAGGGTGATGAATACCAATCCTGTGTAGTCTTGATTCCACCTCATGCCTTTTTCGTCTACCACCAGACACTCTCAGCCTCTTTATCTCGCTGTTTCAGGTTCCTTTGCATCCCTGCTTTTTTCTTTGTCACTGCTTTTATGTCTTTCTCTTCTTCCTTGTTTCCACCATCTGTGTTTTTCTCTCCCTTACTCTAGGTCAAAGACTAATAGGATAAGTAAGTGCTAGTCTTCAAAAACGAGTATATGTGGGCCCCACCTTCAACCACCGGCTCAGTTTAAGCTCTGGGTAGGACCAAAGAAACGGAGGGAATATTGAAATGTATGCAGAGATCTTGTCAGCTCCGGGTTAGGGAAATTGAATCTAACATTTTATTTATTTGAGTTTAATGATCTCATTTCCTCAGCTCAATGATTGGTCCAGGGATCTTCCGCACTGTCCCTATGATTGTCGCTCCTCTCAGTGAACTTTATATTTTATGTTTATGTTCTTTTGTAATTATTATAATGTTACAAGGGCTTGTCAGTTAAAACTGCTGCTTAAAAAGTAAAATTTTACTTAGGGTAGACCGGCACATATTTATATACAGCAGCTACACCCTGTTGAAATATGCATAGAATTAGCCAGTTGCATTTGGCAGGCAAGGAAAATTAGGAAACTGTTTTAATCATATTTATCAGTATGCCTATCACAGGTCATTTTTTGTTTAATTAGTGATAAAATATAAATTACATACCTTAAAAAAGACATATTCATAATTTTATTATTTACAAATGTTCTTCTTTTAACCAATTTTTTTATATATTGATATTGTATGTCTTGATTAATTTGATGTTAAGATCTATTTTACCGTTTATTATAAACCAGATAAAATTATTATTGATTGATTGAGTTTAATATTAATAATTTGTATTTTTATAAAGCACTTGCTCAGAATAATGTATGTGTTTGGTAGCATTGTGCCTAAAAGATGTTACTAAAACTCAGCACAGTGGTACTAAAGGGAATGAAACTCAAATAGATGAAAGGCAGAATTTGCTTTACATGACCCTGTGGCCCTAAATTAAAACCTGAAATCGTTCGAGGGTGTTCAAAACTCCAGGTAAAATAAACATTTGCTAGAGCGCTCACTATGCACTTGAAAAGGGGCGAATTAGGCCTTTGTCGGTAATATGAGGGCCCCACTGGGTGGGGTCCTAAGGCTGCTGTATTACCTTACACAATAGGCACACCAGGTTTAGGTTTAACATAGACTACATCATTGAGTGCTTAGCTCACTGAACTATTTTGTAAGCTTAAATGCACCACCTTTACTACTCGTATGTCCTCTCCTGAACACTTCTAGCCCGTCTTACAAAAAGAACAGCAACTACCACAAAGTACTTACTACCACAAAGAATGAGAATGAAAAGTAAGCAGTCAGCAAAATAAGCATTCGGGAAGAATCTGATTCAGGTAATTTCTAGCAGGCTCCAGAATGCAAATATTCCACTGGTACTCAAGTAATTTTTCACCAGCATTTCTGACTAACATAGACTGAGTTTCAGAGTGCTCAGATTTATGTCAACATCATCACCACCGAAAAGCAACATTTTGCACCAGTTGGTCAGTCTAAATGTCATTGTAAAACTGATCTAGTTCAATCTATGCGATCCAGAAGAAATGTTGCAAAATTAACAAAAATGACCCTGATGCAATCTTTGTAATCAAGAACTGGATCCAAAAACATCAAAAATGTCAGCCAAAGATTTCTTGAGCAGCCATGCTTGATCTGTTTTCCTGAATCACAGATAGTTGGGAACATAATGCAAGTGAAGATGCAGCTTAGTTTAAATGACGTCAGCAAAGAGGAAAGTTATAGTCCACATTCTAATATTGGGTTATGCGACTCCTTTGAAATCCGAAAACTCAGCAGTCTCTGAGGTTAGTTCTGGCTCCATTTATATTTGTAATATATGTGCTATTTCCCGACTGTCAGTGACGCTTTGTGTATCTGGCATTCATCACCTGTTCTTGCGCAAATCCCTAAAGACACTGGGGCATATTAGCAAGACCCACGTTAAGATTATCGCCGTTTTAGCGGCAGGAAACTGCCGCTAAAACGGCGATAATGGGCTTGCTAATATGCGTTATAGAATTCCAATAGAAGCCCAGGTTAGATGTCCTGCACATCTAACCTGGGCTTCTATTGAATTCTATAACGCATATTAGCAAGCCCATCAATGCCGTTTTAGCGGCAGTTTCCTGCCGCTAAAACGGCGATAATTTTAACGTGGGTCTTGCTAATATGCCCCACTGTCTTGTGCTCATGACCCTGTCAACGATATGCACACCAGTAATGGAGATATAATCTATTTTTACTTTATCATAACCAACACAACTCGTTACATCTGATATGATGAGATCCTTAGCGACAAAAATGCATTTGGCAAAGGCTTTGTCAAGGTGGAAGACGGACTATGCATTGAAAAGTTGCAAAGTGTTTGTGAATGGAATTTAAAAAAAAGGCATAGTCCTATGTATCACTCATCCATTCTTCCATTCCTTCATTCCCTCATGCCTCCTCCATGCATAGCACTAATTCCTTTGTTTGTACATCCATCAGTAAAGCAAGTTAATTGCTTTCAGTAACACAGAGGCCATAATGTTTGAGTATGTGCTTTGCCTTGCTATGCATTCATGGGTCAGCCTTTACAAGTAATCAGAATTGTCTCTTGACTGCAAATTCATAACCAGCAAAGGACATGTTTATAACATGTGCATGCTCTGAAGTCCTGTTTCTAAGCATAAATACAAGCACTGTTCCTCTGTGTTACTTTTAATTTATGCTTCAGCAAAACCTCAAGTGAGGAAAACAAATCCCTGTTTTTCCTCCATTCAAATAAAACATGTTAATATGGGTTTTGATTGTCTGTGGTTTGAATTTATTTCTTCAGTCTGTACACTGGCATTTTGAAATGTTGTTCTGAAATGGGCAGCTTCTGAAAACATAACATTCTTAGGAAGTGGCTATTTATCTTGCTGCCGGGCCAAGGGCTAAATAATCTCTGGCCAGCTAAATAACTGAAACTTCAATGTTTATCTAGCCACAGGCTAAATAGTAAAAATTATGTACTATTTGACAGGCGGACGGATAAATAGTATGAAGGAGGTCTTTATTTAGCCAGACAGAAAGGAAAACAAGCATTTGCAATGCAATAGGCCTCGCATTTGTTTGAGTGTTAGAGCTATTGGTACTGTAATGGAAATGTTTTTTACTTATGTGAGAGAGAGTGCATGAGTGCGAAAGTGATAGAAAGCGAGAGAGAGATGGTATATAGAGAAACAGTTATTTCCTTACATAAGTGAGAGGTAGAGTGAAGAGAGAAAGAGTGAGAGAGAGTGAAAGAGTTAGAGAAAGGTAGAGAGAGAGAGAGAGAGAGAGAGAGAGAGAGAGAGAGAGAGAGAGGGGCATATTCTCAAGGACTTATCGCCGAGTTAGCGGCACTTTATCGCAGCCAAAGTGGTGATAAATTCATCGCACCATTCACAAGCTGGTGCTAACAGCCGATATCACCAGTATTCCTGCGAGAGCAGCCGCAAAAAACATCGCCACGGATGACACCGGCAACTAACGCTAATGAGATGCAGAGTAGGCGTTCCCTTGCAAAAACCTGCGGAAACACCACTTCGCAACATACACAATGACCAGCCAGATCGGCGATAAGACCACAAAACATGCGCTAAGGCGCATTAGCAGCAGGAATTTAACACCTGCTCCTACCTGGTGTTAAGTCGGATGACAACCTGCACCACAAAAGGGAGCCCAGCCCACAGCCACACCAGAAGAACAACAGATGTCATGGAGCTACTGATCATGCAGCCCGGAACCCCAAGAGGGCCACAACACCCACCGCCACCCCCCCATGCCTGCGACCCCCCCAACACCCCCTGTGGCTCTCCCCCGGGAACCCCCCCGACAAAGATATCTCACATCTACGTCACAAATTCATGAACACAACAATTCCCCTTATGTCGCACAAGTACACCAACCAACATCCATGTGTAGTTCGAAAAAGGAAAAACATACATACATCGCAGAATTCCAAAAATAATCAATTTATTCAAATTCCACTCAACAGCAATAGTTTGAAGAGTCATGGCGGGTCTTCTCTGGACAAACCGTAAGTGACAGCCTGCAAGACAAAATTGAAGATAAGAAGGTGTGTCATGCGCACAACAAAGGACAGAGAGAGAGAGAAAGAGAGAGAGAAAGAAAGGGAGAGAGAGAGAGACAGTGAAAGAGAGGGAGAGAGAGAAAGAGAGAGAAAGGGGGAGAGAGGGAGAAGGAGAGAGAGAGAGAAACAGAGGAAGAGAGAGAGAGACAGCGAAAGGAAGAGAGAGAGAGAAAGACAGAGAAAGACAGAGAAAGAGAGGGAGAGAGAGACAGTGCCCCCCCTGCGCACCCTGGCAGCTGCACCCCAGCCCCCCGCCGCCCAGCGGTGTTTGCCTGCCCCTGCGCACCCAGACCTGACTGCTCACCTGCTGCCACCGGTGTGTCTCCAACCACGTGCCGGTTCACACTGCAGGCCACCAGGTCCCCAATCTGAAACAGAGTCCAGATACATGAATGGCAGAGTACACATCATTGCACACGGCAACATTGCATGGCCGCCCCTACACACACAGACTGCTGCACCCCAGCCCTTCCCGCCTCCCAGCGGTGTTTGCCCACCCCTGCGCACCCAGGCCTCACTGCTCACCTGCTGCCACTGGTGTGTCTCCAACCACGTGCCGGTTCACACTGCAGGCCACCAGGTCCCCAATCTGAATCAGAGTCCAGATACATGAATGGCAGAGTACACATCATTGCACACGGCAACATCGCATGGCCGCCCCTGCACACCGAGGCCGCTGCACCCCAGCCCCTCCCACCGCCCAGCGCGGATTACCCGCCCCTGCGCACCCTGGCCGCACTGCTCACCTTCCGCCACCGGCATGTCTCCAAGAGGGCACACCACATCCCGGTGCAAGTTCCGAGCCCGGGGCCCGCGACCTTGGCAGCCTCCACATCACGCATCCCAGCAGCGCGGGCCACCAGGTGCACACTTGACTCTGGGTCTTGATTTTGAAATGGCAGAGATCACATCAGTGCACACGTCATCATCGCAGGCTGCACACCAGCTCAGCTCTCTAGGTGCCACTAACTCTGTGAAACGCGAGGCAACGCCACATGGCGGTAGGCCCGCGCTGCCCGCTGGCTCAGGCCTACATTGCGGTTCACCAGGCGCACACTTGACTCTGGGTCTTGATATAGCAATGGCAGAGACCATATCAGTGCACACGTCATCATCGCAGGCTGCACAACCACTCAGCACTTTAGGTGCCCCTACCTCAGTGCACAGTAAGTCACCGTCCCGTGGCGGTAGGCCCGTGCCGGCCGCAGTGCAACCGGTGCCACCGACTCCGTGCAACGCAAGTCATGGACCCTATATGATTGAGCCTCGTCGTAGGCCAGGCGGACGCAGCCATGTCACCTCAGGCAGTGGGGAAGAACTGGGACACGTTGCGTCGTCGTCGTCCCCTTTATATGTACGCCGAGTGGGCTGGGTCGGCGTACGCCAGGCCAGCGTAGGGGTGTGAACAATTATCCCTGGCCCCTGGGCGTGGTTCATATCTGGCCTGCACAGGAAACCAACTGATGCGTGTGTCTCTGTGGCAGTGTCTGCGCCACACGGCCCGCAATCGACAATGTTGCAATGTTGCATGCAGCCGGAGGGCGTCCGCGCACGAAGGGACTGTACAAGGAGTGCAAGGCCCCTCGGGGTCTTGGCTCATACATGGCAACTGGTGTGTGTGTTCATCGCTTTTGGTGCACCATAAGCCCAAGGCCTAGCCTCAATTGCAGCGCGATGGCCACATCACATACCCAGGATACAAGCAGTGTACTGACTAACATTAGGGATGAAAGCCCCCTAGTCTCAATACAGAAGGCGGAAGGACATCTACACCCCCGACCTTGGAAACGCCTGCGGCAGGCACCCCTAAGAGAGATACCATGGCAGACGAAGACGACTCCCACACTACACACGGCGCCAATGAAAGATCAACGTATCCACACCCCACACACAGAAGTCCTTGCCCGACGTACTCCTGCATGGAACGGCCTTGACACTTACGTACAGGACAACCCATATGTACAAACTTTGCACACTCATATGACTCATTGCTCCGAGCTGTGGCATATCATCCACATAACAGCCGCAGGTCAGAAGAGTGCCGGTTCTACGAGTGCGAACAACGCATTGCAAGAACATCCCGGGCACATGCACAACCCCTGTCACGTGGAACTGTACCGTGACCAAATGCTGCATTTGTTGGGGGCACTGCCACTTGCAGTGTTGCGCATCAGTTACCGTCTGAGCTTCCGTCTTGCGTACGTCACCTGTGTCCAGCCCTGGTCCCACTGCCAATCATGCATATTTGAGTGGCCCATGGATGTCTGCCTATCCAACACAACGGTAGCTGAACTGGATTATGACATGTGTGTGTGCCCCCTGTTGGACCACGACCAGGAGTGTAACCGTGATACCCGTTCATGGGATGCCTTGGAATTGGGCGTATGTGCTGGCAGTTGGGCATGTGAGATCGCACAATTCCTCGTGTGCAGTGACCACATCGAAGCGCTCCCCTATTGGGCTGTGTTGCGGATTGGTGAAACGGCGTGGACGGAGCACATCTGTCTGGACCAGTTAATGGATTGGCTCGCCCCCGTGTTCGTTGAAGTCGACAACGACGTACTCTTGGAACTGATTGCCCATGAAGCTGCGCTCGCTTTCATGGACGAGTAACTATGTTCCCGCAGCCACAAGAGATTGTAACCCATGGCACAGGTCCCAACCCCCTTTTGCATCTTGGGGAAATGGACACATATCCCACGTGCAGGACTGTGGGTTGACACACACCTGTGCAAGGTGAGTGGACAGCGGCGCCTGGCAACGTTCCTCAACCTGACACACCGCTGGAGGGAGAGTACACACATGGCAATGTGGTACTACATGTGACCTTGTTGGACTCCTTCACCTGCTCACTGTCAGCAGAGCAGGCAGTCAGCGATGTCCGGTGGTACAGGACTAATCAGATCCCATGGGCTGTGAGTGGTGTCCCCTGACATGGTGCAATGAGCATTCGCCAAACACCACATGACTCGTCCAGCAGGGCAAGGTGGGCTGAGACCGTCGGCATCCGTCATGGTTGGTGTTCATTTGTGCCTCCCCATGTCTTGCACCTCTACATGTTCCTTGGCTGCCTGTTAGTGTATGATGCATTGGTCTGCATGTTGTGGCCCTTGTCTTGCCCGTACTGACACGCACATGCTAATAAAGTCTTCGCAGCTTCACTAGTGTACAACTGTGATTAGT
The DNA here is from genome assembly GCA_963921515.1 of Calotriton arnoldi. Lineage (NCBI taxonomy): Eukaryota > Metazoa > Chordata > Amphibia > Caudata > Salamandridae > Calotriton > Calotriton arnoldi. The sequence goes on from CAWUFW010000664.1 coordinate 1,233,146, forward strand.
GTTGATTTGCATGCCAAATCGTGTGCCCCAATGAGCATTGTATGTACACAGGGAGGGACTGACTGACGGATTTCACTTAGGGGTGAGTCCCTATTGCCAGCTCCACCTCTGTGAGCCAGACATTGTGTTCGGGCGCGTTTCTGGTCGACCTGTGCGCTTACGTGTCTTCAGCAATGTGAGTATGGTGTAAAACTTCTTGCCATGTGGACCAATGTGTTCCATCAAACCAGGCTGTGTCCACACAGTTGAGTGTGTGTAGGTATGCGAAGAGATGTTCTGTTGTCACATGTGATGTGGGACACTACTTTAGCCCGCCTACCGACTCTGACATATTTACACACAGCCCTATTTAATACATGGACGTGGGGCTACGTTGGGGGGTTGCAAGATTGTTGTTCATGATCAATGAGGCCACAGCTAGTTCACACCTCCACAGTCATGTAATTGGCCATGTGTGTCACGGTCAAACATGCGCATTGATGTCATTTCCCGGGGTGTACCTTTTTGTGCAATCAATGACCCTACAGTCATCCATACTGTCATACTTGATTGGACATAGACATGACACATCTGTGTGATTAGGTATGTTTTATTCACATCCTGTGGAGTGTCTGAGCTGGAGCAGTACATGGCCATGCCCACCCCACATTACATGGTTGCCCAGTGGAGGGCCAAACAGGTAGAGGCAGAGTTGAGTCCGCAGCCTGTTTGCTGAGTCATTGGTAACCAGAGCAGATATGGCAGTCCATGTCGGGGTCCAGGTGAATGTCGCACGGTGTTCGGGGGACAGTGAAGGTGTTGTACCAGGGCATGATGCAGAGGGCTGCACCAAGCAGAAACAGGCCATATGGCGGGGGATGGATCCTACAGCCTCCTTTTTGACACAGAGTCATTACCGTCCACATCTTCGTCCTCTGATACGTCTTCTGTGTCAGGTGTGCCAGGTGTGTGTGGTGGTGTTATGGCTGCATCAATGTGTGCCACTGACACATCAGGGGGCGGAGGTGGTATGGCTGCATGACTGTGTGCCACTTACACACCAGGGGGCGGAGGTGGTATGGCTGCATCACTGTGTGCCACTGACACATCAGGGGGCGAAGATTTGTGTGTCGAAGTTCCTGCAGCAGTCATCTGTGACAGGCTCTGCAGCAGCAATGGCAGGATGTGGATCTGCAGGGCATGGTAGATCCCAGCTACATCTCGCTGGTGTTCAGCCGTGGCAGCCATCCTTCCTGCCTGCATCCGCTCCATGTTCTCCATTGTCCTCCGCATCTGTGCCAACTCTGTGCTGTCGTCGCCGGAGGCTCTCTGCCTAGACAGTTCTTGTATCCGAGTAATGGATCCAGCGAAGTCAGCCAAGGATTGTTGTAGGGCATGGAGCGGACTGTGGGTGTTAGGGACTGTAAGTGGTCCCTGATGGGACTGAGACACCTACGTATGGCATCTAGTTTGGCTGCCATGAGGTCGAAACCCACCCGCACCTGTTCAGCCAGCCCCCTCTGGCAGTCTGACACACGGCGTTGGGATGCCATGTGTTCTTGGGTGAGGTGCTGGGAGCCAGCTGTGGTGGTGGGTGCTTCCTGCTGTGTGGTCTGTGCAGGGGGCGGTATCACCTCGATGCAGCTGGGCTGCCCTGCTCCTGGAGGTGGGGTGCGGAGGCTGTCCACGAGCAGTTGGAGGGTGTCGGAGCAGATGGCCAGGGGTTCCTCCTCCTCATCACTGAAGAGATGTCTAGTCTGCTCTGCAGGAGCTGTTGATTGTCCCTCTGCAATGTGAAGGGGAGATGCAGGTTAACAGTGTGTTCCATGTATGTGAACGCATTGTACATGTTTACATACTGACTGCATGTCAATGTACATTGTTACTGTTTTGGAGGAGCTGGGTATTTGATGGGGGACAGTGGACATTCCGACTACATGAAGGATGTGAGGTTGTACTCGTACATTATCATCTGACAGTTTCCTGCTATGCCTGATGTGATTGGCCTTTTTCTATGCACATGCGGCACCAGTTGTGTCCTCTGTTCTGTGGTGTTGGTGTGGCACTTTGTACCACATTGTCGTCAATGTTGATGTGCTGTGGTTGCTATGTGTGTGTGCTGCATTGTGGGAGAGTCGCCCCTACAGCTCTGATTTAGCGGCCCCATTGTCCCTTTGAGGCGGTGTGCCTTTGGCTTCTGTGCTTTTACGGTGCTGAGATGTTGGCGACTTGGGTCATTTGTGCTCTTGGACGGATTTGGTACTCTTGAGCATTGTTTGTCTGCAGATGTGTTGTTGACGTCAGGAGTTGTATGTGCACGTGGATGTGTCAGAGTGTGACCTGCTCCTTTGAGGATGTGATCCAGACTGGGCCACCTCAGTGTTGTGTCATGCACCATGTCATGTATTTTGACTGCAGCCATGCTATTGGTCATTCAGTGTCACTTGCACTGTCAGTGTGGCTCACAGAGCCGCTGCATTGCTGGGTTCAGCACATGTGCATGGGTAGGTTGTGGGATTGGTGAGGGGGTGGCCATTTGTGCACATGGTGGACAGGGGCCTACTTGGTGTTTCTATGTGTGCTGCAGTGTGCCAAGGCCATCAGGGACAGGTTCCACAGTCATTGTGGGTGTGCAGTGTGCTATTCTTGATTGTGCATGTGTGCCATTGTGCCCGTCTCCCCCGTCCCCCCAGTCCCTGGTGGTTACTCACCCTGTTGCTGTTGGGTCAGGCCATTTCGGGCATTTTCGGGCATTTCGGGCAGTGTCCAGACCCCCAACTCCTTGCACCGACTCCTCACTGATGACTGTGGCCACCATTTCCTCCAGCTCGCCCAGCCCCTCCTGTGGCGCAGGACTCCCACCTCCAGTGGCCGTTGCTGCCTTCAGGTTGGCAGCGAGTTTCTGCTTGGTTTGGCTTTTGACGTCATGCCAGCGCCTCTTGACCTCCTCCATTGACCTCCTCGACACTCCGACTGCATTCACGTTGTTCACGATGGACTGCCATATTTCCGTTTGCGTTGCCGATGACACAGTGGAGGTGACGTACAGTTGTTGGTAGTGTTCGGTCACCTCCGTGACGATGATCCGGTTTTCCTGCGGACTGAACCCCGTCTTCCTCTTCTCTTTGCCCTTCTCCGGCCCGGGGTTCCTGGCTGGTCGTCTGTGGGGTTTGTGGGGTTCGCATTGTCCTCTGCACTGGGTCCGGGTGCGTCCATGTTGCTACGCAGTTGCATTTATTTGTCTTTTTTTTCTCTCTGCATTTATAGTGCATTCTCACGCATGGCGCATGGGAATCGCAGGCCTGTCACTGGTTTTCGCTGATTTTTGTATCGCCATTGGGGTCATCGCACCTTTTTTCGCGTTGGGGTTTCGCATTTTTTCGGCGCCGCGTGGATTTTAACGCGGGCATTTGTCGCGTTATCGTGGGGCTATCGCATGGTGCCGCCGAATTGTGAATGCTGCGTTAACACTGTGTTATTTTCCTGCGATGTGAGAAGTTGCGTTAAGCGATTTTGGCGATAGTTAACACACGTTCTTGGGAATATCCCCCAGAGTGTTTAGAGGTAGGTTGTTAAAGTTGGAGAGAGAAGTGTGCGGTAGAGTGAAGCTAGAGAACTACTTAGTGTGATTGTGGGCAAATCACTTAATCTCCCTGTTTGTACCAAAAATGTATGTGACCTTGTGTAATGTAACTGGTGCTTAGTTAAATCGCTGCAATACCTTCGGGTTGAGTTCGCGCTACAGAAATCTGAAAATAAAAAAATGTATTCTGATTTGTTTTACTTTCGGATGAACTGAAGTCGGGAGTTACTAGGTTGGTTCCTGCCTGCGTTACTTCGTCCCTCTAATTACAAGCCGTAAATGCTCTACAGCTTCACCTGCTCACGTTATTCAGTGCAGAAAAGTTCTTCACAGTGCTCGTTAAGTTTGATTGTGTGTTTTGCTGTTGATGGCTGAGGGAGAGTGCAAAAATGTGTTAGAGGGTGGATGATTGGATATGTGAGTGCAAGAATGAGTGACAGAATGAATGCATGATGAATGTTGAATGCCTAAGCTTAGAAATGCCTTGTTTTATTTAGTCCATAAAACTCCAAGAAAATAAACCGGGCATGGATAGCCATTATTTCATTCCAATAGTAGATGAAAAAGTGGAGTGTACGACACTGTGAAAAGGTCAACAAGGAGGAGGGAATAGGAAAGGGGAGAAGGGAGCAGGAAGTGCAGGGTGTAGCTGAAAAAGGTGAGCTGAATAGGATATGTGAAATTATGGTTTCAGTGAGGATCAAGGAACTGGAGAGGGGGTGGGCGAAGACGATGGGTTAGAACAGTGAAGCTGCCAGGAAGTGTCTGGAAGGAAGGCTGCCAATCACCCTTAGGCCCTGCATCTATTTCTAGGACTGCACAGCAGCGGGGGGGGGGTGATTGTCAGCCCCTCCTGTAGCACTTGTAAGCATGCATGCTGCGGAACATCCTCAAGAGCAGACACCGACTCCCCAATGACTCTTTCACACTATGTTTATTATGTATATATTAAAATAGCCTCTTGTAAAGTAGCTTTACATCACATGTCTGCCTGAGACACTTTTTTGGCAGAGTTGTTTGTGTGAGCTGCAAGGCTTGCTGTCTTCATCACCCATGGCACCCTGCGGCTAAACTTACAGCCTGAGGTAACACTCGGCACCTCCCAACTCCAGTCCTGGTGCATGGACAGCCTTGAGAAGAATTCAAGCGAGCGAGGCAAGATGGCGCCTGTGTAAGTCCACTATCACTCACCTCCGCCTCGCTCCGCTTCCACAAACGACAAAACTCTTCTCCGAGTGGACATGCGAGGGGCATGCGATCATTGGGCTCTATGGACCGGATGGCGCAGGAGTACCCGGAGATTCTGTAATCGGCGATCCGAGTGGAGAAACGTGAAAGACGAGGGCTGCTGCGCGCGGTGGGAGACTCTTGCCCGGCTTCTGATGACAGCGGCTTCCGGCTGGGAAATCTTCGCCGGAGGCAGACCGGGATCTCCTAGCAACGAGGACGCCGGGGATTCCAGAGTGCATACCAGAGGGGCCATGGCAGCGCGAGGAGCTCGGAGCAAAACGCGCTCTGCTGGACAGACGGCGCCGATGTTTGCACGCCAAGAAATTGAAATAAAAGTGGATAAGGACCTTAAGAAGAGTGAGCTGCGTACCGGTAAGGGGGGTAAATGTGAACTTAACAAAAACTCTGCTCAGAAGTGTTTAATAGCTGGCAAGCAAGGGAAAAAACAGGCGGCTATAACAAGTTTGTTTTCTTCGATGGGTATTAATAAAAATGAGAAAGAAAAAGGACAGCTGACCGAAGCATCCCATACTGATACTCCGACCAATACCCCTACCGGCGCAGAAGCGCTCGAAGTAACCTTACAACCAAACACACCAGATCTGATGTTAGAAGCTAACACAGGGCGAGTATCGTGGGGAGCTAGTTGTGATAATACTGTGCTTGGAGTTTCACGGTCATTCCCCAGTGTTCAGCTAGAAAATGATGAAGTCAAGGAAACCGTGTCGGAAGTGAATAACACTACTATGGAAAACGCGGTCAGAATTACAGTGACGGGGCAAAAGGCAATTGACACAGAGGGGGTCAACGTAAATGTGCAACTATCCCCTGTAGAAGAGAATGCGCAAGAAAAAAAACACGAGATGGGGTATCTATCCCCCGACCCCATGGAAAATTTTTACTCATTAAATGAGGAATCCGGTGAATCGGACATTGTGGTATCAAACAGCAGCAGTAATGATGAGGAGTGTGGAGATACCTCCACAAGCAACTGCAGCCAGCAAGGGGCGAAAAGGATATACAGGAAAACGAAGAGACTTTCTGATGGGAAAAAGTGCAGCCACAAACGAAATATTGGCGAGGGCGAAGGAGAGCTTGGCTAGGATTATTCGGGGATACACAACCACTACCCCATGACGGAGTATATGAGATGGAGAGTCTATCTAAAAAACAAAGGGAGAAGACAGGACAGAAGGATTCGGATCAGCTTGGTGAACCGTCCCTGTCTCTGATCCTACAATCTCTCCGATCATTCCAACATGAAGTTAAATCAGAAAATCGTCAAGCCCGAATAGCCTCAAAAAAACTACAAAGCTCAGTCCGGAAAATCGGGAAAACATGTACTGAGATCGCAGAGAGATTAAGTATGGTAGAGAATCGAACAGAAGCACTAGAAACCATGGTTGAAAAATTAGCAAAACAATCAACATTTCAAGAGAGTTCTCTGAAGGATATGATGTGGAAACTGGAAGAGGCAGAGAATCGACAACGTCGTAATAACTTAAGACTGCTGGGAATTCCGGAGAACAGCGAAGGTAGCGATATTAGGAAATTCACGATTAAACTACTGAGGAGTTCTTTACCTGAATTAACACAATGGGATTGGGATAAAGAAATCCAACGCGTACATAGATTTCCTCTTTCAATGCCTAAGCGCGCTCCGAATGACCAATCATACCCAAGAGTTATACTAATCTACTTTGGAAACTTTTTGCTGCGACAGGCGGTATATGATCTGGCGAGACCCAACAAGAAAAGGAACTGGGAGAACTTCACATACTTCACTAAACCAGATTTCGCGCACGCCACTGTGGAGAGAAGATGGAGGCTTAGACAGCTGATCACCCCATTCCAAAAAATAGGTGCAACAGTCTATCTACAAAACCCGGCTAAATTAAAAGTCATCTCCCAAGGACGAAATTATTACTTTTCCTCAGAAATACAAGCCCAGAAAGCGCTGGAGGAAATGACAACGGAGAAGTCCAGGACTGCTGAGAACAAGTATCAAGTGTGAATATAATGAACTCAGGGAGATGATGTATTGGCTATTTAACCTATACACATGGATTACTACTTCTTGGGTCATGATAGGTGGTCAAGTAATGTTATGGTGGAATTGATATCTGGTCTGTGCACGTCTTGATAGATCTTGGGGAGCACCCGGTGTTGTAATGAAAGGCAATATGATTTTGAAGGCTAGTAATACAGAAAGAGGGAGGGAGACGGAGCGTGGGTGAGGATGGGTCAGACGCTATCACACAGGCTCAGGACTGAGCCTGACTGCCTACATAATGGTGGGGGGTGGGGGGGCGAGAGGGGGGGAGGGGGAGGAAGGGGGGATTCTCAGATCCGGGACGAGCAGAAATGATGCAAATAGGAACCAATCTAAAATAAATATAGATAGTGATATGAGAAATAAGGATACAAGCTGCATAACTAGCAACAAAACAGAAAGGATTATATCATACGTAAGGATGGACAAGAAACAATATGGTTAGGTTAAAAATTCTTACCGTCAATATTTGCGGCCTTAACGACATTAGAAAAAGACAGAGAGTAGCTATTGGATTGCAATCAATAGGAGCTAATATTATCTGTATACAGGAGACACACATTGAGGGATCACAAAGGCATTTGCTTAGTACATTAGGGTACAGAATGATTACGGCCTCAACACAAGGAGTAAGGATGAGGGGGGTGGCAATACCCGCGAAAGGGGAGAGATGCAATTTACCCGATCAGCGTCTGATAAATATGGACGTTGGTCGATCACAGAATGTCGACATAGTAATGGTAGACAAATGACCTTATGTACGATATATGGCAATATTAGTGATGACCCGGAGGTGCTGGAATATATCTCTAATGAGCTCGCTCACTGGCCTCTCCCAGTGATAATTTGTGGCGATTTTAATTTAAACCTCCCGTGCGACTGGTCAATGGATTCAGGGTTTCAATATCGGGGCAGGAAGCCAAGAGTGTTTCAAGCTTTTAAAAATCTATGTGAGAGACATGGCCTGATTGATTGTTGGCAAACAGTACATACAAGTGATCCTGGGTTTACCTATTATTCCCATCCACACTCTAGGCATGCTAGATTGGATTATATTCTGGTTTCTAGCACGTTAATCTCTAATTGCACAATAGAGAAATTACCAAGAGTTTTATCTGATCACAATCCTCTTGTTATAAATATAGAACACAGAGAAATAAATCCCAATCTGAAAACTTGGACATTTCAAAGGGATTTATTGGTGAATGAGGAATATTGTAAACACATGACGAATTGGATACCGGGGTTTGTGGAAGATAATGCAGGTAGCGCGCCAATTGATGTGGTGTGGGATGCCTTAAAGGCCGGGATTAGAGGGGAGACGCTGCGATTTTCACTAAATGTCAATAAAAAAGCCAAACAAAAAATGGTTGTCCTACAAGAAAAATTAAAGATAGCCGAGGAAGGATTGATAATAGCTGTACGAGAGGGACGGGAAGTCAAGAACGAATTGAGGGGCATTGCGATAGCTAAAAACGACATTATTGATATCCTAACAGAAAAAGCAATAGATAAAGCAACAATGCACAAGGAAAACTTTTATGAACTTAGTGAACAGGTAGGACATCAGTTAGCAGTGCGCGCTAGAGAACACAGCACAGCCAATCTAATAAGGGCAATCAGAGATCCAGTATATGGGCTAAAGATCGACCCTAATGAAATAAGAGCTGCGTTTCAACAATTTTATCAAAAACTATTTGAGGAATCAAATAAACAACTGGGTATAATTGAAGAATATATGGATCAGAATCCACCTCTAAGACTGGAGGTAGAGGATCAGGAATCTCTGGATGGTATACCACAGTGGGGGGAAATCCTTCTCTCTATAAATAGTTTAGCTATAGGCAAAGCGGCGGGTATGGATGGGATTCCCTCAGAGTTTTATGTCAAATTTTCCACACAGTTAAAAAAAATATTGTATGATTTATTTACGCATATTTTTCAGGGGGGACGACCGCCAGGATCATGGTCATTAGCTAAGATTGTAGTGTTTTTAAAAAAACACAAAGACCTTACAGAACTCGGGTCATATCGCCCTATCACTTTGATAAATGGAGACTCAAAAATCTACTCTAAATTATTAGCGGCCCGCATGGCACCAATCATACACAAAATCGTATCGGAACGTCAGCACGGGTTCATACCAGGGAGATCTACAACCGATCATGTCCAAAGGGTAATCTCACTGTTTGACTGGACGGATGTTACAGGGGACCCTATGGCACTCATATTATTAGATGCCGAGAAGGCTTTCGATAGGGTCTCCTGGAAATATCTTTGGACGATAATGTCTAGAAGTGGTTTAGGGGAACCATTTATTAAAGCAGTACAAATGTTATATGTCGATCCAACAGCTGTTATAATGGTTAATGTAGCAGTGTCCGATAAGGTAGTTATCAGTAGAGGGACATGACAGGGGTGCTCATGCTCTCCCCTCTTATTTGCGATGTACATAGATCCTTTCATTCGTAAACTTGAAAATAATATATTAATACCGCCAATATGGATACGAGATCAGCCTACTAAAACGTTGGCATATGCGGATGACATCACTCTCGTTACTAGCGACCCTATCAATGCAATTAGAGTCATAGAAGAGGAGGCCGAGTCTTTTGGAAGAGTATCCGGGTACAAATTGAATCAAGACAAAACACAGATTATCCTCAATAGTAAAATTACGATGAGAGACGATCGGGTAATGGAGAAAGCTACCTATCTGGGGGTTAGTATAACGGCAGATCTGCAGAGCCTAGTCAATAATTACCTCGAACCCCTAATATTTCGTACAAAAAAGATATGATCAGGTTAAATAATCTACATTTGTCTATTGGGGGTAGATGTAACCTGATCAAAATGCTTTTTCTGCCTAGATTTTTATATTTTTTCAGAACTATTTGTTTGGAATTCCCACCACAACTGTTTAAATCTATAGATAATATGCTTTCCAGGTTCTTATGGGGATACAAGAGACCGCGCCGGGCTATGAGATTTATTACCCTACCCAAGGACAGAGGGGGACTGGCGTTGCCTAATTTTAAATTGTATTACTGGGCTACTACATTGAAATTTTGCGCCAAATTATTATCAATTAGGATTGATAATAGAATAAATGGTAGTATCCCAACACCACAAGAACTTTTATTGGGTGATGAAGCTAAAGGATACTTATGGCGCCAACTAAATGATAGCTACTTTAAAAACGTTAGGTTCAAGACCGTTTTTGGTATTCATAAGGTCTGGAATAACGTAGGTAAACTAATGAGTATTGGCCGGCTATCTCACTATACTCCAATTCATAAAAATAATAATCTTCCGGATATCTTCAGGGATGCCTGTATGGATAGATGGATACAGGGAGGGATTATACAATTAGGGTGCTTTTATTCCTCTATGGGGCTGAAATCTTTCAAGGAATTACAGATGGACTATAAATTAGGTCATAGGGATTTCTTCAAATTTCTACAAGTCAGGGACTTTCTATGTAAAAAAGGGGGAGGTGGGATAAAATTTCAAGTAATTCAAACTATGGAGAACATGGCTAAAAAAACACCAATAAAGATAGGGGCTATATATGAACAGATGAATACATATTATCCAAATGATATGGACAAATGTATGGCCAAATGGCAGACTAAGTTAGGCGTACCTACTGATATACTTCTCCATTCCTATGAATTATCTCAGTCCCATATAATGTCCACAAAACTACAAGCTCAATACTATAAAACCTTCTTTTCATTATACTACACCCCAAATAAAATAGCTAAATGGGGGACTGGAAAAGGAACGTCATGTCCCAGGTGTAAATTATTTGAAGCTGATAGCGTACACATTTTTGCCCCATGTGATGTTTTAATGAAGTTGATTGATGATATATCAGTTTTTTTGTCAGAGATTTTTGAAGCTAGAATTGCAATTTCAGTTGATGAAATAATGTTAGGCATAGGTCATATAAAACGCCCAAAATATATGCAAGGGCTGATCTTTGTGGCAATGGCGGTCCTAAGGATGTGTGTCGCATCAGCCTGGCTGGATCCAAATCCAACGGTATTTTATCAATGGAGATCGAGATTGCTGGCGACATGCAGTCTAGAGGTAGCCATATACAAAAGGAAGGGAAGGAATAAACGTAAACAAGGGTTAGTTATATGGAATTCGCTTATTCAATGGATTCAAAGACAGGCTGAGAGTGGATATGCTGAATGTAGATACACTACGTGGAAGGATGGTAGAGGGGCAAGGACTAGTAGCAGCTAGTGGGAATCGATTGTGATGAATAGTTTAGTAATAAAAGAATCAAGATTTGTTTCTTGACAATAATGAAATGTGTAACAAAGAGAAAGTTCCTATATCTTTTTTTTGTGTATTTATCTGAGAAAGGGAGGGGAGGGAGGTGAAGCGGGAGGTATGTATTTGTTTAAAAAGCAATAAAGATTATTTAAAAAAAAAAAAAAAGAGAAGAATTCAAGCACAGGCTGTGGCAGCTGGTCATGGGCAGCAGAAAGGGAAAGACAAAGATGAGAAAAAAAAAAGAGACAAAGGCTAACTGAGGGAAGACAGAGCCTGCCCCGACTGACGGCCAGTTATTCTGTGCAACACAGGGCTGCACAGCCAATGCATTGATCACCAGAGAGAGCCGAGAGAGCCACTGAGCCCCTTTCCAAACTTACTTGTTAGCGCAGCTGATTGTAAAACGGGACACATTTAATTGGTTCGGTTCAGTTTTAGGCTGCATCTTTCGGGTCACTTTTTTTGGCAGAGTTGCTTGAGTGAGCTGCAAGGCGTGCTGTCTTCATCAGCCCTGCAGCCTGCGGCTAAACTTTTAACCCTCGGCTCCCTCCCAACTCCAGTCCACTCCCCTCCCCCTCCCGGCCCCTGGAGCCCCCGGCGCGGTAATTAATGGTTGCAAGGACAGCCTTGAAGAAGAATTCAAGCACAGGCTGGGGCAGCTGCTCACAGGCAGCAGAGCGGGAAAGGCAAAGAGGAGGGGAACAAGCATTTGCAATGCAATAGGACTCGCATTTACACGAGACCTATTGCATTGCAAACGGGAGTGCGGGTGGGGGCAGGGGGGCGAGAAGGCACGAACAGCGGGAGTGCGGTAGGGGGGGTGGTGGGTGCGAGAAGGCATCGACAACAGGAGTGCGGGGGAGGGGGAAGAAGGCACAGGCAATGGAAGTGCGGTCGGGGGAGGAGCTGAGAAGGCACGGAAAAAAATAGTGCTCTAAATAACACGTACCGTACAGTGTAACACTCGAAGTAAAGGGGCCAATAGCCATGGGAGGGCACAAATGTCAACATGGTCATAATAAGGCGGGACTAACAAACCTCATAATCAATCAGAAGACAGAATTTACGAAGGACAAAGACAGAAGCCAATGAAAAATATGGGCGGAGAGTGAGGGCAGCTTGTCTCCCATACTCTACTACTGCATGCCTTGCAGAGCGAGCAGCGCATGGGCGCTGCTGGTAAAGCTCGACCTAAAAAAGGCTGCAGGTAATGGTACCTTGGAGGCCATCTGGTAATGGGGACGAACCATGTGTGAATAATTTGAAAGTTAGTGCATATGCAACTGTACATTAATATGTAAAAAGGTAACATCATGCTAAGTTGTTTACAGATGAAGAAAGAGTACAAACAATTTTGAATAAAAACATTTATGTTACTTTTATATTAAACAAAAGAAATGTAGAAATCAAAACTTCTGTTTGAGGAGCTTCAGCATATGGCACACAGCTATTTTACGCTTCAGTCTAGGAGTTTTTGACTGTCTGCAAAAAATAATGGGTATGGTTTTAAAGATTGTTACGCAAACATTTTCATCATTTATGAGAATCCACTGTTTTTTTACATTTATGATCTTCCTTTTGATAGTTTCTGATGGCTGGGCTCATTTTGGACTTCTTGTGGAAAGCCTTGTGCTAGTTTTATGTCTCTTTTAAGGATTGTCCTTGCTTAGTATTCCAAAGCTAGCAACACAGCAGCAGTCAACAAGCACCAGTAAACATGGAATTCAGCAAGATAGGGGGTATATTGGGCATCGAGGGAGGGACACTGACAAACAGCAATTGCTGTTTGGGAGCACAGAGCTTTGGGACATTTGCAGGAGGAAAAGTGAGTGAGACACCGTAATGGGGATTCTGTGGAATGGGCACATGAAATAACAAGACTGGCAAGCAATGCATCTGGGAAATTCCTGGGAGTAATGTTTATTCACTCAGCTGCCTGCTGAATGAAGATGCATATCAGTCTCATGTCATGAGTGGCCCCTTCAGCCATACTGACATTTTAGTCACTCGACCAATGTATGTTGCAAATGTAGTTCCATTTTTATCATGCTAAGCAGTGTTTTAAGTGAGCAAAGTCCCGTCTTTACTGAGCCCTCATATCTGGTCTTGAGTGGGCAGCAAAAGACATCTGGAAGCTGTACCTGACTAAAGGTTGTGTGAAGGGGCAAGGACAAGGAAGGAGAAAGACAAGTTGGAGGAGGATGATGACCAGTAAGGCCAGGAAATGGACCATGAGGAGGGCTAGAATGATCAGTTGCAGGAGACCAGAACAAGAAAAAACTGTCTCAGGGAGACGTAATAAACAAGGATCAGGGTAACCAATGTCAGAGGGGACCAGGAACAAATAGACTAGGAGGAGCCGGACAAGGAAAAACAGGACTAGGGGTGCCCAGACCATGGTAGGAAGGATCAGGAGACTTGGAGCATGCGGACAGGGGGATCAGAACCCAGTGGACAAGGTCCTGAAGGAACAGAAGGACCCGGGGTAGAAGGAACAGAAGGTCCTGGACTATAAAAACAAGGAGGGTTAGGAGTGGCCGGGCGCAAGATCAGGACCAGAGAGAGGAGGAGGACTAGGACTAGGGATAGCAGACCCAGGTGGACAGACCAAAGAGGACTAATACCAGGTGATCAGTAGAAATAGTGACTAGAGACAGGAGGCCCAGGACCACAGTGATCAGATCAAGAAGGACCAAGGATCCAGAATCAAATGGACCAGGACCAGGAACACCATGACTGGGAAGGACCTAAACTAGCAGAACCAGAAGGCTCTAGATCATCGGAACCAGGAGGAATATAAATGACCAGGAGGGGCATGGCCAGAAGGTCCATGAAGGTCAGACTCAGGGGACCCTAAATGTGAATGACGAGGACCATATTAACCAGGGTGATCTGCAACATGAGAACTAGAAGGACCAGATCCACAGGAATGAAGAAGACAAGACCCCGGAGGACCATAACTAGGAGGGCCATGCTAGAGGGGACCAGGATCAGATGGACAAGAAGACACAGGAACAGACAATCTAGGAGACCAGGAAAATTACTAGGACTAGGATGGAGCACAAAGATTAAGGGACTAGGAGGGCTAGGCAAACCAAGGCCAGTGGGACCAGAACCAGAAAACCCAATACAAGAGGATTAGAGAAAGGTATACAAGAACTAAGACCAGGACTACATGGGCCAGGGGGGCCAAGAGCAGAAGGATTAGGAACCAACAAACCAGGGGGCTAGATAAACCAGGGGAGCAAGACATGGAAAACTGATGGACAATAATTAGGGTGAGAAGGATGAAAAGGTCCAGGACCGGCAGCCTGTGAAACAGCAGACCCTGGATCTAGAGGACTAGGGACAGCAGTACATGGGAATGACAACTAGAAAGTCCAGACCAAGGAAGTACAGGGGCAGACAGTTGCAAGGCTAGCATGAACCGAAGGTCAAGGAACATGAGGACTTATGAAAGGCGAGGATGATCTATGGAGGGCCAGGACAAGGAGCAGGAGGACTAGGGTCAGCAGGATCATGACCAGATTGAAGAGGACTATGAAGGTCAGGACCAGGAGGTCAATGGTCAATAGGATCAGAAGGTCAGGATAAGCAAACCAGAGGAGAGGACCAGAAAGACCAGAGGAACCAGTATTAAGGGCACTCAGAAATCCACAGCAAGGAGGACAAGGTGAACTAAAAGCATCATGACCCGGAGGACTGGAAACAGGGCCATGTAGATCAGACACCATGAGACCAGAGCTTGAATTACCAAGTGGGGCAGATCAATCATCTCGGATAGCAGGCACCAGTGTGAGGAGGATCAGATACAAGTGCAATGGTGGCCAGGAAGACCAGTACCAAAATGACCAGATTCAGGAGGACCCAAACAAGGAGAACTTGCATCAAGTGGGCCAGAACCAGTGGCTGCTGTACTAGTAGAACTAAGGGAACAAGGAACTGATCAAGGAGGACCAGGCCAACTCAAACCAGCAGGACAACATCTAATAGGACTAGGATATGTAAGGCCAGATAGACTAAGGGGGCAAGCAGGGGGCAGGCAGGACCAGGGCCGGTGGTACCAGGGATAGGAGATTCAGGGTGAGAACTAAAAATTAAGAATCAGACTAGAAAGGAAAAGGTTCAGATGGGCCAAGACTAGGTGAACCAAGAAGGGCCTGGATGGCCAAAAGACAAGGTTTATGATAACTTAGTACCATAGTACAAGAATGACCAGGATGACCAGGACCAAAGAGACCAAGACTGGGATGTCTGGTGGACCAAATCCAGGAGAACTAGGCCGATGAGAACCGAAACTATAAGCACCATGAGGATCATGGCCAATGAATACAGAATCTGAAGAAAACAAGGACAATGAAAGATAAGAATACAATGAGCATGGCCAGGAGGGTCAGAGAGGTGAGTCCAGGGAACAGGCAACCAGAAGCAGAAGGAAAGACCTCTAAGAGGACCAGTAAACAAAGGACCAGGGGGACCAAGACATGGCAAAGTGGTTCATGACATTGAGTAACAGCACCAGGAGGACCAGGGTGAGGAGGAAAAAGAGGATCAGTACCAGGGACATCAGGACTGGAATGATCAAAGACAGCAGGATCAGATCTCAGTGCTGGAAACAGGGTGGTCTGGAAGATGAGAAACGGGATGGCACTCCCAGGAGACCAAAACAAGGAAGGCCATGGTCACTTGGCGTTGAACCAAGAGGACAAGGAGTGGGAGGAGCACGGCCAGGAGTAGGACCTGATTCAGGACATTAGGAAAATCAGGAGAATAAGGTTTATGGCCAGTGGCCCAGAGGACCAGAACAAGCAAGGAAGACCAGGCTTTCAGTACCAAGGATACCATGATGACTATTGAAAGGAGGTCCAGCACCAGACCAAGGAGGAAAAGTTGGATCAGGACCAAGATGATCCAAAACAGGCCTAGGACTGCCAGGGGCCTTAGGACCAGGACCCAGAGTACCGAATGGAGAAGAAAGAGCAGGACCTGGGAGTAGGAAGACCAGGGTGAAGAAGATCAGGAAGACTGGAACAGCCAGTTATAGGAAGACCTAGGGGACTAGACATGGATGACAAGGAGGACCAGGGCCAAAATGACCAGAAATACCCAAACAGAGAGAAACAGAACCAAGAGGGCCCAGAAAGTGGGAGAAGAGCCTGAAGGACCATGAGGACAAGGCACATGGCCAGGAAAATCCAACCCAGGAGTACAAGGACTAGGACAAGAGGGTGAGGCCTAAGAGGACCAGGACGCAAGAGGCCAGGTGGACTGAGGGGACCTTCAGAAAAAAGAGTTGGTGTACAAGGAATCGATGAACAGAGTGATGAGTGTTAGAAGGATCAGGTCAAGGGGAGGAGTCTCTAGATGACCAGGAAGCAACAGGAAGAGAAAGGAGAAGGGGACTTGGAAGGATTAGGATAACCAGAAGGACCAGGACCAAGAAGACTAGGCACACAAAGAACCAATCATGGAGGAGAAGGAGCAAGAGGATCAAGTCTAGTGGGCACAAAGGCTGAAAGAGAACACTGACTGTGAGGACCAGGAATAGGAAGACCACAGCTAGGCAAACCAGACTGAAAGTGAGAAAGATTAGGAGAACATTATCTTGTGAATCAGAAGGAAGTGGCTTGGCAACCACAGCCAACAGGACAAACGCTAAGAGGACTAGGGCAAAAAAAGACCAGTTGGACCACTACCAATGAGAAAAGGATGATCAACTCACAGAGGCCCAGGAGTATCAGAATCTGACAAGGAGGACCAGGACGAGGAGGAAAAGGAAAACCAGGACAAGAAGGGCCAGTATAACTGGATCCAGGATAACCAACCCAGTGGATTACCTGAACAAGGAAGATCAGGACTAAGTGGAGAAGTTAGTGCAGAACCAGGATGATAAACAGCAGGAGGACCACAGTCATGACAAGATGGAAGAGGACCATGAGAACTAGTCATATCAGGAGCAGGTGGACTAGGGCCAGTAGGACCAGGGATCAGATGGGTAGGATTTGGTGGACTAGAAGGAACAGGATAAGCAGGACCAGAAATAGGGCTGGGAGGACCAGGGACACAACCAAAGGGACCAGGAGATAAAGTACAGAGTAGAGAAGGAAGACCCTGAACTGTAATATCTGGACTAGGGTGGCGAGGATCAGGGGTACCAGGACAACACAGCCACAAGGACCAATGGGACCAGACCAGGACCAAAATGACCAGTCTCAGCCCAAGAGGACCTAACAAGACGGATTAAGATCAGTGGAGGTGGTACCAGCTGGACCATGAGGACAGGGCTTGTGGCAAGAAGAATCAGGATGGCCCAGACCAGGAAGGCTGACAATGCTAAAACGAAGAGAATCAGGTGGAAGACCCAGAAGACCAACATGATCAGGGTAGGGAGGATCAGTAGTATCATGCTCAGGAGACCAAGGAAGGGCTAATGCAAGGAATGCCCAGGAGCAGGGCCAGGAAGTCAAGGGTCAGGAAGAATTTAACTAGGAGTACTAGATTCAGAATCCAGTACCAGAGTGATCAGATGAGTCTGACCATGGCCAGGATGAGGAGCAAAAATACCAAATGAGGAGCAAAACTACCAAAATAACCAAGAAAAGCTGGGCTTTGAACAGGACTAGCAGTATACCAACACCAGAAGGCATAGAAGGACTTGGAGGAGAAAAAAGAAGATCAGGAGCAGGAGGACACCTATGTGATACTAACCCACATGTATTGGGTTTAGGGGTGGGCAGAACTCATGGAATTCTGCTCCGCGGAATTTAGGGGAGTGTCCAAAGAACTCTGAGGGATTCCACAAAACTCAGAAGTGCTTGTCCACCCGTTCGCACTGTTTTTTTACATGCAGGAAGTGCGATGCTCGCTTCTGCACTGCAAAACCAGCGCATCCGGCACCACGCTATGTGCATGGGCGCTGGCATTTAGTTTTACCTGCTTGCCTGTTCTGTGCATATGCTGGGCCTGATTTTTTTAATCTAAATTATTTCTTAGCAATCCTCCCCTTATCCCACTCATCCACCCCTCATTTACCTTTACTTGCTTATTGTGTGTCTTTGTGTTGCATATTTTATGTTTTTGTCATTTTTTTCTTTTTTGCACTTTTTTGGGGGTTTTCCCTTTACTTCCTTAGCTCGTCCTTTCTTCTTCTAAATTCCTTACTTTTCCTATTTCTTCTTTTGTCCCCACCCAGCACCCGCATGGAAGTACCACCACCAGTGCCGCAGCTGCAGCTGACCGATCTGCTGGCCCCAGCATGTCCTTCTGTTAATACGTTATTATTATTTCCCTTACTTTTACCTCTCCCTATTTAGAATAATTTTCCTTGCTTTTTTTTTTATTCATGACTGTCTCCTTTTTCAATTCCTCTTCATTCTAGCTAATGTTTGTTACATTTTTGTTATCCCTGCATTATACTTCTTTTCTATATTCCATGTTTCTGTAGCTTATTTCCCCCTGTTTGTACTATTCTGTAGCTTTCTTCTGCTTGGTTAGTAAACTTTCCCTGTCCCCTTATATATCTTGTGGACTGGTACTGTAAGACTAAGAGAACAGATTTTAGGCATCAAACGTCATTTGGGAGCAGTCAGGGGTTGCAGCTGTGACCTCTAGCTTGCTCCCTGCAACTCCTGGCACTTCCTTTGCGACCCCTGGCACAGAGGGGGAAAAGGTTTTGCCCTCTCTGAGGTCAGGGGTCACAAAGGAAGTGCCAGGAGTAGCAGGGAGAAAACTAGAGGTCACAGCTGTTACCCCTGACTTCTCCCAACTGACGTCCACGATTTCAGGTACTCTACTCTGAAGACTGCAGGCCCAAGTAAGCCATTCTATGCATATTTGTTGAGAAGGCATTCTTTTTCTTGCTCATGCTCAAACAGTAAAATGAGAGAGTGGCCATGGTCATAGTGGACCACCCCCCCAATGTTGTGTTGTAGTATGTATTATAATTTATTTAAACAGTATACCAGTGCAGCATGGCAGGAAAGTAGTATGAGGGTAGTCTTATTCCATTTGCCGACCAAGACCATATGTCCTTCATTGACCAATTTATTCCACCCCTTCATTGTGTTCCAATGATTCAGAGTTATCATAGCTCTGCCCCTTCATTATAAAAAGTTTTTGGTTGCGGTCAGGGTTGTAGGGGGAGTTCCAGTAGTGGCAGAGACAGGCAGTGGCAAGTCACATTGCTTGCTTATTGACAATTGCTAGTATGCTCACTGCAGTGGCGTCGTTAACCCCAACTTTAGTGGCTACAGTGGGGGGTTGAGTTCTTAATGGCCTCATCTAACTGCAGAACAGCAGACAAAAGCTCATAATGAACACTGCAAAGGGAAACAGCATTTACAATGCTGTCAGAACAACGCAGTGCCATTACAACGCAGGCACTACAACGAACGCGTCGTTACCATGCATTCCATTACAACACGTTCCATTACAATACAAGTCATTACAACGACTTGCTTTAGGGAACTCATTGTTGGATTTTAAATCCAACACCTTCCCTACTGTTGCACAGACTGGAGTTGCTATAGTAAAATATACTATTCCAAACTCCAGCGCTTCCCTAAAGCGTAACAACACATTTGTTGTATTGCCCACGTTGTAAACGCATGCGTGAATATGTCATACATCCCCATCCTTGGTGACAAACATTCAATTATGTACCAATGCTATCTGTAGCATTTTTTAAAGAAAAGGGACCACTGCCTGCTCTTTAAAATGTTTTTCCCAACACTCACAAAGGGGAAGGGGTCAACTGGAGAGCCCTTCCAATTTGCGAATACATTACCACCAACTTTGATTTGGTGATAAAGTTTGAATGTTTTGCGACCACATTTTAGTCACAATACATTCCTACATGCCCTAAACATGCCCCTTCCAAATACCGAATCGCAAAACCCACACAATTTGGGCTTTATACATTCAAAAAAGTTTTTTTCCGGTTGCAAAGGGGCTGATTCTGCTAATAGGCCCATTTGCAATTGGAAAAATGCTTGGTACATATTGCCCTAAGTGCCTGATTTCGAGTTTTGTGGACGAGATACTCTGACGAATATGCCAAATACAATCTATATCCCTTTCCTTTTCCTGCGCTGCAGTGCATTGTTTTTCCCACCATCTATTTATGGCAGACAGGATATCCACATTTTGTACGTGATGTGTGTGAGGTACTGTCATTATTATTATTTATCTGCCTTTTTAGAGTCAAGGTAGAATTGACAGACATTTGGAGACAAGCAGGGCCGTTGGAAATAGAGCAAGATAATTGTCCATTACAGCTGCTCCAGCTGCATACTGCAGAGAGTATCAAAGTACCCAATATGCTAGCTAGCATGCCTCTATTAATTTTGAACAACAAGAATACTTGTACTCCATAGTGCATAATCCATTTCTCATTCATTAAAGGTAATGTATTTGTATTTTTCACACAAAGTGTCTGTTTAGTTTTTTCTAGGAAATCCTTTAATAGAAAAAATACTTTTTTAAATCTGTGCTGTTATTCTGCTTTAATTCTTTTCAGTCAGTCAGTTCTTTTGCCTTTTATATGATGTATGTATGGATTAAAAATGGCCCTGTGAGTGTGACTAATCACATCAAATTCCAATGGCCCTATGGGACCAGCAATGTACTGCTACTGTGCTACTATTAAATTTTAAACAAGAACTTTGCACAGAGCATTGTTTACAAATTGTCTTTTTTCTTTCTTGATATAGCTACCCCTGCTGGTTAAATACCTGCATGGCAGGAGATAGCAGCCCGGCTGTGGCGGCAGAGGCTGGAGGCAATCAGGGCTAAATTGCAACAGCTGGAGGCCCTGCAGGAGGAGAAGGGTGAGGCAACTGCCCCCGCATTGCAAGTGCTGTCAGCAGCTGGCATCCGCTTGTCTTACCACCACCACTGCACCACTGCTGTCCCCCAATTTCCACCCAGATCACCTATTCCAGCGCCGCATCCTGCAGCACCTGGTGCAGCTAGACCGCAGGATGGAACGGATGGAGGGAAACCTTGAGGAGCTCCAGACCTGGGTGGAGAACACCCTCTTTGAGCTCTTTTTTCATTTTTTGTTTTGTTGGAAGGGGTGTTAAGTTGTGGGTGGAGAGGGTGGGAATTGAGATAGGAACAGGACTAGTTTGGACTTTTCTTTGGACATTGGTTGGAGACAGGGTGATTTGTTTGGGGAGAGGGGTGGGCCTGTTGTGGGTGGAGAGAGTGGGTTTTGTTTTTGTATGTTATATTGATACAAAAAAAGTTACATGAAAAATTGTTCTTTTACTTTATGCCTGAAGTATTTTACTTTTACTTTGCACTGCTGCCTTTTCGCACAGCCTATTTTTAATCGGGTTAACAAAGTGTATGCATACCAGTTAGTGATAGTTAGTCATACCCATGTCCTACTACCTTCTGAATCTATATTATTGATTGACCATAGGGGGGTAGTGTATGCTCCCATTGCCTATATTGCCTACACCAACCTAGATAAACAAGGAAAGTCAACGTTCTTTAGTATAGTTATCTATAGTAGAAATTAGTTACTTACTAACTAAAGTAGTTCACTTCACTCCAGTTCTCATACCTAAATAGATGAAGTGAAGGCTGCTACTTCTCTCAATCTTCAAAAACATATTGCACAGTTTCCCAAGGTGCCTTCTTAATGGTGGTGGTAATAGGAGCAGACTAGTGCGCTAACAGGGAAGGCATCACAACAAGCAAGGTCCCACTCCCACCTAGCTGAGCTCTAACTGTAGGATTAACGAAAAGGATTATCCATCACAGGCAACTAAATTGAAAGAAAAACATAGAGTTAGTGTGTTATATATTTATATCATAGCTTTACAGAGACTGAGACAGACTACTACCACCATGACACAACAAAGAAAACATTCAAGATATTATAACAAACACTAGCAATAGTAACTTCTCCTGAGCAATGGGGTGCTATTTAATTAAAACTGAAGTTACAAAATCCTCAAGTCAGGAGAAGTGGACTCATAGTCAGGAGCAGCGTCAACAAGGTTAAGCGTTTATGCAACACAAGGCCTGAATGATGATCTTGCTGAATGATGATCTAAATCCCTTTTATATGCAGGTGGGTAAGTGAGGCTTGTGTGGGCTATTGCTCAGGTAATAGAAGATCCTTTAGTGAGTTTGTGTTGCTTTCATCACATCTGCCCCACGGTGTGTGTGATCCATTTATGGTGTAAATTAAGTCACCTCAATAAATCACACAGCCCAGGGGAAGGGGGTTAGGGGTTTGATGAATGGATGGGAAAGGGAATTTGGGGAAAGGTGTGACAAAGACAAACACAACACAATAAAAATATTCATCAAGGTGTCGATGAGCAGCACTTCAACATCAATCTGTTGTGGAAGTAAATGAAAAAATGAGTATGATACAGTTCACTTAAATACATGGCAAACAGTCCTTCAGCCGCAGAGACCCAAGTTATATATCTAAATGTTCTGTCATCTAGGTTTGAACAATACAAATTATGGAGGTGTGAAAAGAAATATAGTCTAGGTGTGCTGAGAGGGGCTATACGGAGTGATAAGTGCCTGGATGCTGGAGCAATGTGTATCGAACCGGACACTTGAGACTGAACAGTGACAGAAGCACCTGGGTTATGGAGGGAATGCAAATGGAGGGCAAATAGGAAGGGTGTTTGGTTGTGGTCATTTAAAGGCTTGAAAATGGGTTGGTGCACTACCAAAGTTGAGGTATCTCCAGGGAACATTTGTGGGGCAATGCAATGGGGGTATTGAGAGGTTAAAAAAGTAATCAGAGGCACAGATGTATGGGGATCCTGCACCTGGTCCCACATTGAGGGGTGTCAAAAAGTCCCTGCTAAAGTTTACTGTACAACTCTGATCAAATTTTGTGCAGCCTCGCTCCCTCTGTAATTAGTGAACCCACACAGTTCTAAAATGATGATTATTAAAAGAAAAATGATACTGTATTGCCAAACTGGGCGGTGCATCTGCATTCTTCTTGGACTGTCCGTCTTTGTTTCCTGGCTGAACCGATCCAGTAAGGTAAGTAGGAGTGTTATGTTTGCTTTCACCTTTCATGCAGGAGAAGAAGAGGCCTGCAGATTGCAAAACAGAAACAATATTGTAGAGTCAAGGAAAAGGACAAAATGTAAGCTTCATGAGGAGTGTACCAACTACCAAGACTCAGAGGCAGAGCATAGGCTGCTGCAATCATTCATTTTTATCAGTCATGGCAGATCAAATAACTGACAAGTGAGAGCAATTTACAACCAAACACAGACAAGTAGCTGCATGTACTGGGTCGATCAATCTCATAACTGTCATCATAACATTTATCCGAGTGCGTGCATCATGTGATGATGATGATGAGGCATCACAAGTCTATTTCTAGTTACAAGCAACATGCCACCTTGGCCACAATCATATAAGAAGAGTTTCACATTTAAGTCAGCACACACACTCAGCAGCATTTCCCAAGTCAGCACACCTCTCTCCAGACCACAGAGCTGAGTAGGACTCAGAGTCAGTATCATGTTGGTTTCCCTTTGAAGTCAATAGACTCATTACCTTCCTTCTTCTGACTGTTGAGGTAGTCCCACCGAGTCCTTCCATCTGCCTCCTGACTCCATGTAATGAATCAGTCCAACTCCATCCCAAGACCTGTTGTGCACTGCTGTTGAAGAACAAGAAGAGAAACAGAATTTGAGATATTTTGATTAGATTTATGTTTGTTAACTAAAGTGACTGTTCTGGTGTCTGAAGAACCAGAAAAAAGGAGAGGACCTTGCAAATAAATCTTGTTAAGTGGGAAAGCGACAATCACCTTCAGGAAAAATTATCACCCATTAGGCCCCAAACATTGCAAAGCCTCAAAATCAAGATTACAAGTTATTAGTTAAACACCCTCCCACACTGTTTGCCACCAAATGAATCATGAATAATCACCCACAATCACTCAATAATACCTCAATCATTGGTGCAATAGTTGTTTACCTGTTCCAATCCAAGCAGGGAGGTAGGTAGTAGGTACACAAATGTATTTTATTTATTTATTTAATGAAAAGTTTTATATAGCGCTGGCTAGACCCGGAGGTATCAGAGCGCTTTACATGAGGATCAGCGAGTTACAGGTTACATAGTTACAACAATTAAATCAAAGAATCACAGAGGGAGGAGGAGGGGGGAGGGAAGGAAACACAACGGGGAAATGAGGAAAACAATGACAGATGACCGGCTGGGTAGGTGACGGCCGAGGGGGTGAAACCAAGGACAGATTCCTCTATAGCTGCCTATGACAGCTCCACCGGGCATCGGCCAAGGTTGCTCGTGCACCGAGGTAAGTACAAACAGTTTTGGTATCCGCCCAGAGTTACAGGTTACATAGTTACATCAATTAAATCAAAGAATCACGGAGGGAGGAGGATGGGGAGGGAAGGAAACACAACGGGGAAATGAGGAAAACAATGTCAGATGACCGGCTGGGTAGGTGACGGCCGAGGGGGTGACACCAGGGCCAGACTCCTCTATAGCTGCATATGACAGCTTCAAGGGGCATCGGCCAAGGTTGCTCGTGCACCGAGGTAAGTACAAACAGTTTTGGTATCCGCCCAGGGGGCATCATCAAATGGCCATCAAAAGTTCCATCAAAGTTCCACTGGGCATGGGCCATGTTGATCCGGTTCCGTGGTGTGTACAATGTTCAAGGTTTCAGTCCGGGGGCTTCGTCATAGATCAATTGGCAGCACTCATCCCGGAGTTACTGGGGAGCTAAGACTTACTGTCGGGTTAATATGCACTCGATAGCAATGCTTCCAGGGGACAGGCCAGGACAGCCATCGTAAGGTCAGGCATATAGAATGTGTAGGCCCGGGGTTGTAGGGCACTCAGATGTTGCTCCAAGCAATTCTCTTGGTGTGAGTGAGGCTGTCGTAGGACTAAGTGTAGAAAACAGTCCCATTGCTAGTCTTTTGCGCTGTGGTGACCCTGATGTGAGCAACGGGGATAGGGGATGAACTTGATCTGATCAGTAATGAAGGGGTTCTGAGGAACAGTTCAGTTAAAATAAGATAAATTCTCTCTATCACAATTGTCTTCATGTAGCTTCACTGAGAATTGTTTTCTGTCATATTTATGGGCAGGGTGCAAGAAGGAGGCTCTATCACGTTTATCTTGGTTTAGAAATGTTTGTCTGGCAGATGTATAAAAAAGGACCAGAAGATGGCGCTGATGCTTCATTTTTCTATTCTTGCTTTCCTTTTCAACAGTGAGCACTGTTTTCGAAGCGATGGGAGCCAGAGTTTGTTTGATGTCGGATTAACAGATGAAATTACAAAGGATGACACTCACAATTGGCAGACCAGCCGTTTAGAAAATGCCCGGTGTATTAGTTTCTTCGAAGCAGGGTAGACAATTAGTATTGCACTATGCAGCTCCCACGTAGTCTACCATTTTGGAAGAGGTGTGCCACTGTTAGTTTTTGTAGAGTTCCCCTAAGCTTAAAGATTTTCATTTATTTTGAAGAGTTTCTATTTGTTTTGTTTAAAAGAAGACAATGGTGATTACAGAAAAATGAACTGCAGCCGCAGAGTTGTAGTCCTCTTTACTCCTGCCGCTCTTAGCAGTTTTCCCTCTGAGATCGGCTCCAGGCTGTATCTTCTCCTCTTTGATGCAAGCAAAATATTGGAATTTGGCAGTCTTGTAAATCAATTGATCTTTACTGGGGCAGCCCTGCTAGGGGATGATAGAAGGATAGGCATGGGTAGGAGGCAGGCATTGTCTCCAATGTCTTTGAAGGGAATGGGGAGAATTCTTCACTACACACTGGTCCAACTCCAATTCGACCATATATGTGCCTAAAATTGGGGAGGCTACATAAGCCAAACACAAACATAATGTTCCACTAGCTATATCTATATATTTTGTTTTGGCAAAGCAGTTCAGCGATAAATAATTAGAAAGTTCTGCAGCGGCCTACACTCAGTCAAAGAGGTAGAACTCATCCTCAAACTAAGGTGGTTTGCCCAGAAGTGTAACACACTTGAGTCTGACCAATCACCCTCATCCTTCACTTGTGTTATTTTTTTTTTTATTTGATTTAGAAAGCACCCGAATCACCCCTGAAGTGGTATCTCCATGCTAATGGGGAGGATGGCACAGAGCAGGGGGTATTATTTCAGGAATGGTGTAATTGTGTGGTATGAAGTGCTGGTTCATTTTGATCATCGTCAATCTCTCCACATTTTGAGGTGAGAGGCTGGTCCTGCTCACTGTGACAACTGCACCAGCTGCACTGAACACATGCTCAGCAGACACAGAGGCTGCCAGACAAGACAAATACTTTATTACCAGCCTACTTAGCTCAGACCATTGGCGCATCTTACCATTCCAATACACCAATGGGTTTTGATCCACATAGACCTCTCTAGGGTATTCCGCATAGTCCTGGAACATCCTCTGAATAGTCAGTGGTGCTGCCACTTGCTCAACCTCTTTTGCCTTCGCCTCTGCACTGGATTAAGGCCTGCAAATTGAAACCAGCCTAATGCATAGGTTCTGGCAAGTATTGTATCCCTGTTGTTGTTGTTGTTGCCGCCCGTGTTATTGTTGCTGGTGTTGGCTGTTGTGAGACAACAGGACTGTCCTCTCTAGGAGTTGAAGGCAGCCCCTCAGAACGTGTGCCCTGGGGTGGGACTCTAATTTCCAGCTGTTCTTCTTCGAGGTCTTTGGCTCACTGAACAATCCACTTAGTTGATTCTGAAATATCCCCTTCTGAAAAGGAATGAAAGTGGGCAGCAGTGTTTTGTAAAATGGACCAAGTATTGTAGCAGAGATGTACTCTGGATGAAACAATTTCTCTTTGCAGCCTTGTATTATCAGCCAAGCGGAAGATTAAGCTCTGAACCAAATTATGCACATCTTTGTTTACCCCTGTGAAGCTTTCAGCTGCCATTTTTAACTGATCCTGTGGCTGGTGCAACAACGGGATAGCTTGGCCCATCATACTGTCCTCCTAGCTGACTTTCTGTGTGAAAACCTCAAAAGGAAGTAGCATCTCTATCAGGCGTTTGACTAGACCCCATTTGTCCCTCACAATAGACATGTTTTTCACAGTTGCATTCCCTCCTCTTTGAATGAAATACTCATTGATCAATTTGAACTGCACAAACAGACGATGCAACATGTAATAGGTCGAATTCCAATGTGTTGGCACCTCCCTTATGAGGGCTTTAAGTGGTACTATATTATTACAATGAATAATCCTCAACTGCTTCCAGGCTTTTAAAGGATGGCGGAAATGAGTGCAGATTCTTCTGTAGTTGGTCAGTGAGTTGCTGACTGTTTCTTCTTTTTTGAGAAAGTCCTGCACAATGAAGTTGATGCAATGCGCCAAACACAGGGCCCTGAAATTGCCACCATCTGCCATGGCCTTAACTATATTACTGCCATTGTGTGTGGCAAAAAATCCAATTCTGAGACCTCTGGGTTGCAGTCATTCAGACACCTTGCTGTTAAAGTCTTCCAAGATGTTTGCGGCAGTATGGGATTTTTCCATGGTGAACATGGCTACTGTTACTTGATCCAACGTGCACTGATACACGCAATCACTGGCCTGACAACTGGTCCACATCTCTGTCATCAGGTCGATAGTATGAACAGCACTCTGCCTCAAAGCTTGTCCAACCAATTGCAGCATATCGTGATGGAGAGTAGGAACAGCATCTCTGGCAAAAAAAGTCCAGCTGGGAACCTTCCATTTCAGCAGATGGCCACCACAAATTGTGAAAAACCCACTACTTCCACAAAAATAAGGGAGGTCCAGCGCTAGCATTTTAGCCAGCTTCCTGTTTTACAAACGTGCCATTGGGTGGTTGCGTTTGTAGGGTCCCTTCTGCCTAAACAGACCCATAATAGTAGCCTGGATTTTTTTCTTTTGTGGTGCCACTGATGCAGGCCACTTCCGGAGAGAACCAGGAGATGGTAGGCTCAATGTGCAACTTGGGGCCGTCAATGTATGCTGTTGCTGTGGTGTCTTCATCTGACTCTTGTGCTATTGTGAGGTTGCTGAGGCAGGTGATGTTGGCGCTGTGCTGGGGACAGGGCTGCTTTGTGTAGAGAGCATTTCACCCTCTTCTTCCTCTTCACCTTCACCTCCCACCGTGATCGGAGCTGATTCCCCTCTCTCATCACCAACACCACCTGAACCAATTTTGTTTAAGGTACGCTACCCACTGGATTTCGAGTTGTTTTTTCATATGGGTAGTTTGGCCTCCAGTATCATACCTTTGTTGTTTTGCATTCTCCTCAGAGTTCCAGGTTCCTGCTGCTCAGCCAGTGTGTGAGATCATTAGAATGTTGAGAGTGGTTGTAGTTTGAAGAAGGTCAGTTGAAGGAATGGGCTGAGCAGCAAGGATGCTGCTCCTGGTGGGGAGTTATCTATAACTTGGAACAAGCTTAATAAACCTTCATCTTAAATCCATACTACTTGGCTACGCAGTACGCACTATCCTTTATTCATTGCAACACTGGTGACGAGCTGAAAAGAAACTACACATGAGGAACAAGAAATTAAAAAAACTAAAAGGACACTAGAAGAGCTGCAGTAGAAACTTGAGGATTAAAAAGAAAATGAAATTGAAGCCTGCATGGAAGAATTGCCCCTGGTAGCACCACCAATGTTTATGCTCATCAGACAGCCTGCTCTCCAGGGCAATTCAACAGGCCAGTAAAAAGCGCACAGCAAAGGAGAGTGCTGTAATTGAATTTACAGGCAGCATTACATGAGAATGAACTGATAGTGAACTGGCAGCATTTATGGTAAAGGAACCTACATTGTTTCATCTGGAGTGAACTGGCAGTGTTAAATTGTAATGGTGATGAGTGGAACTCTCACTGGATTGCTGGTTTGTTTTTTCTTGGACACTACATGTACCAGTCACGCTTGGAGCTTGACAATGGGGCCAAACACCTACGTAGCGCTCAGTGGGAAAGCACTCACCGCTGATGTTTAGTGCATTTTGTGACAATAAATACCAACCAATACTTGAGTGACAAGGTGAAGGAAGTTGGACGCATTTGATATTGGCACAACTGAATGGTCAGCGCATTCAAGGTA
Source organism: Calotriton arnoldi (assembly GCA_963921515.1). Lineage (NCBI taxonomy): Eukaryota > Metazoa > Chordata > Amphibia > Caudata > Salamandridae > Calotriton > Calotriton arnoldi. The sequence continues at coordinate 1,262,378 of CAWUFW010000664.1, forward strand.
AAATATTTTTATGAGTTGCAAAGTGAGGTACACTGAGTGTTTGGACAAGCAACATATATTAAACATAAGTAATATGCCCTAGCTCACATGATTTATGGTGAGGGCACTAGCAACAGAACGATGTTGGAGGTCGCTTATTAGAGTAGAGTGCTGTCATCCACCGGAAGAGGAGAAAATTATTATGTCCATCTTAAATTGCTAAAAAGTACTGTTGCAAGAGATTTAGGGGGACAGGTTGTTCATCATGCTGGAGGATTGTATATTCGGGTGAGGAGCCGCTCACCGAGGGCAAGGACAAGTTATGCGCTTTATGGCCTGCCTAATAATAATTTATTTTAATGTTGAGTTATTTTGAGATGCTGTAATTATTTTGAGATGCTAAATGCTAATCTGGATTTCTGCTGAATTCTCTCACTGTCCTGTAGGGTATACAGAAGGGGGAGTGTGAGTACGGTGATAAGTTGATCCTAGAGTGTGACCATGTTGTGACGTGTTGGTCCTGGAGTGTGACCATGTTGTGACGTGATTTAGGATGTAGGGGCAATGTGTTAAGCCCAAGGTTTTCCACCCTTCCTAAGGGGTTAAGGGTGAAGGGGCAGTGCGGAAGCCCAAGGTACCACCCTTCCTAAGAGGTTAAGGGTGTAGGGGCATGTGTTCAGGCCAAGATTGTACGAGTGTATGTTTTCTCTGTCCTGTTTACTATGCAGGAGGAGGAGAGCGTGTTGAATTACATTGTTGTGAAGTGTGATTTTGACCATCCTTCCTAAGGGGTTTAGGATGTAGGGGCAATGTGTTAAACCTGATGGGTATTTGCCATCCTTCCTTCAAGTGTAGGATGATGGGGCATTTTTCAGCCAAATTTTAAGGAGGTACGTTGTTACACCACTATGCGGCACAGTGTGGAAGAAGTGTAGTTCCTGTTTCAGTGTTGTGTTATGTAGGGTAACGGGCTGGTCCAAAAGTGTCTAACAGTGTGAACCAGACCTCCCCCGACAAACACCTGTGTAGCAAATGGAGCATATTGCAATGTTATTCTCCTGATTGCTAATTGTAAAAAAGTTCCAAACTGGGGAGGTGAACTTTTTCAGTTGGCCACTGGTGCCACTGCCAATGCACAGTTCAATGTCATTGATCCTTGGCGTCGCCATGATGGCAGTGGAAACCTAGGTGAGAGACTTGGGCTTGGGCTTAGGTTGGGGTGGTGCTGTTGATACGGGAGTGCTGCTCCCATCTTGCTCCCCAGACGTCAGTGCGGCAGGCACAATTTTGCCAAAAAACATTCTGGCTGGCATGCCAGTTGTGGAAAGCAACTTCTCACTGGCCACTTTCTTGGAAGCATCTTTATTTGGGTCCATCTCGAAGGTGCCAGTTGGCAGTAGCACTGAGCTGCACAAGCGGAAGAGATTGGAGGACTCACGTCAAGTGTTGTGTGGGAACGACAGATGCCATCTGACTGGCAGTACTCCAGGTGATGTCTCTTGTGCACCTAAAAGCAAACAAGCAAGAAAAACATTTAGTGAAAAATGACATTGTTGCAGTTTGAATCATTACAGGCAAAAACAATATAATTTAGTGTGGTTACTTAAGTTATTATCCTAAATAGTTATCAACAATAGTGTATCCATTCCATAGTCAAACAACATCACCATAACATAAATATTTCATTTACAATCAGCACAAACAACATACAGAGATGTACATGTGTGCTTCATGTGCATCTAAGTCAAGGAAACACCTGTGGCGGTCAGGGAGGTGCAGGGGAACATGGAATAATCCTTAAGAAATGAATGCTGGTGTGTGCCAATTGCAGCCAAGGGGGTCCCCTGGGAAATTGAATAATCCTAAACAATGAATGCTGGTGAGTGTGCACCTATGGCAGGCAGGGGGTCCAGGTGCAAATGGAAAGTATTTAAAAAATGAATGCTGTTGTGCAGCTGTGCGCCTATGGCAAGCAGGGGGAGGATGGGTGGATGGATGGTGGGAAAATGTAAAGAAAAAAGAAAGAAAAAATATGTATATATTTTTAATTTAAAAACAAAAATTAAAATAATGTAAAAAAATAAAATTAAAAAGTAAATAAAAACATTAATTGCTGATTTACTAGGGGACTATGAGAAACCCATTGGGAGGCAAGTAGCTGCAAGTAAAAAAATACATATAATATAAAACACTGTTCATAATAATCATAATATACACATAATAGAATTATCATCAAACATTACTAAACTGGTATCAGAGAAAAGTTTTAAAAAAACTGGACAAAAACAAAAAGGCATAGCCCTCTCCTATCAATCTCCATAGAAAATGACTTTGAATGAAAACTAGAAAAAAGTAAACTAGGGTGGCTGCACAAAATGGCTGCCGGCCACATGTCAACCAACATCAACCAGCAAGGAGGCATGACCACAACAAAGATCACATGCAGGCCTATTTCCAAAGCACACTAGTTGGTTACACAAAATGGCCACTTGCCTCATGATCAAACAAGAACAGTCAGCAAAGAGGCATGCTTTAGACAACACATACAAAAGAAACAGTTGTTTCATATACCCATGATTAGTACTGGGTCTACTGGATGGATGGCCCATTGGCAGACTAGGCAACATAGTAAAATAAATGAATACAATGCAAATTTATTAACACACATGGAGCAAATGTACTGAACTGTTCAACATCCTTCCTTTACAAAAAGATTAAAAATTAAATGCAAAAAAATAACTAGGCCCCTAGTGAAACTGCGGGCCACTCACCACAATAAATTAGAAAAATCGAATCAAAGTACAAATAAATATTAGTGTATGCCCTCTAACAAACAAACAACAGCCTTATACAATTGTTTTTAACTTACCTGTGATATCACAAAAATAAAGTCCTTAAATCCAATGGTAAAAATACAGCAGACAAAGCGAGTGATCCTTTCAGCTCCAAATCCAAATGAAAAGTGACCAGGAGATGGACAAAGCACTGGTAGGAGCCTGCTGGACAGGAACAGGAAGTTGGAGTCTCTAGGACACTTCCTTCTTGTTGGAAAAAAGGCTTCTCACACTAGAAAAACAACTTGAACAGTCCTTTGGAGTAGAATATCAACTCAAAAATGTGTTTTCGAGGAGATTTAGCTGCTTCTCGAGAAGACAATCTGCTTGAGGTGCAGCTGTAGTCACTCGCACTCTCCAGCATCACGGAAAAGGCACCGTCATAGCCGGAAGCCCTGCTAGTGACTTCTAAATTTAGCGCGCACTCGCTAGCGACCTAAAGGCGGACACGTGAAAAGGAGTGTGGTCTGTGAAGGGTAGCAGAAAGGGTTAGGGAAACTCAGATAGCTGAAGTCAGCAATGTTAGATAATGGCCAACAAAGAGGATCAATGGGCTATGGCAATCAACAAAGAAGACACCAGGCTCACAAGAAGGCTCCAAAGAGCAGAAGAAGGGGTGAGGAAGGCTCCATATAGGTCTTAGATGGCCCACCGAGGGATTCTAGATAACAATGGGCTCTGTTTTCCAGCTGTGATAGTACCAGGCACCAAGGCCAGCAGTGATACCTTCAGCATCAGATGAGTGATCTGCGAAACTCTGAGGACTAGATGAAGAATGGTGGGGACAAATATGTGTTTGGAAGGCCACCAAAGAGCCACTGAGTGTCAAGACCAGTATAGTAGTCTGTGCGACTACCAGACCTTTGTGGTAACATTCCATGTGTGTGTATGGATGGTGGATATATAGCAAGTGTGCAGTAATAAGCAGGGGTAGGCGGAACTCACGAAGTTTCATTCTGCGCAATTCAGCAGAGTTACATAAAAACTCCACAAGATTCCGTGGAGTTCCACGAGCAGATGGAAATTGGTACGTCGCTCCCCTCGCCCTGATGTTTAGCACTGGGAGCTTGTTCCACACTGCAAAATCAGTGCAACTAAATCACGGAGTGCACTAGAGGGCGCTGCTTCTTTGCTGCCACACGAGTAGATTTTCTACTCGAGTGGCAGCTTTCTCACTACGGACGGTCGTGACCGCACATGACCGCCCGCGTTGAGAACATTTCTCTAGGTGTATTTCTAGCACCAGAAAATCGCTCTAAAGGACGCCAATTCTTCCTCAAGCTCGCTAACTTAATGTTGGCAAGCCGCGCACAAGAAAAAACTCTGCCACGCGGTGGTTGGCAGAGTTTTGCCGTGGGCAAAATTCCATGAACTCCGCTGGTGGAGCAGAATTTATCACCCACCCCTAGCAGTAAGACTCCGTGTGTGGTGAAAGTCTAAGTGCTGGGGCCAGTGGGATCCATTTTGTATGGCTATTGGTTTAGCATGGACATGAAGGAGAGGAGATACAGCTTTCTTAGAGAGTGGAAGTGCATTGACTGCATCCAGGTGGCTGGAGGGTGGAGACCCAGAGCTAAATTAAGGGACCTTGGAGAAAAGACTACCCACAGAAATTCTGCGAGGCCATAGTAAGCGAAGGGCTGCTGATTTGGTTTTCCTGAGTGATGACATAAGGTAGATGGTAGAAGGGATGGTTATGTCAGAGGTTTCTCTTGTTGGAAAATGAGGATAAAAGTAGAGCTCTGAAATGAATGACAATAAATACAATATCTCTGTTGATTTCTTCTGGTCTCTGTTTTTGATGGTTATATGGCTTTCTCAGATTTACTGGGAATATTTATTCATACTCCAAAGACATTCAGTTCAATTAATTGTAGTTCTATTACTTTGCTCGTTTGATCTGTAAACAGAATAATTCCTCCTTTGGCCTCACAGAGTAGGGGATGCCAATGAAAGGTACACTAACTCTCAGTGCATAGGGGCCATTAGTTTGATGTATTTCAAAAACTTTGAAATAATTTCTGGCCAGCGGTCATGTCTGATAGTACTATCAAACAAACGTTTCCTACATAGACAGGAACCGCTGTGACAGCATTTCCTGTCTATGTAGAGAGTTGTGGCAGGGCCAGTGGACAACTCTAAATTTGGCAGGCAGTTCCTCATAATAGCAGAGGCATTGCCCACCACCATCCCGACAGAGTTTACTCCATTTTCCAAACTCTAAATCAGGCCCATAATTGTTCTTCCTTCTGTCATGAGATTGGAATGAAGCCTCTCATTTATACTGAGTTGATGACCTCATAAGAGTCCAATGCAATTGTTTCAATTTTGATAAGCTCGCCCTAAATATCACACGGCACGCTGTCACTGGGCTACAACATTTCCAGTTCTGACTTTTGCTTTTTCAAATCATTGATTTCAGGTGTTTTAGTCTGATTTATTGAAATGAACCAAACCAGAATTAATAATTTCAGAAAGCACTGATTTGCAGCAGGAAAGAGGTGTTCTGGTAACGTGGAGTCTTTTAGTAAACCTGCACCTGGCTTGGGTACATTCCCATGGCTGTGTGAGTAAGAGTGAGTACATAGCTGTAGAAGAGTAGTCTTGCAAAGGTCCCAATCATCTATATCATTACCCACTTCTGCCAATAAACATAAAGGAGTGGAAGCATTAGTGGAGAATGAAAGGATGGAATGTTTGTGATTTAGGTGGGTGAATGAGTAAGAGTTTTCTCAGTATTTGCCAACCAAAGGATATACTGTTACTTTTCTAGATTGAACCCTAGTCCTTTGGTTTACAAAGGGTCCCTCTAATTTTTTCAAGAGATTAGTGGAGAATGAGACATCTCCCTAAAGGGCCTCCCAAGTCACTGTATCTTGACCCATGGTATAACGGAGTATCATTATATGTCAAATCTGTCAAAATAACTTGGAAACATTCTAACTTTTTTTACCTTTAGACCTATGATTTAGTGATTGCACCTAAGCCAGTTTTAGCACTAAGGACCTCGTGTCACAAACTCACAGGGTTGGTGACCACAAAAGGGCTTATCATTATGTAAAAAAGCACAGGAAATTATAGATAGTTTTCGACTGCAATTGTGGTCGCAAATCATTGATGAGCAACTGACCCCAAGTTGAGTGGTAACTAATTTGCAAAGCGAAAGGGATCCCCTTAGGAACACTTTCCCCTTGGGAATCATGTTGGCAGCCTCAGGACACGGCACTGGTCTTTCTTCCCCTGGAGATTTTCGAAGAATTAACTTTCTTTTTAAAGGAGCACTGGTTCCTTTAAGATCACTGACTTTTTAAAAATAAATTGTATTCCATTTTGAAATGCAATCATATGGATGGTGGTATGCTGTTCCTTTCAGGCAACCACCACTGTGATTATTGCCAATCAGAGTGGGTTGCAAATTGTCACCTGCCTACGGAAGATTATTTAATAAAGCTTGTTGTTCTGTAATCCACTGCAAGTCAGTATTCTGTGAACTGACCTATTATTATGAAGGTTGGTTTGCAAAATACTATTCCTTTCATAAACCGGTTGTACACAACTTGCGAGCAATATTTGCAAATGCAATCATAATACATCAGGACCATAACAAGCATAAGAAGATGGATGCTAATTGTGTTCACTCATTATTTGCAGTTCTACCAGGTGGTAAGTGCCTGTTTACATCTGCATAACGCATAATAACACAAAACGTAAGCTGTATAGACAGCAGCCAGGTAAACAGCGAGGTTTCTCCTCAATTTGCATGGCTACTGATCAGGTTGTGCACACTGTCTGATATTAGGCAGCAACCAGATGAATAATCAAGTTTCTTTTCTATTTGCAAGCCCACTGGCTAAACAGTACATAATTTCTGCGATTTAGCCAGCAGCTATGTAAATAGTGATTTTTTTTTTGTTTTTTTTTGCTATTTGCCAGGCCACCGACCCATTAATACCTCAAATTTGAAGTTTATTTGCTATTTGCATGGCTGCTGGCCAAATTGTACATAATTTCTGCTGACTTGCCAGCAGCAGGGTAATGAGTGAAATTTCTTTGATGTTTGCATTTGACCACTGCCCAAGCAATATGTACGACTTTTTATTAGCCATTGGCCAGCTAAAGAGCAAAGTTTCTTTGCTATTTACATAGCTGCCGGCCAGATAGTACATATCATCTGCTATTAGTCAGCAGCCAGGTAAATAGTGACATTTCTTTGTTATTTGAAGTGTTGGCTGCCAACCAAACAGTGCAGAATCACCACTATTTAGCCAGCAGCTGGGTATATACTGAAGTGTTTCTGTTATTTGCACAGCCGCTGGCTAAACAGAACAGAACCACTACTATTTAGCCAGCAGCTGGGTAAATATTTTAGTTTCTCTACTATTTTCAAGGCCACCGACCATATAGTACATAATGTCTACTACTTAGCCAGCGGCCTAGCAAATACCAGAAAAAATGCACTATTTACCCAGCGGCCGAGTACATAGCCACTACCAACGTATTTATTATGCCCTAACCTCACCAGCCATAGTTGCGAGGTATAGGGAACAATTGGAAGCCCATTACGTCTCATCCTGAAACACTGATGTATTGCTCAATGTTGTTGTGATCTACTGAAATAAACACCTTATTCAATAAACGTGAAAAGTGTGTAATGTTTAATATACACAACAAAAGATTTCTGCATGATCTTGGCAATCAGTTCCACCCTCTCCTTACATGATTCTGCACAGCCATGTGCACGCTTGCTACTGAAATCTAGGAGTAAGACAAGAGTACTCTTCATTTACTCCTGAAATTCTGAGTAAAGGAGTAAGCCACACTTCCTCAAAGCAAAATCTCTGGTCCTGATTCACAAAGATCTTGCATTGAGTAGGAGTGACCTATACTTAAAGTACTTGTAGCATGTTACTGAATTCTAGGAGTAAGTTAGTAGAAATCCTGGAATTTAGTAGTAAGCAAAACATACAGTAAAATGAATAAAAAAACTCTGATCCATTATTTGTGAATAGGTAGATAGATTTGTATGCTAGAGAGAACGTTTGCTCATTTGTAACCTACTCTTGGAGCTAGACAGGGGCAGAATAATCTAGACAGGGGCAGCATAATCTGTTCCAACGACATTATCCAACGCTCTTTGGTAGCTTCCTAGAGACAAACATACTGAGAGCTGCTGAGACCAGATAACAGCAAAATACTAATAGGCATCTCTAGTTCCAATTCCAAAGAAGGAGCTGTGCACCACTATCAGGCAGACCTTTCATGTATTAGCCAGACAAGTGAAAGATAGTTATTGTGAAAGTGGCAAATATACATATCCCAACCTATAGATATGATTAACTAAAAAATAAAGCTTCCAACACCGTGTTTATACTGCATATTGTGTGACATGATATGAAATGACAGCTCCTTATACCATTTCAAAAAATACGTCTGGGAACTGAATGCCACCCATCTGTGCAGCAGAGATTTTTAACTGACAGGTTCATAAAACAACGAAGCATTTAAAAAAAAAAAAAAATGCATAATTACACCAAGATCCTATTTAAATGTCTTTGAATTTTAGTAGAGATTAAAAAAGATGCGGCAGTATGTTAAGGCGCTGTGATTGCTACCCACGCCAAGCTTGTGGTGGTTTCATTTTTAGCATTTAGAAAATATTCCCTCTTCAAAGGAGTTTTTGGGCGAGGAAGTGGAATGTTTCATTTGAATTACAAAAAGGCATTGATAGTCCCCTACACATCAATTTTACCTGCGAACAAAAAGATCCACACAGAGAAAATTGGACCTGGGACTGTTTGATAAATTACCGCAGGGTACTTGAATATTCCATTAGCAGAATAATTGCTTGTTATGGAACCTTAGAAGAATGCAGTGTAATTATGACACCATTGTCCCCTAGGATGGAAGGAGAGGAATGTTAAATGCTGAAAATGATAGCTGTTTAACCGCTGCTAAAAACGAGACTATTAAAGAGGGAGTAGTTTGTGAGCTTAACCTTCTGCAGGGATCTCAAATTACTATGCTTCAAATCCCTGAAACCCTTTCAGCCAGTTGATCGCCCTACAAGTACAGAAACCCCCGCCCACAGACACACGCACAGACACACACACACACACACACACACACAGACGCGCACAGATGTGCGCATGCAAACAAACAGACACAGGCACACACAGTGGCACACAATCAGACACACAAACACACAAATGTGTGCATGCAAACACACACAGACATGCACACAATGATTTTCCTTACATTCATTGAGAATTCAGTCTATACCAAAAAAGTGATATAGTAGATTGAAGAGACAATAGTTCGAGTAGTGCTATGGTATGCTGTGCTTAGGTGTGGGGTATTAGTTGCTTGAAAAGGCCAACTGGAGAGATAGGGATAACATTCTAGCCAATTTCTGAATGCAAACGTTTTTCAAAGTTTTGAAGATTATGGTGGGGCTGACAAGCTGACTGGATGTGAAGGACAGGGCTGTGATAATGTAGGCACATAAGGGGAATATATAGAAGGCCTACAGGGCATAAAAGTGTTTTCGGAAACCAGAGGGAGAATCAGCTAACATACTTTTAGCAAAGCACAGAAATCATGGGAGTACTGGGCAATGCCCTGCAGTCAATGGCACTCATTATAATTGAACATATAGGCCAAAGGAACAATGGATTATCACAATTTTCTAGAATTGTCGAAAGCTTATTTTCCAAGCATGTTCTCTAATAGGTCAAAGATCAAGACATCAAGGGCTTATTTATTGTCTGGGGGAAGCAGAATATCTGCAGTAAACTGGTAGATGGCCATTCTACCAAGCCTGTGAGTCACCACCTCATTTAAAGTTGAGGAGTGACCTCATTTCTGATATTGTAGAGTCAGCTGACTGTGCTCTCAGAAATCTTTATATGGTGGCTCACAAACAACAGTTATTCAGCATCTCTATGTGAGAAGGCTGCCATATTTAGGGTGAAGTTTTTAGCAGCAGAACCATACTCCAAAATGTGGACACCCCAAAAATTACCTCATTTGATTATCCCACAGTTTACTGGATCAGAGACAGTGCTAAACCTCAATTTTATGAAGCAATGTGCCCCCACATTAAGGCTCCTCCCCAAACATTAGATTAGAAGAGTAAAACAGCTCAATAAGTAATGGGTCCATCATTAATTGAGGACCTTATTATGATGGCGGTCAGACGAGCATCTGATCACCATCGTTTGAGGCACGGGACTGTCCGGCAAGGAGTCGGCGGTCCCAACAGCCCAATTACAATGCGACAGTCATGGAGGCTGACTTAAAATGCTGTTTACTATTGTGGCTTGAGCAGCAGCCCAGGAAAAGGACCGCTGCACAAGCCACAATAGTAAAGAGCATTTTTCAAACATCCATGCACCGTGTGCCAGGCACCATGTGGTGCCAGGCACACGGTGCATGGATGTTTGTGAGGTCACCACAGGTGCCCCCAGGGATACATTGCAGAGGCACATGGGGGCCCTGCTAGGGGCCTCCAAAGTCCCTTTCAGAGAGTCTTTCCATGGCGGTCGGAAAGGGACCTCATAATTCCTACGTCGGTGCCTGCACAGGCACCGCCTTCATTATAGGGATTATGATCTGACCAATGGCCCAACAGGCTCCTTGAGCCTGTTGGAAGCATCAGTCTGTCCCTCTGACCTATGCGCTCTGACCGCTGGTATCATAATCCGGCGGTAGGACTGCAGCCTCAGATGTCAGACATCATTCCGATTGATACACAAAATATATAAACCCAAAAACCTTTCCACACCTTCTGACACTGATTTTTCCTGCTTGAGTACCCAATTGTAGACACGTCAGTCCTGTGCATGAAAATGACAACAATATTCCTAACTAGCAGGGAAAAATCCCTGTTTATCAGTGTTATGACATGGCAGACCACTCATCATATTAATCATCATTATTGATGCACAGCATATATAAACCCATAACACGTTTCCACAAATTCACCTTCTGATTATTTTATTAGCACTAAACAATTAATAAAACTTTATTAATTGGAATTCAGTCTGCATCACTTTCTGCTTCTGGTTGTAGACATGTTCATGGTATTCTCCATATCATATTCTTCAGACCATTTCCTCTTTAATGGCCTCTTCTCATTTTTATGCCCACAATTGTTAATCAGATACCCAGCAAAGTTTAGGAAAAGAAACAAATAATTGCACATATCATTATTACAGGGGTTAGTATAATACGTAAGGTCCCAACACCCAAATTATTGATCCATTCACCTACCTTACTAAAACCTTTCCCTATCTCACTAACCCAGGAAGCTATGGCTTCCCATAATCTGTGCTCTTCTTAAAGACTGATGTTCACAAGAGATATTAGTCATGTTTGTTATATAGGAGTTAATAATAGGACTGTTCTAAGGAGTAAAAATGCAGCATCCTTTAACTTTTAGACTTTGCCAATCCCAAATTCCTTTGCAAGAAGGATACATAATGCTAACTGTTTCTGCATCATCAAAGCTCTAATAGCAATTATTTCAGAATACATTTTATGTAGCGCTCCAGCCATGCTTAAGTTAAGTCTATCCACCAATGTAGATAAATGTCTAATTTTCACATCATTCATTGCTACACCTATAAAAGGAATAATGGCGCCTAATATGTCTAGAACTACCTATCCAAATCCTCATTTCACTCGCCTCAACCCAACTGCATCATCCGTTCCACTCAAATGGCAAACTCTAGAAAATACTAAAGCAAGATAACAAGATCCAACTCCATTATGTGGCAAAAAAATAAGCAGTTTTACCACACACATAATAAATTCCCCTCAGACTCAGCTCTGCTCCAATTAAATAATTGCCACTTACAATATAACCTCTTTCACACTCACTCTCTTCAACATATTCAGCCTTCCCACCTTTAAAAGGTTCATGAAGCACCATATATATTTCACCTATTCTCTCTTGTTCCATTCTTAATCTAAGATGTAGACATGACAATGGAAATTCTTCTTCTTTAATTTGTTCTCTTTTTGCCTTTTGATCTTTCCAGTCTCTCACAATTTTCTTTAATAAATGCATATTCATCTTCACTCTAACCATAACACATAAACCCATTTAATAGTTTTAGTTACATGCTTAATTTGTGCAATACATTTCAGACATTTACCATATTTAATGCATTTGTTAGATTCTTCATTCTCCAAGATAGGTAAGTTCTCCAGTAACAGGTTGAAATCAAATACAGGCAATGAGGCAAAAATGTATTATTATTTAACATGTTAACAAATGCTGTGCAAGATAGGCCATAGAAGATGGGAAGCTGTATATACATAGCACCCTTACCTGTAGAGAGGGAAGACAAGTACAGATAGAACAATTCTAATCTCCATATCAGAATATTCTTGTGTCATTTTAGTATAAATGTTATCTTGAAGTCCACTACCTAAACATTCCCTATGTATCAGTGTTTTACATTTCACTTGATTATGTACAGCAGTTAATTCAACTCTTGTGGAGCCATATCTCATTGGAGCCAGTAAGCACAACAACAAGGTAACTAACACAATTAGTATTATTAACGAAACAATTAAACTAAAAACTTGCAGCATTTGCTGTACTCCATTTCTTACTGAGACTTAGGGCCTCATTACAAGTATGGAGGTCCTGGCACTGCCATACTTGTGGTTCGACTGCCACCACCCCTGCGTCCTACTGCCGTATTACGATGGTGGTGGTGGGACCATCAGCAGCCTGACAGAAGATCCTGGATCCCAATGGGGCAGTGGTGGGGAAGGCAGGGGTCTGCCATGACAGTGCCGATCCCGGAACCGCCGTGCAGCCGTCCTGCCTTTCCTCCAAGCATTTCATGGCAGTAACCCCGCCATAAATATGCTTGGCGGAAAGGCAGGTAAAGGGGCTCCCGGCCGAATCTCCCCATGGGGGTGCATGTGGGGCATATGATGTGCCCCCCCAAAAGTGCACAGTCGTGCGTGCACTGTGTGGCATGCACGGAATAGTGAATGCCACACCGTGCACAGATGACCTGAAGGCACTGTCACAGTGGCGGTATGCTTGTAAGGCTTTCCTATGGGCCAAACATACTGCCACCATAACACCACCACTGCCGCACCACCAGCCCTGGATTACACTTATCTGGTGGGCGAGAGACTGCGGTTTGTCGGTCTTCCTGGGACTGCTGAGTCAGGGTTCCGACTGGAAGACCGTCAAACTCGTAATCGGGCCCCAAAACAAAATAATTGTGAGGCTCAAAACTTTAAAAAAGCAATGAAAAATCACTTAAAAATAATAATAGGCTTCTTCTTTCCTTGATTTGAGCTTTTATGACTTCATTTTCTTCAACTGTTTCAAACTTTTCACCCCTCTCTGGATCCACACAGTGTACTTGAGCTTAACTTTGAGAATCAGTGATTGTTCTTACCACTTCTTCATCTGCTACCTTCACTCTTTGTGTTCGTGGCATGGATCCACTGTGGGATTCCAGCACATTTCACTGCAGTGTTTGTCGTCAAAATAACCTGGTAGGGTCCACAACAGTGCTCTTCCAGGCAGTTTTCCCTCACGTGCTTTCTGACCACTATCCAATATACAGGGTTCAATCCGTGGCACTGTATTTCTTTTCTTGCTTCTGTTGCCATTTTCACCTGATGAGAGACAGATTTCCCAACATCAGTCAGGCCTTTGCAGTAATCTAGCACGATGTTATCCATTATTGAAACTAGTGCAGCTGAGGGAGCATATGCCAATCTCATCACTCTCCCCATGACCACCTCACTCTTGAGAGTTCCATTTATCCTCTCAACCACTCTGGAAAGTTGAGGATGATGACTACAATACAACCTCTGATCAAGTTGGAAAGCAGTACAAAGTATTTGCAAAATTTCATTTTTGAAATGTGAGCCATGGTCTGTCTCAGTAGAATTAAGTAGGCCAAAATGTGGAATGAACTCTCTCAACAAAAGTTAGGAACTGCAAAGCTGTCTGATTTCCAGGTGGGACAAGCCTCAAACCATTTAGAAAGCAAACAGACAATGATCAAGGAGCATTTCAAAAGTATATAAAAAGTGATGGATGGAATGTTTAAATTAATCTCAGCCATGTTACTCACTCGGTTACATCCCAATACATCGTCATTTTGTACACCATGCCACCTCAGTTTAGATCCAGCTATATGCAAGACAGTCTTGTCCCTGCTCCAAAGGGAACAGTCCAACCCGAACTGCCAAGTCAGATCCTCCCTGAACTGGAACACAAGCAACCAAGGACCGATTTCGCCTTTATTAAGGGCTTATCAGCCGGATATAGCATTGTCCCAGTGACTCAGTGTACAGGGGACCTAACTCTGGGCATACCCATCCCACTTAGGGTGACATACTGAAATATACAAAAAGTGATGGATGGAATGCTTGAATTAATCTCAGCCATGTTAATCGCTCTGGTTGCATCCCTATTCATCATTATTTTGCACACCATACCACCTAAGTTTGGACCCAGCTATATGCAAATCAGTCTTGACCCTGCTCCAAAGGGAACAGTCCAACTCGAACTGCCAAGCCAGGTCCTCCATGAATCAGAACACAAGCAACCCAGGACTGGTTTTACTTTTGTTATGGGCTCATCAGCCAGGTATAGCATGTTTCCAGTGACACAATGTGCACGGCTCCCACGTCTGGGCATACCCGTTCCACTTAGGGTGACATGCTAAAGTATACAAAACGTCTTGGAGGGAATGCTTGAATTAATTTCAGCCACGTTATTTGGACAAAATATCGAGCTACAGAAATATTGAGTTTTAAATACCGTAATACAGAAATATCATTGACAAGAATATCGATTCTTTAGGTAAGTAATATCGTTTTCCAGAATATCTGTGTAGTTAATATTGTTTTCATTAATATAGTTGCAAAAAATATCTTTTTTTAACCCCTTCCATGCACATGACGGCCGGGAACCGTCGTGCGCATCAGTGCTCGCGTGCGCAGGACGGCTCCTGGCCGTCCTTGCACATGGCACCGGAAATCCCTCTGGTGCAGGCACCAGAGGGATTTCCTTTTCTCCCCAACAGCCTCGGGAGCTGGGGAAGAGCTTCCCCAGCTCCCGAGGTTATCCCCCTCGTTTCCCTAAAATGACGATCAGCGCGCACGTCGCGCTGTCGTCATTTCATAGAAACCGAAACTGAAATGAACCTTTAGGCTCATTTCAGTTTCACTTTCTATGTGCTCAGGAGGCTATCTCAGCCCCCCAAGCACGTAGAAAGACGGGAGAGGTATCATTGGAAAGGGTGGGGCAAGGGCCTGTGACTGGGAAGAGCCAAAAACATAGGGATTAAGGGTATAGCACGGAGAATTCTAAGCGCTACATTTTTTAAAAACTATATTTTTAGCCAATTCTGCATTGGACACCCACACAAGTGAGGTATCATTTTACTCGGGAGACTGAGGGGAGCGCTGTGGGGTAGGACATTTGTGCCAACACGGTGATTCCACACAAAAACATGTGGAAAATGTGTTTTTTTCATCTATACGCAAACCATACCTCGATGGACTCCCCCGGGTGTCTAGTTTCCAGAAACGTGTGGGTTTGGTTGTTTCCCAATGTGGCCACCGAGCCCGGAGTCAAAAACCCAGGTGACCCCCCCTTGCAAAAACAGGTTGTTTTGTGATAGGTAATTTTGATGTCTCCTCAATACGCTTTGGGCCCTTGCCTGTCGCGGGTACTTGACCCACCCACTCGAGTGAGGTACCATTTTTAACGGGAGACCAGGGGGAATGCTGGGTGGTAGGAAATTTGTGGATCCACGCAGATTCCAGAACTTTTCAACACAGAAATGTGAGGAAATGCGGTTTTTTTGGACAAAGTTTGAGGTTTGCAAGGGATTCTGGGTAACAGAACCTGGTGAGAGCCAGACAAGTCACCCCATCATGAATTCCCCTGGGTGTCTAGTTTTCAAAAATGTATAGGTTTGCTAGGTTTACCTAGGTGCCGGCAGAGCTAGGGTTCGAAATCTACAGCTAGGCACTTTGCAAAAAAAGGGTCAGTTTTCACTGTGAAAATGTGCTGTGTCCACGTTGCGTTTTGGGCCGTTTCCTGTCGCGGGCACTAGGCCTACCCATACAAGTGAGGAACCATTTTTCACCGAAGACTTTGGGGAATGCGGGGTGGGTGGAATTTTGTGGATCCACGCAGATTCCAGAACTTTCCACCACAGAAATGTGAGGAAAATGTGTTTTTTTTCACAAAGTTTGAGGTTTGCAAGGGATTCTGTGTAACAGAACCTGGTGAGAGCCGGACAAGTCACCCCATCCTAGATTCCCCTGGGTGTCTAGTTTTCAAAAATGTCTAGGTTTTGCTAGGTTTTCCTAGGTGCCGGCAGAGCTAGGGTTCAAAATCTACAGCTAGGCACTTTGCAAAAAAAGGGTCAGTTTTCACTGTGAAAATGTGGTGTGTCCACGTTGCGTTTTGGGCCGTTTCCTGTTGTGGGCTCTAGGCCTACCCACACAAGTGAGGTGCCATTTTTCTTGGAAGACTTTGGGGAATGCGGGGTGGTTGGAATTTTGTGGATCCACGCAGATTCCAGAACTTTCCAACACAGAAATGTGAGGAAAGTGTTATTTTTAAAAAAAGTTTGAGATTTGCAAGGGATTCTGGGTAACAGAACCTGGTGAGAGCCAGACAAGTCACCCCATCCTAGATTTCCCTGGGGGTCTAGTTTTCAAAAATGTATAGGTTTGCTAGGTTTTCCTAGGTGCCGGCAGAGCTAGGGTTCAAAATCTACAGCTAGACACTTTGCAAAAAAAGGGTCAGTTTTCACTGTGAAAATGTGGTGTGTCCACGTTGCGTTTTGGGCCGTTTCCTGTTGCGGGCACTAGGCCTACCCACACAAGTGAGGTACCATTTTTCTCGGAGGACTTTGGGGAATGCAGGGTGGGTGGAATTTTGTGGATCCCCGCAGATTACAGAACTTTCCACCACAGAAATTTGAGGAAAATGTGTTTTCTTTTACAAAATTTGAGGTTTGCAAGGGATTCCGGGTAACAGAACCTGGTGAGAGCCAGACAAGTCACCCCATCCTGTATTCCCCTGGGTGTCTAGTTTTCAAAAATGTATAGGTTTTCTAGGGTTCCCTAGGTACCGGCAGAGCTAGGGTTCAAAATCTACAGCTAGGCACTTTGCAAAAAAGGGTCCGTTTTCACTGTGAAAATGTTGTGTGTCCACGTTGCGTTTTGGGCCATTTCCTGTTGCGGGCACTAGGCCTACCCACACAAGTGAGGTACCATTTTTATCGGGAGACTTAGGGTAATACAGAATTGTAGAGTAACTGTTATTACCTATTGACTTTCGATGCATTTCTGCCTTCCAAATGAAAGACAATGTGTAAAAAAGAAGTCACTTTGAAAAATGTCCTATAATTCTCATGCTAGTATGGGTACTCACAATTTTGGAAATGTGCAAATAGCTACTCTTTCTAAACTCTATATTTTGTTCTGATTTCAGAAATACATAGGTGTCTTTCATCCCGATTTTTCACTGTATCAATTTCTCAAATGAATTGCTATAGACCCGGTATATAATAAAAAACCATTGCAAGACGCTGCTCAGTTATTGGCTCTGGGTTCGTCGGGTTCTTTGTGAACCTACAAGTCCTATATATCCCCACAACCAGAAAGGTCCAGCAGATGTAACGGTATCTTGCTTTCAAACATCTGTCATATTTAGAAGAAGTTACAGGTGAAAACGTTGGCACAAATGGCTGTTTTTTTCAACTCATTTTCAATTTTTCCTATTTTCAACTGTTAGTTTCTATAAAGAGACCTTGAAGGATCGACACAAATGACCCCTTGCTGAATTCAAAATGTTGTCTACTTTTCAAAAATGTATAGCTTTCCAGGATCCGTTATTGCTTTCATACCCATTTCTACCATTAACTGGAAGAAGGTTGAAAGCACAAAAAATAGCAAAAATAGGCTATGTCCCAGTAAAATGCCAAAACTGTGTAAAAAATGTTGGTTTTCTGACAAAAGTCTGTCATTCCCTGAAAGCGGGGAAAATGGTGATTTCAACCCCACAAACCCTTTATTGATACCATTTGCAGGGAAAAAAACCAGACACTTTCATTTGCAGCACTTTTTTCCCATTTAAAAAAAAAAAAAAGAAATTTGCTGTATTTTGGCAAATTTCTGGGTCCCCTCCAGGGGAATCCACAAACTCTGGATACCTTTGGAATCCCCATGATGTTGGAAGAAAAGGACGCAAATTTGATGTGGATACCTTATGTGGTGAAAAAGTTACAGGGGCCTAAGCACGAACTACCCCAAATAGCCAAAAAAAGGCTTAGCACAGGGGGGAAAAGGCATAGCAGCGAAGGGGTTAATTATCTTTATGTGTTTTAGTTCATATATTAATTTTATATGCTAAATATTGCTTGTATAATTGTTGACAATATTTTTAAATATAGTTTGTAAATTTAAGTAATTTATAATATTTAATGTTATTGTTAATAGTAATTTATTGCATTGCAGGTGGTTGTGAGGTTTGTTGGGGTACAGGGTAGGAACTTAATTAAGTATAAATAAATATAATGAATTTTTAATGTATTAATAATTATCTAATTGATAATGAATTTTGTAAATTATGTAATTATTATATTTTTTAAGTTATATTTTAGATGCAGGTTGTGGGGCTTGTAGGGCTATAGGGAGGGAAGTTAATTAAATAACAATTGATTAATAATTAATTAATGCAATATTAATTATTGAAGTGATTGCTAATTATGGAAATTGTGTAATTTTGTATGTTTTAAGTTATATTTTAGGTGAAGGTTGTTGGATTTGTGGGGGTATATGGTTTTGAAGTTAATTATGTAATAATTAATTAATCATTAATTATTAATGTCTTATAAGTTATTTAATTGATTAATAGATATGAACATTGTTTAATAATTATATGTTTTACATTATGTAATAGGTGCAGGCTGTTATACTTGTAGGGGCATAGGATGGGAAGTTATATAAGTAATAATTAATTAACTGTTAATTATTCATTAATTTATAGTAATGTAATTAATTATTAAATATGTTAATTGTGTTATACTTCTTTATTTTAGTTACATTTTAAATGTGGGCTGCAAGGTCTGTGGCAGTATAGTGTGGTAATTTTACTAAATAATAAATTAGTAAAAACAATGTAAATTCAAAATTATATTATTAATAATAAAAACCATGTACATTGTTTAATTGTTTTTTACTTTTATATATATCTTTTTATATTAAGAGTTTTGTATTTCTTGTCAACTAATACGGTTATTAAAATATGTTATGTGTTTGAAGTGGAGCACTTTCCCTACTGCTGCACAGTCTTGAGTGGGAATAGTAAATATTACCCCTCTAAAGTCCAACCCTTTCCTTACTGCTGTGCAGAGTGGAGTTGGAATCGTAAATTCAACCCCTCCAAAGTTCAATCATTTCCCTACTGTTTCGCAGACTGGAGTGGGAATAGTCAATGTAACCCCTCTGAAATCCAACGCTTTCAATGCAGTTGCACAAACTGAAGTTGGAAAAGTAAATTTTGCTTCTCCAAAGTCCAACACTTTCCCTACTGTTACACAGACTGGAGTGGGAATAGTAAATTTAACCCCTAAAATTTTTAACACTTTCCCTACTGTTGCACAGACTCGAGTGGAAATAATACATTTAAGCCCTCTGAAGTCCCACACTTTCCCTACTGTTGCACAGACTGGAGTAGGAATAGTAAATTGTACCCCTCCAAAGTCCAACGCTTTTCCTACTGTTGCACATACTGGAGTGGGAAAAGTAAATTTAACCCCGCTGATGTCCTACACTTTTTCTACTGTTGCACAGACTGGGGTGGGAATAATGTATGCTTTATTTTCTGATTAAAATACTTATTTTTATAATTGTTGAAATATATATTAGTATTATTTGTTTGTTTAATTTTATATCATTTGTTTATATATTTATAGATATTTTTTGTAATGATTGTAATGTTTTTTTAATTATGTAGTTTTTCATATTTAATTAATTTGGTAATTTAGTTTGTACCTTGAACCCAGCGGTCTCCAGATAAACAAATAATTTTTAACCTTAATCACTCAAAAACTAATTAACTGATTTATACCAAATTACAAAAAGAACGCTTTCTGGACCAAGATCTAGATTCCTGCCAAATTTGGTGGTAATTCCATTCAGCAGTTTTGCTGATGGAGGGTGGGGAACATCGAAACATGTCCCAATCTAGTTTGAAAGGAAGGATTATATGGAACACCAGCCTTGTTGGATGAAGGGTATGATGAGCTGCAGGATGGTGAGAAAGCCCAGGACCTCTAGCTCTACTTGAAGCAAGACTGTTCCTTTTCTCTTCATTATTGGGGCGTACTGGAATGACTCAACCTGCTGAAAAGAAATTCTAGTTAGATAGTGATCTGGGAAGAGTTTATTCCTATGTTAGAACCCTTCTTGTGGTTAAGTGATACTATATATAAACCTATTTGCCTAACAAAACAGGTTCTGTTTGCGGTGTAAGGGGTCAAAAACTATAGGAGGCCATTAGCTATGCTACAAGAATGAAACTTGACTTGTTACTTTTTTGTTTCTTCTCTTCTTCTTTACAAAAGACAATTTATTGATCCTGCTTTTGTGCATGATACAACTGTGATCACATCTAGCTACGATGTTTCTTCATGCTGCATCTTTTTTTCCTCACAAAAATGTAATAAAAATGATTTTAAAAAGGGCATTTACAATGGAAAACAGTTTTAACTATCGCGAGGGGGACAATGAAAGGCAGGCAGATGAGTTTAGACAGGCTTAAACAATCTTATGGCTGTTTTACTTCACACTTATCAATGGAACTATCCAATACAATCAAGTAAAACCAAAACCTTCCTATAAAGCACAGGCTGAACATGGATACAAAAAAGTAACAATCCGAAGATGATGAGGTAAAAAATAAGACTGTAATAGTGCACCACACTTGCGATTGACTGATCCATACCTTGCATTTTTTCATCTCAGCTGTAATTTTCAGTTCTGCTTCACCATTCTGATATTTCACTTCCCCATTGAAATTCCAAAGGCTACTTGATCGGAGGTTGTTGGGAAATTGCCAGAACGCCCCCAGGTTTCATGTATCTAATGTCATATAGCCATATACTTTCTCACCCACGCTCCCTCCATAGACAGCTTCACAAAATGGCTGCAGATATGACCTCTCATTTAGGGGGGGCAACACCATCCTGGCTCAAGTGTTTTCCCATTAGACTGTGTGCAGCATTATTTCAGCTAGGGGCTCTGAAGCATGATGCCACATCAAGAACACAATGTTTTTGTTCTGTGGTTCAATTTTCATATCATATATGTGACATTTTTTGTAGAATGCACACATTGGCAAATATATCCTATGTATAAATTAACATAAATACACTCGAAGCAAATTTTTTAAATGTGGGAAAAGCCAATGCATCTGGCTCTTCTGTAAACAATAAGGCCCATATTTATCATTTTTTCACGCAGAGCAACGCAGCAAGCCACCTTGCTATGCTGAGTCAAAGGAAAAGGGCAGGAATGCACCATATTTAACATTATGTGGCACATTCCTGTCTTTCCTAGTGCTGGCGCGCTTCTGGTTGCCTAGCGCCAGCGCAGGCACCCTTGCGTCATGGTGCAAGTGTGGCTACGTTGCAGGCAGGGTTGTTTTTGTGCAGGAAGGCACACCTTCCTGCACAAAAATAATCCTGAGATGGATGTTCCTCTTTCGTAGAAAGAGGGAAAAACAAGAAGAAATAAAAATATTTATCCTTGTTACTCCTCCCCTGGGGAGTCGTAGCATTTTGACACATTCCCAGGCCTACCACTAATGGTAAATCTGGGAATGCATCAAATTCCATGGGTGGAAGCTTGGGAACATCCACGCCCCACCCATGGAACACCTTCCTGGGGCTGAATAACACAAGGCTGTGATTTGTGCTGCCTTGCATTACTCTGAATTTATCAAACCATGCAGGGCCATGCAAGGCGGCCTTGCATGGCTTGATAAATCCCTCTTAGGTTTTGTGTCAGCCTTGCGCCCCATTGCGCAGCGCAAGGGCGATGCAAAACCTTGATAAATCAGGCCCTGAGTGCTCTCTCAACTATGATCTTTGATATCCTCCACTATCTAGAATAATTATGCGACGAAATGTCAATGTGTGGTTCCCTTTAAATCACCAGTAACTAAAATGCATGTCTAAATTGGCTCTATTTGCGATTGTGGGGCATATTTGCAAGGAGCTAGCGCCACCGCAGTATAATTTATTTTTGATGCAGTGGTGGCGCAATCAGTGCTCCACACGGCTCCATATTTACAAACTGACTCATTGGGCCATAGAGGCCTGCGTCACATTATATCTGCGCCTGGTATAATTTATGCAGAATAGGTGTTCCTACGTTAAAAGTCACGTAGAGCTGACGCAGTGAAATGTACAACTTGACTGCTTCATAATCCCTATACCTTCTCAAACCAGGCCTGAGGATTGACGCAGGGCTTTCAACATGGGACTCACCCCTGTTTTCTGATGCAGTGCTGGGATTCGTCAGTATTACGACCAACTCCAGCAATGTGTCATTTTAGCACCAAAAGATGCATCAGAATTTCTGATGCATCCGTGAATCCTTGTGCCATGAAGCACTGTATTGTAAATACAGCTGATCCGTGGCATCATTAGGGCATTTGCTGCAGGCTCAGGAAATCTGATGCATTGATGCCGATGCGTCAGTTCTTGTAAATATGCCCCTATGTATCTTAACAAGACCCCAAAAAGAAGCATTCCAATTTAGGTTGCAGCTTCACACTACAAGAAAGCTGAACAATCCACCTAATTTTCAGACGATTTTTATAAAAATGGCTTTTCCTACAGCTAGTACTTAAAAATGTAGTGCTCCCATTTACAAGTCTGCAAAACGATGTTGAGATGGATCATCCTTTTGTAAGAAGCATGTGTGTGTCTGCTATATTTGTGGACTATAGCTAGGCCTCCATCCCAATACAAATAAATGACATCTATTAAACTATAGCGATAGTGCTACAGATCGAAATGAGGATCAGAGTTTGAGTGGATTTCTTACCTATTGATTTGATGGATGCTTCACATTGGGGCTGAGTTTAGGCAGCCAATTGGCACCCAACCCATTGACAATGAGGCTAAGGTTCCTTTGTAAGGTCTGTACGTATGCCTCTGGAAAATATTTTGGCAAGAGCTGAATGCATTCGGCACAGTACCACCATATGCATAACCGTTTGACGTTTCCCTGGTGCATTTCTCTGCTAAGGTATGAAAGCATATGCTGAGTTCTTCCACAAACCACAAAAAAGCTGATTCTAAACCGCAGTAACACATTTGGGATTTAACGTAAACTTCATTCATGGGCTACTTCTTATGCTCTCTGTGACAGTATGCTCTTAAATGGCAATGGACAGATGAGTACAATGTAAAGTGTGCAGTGCATAACCCATGTTTATGCAAATAAACATTTTTCATATTTTTGACTATTCATATGCATCCCTGTGTAACTCAGGGAGAATGAACGCCTGTTGTAATGTATGAGCAAATATGTTTGGTGTCCGCAATCCAGAATTATGCCATTTTCCTCACTTTATATGAGCACAATGCATGCTGTTCCTAAAGTGTCAATGCACAGATTTCTGAATATTGAGGGATTTTAGAAGCGTTTTACTGCAAATTTTTTCTGCGACAAAATTAATTGTAAAAATTGCTTACTTTCTTATAAATAATCTGAAAACATTGGATTGGTATACTACACCATCATTTCAACATTACGTATGCCATTCCGATTTCGTTGAAAGGGTTGCTCACAATATCTGAGAAGTGCATTCTTGGATGCTCAGATTAGATTTAGGATGTGGCCTAACGGCCAGAGCTGCCGGCATTGGAGCTGGGAAACCAGGTTTGAGTCTTTGTGTCGATCAACATCCTGTGATTCTGGACAAATACCTTGATCTCTCCGTCCCTACCAAAAATGAATGTGTCCTTGTGTAATGTAACTGGTGCTCATGTAAAGTGCTCCAGTACCTTCGGGTCGAGTTCATGCTATATAAAACTGCAGCGGAAAAAAATTAGCTACAATGTCTGCAGGAAGCACATTTCACTGACCACTTCTGTGGTCCTTCCATGAGTTATGGTGCACCCATTTTTTCAACCTTATCCGTGTGCAGCATTCACATCCCTTGGCAGTATGTATTACGCATATTCAGAGATACGTATTGGGTAACACTTCAGTGTGATCCATTATGGCCATGAACATATTCTTGTAACACCAACTGTTTTTTGAATATCACCAGAACCCCAAGATAGCAATGCATTACATGTTTTTTTTGGGGGACAGTTTACTTGAAACAGCTATACTTTTTAAACAAGTTAATGTTAACTGAAAACAATAAGTGAAATAGTACGATAACTTGTTGTCCATAATATAAAGAGGAGATACTATTTGCCTGATTCACAGAGGTAAACTTACACTTTTGTGTACGTTTAGGTTTGTTGTAGTAACTTTATTACTTTTTGGTATACAAAAACGAAGAGCGTAATTTTCCTAACGGTAATTTTACTAGTAGTAAAATTGCACTTGTAAAATGACTAGTAGTAAAATTACACTCATAGGGGCAGATTTACAAGCACTGACGCATCTCTGCATATCAGCAGAGATGTCAGTTAATTTGCGTCACGTAAAAAAAACCTTGCGCCACCATGGATGCATTGCATTTACAATGCGGCGCACCATGGCACAAGGATTGACAGGTGCGTGACGCATCTGTCGGCGTAAAGGTAACGCAGTACTGGAGTCATGTCGCAAGCGCGATGCAACTCCACCACTGCTTAGGGGCGGCCTATACTTGCTGTGCTGCGTCACTCCTTACGCCTGCTTCAAGCGTAAGGTTTTGACGCAGCGGCGTCGTAAAAGTGACTCAGTAAAATCTTGTAGATTATGATTATGTCAGGTCTGCAAAATATGGAAAATATTCTATGGGCATGGCACTGTTGCTGTGAAACATGAAGTGTCATATGTTCGCATTTTGTGAAATAAAAGCAGCCAAACATATAATAAAACACACTCACAAATGTTAAATATACATCGATTCACATTCATGCACGCTAATTTCCCATTTATTCGAATTTTTCAACCAGACATCATTGCTTCCGTCATCTGTGTCAGCATGCGCATTATAAATTACTCTTCATCTCTCAAGGGGTACAGAATGTACCATAATAAAACCTTACATCACGAAGACATATTTACTTATTACTCTATCCGTCGTCTCTTCCAACATATCGGGCATTCCAGGCGGGATCTGCCTTTAATTCCTTGTGCCTATGCCAAGGCTCAGAAACTACAAATCTGTTGACTTTAGAATAATTGAGTTTTCAGGTATTTGATTTTAATTTTGCAGAACCAGTTATATTGTTTTTTCAAATATAAATTATTTTTTCACTGGACTGTTAGAAAAACGTCTTTTAGGTATTCAGATGACTGACTGCATTGAGTACCTTCCCTCTTTACATTTCTGTACACTAATCTGAAAGAATAATACTATCAAGTGTTATATCTGCACAATATAAAACCTACTCACGATAAAAGCCCAATTTCCACTTCAATCACCCGAGCTGCCCTGTATATATTCCGAGCATGTACAGAGTCAGAGATGCAGTGAGCAAATGTCAAATATCAAGCAATTGCAATATGACCGGAGTGCTCGCTCAGCATCTGATACGCCACAACATAATCAATACCTTAATTCCAATAACTCAGTTTCATCTGACCTCTCCTCTTTGCTCTCCTGCAGCACAGATTCTGACTGGAAAGACTGGTTCAGTCCCAACAGAGGAGTCCGGCAGTTAATGTAATAGAGAAGGCCCAAATGCACAAGGATCAGCGCCAAAAGGAAACATTTTGATTCCGGCCTTTGTTATATCTGGTAGCCTGAAAACACATAACTTCAGGATTACAGAGATTGCTTGCTGTTCTATAATACTTTTCTCTTTAAACGCAGGATCCACGGCCATACATAGACACAATGGGCCATATTATCAAGAACGGCAATAACATTATCGTCGCTTTAGCGGCAGGAAAGGGGCTTGATAATATGCCCTATAGAATTCCAATAGAGGCCCAGGTTCTGGTGTGAAGGACATCAAACCTGGGCTTCTATTGGAATTCTATAGGGCATATTATCAAGCCCCTTATCGCCGCTTTAGCGGCAGTTTCCTGCCTCTAAAACGGCGATAATGTTATCGCCGTTCTTGATAATATGGCCCAATAAGTCTAGGGAATGAGATCAGTTCTCATTTTTCCTTGGAGAAGGTATGTTTCTTATGTTTGTTCCTCTAGGCTTGGTGAACTGCAGTGATTCCCCATCAGTGCACATCCAAACTGGTTTCACTCTGGTGACTCTCTGGGCCATCAGATTTCTTGCACCACCTCCCCGAGTTTTTACATCCAGGAGGGAAGAGAAGGACAGGCTGCTGTCGAGGATGTCTCTCCTCAACCTTTGTCTCACTCCTGTGGACTTCAGGGATCAAAGGGAAGGAGGGCTGTCAGTTGTTTTTGCAGCATCCCTCTGCATTTCACTGTCTCCCCTGAAACCATGTAGGCCTCAGGGATGATCAACAAATGGGGTCCAAGCTCTAGAACATTTTTTCGTTCTAAACGAAATGTTGATTTCTAGAAGCTTCCCTAAACAGCTTTTTGGGAGTACCTGATTTCAGATAAATAGAAGAACTCAGGGAGAATTGGAGGTGGCGAAAAGGTAAGCATTTTTTTTTTATATATGTATAGGGAACAATTCTGCAGTAGATGAGTAAGTAAGAGAGTATTGTAGGAAGAAAAGTATTTTATGGATATGTCAGGGAGGTGCCCTATGCTAGGGTGAGGGAGAGTTGTACTAAGCAAGGTAAACATTTATAGACAAAGGCGGGGGTTTGGCAAACCTGAGGAATGGTGGCAGGAATCTAGAGATGTGTTATATTTCAAACGCGATTGTGAAGACAATGGTGTGGAAGATGGCAAATATCCAGTCCTATGTTTTAGAGGTAAGGGTTTTTAGCAATGCTTGAAAAGGTAACAGAACACGACAGGCATTGCAATGTTGTTTATAGGTGACTGATGACACTTGGGAGGAGATTTACTAAGATTTTGCGCCGTGTTTGCGTCAAAAAAGTGACGCAAAATGGCGCAAAATCTTTTTTTCCTAAATTAACTTTCCAGCGCTAAACTTGTTTAGCGCTGGAAATAACGTAAAAGTAATGCACTGCTTCGCATTACTTTGCGCCGTGGGGGCGTGCCAAGGGTGGTGCATGGGCGTTCCCATGCAACCACCCAAGCTTTCTCACGCTAAACCCAATTTACTAAAAACAGTAGATTGAGTTTAGCGTGAGAAAGCTGTGCCCTTTTCCACTAGGCGCAAGGAAGGAGAAATGCTTTCATTTTCCTTCCTTTTCCGGCTTTGCATGCGTGCTGCACTGTGCAGCACGCATACAAAGTGGGAAAAGCTTTCCCTCGTGTCTAGCATAGTATTTTGTACAGGAAGGGTACCCTTCCTGTACAAAACCTATGCTACACTCATGCACACACCCTAGCGCTACAGCGCTAAGGTGTGTGCATGGCGCACAGCTGCTGAAATCAGCGCAGGCGCAAGGGAAAGGGGACGAGAGAGCCATATCTTTGAAGATATGGCGCTCCCCTGCTCCTTTCCTGTCGCGCAACGCAGTGCAGCCTCACGGGGGGCTGCGCTGCGTTCCGCAACTTTTTTGTAAATCTCCACCTTGGATTCAGATCATATTTGTGTTTTTCCAGGCGCTAGATCAGGAGTCTGTATATGCCCTCTGCCTCAGGAAGTCGCAGGAGCGTATGCATTCTAACATTGTACACCTTGATTATTAACTATCATTTCTGAAGATCTTTTGAATTCTCTGAGGAATTCATCCCTATTTTTTGACGCTTACTCATGTACAATTTAAATACTCTTCCTACTTTTCTCCAGATTTCTCTGCCTGAGAATGATGGACCCTTGAGTTTTTCCCAAGCCTGCCTTGCTCTACTCCTGGGAGTTCTGCGAACGGAAAAGAGTGTTTTTTAATCAGGATGTGGTGAGTTTGAATATGTGTGACTCTTAAAATGAAATGGCATAAGTTCAATAGTTCTGTGAAATTGCTCACACTGGGCACATTTCTTGGGTGCCCTTGGGATTAGGCCTGGGCGAAATTTAAATTACACCCGTGTAATTCACATAATTTGGGGAATTTCACATGATGCATGTTGTGCGAAATCACTCCATTGCGTCACGTTGTATGTTTACGTGCCATTCGTAATTAAATTCACTGGAAATGCATTTTTCATGTTAAAAATGTAATGCATATAACAGAACACGAGCAGCTGTTGGTCATGGTGCTTTTATTTATTACGTGAAAGGAAATTACACAAATTTCACACACCTTCTTGCGGTCACAATTGCATTTGTTTATTATGTTTAAAAGGAAAACCTGCTTTGCTTTTTAATGTGTGAATACATTTCAAATGGAGTGGCATGTGTTGATGATTAGCGCATATAAATTCGTAACAATTCTTAAGCTGCTACACAATAGGGCTTTTTATCTCATTCTTCTCGGGTTCTTATGTGATCTCGCTCCCACTTTCCTCATCACCTCCTCCCTTCCCACTATCTCACACCTCTGAGATAGGTCTAGTGCCTCCTTGTAGACAAATGAGTCACATGATCTCAGCAAATAACCAGTGATTATGCTGGCCATCTCAATCAACAGCAGATTCACTGGTGACTCTGTGACATTACTAAGGTGCGCCTTTTCCTACAGGATGTCTCTGTCCCTTCCAAGCATTCTACAGTTATGATTGTTTGAGGTAAAGGATGACTTTGAGTGGTGGCTTTTCTTTTGATATTATTGTGCTCTGGAAAAATGGAGATTCATATCTCCTGCAATCAAAGACCCTCTATTGTCCCTGCCATCCTCACAGCCACCATCCTTAATGAAACTCATCTATGCCAAAACATGAGACAATAGGGTGCAGGAGGATTAGAATATCTTCTCATCTGCAGGGCAGCCATTTTGTTCACTTGTCTAACAGACTGTCCCCATCCATCCTGTTTCCTATCATTGATGATCTGTTTTAACACCAAGTGCTGGAAATACACAAACCAAAAGGCTCAGAAATCTAATCTTGAGTCTCAGAGGAGATAAGAGGTCCTCTCTAGTCCTAAGACAAAAGGTATCCTACATGTGCTAGTTGATCCTCCTGCAGATCACGAAGGATCCCTAATGTTTGTAAAGTGAAGTTATACCCGTAATCAGGACATTACATTGTGTTGTTAGGTAGACCCTCGCACACCCATTTGGTGTCATGCTTTATCAACAGGTCTCATTCTAGTAATTAAAAATCAGGATGGGCTCAACCAAATTCTAATGAGTACTTTGGATACTTTTTCCTGCCCGGGTCTTGAATTTAAAATACCTCGGAACACCAAAGGTATCCCTTTTGTTCACTGTGTTTCTGTATGATTAAAAGATGAATAGAGGGATGTCTATGGAGGTAATGGTCCTACACCCTATCTGTATGCGTCAACATGTTCCAACCCTAAGTCAAAGAGGCCAAAAAAGGTCCAGGGTTTTCATCAGGACTTACAAATTATGTCCCGGAATGTATTCTTTTGCATTTCAGTCACACCTAACTTATTTAGTCAGTACAACACACAAAATGCAACATATATCTGGCATGCATCAAGGACAATAGTGCCCTTGTTTTTGATCTGGTTCCTCTTTTTTGGGTTCCTGTAAAGGAAAATTAAAAAAACAACACGCATTTCTTGGATATTCATTGTGACTTGATGCACATGCACTATTCTTGTGTGCTCTCCATATCTGCTTCTCTAAAAAGTGATGACAAGCATATTTTCTGTGGAAAGAGAACATATAGATACACACACATGTACATTTGTACATAAGGTGTGGATGATGGAGCCATTTGAGTCCCGGGCCTGCCAAGATTGTCTTATGAGGTGATTGAGTGGAAGGAGGAGGCCAAATACCTGGTGGACCTCAAGACCCCCAGAAACCCCCCACGGGTCCTCCACCTCAATCACCTGAAACCCCACTATGAGAGGTCTGGTATCACCATGTTGGTGACCGATGATGGAGTAGAGAAAGAGAGTGAACCTCCCCCTGATCTCCTGTCATCCAATGTAGAAAGATGGGTCAGTGGAGGGTGGCAACCTCTTCCCTACTCTGACCGCCGAGCAGCAGAGAGACTGTCACCAGGTATTGGTACAGTTTGCCTCTCTTTTCTCCCTCACCCCTGGGCCCTGGGCTTGCACACTTGTGTTCCCACGATATTGGCACTGGTGACAGTCCTCGTCAAAAGCAAAATCTACAGTTTGTCAGACAAGGCGAGGGCCAGCATCGAGTAGGAAGTCTCCAAGATGCTGGAGTTGGGGGTGATTGAGCCCTCCAATAGTCCCTGGTCAAACCTAGTTGTGATGGCTCCAAAGACTGCCCCACTGGGTACCACAACAGAACGCCGGTTCTGTGTGAACTACCGGGGGTCAATTCAGTCACAAAGACTGATGCTTACCCCATCCCGGAGCTGATGAGCTCATTGATTGGTTGGAGGCTGCCAAGTTCCTGAGTTCTTTTGACTTGACTTCAAGGTACTGGCAGATCGCCCTGAGTGGGCTAAAGAGAGGTCGACATTTATCACACCAGAGAGCCACTTTCAATTCAAAGTAATGCCCTTTGGACTGAAAAATACCCTGCCACCTTACAGAAGCTGGTGAACTAGGTTTTGGCTGGAATGGAGGCCGTCAGCACTGCTTACCTGGATGATATAGCTGTGTTCAGTAGCATCTGGAAGGGCCACCTGTTTTACCTTCAGGAAGTGCTTCAGGCTCTGCAACAGGCAAACCTAACTATCAAGGCCAGTAAGTGCCAGATAGGGCAGGAGTCACTGGTGTACTTACGACACCTGATGGGTGCGGGTAAGGTGCATCCCCTCCAGGCCAAGATAGAAACCATCATGGTTTTGCAGAAAGAAGTGAGGGTTTTCCTGAGCCTCACTGGCTACTACAGGAGGTTTGTGATGGAATATGGCACCGTTGTTGCCCCCTTGACTGAGCTGACTTAGAAGAAGCCTTTGACTCCCTCAAACAAGCCATGTGTACAGCCCCTGTACTCAAGGCCCCTGACTTATCCATAATAATTTATTGTGCAAACTGATGCCTCAGAGTTTGGCATAGGGGTAGAATTCTCACAGTTAAATGAGAAGGGCCTAGACCAGCCTGTAGCCTTCATTAGTAGGAGGTTACTTCCCCGGGAACAGAGGTGGAGTGCTATTGAGAGAGAAGCCTTTGCTGAAGAAACTGAGACCATCCCTGTTTGGGACTCACTTCCGGGTTCAGATATAATACAGGCCCCTCAAATGGTTGATGCAGATGAGGTGTGAGAATTCCAAATTGTTGAGGTGGTCCATCTCCCGGCAGGAAATGGGTTTTATGGTGGAATACTGTCCTGGGTCAGACCACACCAATGCTGATGGTCTCTCCAAGTTTTTCTGCCTTAGTGAGGAGAGCTCCTAGGAGATTGGCTAGTGTTCCCCTCTTTCATCTGGGGGAGATGTGTGTTAGACTTGTCAGACTTAAGGTGATCTTCCCCCAAACATTTTGCCTTCATCCCTCCTATTTTTGCTGATCTCATGTTTGCTGGCATTAGGACTCTGCACACTTTACCACTGCTAACCAGTACTAAAGGACTCATGCTCTCTCCTTAAAACATGGTGGAATTGGCTTATAACCAATTGGCACATTTTATTTACTTGCAAGTTCCTATTAAAGTGGTGCCACGGGTACCCAGGGCCTGCTACTGGTGGGCCTGCAGCACTGATTGTGCCACTCACTTAAATGGCCCTTCTAAAACATGTTCCAGGCCTGCCATTGCAGCCTGTGTGTGTAGATTTTAAACTGCCATTTTGACCTGGCAAAGTTAACCTTTTGCTTGGCCTAAATCTTCCTTTTTAATGCATATAACTCACCCCTAGGCTATGCCTTGAACAGCCCAGAGGGCAGGGCACAGTGTATTAAAAAAGTAGGACATGTACTTTTAAGGTTTACATGTCCTGATAGTGAAAAACTCAAAAATTCATTATTCACTACTGCAAAGCCTATATCTCCCATAGGATAACATTGGGGTTATCTTATCACATTTAATAAGCAGTAACGTCCACTTGGGATCAGGTAGACGTGTAAAGTTTGGTGTCTAAAGAAATGTAATTAAAAGCCCTCTTTAATGGTGAAGTCAGATTTTAGAAAGATGGCATTTTCTTGTCCCGACCATTTGGTGTCTGCTGCCTGTATGCTGGGTCACATGACTAAGAGTAGTTGGCAGTTGGTCTTTGTGTCTTGCTCCCAGACAGTGAGAAAAAGGGAAGCAAGGTGTTAGCAGGATAAGCCACTCTGAGTTAACGAGGGGGAGGAGCTGTCATTCACCCCACTTGCACATCACAAAGGCCCTGCCTAGGCACTCTCACAAAGTGAGTGACACTGGTCCATTATGACCCCAGACAATCTGGGGTGAGGGAAGGGAGGCAGGAAATTACGAACACCTCTGGGGAGTGGAATACTCTGAAAGCTTCTCCCACTTCAAAGTGGGCCCCAGGTATAAATATTGCACCTCAGACACCAACTTTTCCCTTGGACCTATGGACTCTGCCAGGAAGAAAGACTGCTGTGCTGCTGAAAGGACTGCTACTCTGCTGAACGGCTACTCTAAATGACTGCAGCCCTACTGTGCTGCCCTTTTGCCTGGGGGAAAAGAACTGGACCTGCATCTCTAAACCCAGGACCCCAGAGTGACTCAAAGGGCTCGTTGGCTGAAATTCTGATCAGAAGCCTCAGGGACATAACAGGCATCCCACAACCTTGAACTCAGCAGCTGGACTCTGCCCTCTGTGAGTTCTGCCCTGCCAAGTAGTACCACCCCAGGTCTTGACCCTTGGAATTGGGCCTGAAGGTGCTCTGCCAGCCCATCTGTGGACCTAGCAGAACTGATGCATCGCCTCTGCTGCGTGGACTTTCATGCAAAAATAACAATTGATGAACAGAATATTGAAGAATGTCAAACATTCACCCCAGTACAGAGATCTCTGCCTCAATCCATCACTTTTTTGCCCCCCATACCATTCCAATTTAAACCCAGCCACATGTAAATCACTCTTGACCCTATGCCCCATGGGAACAGTCCAGACCCAACTGCCAGGCCAGGTTCTCCCTAGACTGGAAAACAAGCATCCTAGGACCAGTTTCAGGGTAGCACCCCTTTTCAGCCAGGCTAGCTTGACTCCAGTGGCATGGAGAGCACGGGACCCACGTCTGGAAATACCCGTCCCACTCGGGGTGACGAATGCAAAAAGAACAATTGATGGACAGAATGTTGAACAATGTCAAACATTAACCCCAGTACAGAGATCTGGGCCTAAATCCATCATTTCTTTGCTCCCCATGCGAATCTAGTTTAAACCCAGCCATATGTAAATCAGTCTTCACCCTGTGGCCCATGGGAACAGTCCAGACCGAACTGCCAGGCCAGGTTTTCCCTAGTCTGGAAATCAAGCATCCTAGAACAGGTTTCAGGGTTGTACCCCTCTTCAGTCAGGCTAGCTTGAATCCAGTGGCATGGAGAGCACGGAACCCACGTCTGGGCATACCCGTCCCACTCGGGGTGACAAATGCAAAAAGAAAAATTGATGGACAGAATGTTCAACAATGAAAAAATCTGCACCCCAGTACAGAGATCTGGGCTTAAATCCATTGTTTTTTTGCTCCCCATGCCATTACAGTTGAAACCCAGCCTTATGCAAATAAGTCTTGACCCTGTGCCTTATGGGAACAGTCAGACCGCACTGCCAGGCCAGGCTCTCCCTAGACTGCAAAACAAGCATCCTAGGACCGATTTCGGGGGTGCACCCCTCTTCAGCCAGGCTAGCTTGACACCAGTGGCATGGAGAGCAAGGGACCCACATCTGGGCATACCCGTTCCACTCGGGGTGACAAATGCAAAAAGAACAATTGATGGACAGAATGTTGAACAATGTCAAACATTCACCCCAGTACAGAGATCTGGGCCTAAATCCATCGTTTTTTTGCTCCCCATGGCATTCCAGTTTAAATCCGGCCATATGCAAATCAGTCTTGACCCTGTGCTCAATGGCAACAGTCTAGACCGAACTGCCAGGCCAGGTTCTCCCTAGACTGGAAAACAAGCATCCGAGGACTGGTTTCGGGTTTGCACCCCTCTTCAATCAGGGTAGCTTGACTCCAGTGGCATGGAGAGCACTGGACCCACATCTGGGCATACCAGACCCACTCGGGGTGACAAATGCAAAAAGAAAAATTGATGGACAGAATGTTGTACAATGTAAAAACATTCACCCCAGTAAAAGGATTTGGGCATAAATCCATCTTTTGTTTGCTCCCCATGCCATTCCATTTTAAACCCAGACACATGCAAATCAGTCTTGACCCTGTGCCCCATGGGAACAGACCAGACCGAACTGCCAGGCCACGTTCTCCCTAGAATGCAAAACAAGTATCCTAGGACCAGTTTCAGGGTTGCACCTCTCTTCAGCCAGGCTAGCTTGACTCCACTGTCATGGAGAGCAAGGGACCCACATCTGGGCATACCCGTCCTACTCAGGGTGACATATGCAAAAAGAACAATTGATGAACAGAATGTTGAACAATGTCAAACATTCAACCCAGTAGAGAGATCTGGGACAAAATCGATCATTTTTTTTTACTCTCCATGCCATTCCTTTTTAAACTCAGCCATATGCAAATCAGTCTCGACCCTGTGCCCCATGGGAACAGTTCAGACCGAACTGCCAAGCCAGGTTCTCCCTAGACTGGAAAACAAGCATCCTATGTCCGGTTTCGGGGTTGCACACCTCTTCAGCCAGGCTTGCTTGATTCCAGTGGCATGGAGAGCACGGGACCCACGTCTGGGCATAGCAGTCCCACTCGGGGTGACCAATGCAAAAAGAACAATTGATGGACAGAATGTTGAACAATGTCAAACATTCACCCCAGTACAGAAATCTGGGCCTAAATCCATATTTTTTTGCTCCCCATGCCATTCCACTTTAAACCCAGCCATATGCAAATCAGTCTTGACCCAGTGCCCCATGGGAGCAAACGAGACAGAACTGCCAGGCCAGGTTCTCCCTAGACTGAAAAACAAGCATCCAAGGACCGGTTTCAGGATTGCACCCCTCTTCAGCCAGGCTAACTTGAATCCAGTGGCATGGAGAGCACGGGACCCACATCCGGGCATACCAGTCCCACTCGGGGTGACAAATGCAAAAAGAAAAATTGATAGACAAAATGTTGAACAATGTCAAACATTCACACCAGTACAGAGATCTGGGCCTAAATACATCTTTTTTTTGCTTTCCATGTCATTCCAGTTTAAACCCAGCCATATGCAAATCAGTCTTGACCCTGTGCCCCATGGGAACAGTTCAGACCAAACTGCCAGGCCAGGCTCTCCCTAGTCTGGAAAACAAGCATCCTAGGACCGGTTTCAGGTTTGCACCCCTCTTCAGCCAGGCTAGCTTGACTCCAGTGACATGGAGAGCACGGCACCCATGTCTGACCATAACCATCCCACTCGGGGTGACAAAGGCAAAAAGAACAATTGATGGACAGAATGTTGAACTATGTCAAAAATTCACCCAAGTACAGAGATCTGGGCCTAAATCAATCGTGTTTTTGCTCCCCATGCCATTTCAATTTAAACCCAGCCATATGCAAATCAGTCTGGACCCTGTGCACCATGGGAACAGTCCAGACTGAACTGCCAGGCCAGGTTCTCCCTAGAGTGGAAACCAAGCATCCTAGGACCGGTTTCAGGGCCGCAACCCTTTTAAGCCAGGCTAGCTTGAGTCCAGTGACATGGAGAGCACGGCACCCATGTCTGGGAATAACCGTCCCACTCGGGTTGACGAATGCAAAAAGAAAAATTGATAGACGAAATGTTGAACAATGTCAAACATTCACCCACCCCAGTACAGAGATCTGGGCCTAAATCCATCATTTTTTTGCTCTCCATGTCATTCCAGTTTAAACCCAGCCATATGCAAATCTGTCTTGACCCTGTGCCCCATGGGAACAGTTCAGACCAAACTGCCAGGCCAGGCTCTCCCTAGTCTGGAAAACAAGCATCCTAGGACCGGTTTCAGGTTTGCACCCCTCTTCAGCCAGGCTAGCTTGACTCCAGAGGCATGGAGAGCACGGGACCCAAGTCTGGCCATAACCATCCCACTCGGGGTGACAAAGGCAAATAGAACATTTGATGGACAGAATGTTGAACAATGTCAAACATTCACTGCAGTACAGAGATCTGGGCCTAAGTCCATCGTTTTTTTGCTCCCTATGCCATTTCAAGTTAAACCCAACGAATGTGCAAATATGTTTTGACCCTGTGCACCATGGGAACAGTCTAGACCCAACTGCCAGGCCAGGTTCTCCCTAGACTGGAAAACAAGCATCTTAGGACTGGTTTCGGGGTTGCACACCTCTTCAGCCAGGCTAGCTTGATTCCAGTGGCATGGAGAGCAAGGGACCCACATCTGGGCATACCCATCCAACTCGGGGTGACAAATGCAAAAAGAACAATTGATGGACAGAATGTTGAACAATGTCAAAAATTCACACAAGTACAGAGATCTGGGCCTAAATCAATCGTTTTTTTGCTCCCCATGCCATTCCAATTTAAACCCAGCCATATGCAAATCAGTCTGGACCCTGTGCACCATGGGAACAGTCCAGACTGAACTGCCAGGCCAGGTTCTCCCTAGAGTGGAAAGAAAGCATCCTAGGACCGGTTTCGGGGTCGCAACCCTTTTAAGCCAGGCTAGCTTGAGTCCAGTGACATGGAGAGCACGGCACCCACGTCTGGGCATAACCGTCCCACTCGGGTTGAAAAATGCAAAAAGAAAAATTGATAGACAAAATGTTGAACAATGTCAAACATTCACCCCAGTACAGAGATCTGGGCCTAAATCAATCATTTTTTTGCTCTCCATGTCATTCCAGTTTAAGCCCAGCCATATGCAAATCAGTCTTGACCCTGTGCCCCATGGGAACAGTTCAGACCAAACTGCCAGGCCAGGCTCTCCCTAGTCTGGAAAACAAGCATCCTAGGACCGGTTTCAGATTTGCACCCCTCTTCAGCCAGGCTCTCTTGACTCCAGAGGCATGGAGAGCACGGGACCCAAGTCTGGCCATATCCATCCCACTCGGGGTGACAAAGGCAAAAAGAACATTTGACGGACAGAATGTTGAACAATGTCAAACATTCACTGCAGTACAGAGATCTGGGCCTAAGTCCATAGTTTTTTTGCTCCCCATGGCATTCCAGTTTAAATTCGGCCATATGCAAATCAGTCTTGACCCTGTGCTCAATGGCAACAGTCTAGACCGAACTGCCAGGCCAGGTTCTCCCTAGACTGGAAAACAAGCATCCGAGGACTGGTTTCGGGATTGCACCCCTCTTCAATCAGGGTAGCTTGACTCCAGTGGCATGGAGAGCACTGGACTTACATCTGGGCATACCAGACCCACTCGGGGTGACAAATGCAAAAAGAAAAATTGATGGACAGAATGTTGTACAATGTAAAAACATTCACCCCAGTAAAAGGATTTGGGCCTAAATCCATCTTTTGTTTGCTCCCCATGCCATTCCATTTTAAACCCAGACACATGCAAATCAGTCTTGACCCTGTGCCCCATGGGAACAGACCAGACCGAACTGCCAGGCCACGTTCTCCCTAGAATGCAAAACAAGTATCCTAGGACCAGTTTCAGGGTTGCACCTCTCTTCAGCCAGGCTAACTTGACTCCACTGTCATGGAGAGCAAGGGACCCACATCTGGGCATACCCGTCCTACTCAGGGTGACATATGCAAAAAGAACAATTGATGAACAGAATGTTGAACAATGTCAAACATTCAACCCAGTAGAGAGAT
Source organism: Calotriton arnoldi (assembly GCA_963921515.1). Classification (NCBI taxonomy): domain Eukaryota; kingdom Metazoa; phylum Chordata; class Amphibia; order Caudata; family Salamandridae; genus Calotriton; species Calotriton arnoldi. The sequence continues at coordinate 1,300,291 of CAWUFW010000664.1, forward strand.
CTGGGACAAAATCGATCATTTTTTTTTACTCTCCATGCCATTCCTTTTTAAACTCAGCCATATGCAAATCAGTCTTGACCCAGTGCCCCATGGGAGCAGACGAGACAGAACTGCCAGGCCAGGTTCTCCCTAGAGTGGAAACCAATCATCCTAGGACCGGTGTCGGGGTCGCAACCCTTTTAAGCCAGGCTAGCTTGAATCCAGTGACATGGAGAGCATGACACCCACGTCTGGGCATAACCGTCCCACTCGGGTTGACAAATGCAAAAAGAAAAATTGATAGACAAAATGTTGAACAATGTCAAACATTCACCCCAGTACAGAGATCTGGGCCTAAACCCATCATTTTTTGCTCTCCATGTCATTCCAGTTTAAACCCAGCCATATGCAAATCAGTCTTGACCCTGTGCCCCATGGGAACAGTTCAGACCAAACGGCCAGGCTCTCCCTAGTCTGGAAAACAAGCATCCTAGGACCGGTTTCAGGTTTGCACCCCTCTTCAGCCAGGCTAGCTTGACTCCAGAGGCATGGAGAGCACGGGACCCAAGTCTGACCATAACCATCCCACTCGGGGTGACAAAGGCAAAAAGAACATTTGACGGACAGAATGTTGAACAATGTCAAACATTCACTGCAGTACAGAGATCTGGGCCTAAGTCCATCGTTTTTTTGCTCCCCATGGCATTCCAGTTTAAATCCGGCCATATGCAAATCAGTCTTGACCCTGTGCTCAATGGCAACAGTCTAGACCGAACTGCCAGGCCAGGTTCTCCCTAGACTGGAAAACAAGCATCCGAGGACTGGTTTCGGGATTGCACCCCTCTTCAATCAGGGTAGCTTGACTCCAGTGGCATGGAGAGCACTGGACCCACATCTGGGCATACCAGACCCACTCGGGGTGACAAATGCAAAAAGAAAAATTGATGGACAGAATGTTGTACAATGTAAAAACATTCACCCCAGTAAAAGGATTTGGGCCTAAATCCATCTTTTGTTTGCTCCCCATGCCATTCCATTTTAAACCCAGACACATGCAAATCAGTCTTGACCCTGTGCCCCATGGGAACAGACCAGACCGAACTGCCAGGCCACGTTCTCCCTAGAATGCAAAACAAGTATCCTAGGACCAGTTTCAGGGTTGCACCTCTCTTCAGCCAGGCTAACTTGACTCCACTGTCATGGAGAGCAAGGGACCCACATCTGGGCATACCCGTCCTACTCAGGGTGACATATGCAAAAAGAACAATTGATGAACAGAATGTTGAACAATGTCAAACATTCAACCCAGTAGAGAGATCTGGGACAAAATCGATCATTTTTTTTACTCTCCATGCCATTCCTTTTTAAACTCAGCCATATGCAAATCAGTTTTGACCCAGTGCCCCATGGGAGCAGACGAGACAGAACTGCCAGGCCAGGTTCTCCCCAGAGTGGAAACCAATCATCCTAGGACCGGTGTCGGGGTCGCAACCCTTTTAAGCCAGGCTAGCTTGAGTCCAGTGACATGGAGAGCATGACACCCACGTCTGGGCATAACCGTCCCACTCGGGTTGACAAATGCAAAAAGAGAAATTGATAGACAAAATGTTGAACAATGTCAAACATTCACCCCAGTACAGAGATCTGGGCCTAAACCCATCATTTTTTTGCTCTCCATGTCATTCCAGTTTAAACCCAGCCATATGCAAATCAGTCTTGACCCTGTGCCCCATGGGAACAGTTCAGACCAAACGGCCAGGCTCTCCCTAGTCTGGAAAACAAGCATCCTAGGACCGGTTTCAGGTTTGCACCCCTCTTCAGCCAGGCTAGCTTAACTCCAGAGGCATGGAGAGCACGGGACCCAAGTCTGGCCATAACCATCCCACTCGGGATGACAAAGGCAAATAGAACATTTGATGGACAGAATGTTGAACAATGTCAAACATTCACTGCAGTACAGAGATCTGGGCCTAAGTCCATCGTTTTTTTGCTCCCCATGCCATTTCAAGTTAAACCCAACGAATGTGCAAATATGTTTTGACCCTGTGCACCTTGGGAACAGTCTAGACCCAACTGCCAGGCCAGGTTCTCCCTAGACTGGAAAACAAGCATCTTAGGACTGGTTTCGGGGTTGCACACCTCTTCAGCCAGGCTAGCTTGATTCCAGTGGCATGGAGAGCAAGGGACCCACATCTGGGCATACCCATCCAACTCGGGGTGACAAATGCAAAAAGAACAATTGATGGACAGAATGTTGAACAATGTCAAAAATTCACACAAGTACAGAGATCTGGGCCTAAATCAATCGTTTTTTTGCTCCCCATGCCATTCCAATTTAAACCCAGCCATATGCAAATCAGTCTGGACCCTGTGCACCATGGGAACAGTCCAGACTGAACTGCCAGGCCAGGTTCTCCCTAGAGTGGAAAGAAAGCATCCTAGGACCGGTTTCGGGGTCGCAACCCTTTTAAGCCAGGCTAGCTTGAGTCCAGTGACATGGAGAGCACGGCACCCACGTCTGGGCATAACCGTCCCACTCGGGTTGACAAATGCAAAAAGAAAAATTGATAGACAAAATGTTGAACAATGTCAAACATTCACCCCAGTACAGAGATCTGGGCCTAAATCCATCATTTTTTTGCTCTCCATGTCATTCCAGTTTAAGCCCAGCCATATGCAAATCAGTCTTGACCCTGTGCCCCATGGGAACAGTTCAGACCAAACTGCCAGGCCAGGCTCTCCCTAGTCTGGAAAACAAGCATCCTAGGACCGGTTTCAGATTTGCACCCCTCTTCAGCCAGGCTCTCTTGACTCCAGAGGCATGGAGAGCAAGGGACCCAAGTCTGGCCATATCCATCCCACTCGGGGTGACAAAGGCAAAAAGAACATTTGATGGACAGAATGTTGAACAATGTCAAACATTCACTGCAGTACAGAGATCTGGGCCTAAGTCCATCGTTTTTTGCTCCCCATGCCATTTCAAGTTAAACCCAACGAATGTGCAAATACGTTTTGACCCTGTGCACCATGGGAACAGTCTAGACACAACTGCCAGGCCAGGTTCTCCCTAGACTGGAAAACAAGCATCTTAGGGCTGGTTTCGGGGTTGCACACCTCTTCAGCCAGGCTCTCTTGACTCCAGTGGCATGGAGAGCAAGGGACCCACATCTGGGCAAACCCATCCAACTCGTGGTGACAAGTGCAAAAAGAACAATTGATGGACAGAATGTTGAACAATGTCAAACATACACTGCAGTACAGAGATCTGGGCCTAAGTCCATCGTTTTTTCTTGCTCCCCATGTCATTTCAAGTTAAACCTAACCATATGCAAATAGGTTTTGATCTCCATGCTATTCCAGTTTAAACCAAGCCATGTGCAAATCAGTCTTGACCCTGTGACCCATGGGAACAGTCCAGACCGAACTGCCAGGTCAGGTTTCCCGTAGACTGGAAAACAAGCATCCTAGGAACGGTTTCGGGGTTGCACCCCTCTTCAGCCAGGCTAGCTTGACTCCAGTGGCATGGAGAGCAAGGGACCCACGTCTGGGCATACCCATCCAACTCGGGGTGACAAATGCAAAAAGAACAATTGATGGACAGAATGTTGAACAATGTCAAACATTCACTGCAGTACAGAGATCTGGGCCTAAATCCATCGTTTTTTTGCTCCCCATGCCATTTCAAGTTATACCCAACCATATGCAAATAGGTTTTGACCCTGTGCACCATGGGAACAGTCTAGACCCAACTGCCAGGCCAGGTTCTCCCTAGACTGGAAAACAAGCATCTTAGGGCTGGTTTCGGGGTTGCACACCTCTTCAGCCAGGCTCTCTTGACTCCAGTGGCATGGAGAGCAAGGGACCCACGTCTGGGCATACCCATCCAACTCGGGGTGACAAATGCAAAAAGAACAATTGATGGACAGAATGTTGAACAATGTCAAACATTCACCCCAATACAGAGATCTGGGCCTAAATCCATTGTTTTTTTGCTCCCCATGCCATTCCAGTTTAAACCCAGCCATATGCAAATCATTCTTGTCCCTGTACCCCATTGGAACAGTCCAGACCGAACTGCCAGGCCAGGCTCTCCCTAGTCTGGAAAACAAGAATTCTAGGACCGGTTTAAGGGTTGCACCCCTTTTCAGCCAGGCTAGCTTGACTTCAGTGGCATGGAGAGCACGGGACCCCCGTCTGGGCATACCCATCCCACTCGGGGTGAAAATGACAAAACGAACAATTTATGGACAGAATGTAGAACAATGTTAAACATTCACCCCAGAACAGAGATCTGGGCCTAAATCCATTGTTTTTTTGCTCCCCATGCCATTCCAGTTAAAACCAAGTAATATGCAAATCAATCTTGATCCTGTGCCCAATGGGAACAGTCCAGACCAAACTACCAGGCCAGGTTTTCCATAGACTGGAAAACAAGCATCCTAGGACCGGTTTCGGGGTTGCATCCCTCTTCAGCCAGTCTAGCTTGGCTCCAGTGGAATGGAGTGCATGGGACCCACGTTTGGGCATACCCGTCCCACTCAGGGTGACAAATGCAAAAAGAACAATTGATGGACAGAATATTAACAATGTCTAACATTCACTGCAGTACAGAGATCTGGGCCTAAGTCCATCATGGTTTATTGCTCCCCATGCCATTTCAGGTTAAACCCAGCCATATGCAAATCAGTCTTGACCCTGTGCCCCATGGGAACAGTCCAGACCGAACTGCCAGGCCAGGTTAACCCTAGACTGGAAAACAAGCATCCTAGGACTAGTCTCGGGGTTGCACCCTTTTTCAGCCAGGCTTGCTTGACTCCAGTGGCTTGGAGAGCAAGGGACCCACGTCTGGGCATACCCATCCCACTATGGGTGACAAATGCAAAAAGAACAATTAATGGACAGAATGTTGAACAATGTCAAACATTCACCCCAGTACAGAGAACTGGGCCTAAATCCATTGTTTATTTTGCTACTCATGCCATTCCAGTTTAAACCCAGCCATATGCAAATCAGTCTTGACCCTGTGCCCCATGGAACAGTCCAGACCCAACCGCAAGGTCCGGTTCTCCCTAGACTGGAAAATAGGCATCCTAGGACTGGTTTCAGGGTTGCACACCTCTTCAGCCAGGCTAGCTTGATTCCAGTGGCATGGAGAGCACGGGACAGACGTCTGGGCATACCGGTCCCACTCGGGGTGACAAATGCAAAAAGAACAATTGATGGACAGAATGTTGAACAATGTCAAACATTCACCCCAGTACAGAGATCTGGGTCTAAATCCAACCTTTTTTGCTCCCCATGCCATTCCAGTTTAACCCAGCCATATGCAAATCAGTCTTGACCCTGTGACCCATGGGAACAGACGAGACCGAACTGCCAGGCCAGGTTCTCGCTAGACTGAAAAACAAGCATCCTAGGACCGGTTTCAGGGTTGCACCCCTTTTCAGCCAGGCTAGCTTGACTCCAGTGGCATGGAGAGCACGGGACCCACGTCTGGGGATACCCATCCCACTCGGGGTGACAAAGGCTAAAAGAACAATTGATGGACAGAATGTTGAACAATGTCAAACATTCACCCCAGTACAGAGATCTGGGCCTAAATTCATCGTTGTTGGCTGGGTCTAAACTGTGGTGGCATGGTGAGCAAAAGAACAATGGATTTATCCCAGATCTCTTGACTGGGGGTGAATGTTTGATTTGCTCTGCATTCCGTCCATCATCTGTGTGTCTTTTGCTTTGGTCGCCCAAAGTGCGCCGGGTATGCCCAGACATGAGTCCCGGGCTCACTGTGCCACTGGATTCAAGCTAGCCTGGCTGATGCTGGGTGATGCCCTGAAACCTGTCCCAGGATGCTTGTTTCCGGTCCAGGGAGGACCTGGCTTGGCAGTTCGGCCTGGACTGTTCCCATGAGGCACAGGGTCAAGACTGATTTACATATGGTTGGGTCTAAAGTGGGGTGGCATGGAGAGCAAAAGAACAATGGATTTAACACAGATCTCTTGACTGGGGTTGAATGTTTGATTTGCTCTGCATTCCATTCATCATCTTTGTGTCTTTTGCGTGGACTTTCTTGACGTAAGAATTTTGCCTTGCCTTCTCAGCTCACAGCCTCATCGGAACTGCAGTTGCAAGTCTCATCCCTGATGCAGGCTGTTGCAGCAGAAGCTTCTTGTTGATAGCATCCTCGACAATGACGCAGGACTCCGCATTGCATGTACCACAGCTTCTTCACAACCAACCGGTGAGTGACGCTTCCTCGACCTAGGACTTCACATCGTTAGCCCCCTTGTCGACTTCCACCTTGATGATGCAGGACCTCGCATTGCAGCTCCACAGGTCCTCGGAACTGACACTGCGTGACACATCTCCAACCCGGACCTTGCACCACCACGGCTGCGTAGCACATTCTCAATGCAGGACTCCACAATACTTCGCAACCAGCTGATTGTATTTTTGTCATTGTGGTCTTAAATTATTTATTCAATTTTCCTCTAGTATTCTTAATAATGTGGGAATTTTCTTGTGTTGTGTTTCACCTTGTTACTGTTTGAAGTGCTGTGTAAATTTCTTACACATTACCTCTATATTAAGCCTGACTGCTCTGTTCCAAGTTACCAGAGGGTTGAGCACAAGTTAATTTGGGGTTAGCTTGTGACTCCACCCTGATAAGGATTGTGCTTTCTGCTGACCAGTCCATGCCGTGCAGGAACTGTTTTTGGCAATCCCATTTTCTGAGGCACAGTCAGGGTACATCACTAAAAAGCCCACCAGACACGAGAAACACTCGTAATCTGGCTGGCAGCCCGACCACGGGTTAGGCGATGCGGCAGTGGGGCGAACCCGGGGCCGCACCACCAAACTCGTAATCAGGCCTTTAGTGATTTGTACTATGCTAAAAGTGGAGCAATGAGATGTGCATATATGGAGAAGGTCTATGAGGAGAGTCATTTTACGTGGGAATTTTTAGCCTGGCAGGCACGAGAACAAGCTGCAAATAATAAGATACATGCCTTGAAATGCCCAGTATCTGGGGTTAAGTGTAAGAAGCAGGTGAAGCTGGGTGATATCATGCTCAAGCACTATAGAATGATTTATATTCAGAATCAAGTGGTTGATAAAGATGCTTTGGAGAATTTTTTAGCGCAACTTAACATTCCTACTCTATCCGAGGAAGATGCAGAAACTATTGCTCGCCCTTTCTCCAAAGCGAAGTTGGTTGAAGTAGTTAAAAGCCTCCCTAATTGTAAGGTTTGTGGCCCTGATGGCTTTTCGGTGGAATTTTTCAAATCTTTTTATGTTGTGGTGGCTGACTATCTTTGGTTGCCTATGCAATGTTGGAGGACGGTTGAATACCGGCATTATTCAGTATGGGAATGTAGTTAGTTTTTAAAAAATGGAAAAGACAGCGAAGATCCAAACTTGTATTGTCCAATTACTCTGCTGAATTCAGATTATAAAATAATTATGAAATTATTGGCTAATAAATTTAATTAGATAGCAGCAAAATTGATCCACCCAGATCAGAATGGTTTTATTGCTGGACGATAGCTTGGCACAAATACTCACTATTTAGCTGAGGAGTTGGACTATTTTTCAGTGAATAATACATTGGCTGTAGTTCTTCTTTTAAGTAAGTAAGTAAGTAATTCTTTATTGCTCAGTTAATTAAAACCATTGCAATCAGCTAAATGAGCTTATACATATAAACGAACTTAAAATACAATTTTATCTAGTACAACACTTTTTATAAATGAATTTGGTTAAAATTTCTTTAAAACGTTAAAAGCTTTTCATGAGGCTAAAAAGTGCATTCTGAGAATTAGGCTTCATTAACGCTTTCCATAAACTTAGATAAAAATGAGTCGTTATATGTCCCGAATTGTCTATATTCAAATCCATGCGACTACAGGTTCTTGGAACAATTTTGGGAAACACCGTCAGGTAGACGTGACAGTCAAAAGATAGACAGTTGGTTTCAAACAGCTTCTGCGGTTTTGTGTGGGGCAGTTGGGCTTAAATGCCGTTTGAATTTGTTTCGTCCAATCTCTCCCTTTCGGCGTTCTGCTTTTTCCAGAAATTTGACAAGATGGCTTGCTAATTGGATGATTTTGCCATCAAAGCATGCTTTAACCGCCTGCCGGCATGTTCTTATTCCCAGTTTCTGTAGGGTTGGTTTCAAATGATATCTGCGCTCCTTTTCCAGGCCTTTGCAAATGCATATTAAGTGAAGGATATCCTCTTTTGGGTCCCCACATAAACGGCAATTTGTTATCGTTTGGGGCCGTTTCCACGGGGGGAGATGATATTGTGATGGGAGAATACCCAGCCGTAATCGTATAAACTTCTCCTTTGTGGTTCGTGTGTAACCAACTCCTAGGTAACTTTGACAGGCGCTGCTGGTATAGTTTTGAATGACGGTCCAGCCATGAGCCCTGTTAGCTAGTGTTGCTTTGTCCTCTAGTCACGAAATAATCCTTACAGATTTATTTACTAGTTGTTTAAACGTATTATGAGGTCCCATGCTCTTCCAGGCTTCTTGAAGTTCCAAGGAGTCTATTGAGAGCTTTAAATAGTTTGCAGCTGCACTCTTATTTTTTCTTTCTAACTCCTTCCAGAGATGGTAATCCAAGCTTAAGACTTCGGCTCCCTGTATTTTATGCCAACTTTTGGCATAGGCGCCCATTCTTTCTATTCTTTGATTCCTCAGGCCAAATTCCAGCCTAATTTGTGCCTGTGAGGTATACTTAGGCAGGTTGAATATCATTCGCATTGCCCTGGCTGTTGTGTTGTCCAATATCTGCGCATCCCTCCCTCGGAGGCATTCGCTTCCGTAGGTGATGGCCAGTAATAGTTTTGCTTGGATCACTTGTAGTAGTGGGGTAAAGCTGCGGCCAGCTGCTTTCGTTTTAAGATTCCTCAGTGCGACCGATATTGTGATTCCTCTCCTTATTATTGCTTCTTTCTGTGGTTGAAATGACCCTTTTCTATCGACGATTACACCCAGATATTTGTATTCGTCCACAGTTTCCAGTGTCATTCCTCCCATTTGCCAGCAAAACTTGGGTGTAGACGTCTTCGCGTTTATTCTCATGGCTTTTGTTTTTGAGAGGTTTATGCTGAGGCCGTTCGTTGCCGAGTAATTATATGTTGTGTCAATTAAGTGTTGTAGCCCTATCGGCGTACGGCTAATAAGCACAATATCGTCTGCATACATTAAGTTCGAAAGATTTAGACCACCTAGGTTCGGGGCATGAGGGTTACTTTCGTCTAACTTCAATGAGAGATCCGACATAAAGATGTTGAAAAGGGTCGGAGCTAGCACGCACCCTTGTTTGAGACCCTTGGTCGTCTGTATTTTCCTTGACAGCTAGTCGCCCGATCCCAACTTAATTTGTACCCACGTGTCCATATGCAGTAACATCAATTGTGATAGTAGGGTTGATGGTATTTTTCTGTTGGCCAGCTTCTCCCATAATAGGTTTCTGTTGATGTTATCGAAAGCTGAAGTAAAATCGATGAAACATACATAAAGAGGCAGGTTGGCGAGTTTGACAGCATCTATTAGGAGTGTTAAAGCCAGAATATTTGTCTTTGTTCCCAATTTTTTCCGAAAGCCTGTCTGGGAGATGGGAATCACTGTATTTTCATTCGCCCATTCCGTAAGCTCCTCTAGTAAGAGGCCGGCATAATATTTGGCCTCATTGTCGATTAAGGCAACAAATCTGTAGTTTTTTGGATCATTTATGTTGCCTTTCTTGTAGATTGGAGCTATTATTGAGCCTTTCCATGAGTCAGGGATTGTTTCGGTTTCAGAAATCTGTTTGTACAGTGGTAATAACGTTCTTCTTTTAGGTGCAGAGAAAGCATTTGATATTGTGGTCTGGGAAACGCTTTTTAGTATTTTAGCCAAATTTAGGGTCCCTTCCTAGATCACAGTGTTGATATTAAAGATGTACCTGAATGCATAAGCTAGCATTATAGTTAATGCTACAGTAGCGGGTAGATTACAAGTTAGTAGTGTCACCTGGCTAGGGTGCCCTTTATCGCCAATTTTGTTTGTGTTCTTTATAGAGCCATTGGCAATTGTGATCAGGGAGAATGGCGATATGTGTCCCCCCCCTCATTGTTCAGATGGGGAAAATAAAATTATATGCTGATGATATTATGTTAATTCTCGACTCTAATAAATGCGCACAGGAGAAAGTGTTTGAGATTTTTTCTTTATGCGAGAAGTTAGGGGGAGTTATAATATTAATAGAAAGAAGACTGCAATTATTTTATGTAGCTGCAACTTGGGTGGATTACTCCCAGATATAGTTTCCTGCTTAAATGACCGGCCGAAGAGGTATTTGGGTGTTAGATATTCCTCAAAGATCGAGGATTTATATGACCTTAAGCTATGTTTACACTGTCGAAATCGCTCCCCCTAACTATATTAAGGCAGATCCCCTTGATTACAATGTTTATTCTTCCACTGTTTCATTTTCTTTTTTCAACCACTCAGTGTATTCTAACTGCATATTTTTTTAAGATAGAGGAGTCTATGTTTACATCATTTATTTTGCAAAATAAAGTTGCTAGATTAGCACTAAGCACTATATATGAGGAATCGGAGAAGGGTGGTCTGGCACTCCCCAATTCGAAGGATTATTATTTTGCATATTTTGCACAGTATATGTCCAGAGTTAATGTAAGACTCAGATTCAGCATTTTTTAAGAACAACCTTTTTTTGCTGATGTTCACAGAGCATGATATACGTGATGTGTTAGGATTAACAAAGTCACCTAAAACATTTGCTACAAAGGTTTGTGGTGGTTTCCTTGGGAATGTAAGGATCTCTATAGGATATATGCTACCCCTTATATTAATGCTGTTACACCCTTGTCAGAATTAGTTGGGGTCTCTGGCATAAGGTTGGACCGCGATATAGTTCGAAAATGAGAGCGAGCTGGATTTAGAAGGTAGTGGACTTCTGGACTGGAGAAAGGTGGAAAGATTTGATGGAAGTCAGTGAATTAGTTTAATGTGACTTTTTGCTTCTTGACTCCTTAAAAATTTTGGCTAACATATTTAATAATCTGGAGTTTGGGCAGATTTGAGGCAATCAAAAAGCTGTAACTGCTTTATTGGAAGCCCCTGACTCTAAGTGGCCGGGAGAATGGAAAAGAATGCTGGCCTCCACGAAGAGTCCTGATCTCTATCAAAAAGCTATGGAAAAGTGGGGAAAGTATGAAGGGCTAGAATTGAGGAATAAGATATGGGATGAAATTAATGTATTGAATCTTAAGGATTTGAGAGGTGCCAATTGGGTTAGAATGTTATTCTACAATAAGTGGCTTCTATATCGAACCCCGCAATTGTAGCACAGGTTAACACTGGCTGGTCTGGACACTCTTTTCGATGTAATTCGGTGACTGTCGCAAATTGGTCACATGTGATCGGCTAATGTATCCCAAATCCAGAATTCTGGAAATATATACTTAAGTATCTGGAGAGGATTTGGCAGATAAGTTTAGCTCCTAGTGTATGGTTGGTAGTTCTGGGATATGATCCTGCTATTTGATTAACTCCCAAATTTATAAAATTATTATGTGTGGCAATGGCAGTGGCCAGATCTTTATTACTACAAAGGTGGTGAACACAGCTGATCCCCGCAGTAGGTGAATGGTTGGTAAAAATGAAGAATGTAAGAATGAAGGAAATGTTATATGTGCTGCAATCGGGAGGGATTCGGAAGTTTGATAATATGTGGGGGCAGTTTACGGAAGAAACCTCGGGTTAGCCTGAAGAGGGCGTTTGCCCCTTTCTTAGGAAAGTGTTCTGATTGAATTCATTGTAGGCATTAATGGAATTTGAAGTCTTGAAATTGTTGTGTCTTTTTTATGGATTTATGCTTTGTGAAATGTGATTTGTATTTATATTATTGATGGATGAACATTATGATTTGACGTGTTTATTGCTGTTTTGGATCTCAATAAAATATATATATATAAATAAATGTAGGATTGTAGTTGCAGTGTTATGTTATATTATGCAGCTTTGTAGAGCACACTATTACCGAGGAGGGTATCCTGGCACTGAGAAGGTGTGAGTCTAAGCACATCTATGACCCCGAGGGACTGCACGAAAAGCCACAGCTTCTTGTGGAATTTAAGAAGCGGGGAGTAGGCTCTAATGTGCAGCAGCAGGTCATTCCATACTTTAGGAATGATGTAGGAGAAGGCTCGACCACTGGGCCTGTTTTTCTATATGCATCGGATTTGTGGAAGTAGGCGACAAGACGAGCGGAAGTGTCTGGACATTTGTGAAAGCAGATACAATTGTTGCGGCATACTGGCCAGTGGAGCTACTTCAGGTGTGGTGTGATGTGAGTGCAGCGTAGGAGGCTGAGAGTGATTCTCGTCGCTGGGTTCTGAATGGGCTGCAGCCTTACAGTGAGTTTTTTGTTGATCCTGGCATAGAGCATGTTCCCGTAGTCCAGCTTGCTTGTGATCAGGGCGATTGCAATGGTTTTCTGGGTGCCGATTGGGAGCCATTTGAAAATATTCCTCAGCATCTTCAGGGAATGGAAGCGTGAGGCAGTGACGGTATTGGCTTGGGCTGTCATGTCAAGTTTTCTGTCAATGATGAGCCTGAGGTTCTTGGCATGGTTGGTGGGGGTGGGTATCGGTCCTAGCTTTGTTGACCACCAGGTGGAGTCTCACGTTGATGTGCTCTTGCCGAAGATCATGATTTTGGTCTTGTTGGTGTTCAGTTTTAAACAGTTGGTCTTCATCCAGTGCGCGATTTCAGTCATGCGTATATTGAACTTGATCCAGGAACTGGCATTTGTCTGTGAGCGAGAGAATGAGTTGTGTGTCATCGACATACAGGAGGAAGTTGATATTGTGAGAGCAGATGATGCTGGCTAGAGGGATCAGGTATTAGTTGATGAGGGTCAGGCTCAGGGAGGATGCTTGTGGAACTACACAGGTGAGGTCGCAGGCATCTGAGGTGTATAGTGCTAGGCTGACTGACTGGTCTCTTCCAGTCATGAAGGAGCAGAACCATTAGAGTGCATGTCCTTGGATTCTGATGTTGAGTAGGTGTTGGATGAGGAGGGGGTGGGAGACTGTGCCGAATGTTGTGGAGAGGTGCAGGAGGATGAGGGCCACCAGGTCTCTTCTGTCCAGAGTCATGCAGGTGCCATCCCTGGCAGTGACGAAGGAAGTTTCTATGCTGTGGCTGGTTCTGAAACCAGACTGAGCGATGTTGAGGAGTTGATGGTTGTTGAGGTATTCGGTGAGGTGTCTGTTGATGACTGTCTCTAAGACCTTAGCTGGAAATGGTAGTAGGGAGATTGATCTGTAGTTGGTAAGCCTTGAAGGGTCGACAGAGAATTTCTTCAGCAATGGGAGGACAGTTTCATATTTTCGAGTATCTGGGAAGGTAGCAGAAGGGTGGAGGTTTTTTAGAATGGGTGTGAGCAGTGCACTGATGGGATAGGCGTGGTGGAGGCTGGGGTCCTATGGGGCCCCTGAATGGATGAACTTCATGGAGGTGTTTCCTCTGGGATGATGACAGGGCATGTGGTTGGAACTGGTTCATTGGATAAGATCAGGAGGTGTTTAGCGATGTCTGTTGAGTCTGGCTGTGGGCTGAAGTTGTTGTAAATGGCAGTGTTTTGTTGCTGAAGAATTGAGAGAGCTTGTTGCAGAGGTCCTGTGAGTACATGATCGTGATAGAGGCGGCCAATGATGAGGTAAAATCTTTCACAATGGTGAAGATTTCTTTGCTTCTGTTGATGCTAGCATCGATGCGTCGATGAAATGGGCGGTGGAAATGCAACTCGGAATATGCTCGCGATACTGGCAGCACCACCAGCATATCCCTGCCCCTTTACACACCGCAACTGCTGTGTGATCCTGGATCCCAGCGAGGGCGGCAGTCCGGTGGGGGTCAGACTGCAACACTCGGAATACGGCGGATGGACCTGCAGTGGTGGCAGAGGTCAGACGGCCACCATGAGTACAGTGGTCGCAGGACCGCCATATTCATAATAATCACCTAAATCAAAATGAAGTGCTTAGATGTCAATAGCTCCAACTAGGGCTATCTGGTCGCGCTTGACCAGGACAATTCCAAAAGTTCAATCCAACCATGAAGGAGTGCGGGCCAGATACAGAAGTCCCACAGACCCCCTTAAAGTACCTTGAATGTGTCAGAAATCAAAGAAGATGCGTGGCGCGGAGGCGATGCAGGTGATGCATTGGTTCCTGAAGGAGGTGCAAGGTCATTGAAGCCGCTCCGGGATGATGCATTGTGCAGAGGAGGTGATGCGTCGGTTGCCGGTGCAAGGCCTCTGTTTCTGAAGGTGAGGTGGCGTTGATGACGCATCGATGTCAACAGAGTGAAGCGTTGATTCTATGGCATCGAAGTCAAACCACCGGGTGGAGGTAATGTGTCAGTTGAAAGCCACGCAGGGTCGGGGCAGCTTCGGCGTCGGTGTGGTGTGTCACAGACTTTGGTGAGGTGGTGCCCGAGACTCACACTGTGGCGGTTCTTTGGAGGCACTGGGGCAAAGTCGGGGCTGCGTCAAAGTCGTTACATCACACACTCGGCGAGCGGTGTCCACGGCTTCGGTGCAGGCAGCGGCAATGCGTCGGTTTCGCAGGGATGCACCAGTTCCGAACTGACACTTAGAGTCGATGTGTCGATTTCTTGGTTGCAGCAACAAATTCACATCCAAGGACCCAGGGCTGGCTTTGGCACTACCTGGCAGGGCAGGACTCAAAGAAAAGGAGCCCAAGTGCTGGTAGCAAGACGCAGGTGAAGTCTTTGACGTCCCGGGGACTTCAGAAACAGGAGGCAAGCTCAGGAAAGCCCTTGGTGAACCTTAGAAAGCAGGATGCAGAGAGTAAAGTCCATTCCTTTCACTCCCAGGCAAGACGCAGCAGGTAGCAGGCCAACACCGCAAAGCAAACAGCAAAGTGTCAGTCCCTCGTGGCAGCACAACAGCTCTTCTTCCTGGCAGAATGTCCTCAGTCCAAAAGTGTTCTGAGTATATGGTGTCAGAGGTCCAGGTCTTATATTCATTTTGTCTTTGAAGTACGGAGACTTCAAATAAGGGTCTTTGTAGTGCACAGCACCCTGCCCTTCCTGGCCCTGGCTCCATACACACTACAGTGAGGTATGCAGCTCTTTGTGAGGAGACAGGCACAGCCCTATGCAGGTGCAAGTGTCAACTCCTCCCACCACTCCAGCTCTGGAAGGCTCATCAGCCTTGTGTTGGGCCATCAGAATATACAGAGCACACGTCAGCTCCATTTGTGTGTGACGGTCGAGAGTGAATTCACAAAGCCCAGCTGTCATCGAACCCAGTCGTGTATTCTAGGGACAGGCAGAGGCACAGAATGGTTAAAGTTAGAAAATGCCAACTTTTGGCCTTTTGAGACCTGTAATTTTAAAGCCAACTTTACCAGAAGATATGTTTTTTAATTGTGAGTCCATAGAAACCAAACTCCAATGCTCTATTTGCTCCCAATTGAAAGTTACACTTGTACAGTGTTACAAGGCTGCTCCAATGCTAACCTATGGGAGAAATAGGCCTTATTGTAGTGAAAAACTAATTTAACAGTTTTTGACTACCAGGACATGTAAAATTTAAAAGCACATGTCCTATCTTTTAAGTACATCGCACCCTACCCATGGGACTACCTTGGGCCTACCTTAGGGGCCCAAGGCCTTACATGTAATAAAAGGGAAGATTTGGCCTGGCAAGTATGTGAACTTGCCAGGTTGACATGGAAGTTTAAAACTGCCCACACAGGCTCTGCAGTGGCAGGCCTGAGACATGTTTGAAGGGCTACCCATGTGGGTGGCACAATCAGTGCTGCAGGCCCACTGATAGCATTTGATTTACAGGCCCTGGGCACATGTAGTGCACTGTACTAGGGACTTACTAGTAAATCAAATATACCAATCATGGAGAAACCAAATGCCTTTACATTTTAGACACAGAGCATATGCACTTTAGCACTAATAAAGTGCCCAGAGTCCTAAAACCAGCAAAAACAAAGTTCAGCATACAATCAAAAACTGAAGGTCAGATTTAAAAAGACAGGGGAAACCATGCCAAAAGAGGTCAGGTCTAACATGTGTCCCCCCAGCAGAACTGGGGAGAACTACCCAACATCATGGGAGTTCTCTTCACTAAGGCGGAAGAATCGGGAAAGTCCATCAGCGTTGGCATGTTCTGTTCCAGGGCAGTGCTCCACTGTAAAGTCCATTCTCTGTAGGGGTATGGACCACCTCAACAGTTTAGGATTCTCACCCCTCATTTGCATTAACCGTCTGAGGGGCCTTTGGTCTGTCTGAGCCCGGAAGTGAGTCCCAAACAAGTAGGGCCTTAGTTTCTTTATTGCCCAGACCACAGCAAAAGCTTTGCTTTCTATTGCGCTCCACCTATGCTCTCCAGGAAGTAACTTCCTACTGATGAAGGATGTAGGTTGATCTAGACCCTCTTCATTTAGCTGTGAAAGCACAGCCCCCACGCCATGCTTTGAGGCATCAGTCTGCACCACAAATTCTTTGGAGAAATCAGGAGCCATGAGCACGGGTGCCATGCACATGACTTCCTTCAGGGTGTCAAAAGCGGTCTGGCACACCTCAGTCCAGATCACCTGATATGGCTGCTTCTTGGAAGTCAGCTCTGTCAAGGGGGCAACAATAGTGGCATATCCCGTGAAAAATCTCCTGTAGTAACCTGTGAGACATTAAAAGGCTCTCAGCTCTGTCTGGGTCTTGGCGGTACACAAGTCAGAATTGCATCAATCTTTGGTTGCGGGGGCTACACCTTGCTGCTCTATACTTGGTGTCCCAAGTAGACCACAGAGCCCTGCCCTATCTAGCCCTTACTAGCCTTGATAGTAAAGCCTCAACTCCACAGGGCCCTCAACACTTTCCCCATGTGGTGCAAATGGTCCTGCCAACTGGAGCTGAATACTGTAATGTCCTCTTGAGAGGCGGCATTGAAGTTCTCCAAACCATCCAGGATCTGGTTGACCAACCTCTGGAAGGTGGCAGGGGTGTTCATCAACCCAAAAGGCATGACGCGGAACTGGAAGTGACTTTCTGGTGTTGAGAACACTGATCTCTCTTGTGCCCCCTCGGTCAAGGCAAATCTGCCAGTACCCAAATGGTATATCAAACATGCTGAGGAACTTGGCAGCTCCAAGCTGATCAATGAGCTCCTCAGCTCAGGGGTTGGGGTGTACATCAGCCTTAGTGACCACATTGAGCCAGCGATAGTCTACACAGAACTTGAGGTCAGGGGTGACACTTGGTGGAGCAGCCTTGAGGACCAGAACCAGTGGACTGAACTAAGGACAATTGGAGGGCACAATAACCCCTAACTCCAGCATCTTAGAGACGTGCTCTGTGATGTCGGCCCTCACTCTGTCAGACAAGCTGTACATTTTATGCTTAACAGGAAGGCTATCCCCAGTGTCAATGTCTTGAGTGCACCAAAGGGTGACTCCTGGGGTGAATGAGAACACAGACGCAAACTGTCCCAGCAACTGGCGACAGTCTCTCTGTTGCTCTAGGGTAGGAGTTTGGGAAGAGGCTCACACCCTCTACTGACCCATCCCACTCTTTGAAAGACAGGGGGTCACGGAAAGGTTCACTTTCCTCTTCCACCCCATCATCAGTGACCTAGAGCATGGTCAACACAGACATCTTGAAGTGTGGCTTGAGGCAGTTCACGTACAGGACTCTCAAATGATTCCTAGGAATCTGCAAGTCCACCAGATAGGTGACGTCACTGTTGTGCTCCTTCACCTCAAATGGGACAGACCAGCAATCTTGCAGAGCATGGGACAATACTGGCACCATCACCCACACCTTTTGACCAGGCTGAAACTCAACCAGAGTGGTATTCTGGTCATACCAACATTTCATGTCCTCCAGGCCAGCTTCCAGATTCTCCTGGGCGAGTTTCCGGAAGTGTGTTGTCTCGTTACGGAAGGCCAACATGTAATGTGAATATGTCCTGGGGTGGCTTCCTGGGAGCTTGCTCCCAGCTCTCCTTCACCAAACAGAGAGGTCCTCTCACAGGGTGCCTGTACAGAAGTTCAAAAGGACTGAAGCCAACCCCCTTCTGCGGTACCTCCCTGTAGGCAAAAAAAAGGCATGCCAAGAGGACGTCCCACTTACGCCTCATGTGTTCAGAGAGATCCATAATCATGCCTTTGAGGGTACGGTTGAACCTTTAAACCAACCCATTGGTTTGGTAGTGGTGAGGAGTGTGGAACTTGTAGGTTACTCCACATGCCTTCCACATGGCCTTCATGTACAAGGACATGAAGTTGGTACTGCGGTTAGATACCACCTCCTTGGGTATACCCACATGGGTAAAGATCCCCATCAGTGCACTGGCCATGGAGGGTGCAGTTACTGTCCTCAGAGGAATAGCTTCCGGGTACCGGGTGGCATGGTCCACCAAGACCAGGGCGAACCTGTTGCCCATGGCTGTCTTGGGATCCAGAGGCCCCACAATGTCCTTTAATTTACACAACATGGCATTTGATTTGCAGCCCCTGGCCACATGCAGTGCACTGTACTAAGGACTTACTAGTAAATCAAATATATCAATCATGGAGAAACCAAATGCGGTGGGCTCCATTGGGCTGAAAAGCAAGCAGTCGAATTTGAAGCTTTCTTGGGCAGAGACTTCAAACATCATCCACTTTTCCTGCCTTCATCGATGACCATATTGGGAACCCACTTTCCAGCAACCCGCCATCGCCAAGCTCTACTTTGGATCCAGCTTGCAGTTTGACCCTGGTCTAGGTGCTTTGTCCGTTTTGCTGCTATTTTTAATTCAGAATGTAAAAATTCAAATCTCTGATTCTACTGGATGTTTGTTGTTTTGGTGTCATTTAATTTATTGGAATTTACTCCATCTTTCTACACTTGTTTGCGATTTTTCTTGTGTTGTTTTTTATTACTGCTTGAGTACTGCATAAAAACTTTGCACATTTCCTCTAAGATAAGCCTGACTGCTTTGTGCCCAACTAACAGAGGGTTAAGCACAAGGGGCAGATGTACATAGGTTTGTGTTTGCAATGACCTAATATTGAATTTTAGTGATTCGCTATTAGGTAATTGCAAACAGCTATGTACTTCAGTGTGTTTTACACTGTTTGCAATTCCCAGTGGATCTAAAATAGATCTAATTCATTAATATTCATGAGGTAGGTCATAATTTGCAACCCACTGGGAATTGCTAAAATCACTGGCATGGTGGCCTGACAGAGTCAGCAGACCACCATGTGCCGTGATTGCTTTTAAATAAAGCAAAGTTTTTTTTAATGCACCCCATTTTCCTTAAAGGAAAACGGGATGCGCTTCAAAAACAAAAATGAAAAGCTTTCTTTTCATTTTTTAAGAGTAGGCAGTGGTTCGTGGGACCACTACTTGCTCTTAAAAACAAGTTTTTCCACCCTTTCACAAAGGAAAAGGGGTCCCTTTGGCATTCCTTCCTCTTTGCGAATGGGTTACAACCTATTTGAAGTGGGCACTAAAATGTGAATGTTTTGCGACCGCATTTCAGTCACAAAACAGTCACACATAACTCTGCAAGTCTTTATTAGGAAGGGATGCCCTTAACATGCCACTTCCCAATACCGAATCACTAACCCATTTTGCAATTCAGTAATAGGTTACCGATTATCAAAGGCTTGATACAAAGGAAATAGCTTTTTCCCAGTCGCAAATGGACTGATTCTGCGAATTGGCCATTTGCAACCTAAAAAAAGCATTGTACATCTGGCCCAAGATTATTTAGTGACTTTATTGGTTCACCATGACAAGGAATGTGATTAGTATTTGAAGTGGGTTCTCACCCCCTTCAACTAATACTCTGATTTCTTTCAATGATTCAAACTGCATTTAACCAAATAGAAGCAATCCTTGCTTATGACTCAAGATGGCTTGCGCCGATTCAACAGCAATGGTCTGGAACACAGTCTAGAACTGCTCTTGAGTCTGTCCAAGATTGGCTCCACTGATATGAACAAATTTAAGCATGCATTGATTCAAATCTTTTTCTGAATGAAGGACTGTAAGATTTGTCCATCGACATTTAAAGATTAACTGTGGATGCAAACTATAATTTGACCAGACGAGTGCCTACAGTAGTGGCCCGTGGTGGGAGTGCTGCCGGGCGCTGACGTGGGGCGGGGGAGGGGCAGGGTGGAGGGTAGTAAACTACGGATTACGGCTGATTAGAGGTAAGTAAACATATAAATAAATAAAATGAATTTCGTTGCGCGCGCTGCATCGCCAATTGCGGTAGTGTTTGGGTCTCGGACCTCGGTCAGGCACAGGGTAAACCGTGCTCAGTATTCTGAGAAATAGACTCAATTTATCTTTCCTGCTAATGGTTCGAGGAAGAACACGTCATGGGTTTATTACCCGGGACAGCATTATATGTCCTCTCTGGAGATTGATTGTGCCCTTGATGTGTTAGAGGGCATCTTCATGGAATGCGTTGTGTGTAGTGGTCTGGGTTACACAGTTAAATGAATAACTTCCTTCCAGTGAGTCTAAAGAAAGTACTAAATAGCAGAAAATGTATGCCCTCTCATAAGCATGCACGTGCTCTAATCTTCATTTTCTCATCTTATCCTCCTTTTTTCTGATTTATTATTAGGAGGGTGTTTTTCTAGTCTTCGTCTTAACTGGATTCCATTCGCCTTCAAATTGTGAAATTAATAAAATCATCTAATTATCTAATTAATTATTAAACGTGCATATTCTTCGAAGAAGCATATCGCAACCCAGACAAGTCTGTCTCATTCTAGACTGTGAAATTGTGATATCTTAAATGTATACCTTTGTTATACTGTGATACATGTGTGATCTAGGAAGCCCGCCTTTATGTTTCCAAACCTAACATCTGGGAGTGTTGAATCCTACTTAAACTGTGGGCAGGATTCACTGGGCAGTGTTTAGTACTAATAACTTTTACCACCGTATTATGAAATCAAATTTCTGGAGGTGGTAATCTGTGACCAGTATGCTTTTGCATATTCATTATGTTGCCTTTTGGTGAGGCGGAATGTGTTGTGTTATTTTTGTGTAATGTTTTATTTTAATGCTCCATTATTGCATTGTGTTGGTGTGTTGTACTGTGGGTGTTGTGTGCATTTTGTTTCGCTTTGCCCGGTTATTTTATTTTGTTGTCGCTTTGCTTTTTGTTGTGTCTTTGTGTTGTGTTCTGTTGCTTATTTTAAATTTGCCAAGAAATATTGCTACCTTTCCAGTTAAAGGCAGCACATTCCTTCAAAGGCCCAGTGACAAAAGCATTTACCACTATCTAAGACACCATTCTCCAGCATTTCAACCATTTAAGACAAGAGACATCCAAAAAGAGTGCCAGAGATCTGTTTTACCATATTCTGTGTTTTTCAAATGTATTGCTTAAATGATTCCTGAAATTCTGGCTTACCTCAATTAGTATTTTCTTTAGAAGTGATGTTCTGATTAGTTCATGTCTGTATGTAGTGTGGCGTTTTAACCATTAGAACCCAAAACATTCTCCAGGATTTATCTTGCACTTAATGCAAAACTCAGGGGGATATGTACAATAGAAGTGGCGGAGCGTGTCGTGCCGTTAGCCTCCTGGGCTTAACGACACGCTCCGCCACTTCGGAAACGCAAGGCTGCACCATATTTACAAGAATGTGGTGCAGCCTTGCGTTTTCCCCTGCTAAGATTTCAACTTAGCGCAAACGCAGGCACCCTTGCACCAGAGTGCAAGGGTGTCTGTGTGCAGGGGAGGATTCGTTATGTGTAGGAAGGTGTCCCTTCCTGCACATAAACAATCCTAAAATGCCATTTTGTAACTTTTATGTGTGCTGCTTCATTCAGCACACACGAAAGTTGCAAAATGGCATTTTTTAAAAAGGTTTTTTATGTACAGGAAGGGACACCTTCCTGTACATAAACAAACCATGGCTTTTTTGCAATGAATATTCAGTTATTTGTGTTATATATGTGATTTTAACCCTTTTGCATTTATGTGCATTTTTTATGTATTTTAATTAGTATTGAAAATTCTAATGAATGAAATATATGAATATATCTTTTTTGAATCAACCTAATAAATACTTTTTTAAAACTTGACTTTCTGGCAACTGTTAAAGTTATCCGGTGATAATTAAATGTTGTTTGTGGTGTGAGAGTTTGATTGGAATGCTGAATAAATAACCCAAAGGGAGTTTATTTTAGACCTAGTATGTACAGGAAGGGACACCCTCCTGTACATAAACAAACCATGGCATTTTGCTTTTTCCATGTGTGCTGCACAAGGCAGCACACATGGAAAAAGCAAAAATGAGGAGAAATAATGCATTTCTCCTCGTTTCGCCACCTTAAGACCAGGGTTTTCCTGGTCTTAATTTTGGCGCTGCCTCCTATGTACGCCACCCTTGTACATAGGGGGCAGCGTCAAATACAATGGGTGTTGCGGTGGAACACCCACTGCACGCCCCTTTCACGCTAAACATAGCGTGAAAGGGTGCCTTATGTACAAGGCAGCATTAAGCCATGTTAAGTGGCTTAACGCTGCCTTGTACATAAGGCCAGGCCCCTATCGCCACGGGAACGTCACAAAAAGTGACGTTCCCGTGGCGATAGGGGCTTGTACATATGCCCCTCATTCTCTTGGATTATCGCAAAATTGCAGCTCCATATACATGTTAATGTTCAATATTGTATTACCTAATTTCTGACTTTATTTTGAAATGTCTCCACTCAAAAATGTTTTTTTGAACTTTTGAGGAAATACTCCACGTATGTTTTTATTTCCCATCCATGACGCTCGGATATAATAGAATGGGCATCCTAATACAAAACAAATAACGTATGTTCTTCTGTCATTTTATTTTCCATTCGTGTTTATAATGCTTCCTCCCAATTTAAATCAAAGTGGTCTTCTTTCAATTTATTTCAACATAATTCAATTTGATGTATGTGTAAGGCTGATTTAACTGATTATGTAATACTAGTGTGGATTGTACAAGGGCAATCATTTCTAAGTCTATTGACCATATGCCAAAACCATGATCCCTTTTTTAAAATATGTGCTATGTAAATACATCAGTGAACAGACTTGTTATTGGTTGTGTTTCTGCGTACAGTACTCCCTGTACTACAGAGTGGATCCTTTCCGAGAATGATAGTACATGCTTCAAATTGCAGGAATTCCCTACACAAATATGGAAAGATTTGCTGACACTTGTGCATGTCCCATAAGTAATATTTTGCAGGAGCAGGAGTCCTCCCTTATTGAGCCCATCTTATAGACCATCGAAAGGAGCTTCCTTGGGTGGTTTAATTTAATGGAGGAGCCATAAACATGGAATCAACAATGTGTATGGTATGTTCTGTTTATACCTCAGAATAAACCATGGGGCCTATTCGCAAAGATATTTTTGGCCGTACATATAGGTTTTTGCTGAAAATACATCATTTACAAATGCTAAGAATTCGTAAAGCGATGCCATGGTGGCATAAATGTATTTACTATGACAAGTGCAGAGAAATCCACATTAATAAATCCCACTCAATTTCGTATGAATTAAAGAGATTAAAATCATGAGGCATCCGCGCAGTTCAAATATAACGGGCTCAATTTGGCTTTACATTTCAGAGTGTCTAAAGAGTGGAGACGTGTCCCCTCCTAACATCACTGCAATAGCGCGTGTTGTTTACATCGTTCTGTGTATCAGAGAGGAGATTTCCTGCAAGGAACACTGACCTGTGTATACCTTGGTGGGTACCTAGCACTTTTATAATATTAATATTACCAGTTTGAGAGGGTTTTATTCTCCCGAATTTTATCATTACTTGGTGATAATTTGGGGGATATTCTAGCTTATCTTTATATCCCCTTCTATCTATAAAGAAGAGGGTGACTCTTTGACAACCCCGTTAGATTTATGTAAGAGGGGTGCCATAAAAGACTCCCAGCAGAACAGTTATGAGAGATATTTTTATATCCTTTGTAGATCAAGGCTATCCAGGTATAGAGGATATAGCCTAGCAAAGCACATTTGTAAGTTAATCAGACTAAGCATCTACAATATACTTGTGTATGTATGCATGAGTGTGTTGTGTTTTGTGTTTATTGTTACCAGTCTAACAGTGGCAGTAACTCAATACTGTATATTCTCTTTTTAGACAGCAATGAGTATTGAAACAGAGGATATGAACATTTAATAATATGGTTGTTACGATTTTATCTTGAGAAAAACATTATGTCAGATTGGTTGGTTCTGATTATGTATTTATATTGTAATATTGAATTGTGTTTTATATATATTTCTATGTAGATAACAGTGTTGGAACAGATTAGTAGCAAGCCTGAAGAAGGAGGTTGGACCTGTGTATGCCTCTGAAACGCGTCGCTTTTTGGCCTACTTGTTGAAAAAAAGTTCCTAGAATGCTCATAGGTTAATGTGCAATATCTGCAAAGGATTATGAGATGAGATATTAACTGACTGTAATGTGATTGTTTTGCAATGAATATTCAGTTATTTGTGTTATATATGTGATTTTAACCCTTTTGCATTTATGTGCATTTTTTATGTATTTTAATTAGTATTGAAAATTCTAATGAATGAAATATATGAATATATCTTTTTTGAACCAACCTAATAAATACTTTTTTAAACTTGACTTTCTGGCAACTGTTAAAGTTATCCGGTGATAATTAAATGTTGTTTGTGGTGTGAGAGTTTGATTGGAATGCTGAATAAATAACCCAAAGGGAGTTTATTTTAGACCTAGTATGTACAGGAAGGGACACCCTCCTGTACATAAACAAACCATGGCATTTTGCTTTTTCCATGTGTGCTGCACAAGGCAGCACACATGGAAAAAGCAAAAATGAGGAGAAATAATGCATTTCTCCTCGTTTCGCCACCTTAAGACCAGTGTTTTCCTGGTCTTAATTTTGGCGCTGCCTCCTATGTACGCCACCCTTGTACATAGAGGGCAGCGTCAAATACAATGGGTGTTTCGGTGGAACACCCACTGCACGCCCCTTTCACGCTAAACATAGCGTGAAAGGGTGCCTTATGTACAAGGCAGCGTTAAGCCATGTTAAGTGGCTTAACGCTGCCTTGTACATAAGGCCAGGCCCCTATCGCCATGGGAACGTCACAAAAAGTGACGTTCCCGTGGCGTTAGGGGCTTGTACATATGCCCCTCATTCTCTTGGATTATCGCAAAATTGCAGCTCCATATGCATGTTAATGTTCAATATTGTATTACCTAATTTCTGACTTTATTTTGAAATGTCTCCACTCAAAAATGTTTTTTTGAACTTTTGAGGAAATACTCCACGTATGTTTTTATTTCCCTTCCATGACGCTCGGATATAATAGAATGGGCATCCTAATACAAAACAAATAACGTATGTTCTTCTGTCATTTTATTTTCCATTCGTGTTTATAATGCTTCCTCCCAATTTAAATCAAAGTGGTCTTCTTTCAATTTATTTCAACATAATTCAGTTTGATGTATGTCTAAGGCTGATTTAACTGATTATGTAATACTAGTGTGTATTGTACAAGGGCAATCATTTCTAAGTCTATTGACCATATGCCAAAACCATGATCCCTTTTTTAAAATATGTGCTATGTAAATACATCAGTGATCAGACTTGTTATTTCTGGTGTTTCTGCGTACAGTACTCCCTGTACTACAGAGTGGATCCTTTCCGAGAATGATAGTACATGCTTCAAATTGCAGGAATTCTCTACACAAATATGGAAAGATTTGCTGACACTTGTGCATGTCCCATAAGTAATATTTTGCAGGAGCAGGAGTCCTCCCTTATTGAGCCCATCTTATAGACCATCGAAAGGAGCTTCCTTGGGTGGTTTAATTTAATGGAGGAGCCATAAACATGGAATCAACAATGTGTATGGTATGTTCTGTTTATACCTCAGAATAAACCATGGGGCCTATTCGCAAAGATATTTTTGGCCGTACATATAGGTTTTTTGCTGAAAATACATCATTTACAAATGCTAAGAATTCATAAAGCGATGCCATGGTGTCATAAATGTATTTACTACGACAAGTGCAGAGAAATCCACATTAATAAATTCCACTCAATTGATGGGAGTTGGTGTTCAAAGGTGACATTTTTCTTGGAAGTCTGGGAACTCTGACACACATGTATATTTCAGAATATTGCCAAAGTTATAAAAACACCTTTCCACCCTGGAAATGGCCTGACATTTTCTCCAGCTAGGGAAGGGGTATGGATCACCCAAGATTTACAGCGGGAGTAAGAGAAGAGCTTGCTCCTCCTGGAATAATGTTTTTGTAGCTGAAGAAATTGTGCCTTTGCTCAGTGGGCTCCATTCCACGTGTGTGGACCTCTGTCTCATGTAGAAATCCACAAAGCAGGACTAAGAAGTGACCAGAATTGTCCCATGACACTCCCAGTAGTATGCCTGAAACTTGTGCCTGATGCAGTTTTCAAGGCATGCAACTGAGAATGTTAGTGAATTACAAAAAACATAAAAACATAGGAGTACATTCTGGGGGAGGTGTAAATCTCTCATGTCCCTCGTTCTTTTATCTTCTTTTTTTTTGTGAATAGGACCCCATGTGTTCCCGATTTCACCTTACTGGGAATAATATGTTGATTGCTTCATTGCTATGATATGCACTACTGACACAGTAAGAGTAAGGGGAGTGGAAAATAAGGCAATTAGGACCACCAAAGATGACTAATCTGACTGAATGGCTGCCTTTCAGGATTGAACATGCTGAAATGCAGTCCGCATGGCGTGCAAAATGAAGTCATGCAGGACACCAAGGAGGTCCTGAAAATATGAAGTAGTCCAAATTGAAACGATTGCACTGTGGTGCTTTTAGACAATATGGAGGAATACAAAAGTATTGGAAGACCATCATGAGGCCTGGGCAGTTGCAGGGTAATGCAAACTGAAGTGTGTGGCTAAAGAGGAAGGCAAGAGAGGGTTCTTCAGGTCTTTAGTGAGCAATGAATGAATAGATGATGGGTAAAGCATAGCACTGACTTTAAACGTATCCCAGACCCTAAGGCATTGCTGAGAAGTTAGCAACAGGAAGGGCAAAATGAGTCAGAGGTGGAGAATAATAGAAAACAGCAAGGTTTTAAGCGTTTGTTCTGGAACAAAGAGTGGCAAGATCAAATGTGGATTTGGAAGGTTATATTCTTGAGATTTTAGCTGTGAGTTCGGAGAAGAAGCACTCAACCTCCTGAACACAGTCCATAAGTTGGATGGTGAGCATACTGAGTGAAGCAGATCTGAAAAGGCAGCAGAATTGCAGGAAGCGTTGACATGTCCAGGTTTGTGACAAATTCAGAGAAATGTGAATGCAATTCTCTTGTCCCTTAGGAACCAATGAAAAATATGGAGGTAGCAGAACTCAGAAATATTGGTGGGGAGTTGGGTTCCCGGTGTTAGTCTGGCAGACGACTTTTGGATGATCTAAAACTGGTCAGTGAGATGATGAAAATATTGGTGTCAAGCCTGACCAAAAGCTTTGTGTTATCCATGGAACAATAAAGATAAACCTAAAAGAGCAGTTAAGGGAAGCCGGAGTAGAGCGTAGGGCTAATGAAGAACCTTGGAGAATGCTACACAGAAATGCCCAAAATACAGATTGCAACTGGAAGTTGAAAACTTCCTTTCCCGGACATAGATGATAGAGGTCTGAGAGTCATGGTAGTAACTCTTAACCACACCTCCATCTGACAGTGTAAGATGGTTAGGTCAAAAGCAATTTAGTGGTCAAACAAGAGGAGGTCCACACATCCACCCATGTCGAGGATCAACCAAAGATAATCACACAGAGCTGTTGAGGTGTTTTTCTCGCAGTGACAAAGATGGAATCTTGTCTTGGAGGAATCAAGAATTTGAATTGAGATGCATTGAAACCTCACAATCACCAGCACTTTCAAAAATATTGAAAGGGAGAGTATGGACAGAGGTAGAACTAAAATAAAAGATAATAGAGGGTTTAGTAGTGGACTCGGTGGGAAAGGCAAGAAATGGCTTATTTTTCATAAGAGAGGATTAATACCATTGCAGCTCGCATGACTCGTGGGTGGGGGGGGCAGGTGGGGGGTTCGCGCGGGGGTTCGCGCAGGGCGGGTGGGGAGGATTTTAAAATACAAAATAACTTACCGCACCGGGTCCCGCGCCGCCTCCGCTCCTGGCCGCGTTTTCCTGATGCACCTGCATTCCTGCTCTCCTGCCTCAGGCAGGAACAGGAAGCAGGCAGCCTCCCTCCCCTCCCCAAGCCAATCACAACACTGCAATGGCAGCGCTGTGATTGGTCCGGACGGCGCCGAGCCAGGCGCCTACGGGGAGGCCATTTTCTCTATGTAGGCTGCATGCAGCCTACATAGAGAAAATGTGGAGTGCGCATGACTGCTTTGGTCGGCGCCAGAGGGCCGACCAAACAGTCAGGGTACTCAGAGTGGTGCAAGCCACTCCTCCCTGACCCGCCCACCCACCCGCCCCCAACCAGGCATACCCTCCCACCCGCCCCCAACCAGGCATACCCTGCCTTCTGCTTTCTCGCAGCGCGAGAAGCAGAAACATAAAATGGTATTTAAAATACCATTTTATGTTTCTGCTTCTCGCGCTGCGAGAAAGCAGTGGGGCGACGTTCCTCCGTCCTAATGGAGGAGCCGCCCCTGATTAATTCTTCAGGGACATAGGAACTGCACATATTTATGAGCACTGAAGTATTAAAAAAAGTGGGAAAGTTCAAACGATGTGAATGGAGAGTGGTCGGTGACCTAGCCAGATTTAAAATTAAGGAGTTCTGAAGTTGTAAATACCTTGTAAATGATAATCAATGCCTTAAGGAGGGAAGGAAGAGTGGAAGCGGGAGGAGGTTAATGCAGATTGAGGTGAGTATAAAATGTAGTCATAAAGGACCACAGTAAGGTCTATGCAGGCTATTGAAAAATAAATTAGGTCATTTAGGGCCAAAAATAATAATCAGTGAAGACAACAGTAGTAGAAAATGTACTGTTGAAGGACCACAATGAGGTCTATCAAGATTGAGGGATGTATTAAATAAACTAGTGAATGACCACAAGGAGGATTTTTCCGACTGAGTGGTGTGAAAAACCAGGTGATGCAGGACCACAGTGGGGCCACTGAGAATAGCAGAGTTCAGATGGGGTCATGTAGGGCTGATATTAATTTATTGCACCCTTACGCCATGATTTACTGTATGTTTTCCTGGTTGCTAGTGCAATGCAGGGCAGTGTTTTACTGTTCAAAGTAAAAGACACACAAAGTGGGGCAGAAAGATTCACTGATACGCCTTTTGTACATAAAAACATTTTGCATTGAAAGTTAACATGAGACTTTTGCCAAAATCTCTTTGTGCTACAGAGCACCGGCCCCCTCTGCAATGTATGCAAATGGGACATAATGAACAGAAACCACTAAAATGCTCATAGGTCTTCACAAAAGGCAGATCTACTAAAGAAGCATGACGTTTCTTTCTGTGAAATCCTTGCACCAAAGGAAATCAACCACAAACATTAAGCAAGTGGAATGTTGTGTGATATTCCTATGCATAAGGTGTGTAAGTGGTATGAAATTAAACAATGCAGTGCTGACTTGCCATTGTACGAGAAAACAATGTTTCACATCATTCTAATATGGCATGAGTGCATTTGATGACATCATCATTGTGTGTTACACTTGCTACATCATGCACTTCACAATTTTTTCTATTCCCACAATGCACTGCTTCTGGTTTTCACACAATGCGCTTTGTGAATGTTATTTAATCTGGGGTCAAGAGTAAAACACGTAGAGGTCATGCCTAATAGTACAAAAAGTAAAATGTTGGTGAAGGACGGGAAACTGAGCTGGACATCAGTGGTTGTTGCTAACAGCATGTGCAATGTTGTGGCCATCTACCCATATTGGCAACCATCCACCAAATTTGAATTACAAAGGTAAGACATATAATAGGACTAGCCAAATGTAGTGTCATGAATGATGAACAGCGAGGCATTAAACTAGCGAGACACCATGGGATACTTCTGAGATGGAGTTGAAAGTTACTTCAACAGGTTTCTGGAATATCATGCAGCTTATCTCTAGGCTATCCTGTTTTAGGATTAAAACTATAATAACTGCTAAAACCCCACTGAAAGGGAAACCACCCTCACCAGTGTGAACACTAATAAGCACCTGCACAATCACAAACTAAAATGCCATTCAAAGAGAGGAAAGTGACAGAGGAAAGCGAACACAATGTAAGACTCTTAAGTAAGATAGCAACAAAAAATACTAAGATTATTCTGTTTGACTTTTGTTATTTAGTGGGTTCAGTAAAATAGTGTTACTTCTCTCTTTTGTTTCCTCCAGTTTTGTGTGCTTGTATAAAAGTTGCGGATTTAGAAGCATGGTTTGTCTGATCCAATTAGTTTATACACTGTAGAGAATCTGTGAATATTAACATCAAATTTGATCTTTTGGCAGTGTTTAATTCTTTAACTGACTGGTGAAATGACTGGTTCATAAGAATCTTGGACAATATTGTTAGAAATGGGGGTCTCTAGTTGACAGAGGTAGGCACCTTTGTCCAAATAGGGACCCTTGCTTCTAGTCAGGGTAAGGGGGATAAACACTTTAGATAACCCCTGCTCACCCCCTTGGTAGCTTGGCATGAGCAGACAGGCTTATTCCAAAGGCAATGCGTAAAGTATTTGTACCAACACTCACAGTAACACAGTGAAAGCACCACAAATGGACACCACACCAGTTTAGAAAAATAAAATACCGTTATCTAAACTAAACAAGACCAAAATGACAAAAATACAGCATACACAGTTAAAAATATGACTTTCAAAAGGTTTCATGAACTTGTACCATAGAAAACTATGGCTGCGTGACTTTTCTCCAAAGTTCCTGTAGATGTGTCAAAGTTCACAAGCCAAACAGCCGCAGCATCGGAAAACAAAGAGATGCGACACTCCTGAGACCTTGGGAGGCGATGCCACAGTCCCGCTGCATGCAGAGGAAGGGTTGGGTCGAATTCAGTCTGTACGGGGAGTGAAGTGTCGATTCTTCGTGACGGTTCCGGTCCACAGGTGATGCATCGGAAGAACTTGTCGCACAGGTACGATGCGTGGAAATCCGGGATGCGTCGGCAATCGATGCGGCGGCGTCGAGCGGTGCTGCGTCGGTCCTCTTCAGCCGCGATGCGTCGATTCTTGCAGCGGCGACAGGCGCTGGGGCGGTTTCTGCAGCAGCGCGGCGATGCGTGGAAATTCTTCTTGCGCCGTTGAGCTGCATCGGGAAAACAACCGCAAGAAGAGCGATGCATCAATTTCTGTAGTTCTTTGAGTTTCTTCTTGCATCCAGGTCCCAAACAGCATCAACAACCTCCAGAGGCCCAAAACTGGCACAGGCAACTCTTGGCAGGTCAGAACTCACAGCAGCAGAGTTCAGGGGAGATGGGGGTGAAGTCTTTGTGTCCCTGAGACTTCAGAACAGGAGCCCAGCACACTTCAGGCCCTTGGAGATCTCCTTCAAGCAGGGGACACAGCACACAGCAAAGTCCTTCTCCCTTCCTTGGCAGAAACAGCAACTGCAGGCCAACCAATGACAGACAGCAAGGGCAGTACTTCTCCTCAGTCTCTCCAGCTCTTCTCCTTGGCAAAGGTTCCTCTTGAATTCCAGGAATGGTCTAAAGTTCAGGGGTTTTAGGTCTAATACTTATACCACAAAATGTCTTTGTTCTCTTTGTGCAAGGGGCTCTGAGCCCAGTTCAAACCAGTTCTGGGGGGGCACTATGCAAGTGTACAACAACATCCATTGTCAGTGTTAGCCTTGGCTCCAGACTAAGCCTGGGCGGTAAATTCCGCTCCGCTCGCGGAATTTTGCTGAATTTTGACAATTCCGCATTCTGGGGAGAACGCGGAATTGCAGAAAATTCTGCGATCCGCGGCGTAGCAGAATTTTTTCCTTGTTCGCGCTTTAAAAATGCGTTTTCGCGTGCGTGGTAGCGACTTACCGGGATCCCTGCATTCGCCGATGAGTTTTCCTATCCGTTCGCGTGCGCCACGAGATTTTGGTTGCCGGCCGCGCGATCCCGCGAGAGTGTGCGATCGCGAACACGTCATTCGGACGCGCCATCGGACACCGCGAGAGTGTGCAATCGCGAACACGTCATTTCGGACGCGTCATCGGACACCGCGAGAGTGTGCGATCGCGAACACGTCATTTCAGACGCGCCATCAGACACCGCGAGAGTGTGCGATTGCGAACACGTCATTCGGACGAACCATCGGACATCCGGCGGAAGTTTGGTGAAGCTCGCGATGCCGAACACGCAAAATTTGCAATCTGGAGAAGAATAATATCTGGAGCAGCATAAAACCTTCTCGAAAATGATGATTTGGATGAAAAAAAACTCCTCAGATTGACATTTGGCTGTACTTTGTGGTGCAAGGAGTCCTTTTTTTTTTTTTTTTTACTTTTTTTTGGGAAAGGAAGGAAGTGCCCCAGAGTCTCCAACTTCCTGTTCCTGTCCAGCAGGCTCCTCCCAGTGCTTTGTCCATGTCCTGTTCACTTTTCATTTGGATTTGGAGCTGGAAGGATCACTCTTTGTGTCTGCTGCATCATATATCATTGGATTTGAGGACTTTTGGATTTGAGATTTTACAAGTAAGTTGGTGTTGTTTGTTTGATTGGGGCATTGCAGTTGCTGCAACTACAATTTTGGTACTTTTCATCACTTAATTTTTTTTTATTGTGAGTAGCCAGTAGGCCCAGAGCTAGTCATGGGTGCATGATGAAAGTTAACAACTGTTCCTTTGGTGTGTGTTGAATTTATTTTAAACATCATTTAGGGCATGGATGGCATTGGATTGAATTGCAAATGTGTATTTTTGGGGGTATTTCAGTTTTTTGGTGTGTGTTAAATAAATGCCTTTGTTGTGTGTGTGTGTTTAGTGTGGTTGTTGTGTAACTTGCACACCTTGTTTAGCCCTGTGGATTTTCATTTTTGTATTTTTGCATTAAAGCTGTGTTGTTTAGCATGCCTCCTTTGCCTGGCTATTATAGGCCTGTTTCAGTTAATTGTTTTCTAGGCCTCCTGCTTGTTGCTTGTGACTGTGAGTGTCCATGTGGCTGGTGGCCATTTCTGGTGGTAGTTATAATAAGTGTGCTGCTTTTGCCATATAGGCCTGCGTGTGTTTCCTTTGTTCCTTTTTTGCCTAGGCTTCTTGTTGTTGTGGTCCTGGCCATGTGGCTGGCGGCCATTTTGAAGCCAGGCAGTGTGCTTTTGCCATAGGCCTGCATTGTCTGTCTTCCCTTTCTTGTTGTTGTGGGCCTGGCCATGTGGCTGGTGGCCATTTTGAAGCCAGGCAGTGTGCTTTTGCCATAGGCCTGCAAGCTTGTGGCCTAGTCTGCCAACAGGCCTTTCATCCAGTAGGCTCAGAGGTAGTCATGGGTGCATCAAACAACTGTTTCTGTGTGTTCTGTTGAATTTAAACATCATTTAGGGCATGGATGGCATTGGATTGAATTGCAAAATGTGTTTTTTTGGGGTATTTCACTTTTTGGGTGTGTGTTAAATAAATGCCTTTGTTGTGTGTGTGTGGTGTGTTTGTTGTGTAACTTGCACACCTTGTTTAGCCCTGTGGATTTTCGTTTTTGCATTTTATTGCATTAAAGCAGTGTTGTTTAGCATGCCTCCTTTGCCTGGCTATTATAGGCCTGTTTCAGTTAATTGTTTTCCCGGCCTCCTGCTTGTTGCTTGTGATTGTGAGTGTCCATGTGGCTGGTGGCCATTTCTGGTGGTAGTTTTAAGTGTGCTGCTTTTGCCATATATGCCTGCATGTCTTTCCTATGTTCCTCTTGGCTTACTGCTTCCATCCATCCCCTTTGCCAGCTGCAGCTCCCTGAATGACGTGATGAGCAAATAATTCAATGCCAAACAGGTTCCACTTCCATTACATTTTATTTTGGTTTTTGTTCTTCTTCTTTCCTATCCTTCCTGAGTGTACACAGTATACCATGAAAGCCCTTGTTGTCAAAGTCTCACAAATGGCTACACTGTTATGTTTTTTTTTTATAACTTAAACTGAGTTAAAATTTAATAATATAACACTAACAAGTGTGACCACCACACACTAAGTTATATATTATATTTGTTTGTTTGTACTAGTAGTAATTGAACCACAACAACAAATGCAACATTTCACTGATGTTCTTTTCCTGGCTTCTTTGCTTTTAGGTGCACAAAAAGACAGAGGAGGAGGTGTCATCATCACCCGTTGTACTGCAGGACAGAAGTCCTGCTGCGCACCACGTCACGTCCACGTATGACCACAGACATCTCTGCAACTTGTGCACCTGCGTCCTGCTGACATCGGAAGGAAGAAGAAGATGGCCCCAAAGAAAGGTACCAGGTCCTCCAGTACCAAGAAAGTTGCCAGTGAGAAGAAGGAACAGAAGAAGGAAGTGGCACTGCCACTTACCAAGACTGGTGTGCCGGTTAATATGTTTTTTGGGAAACAAACAATTACGCCTGCATCAGCGGTGTCCGGGGACCAAGCTGGGAGCAGCACCTCCGCATCAGCGGGCCCACCCCACCAACCTAGGCCCAAGCCCATGACTGTCGCAGAGGTAGCCAGTCTACTAACGAGCAGTGATGTTGAAATGTCATTATCGCAAAGTAGTACCCAATCAACGCAGGCGGAAACTCAGCAGATAAGTGGGCAACAACAGCCGCAACAACAGCCGCAACAACAGCCCACAATAGTAGTTGTTCCTCCTGAAGTAGGGGCAGTTCAGGAAATCGAGCTTCCTGTAGACGAAGAGGAGCAAGCCACTCTTTCAGAAGATCCATTGTCTTCCAGATCCCCAGCAAGGAAAAGGAGGGTTAGTCCATCAACTTCTTTTTCAAGCCCCGCTTCTGATGATCTAGATGCCACTTGGAAGCCACCAGCTCAGTCTGAGAGTGATGCACGCCACAAGACAAGGCTAGTGAAAAGGAAGGTTCCAGAAAGCCTTAGAGTTATGGAGGTAGATGTAGAAGAGGGGGATGATGATGACGAGCCAGTCATCATGAACATCACTCCCGGCCCAGAGGAGATGGAGACCAACATTATTTCCCTATCCAAAATCGCTGCGAGGGATGTAGCACGGATACCACCAAGACAGGTAAAACCACCTCCAGCTTCCATATTTGCATTTGCTAAGGCCCGGCAGGGACCTACATCCGGCTCAACCACCACCTCAGTAGGTAGTGGTACTGTAAGTGCACAGAGTCAAATTCCACGCCCACCCTCCAGTTCATCTGGCATTGAAAGTGGCACCTCCAGCAGCGCCAGAAAGTTCAGCTCCCCAGTTTGGGACTTCTTTTCGGTTAGCAGTAAGTAGGAGAACATTGCTATATGCTCAATTTGTCGACACGCTGTTAGGCGGGGTAAGCTTGGTACAAACTATGGTACCGGAGGCCAAACAAGTCATCTCAAAAAATACCACATGATCCAGTGGGAGGCTCACCTACTTCGCGTACAAAAAAGTAAAACTGCACCCATTGCTGTTGGTGGGGATGAAGAAGTAGAAGAAGAAGATATGATCACAGTGGAAGGTGAACAAGAGGGAGACATTTCTAGCCCTTTCCCCAGCAGTGTAGTGGTACCGCCCACATCCTCAGCAACATCTCAGTGGCACCGTAAGAAGAGTCAGACTCAGAGTCAGACTGAGACACCAAGGCAACCGAGTACTGCAATGAAAAAAAGTGCGTTGTTGAGCCTAACTGGGTTCAAGAAGACAGCTGCACCACAAAGGAAAATAATCCAGCCTACCATTGACAGCATGCTTAGGTCGGAGGGGCAGTACGAACGCAACCACCCAACGGCACGTTTGTACAATGCGAAGCTGGCTAAAATGTTAGCGCTGGACCTTCTCCCTTTGTCTTTTGTGGAAGGGGTGGGTTTCCTTGAATTTGTGTCAGCCATCTGCTCTAAATGGAAGGTTCCCAGCCGGTCCTATTTCGCCAGAGTTGCTGTTCCAGCACTACATCACGATGTGCTGGATTTGCTTGGATAAGCTTTGCAGCAGAGTGCTGTTCACAATATCCACCTGACAACAGACATTTGGACCAGTTGCCAAGCCGCTGATTACATGTGCATCACTGCACACTGGATCTCTTTTGGGGGGTTTAGAGAAAAGATATCTGAAGCAGGTGCTGTTGACACTGCTGAGATTTTTAATGCTACTCGGAAACATGCAACTGTAGCCATGTTCGCCATGGAGAAATCTCATACTGCTGCAAACATTTTGGAAGAGTTTAACAGCAAGGTCTTTGAATGGCTGCGCCCAAGAGGGCTTAACATTGGTTTTGTTGCCATGGATAATGGCAGTAATGTACTTAAGGCCATGGAGGATGGTGGCTATTTCAGGGTCCCGTGTTTGGCGCACTGCATTAACATTATTGTTCAAGAGTTTCTGAAAAAAGAAGCCATAGTCAGCAACTTACTGACCACCTGCCGAAGAATATGCACTCATTTCAGCCATTCTTTTAAAGCCCGGAAGCAGCTGAGGATCATTCAACGTGACTATAGAATGCCAGTCAAAGCACTCATCCAGGAGGTGGCAACACGTTGGAACTCAACTTATTACATGCTTGACCGTCTGTTTGAGCAGTACAGACCAATCAATGAATATGTCATGCAAAGAGGGGATGCTACTGTGAAAGGCATGACCCTTCAGATGGACCAATGGTGCCTAGTTAAATGCTTGACAGAGATGCTTCTTCCTTTCGAGGTCTTCACACGTGAAGTCAGCAAGGAGGACTGTACTATGGGCCAAGCTATCCCATTGTTGCACATGCTAGAGCAACAGCTGAAGGAGGTGTCTGAAGCTTACATAGGTGTGGAGGAAAAAAATTAAGCATATGAGTTGGTGGAAAGCTTATCCCGTCGCTTAGCTGAAAATACAAGGGTGCAAACTAAGATTGTGTCAGAAAAACATTACATTTGTGCCACAATTCTGGATCCACGGTACAAATCGGCACTGAACATTAAGACATTAATTCCTTTTTCAGAACTGGCGGTTGCCCGGTACAAAACTTGGATAGCTGAGGTAGCCAGTGACTTTGAAAATGAACGTCTGGCAATTAAAGGCCCGCTACTCAAACCCACAACAAGTACTGCAGCAGGGCATCCGGCGTCAAGTTCCACTTCAGAGCCTGAGGGCAGTGCGTTTGGCTCAGAGCGGTCACCAACACTATCGACAACAGCAAAAACCGGATCATCAGCCCCAGTAAAATCGGCACAGGATTGGTATTTACAGCAAGGGCTTGCTAGGTCCAGTGCTGATGCAAAGACAAAAGAGGCCAAACAAAGTGTAGCACCCCTGAACATTGAGCAGATGGTCCAGGCCTATCTGGATGACCCAACAGAGGTCTACATTGATCAAAACTCATTGCGGTATTGGTATTCGAAAAGGGGCTAATGGCCAGTGCTCAGCAGGCTGGCGATAAACTATCTGGCTTGCCCTGTCGCAAGTGTCTCTTCTGAAAATGTTTTCAGTGCTACTGGTGCCATTGTAACAGTGAAAAGGACCAGTCTCTCGCCCAAAAATGTGGAGAGGTTAACCATGATCAAAATGAATCAGCACTTCATACCACCGAAGTACACAATACATGAATCAACGCAGGAAGATGAGGACAGCGACTTAGGTGACGGAAGTAGTGTGTTAGATGATTACCTACTTCTGGTTGAACCCGCAGAGTTTGAGGACGAGCTATACTTCCCTGACAACTAGGCTTGAACTTCTTACTTTCTTCCTTCCTTATTTACTTTTATTTGTGTGTGTCTGTCTTTCTGGTTCGAAACTTTGAATCACAACAAATCCATCACCACCGTCTTCTAGTCTTTTTATTGCCATATTGGAGTTGCAGCTGTCTGCATTTAACGGAAGTCCACTCCTCTGAGTCCTGCTCCTCCATCCTCCTGACTCGCCCTAAATCCATTTCCCTCAAGCCAGATGATGATTGGATGTAGAATAATAGAAGAAAAAAGAAAATGTTGCCTCGTTGAGTCGCTCCAAAAGAAGTGGAACATGATGACTACTATAGCTATCCTCCTTTCCGAGCCGAGAGAGACTCCCCCTTAACTTAAGATGAGAAGGAACAGGTAATGAATGATGGCATTCATTGGACGCTGACTGAGTGATTTGTGTTGTTGTTGTTTGTTGTGCATGAAGTGAATTCATTGTGTACTATTATTTAATCTACACACTAAAAGTAACTCAAGTCAATGTTTCCCTTCTTGTTTTTTAATAACAAAATTG
This sequence comes from Calotriton arnoldi, assembly GCA_963921515.1. Classification (NCBI taxonomy): domain Eukaryota; kingdom Metazoa; phylum Chordata; class Amphibia; order Caudata; family Salamandridae; genus Calotriton; species Calotriton arnoldi. The sequence continues at coordinate 1,338,676 of CAWUFW010000664.1, forward strand.
TACTTCTACTGCAGGCCGATCCATTGCATTTTGAATATGGAATGTGGACTCACTCTGTACACTGCACACTGAGTTGGACAACACCATAATGATGACCACAGTGACATAATATCTTCGCAGTCACTCAGTAGGATCGGAGATGATTGATGGAATAAGTCAGGGCGTTTTATGAGTGGCATAAAAGGTAAACAAGTCAACAACAACCACAGCAGACCTACATGTCTGTGTAGTGGTGGAGTCGAGTGTAGTGGTATGACTGACAGCGGTGCATTGATTTAGTCACTTAATTTGGAAAATGCTATGTTGCTGTATATGTGCTTTGTCTGCCTCTGTCAAAATGTAAGCTAAATGGAGGATGGGTCACGGGTGCCGTGGGCCTGCTCTGTCCTGTTGTTGTAGGTTAATGCTGGAAACAGAGTAGACATGATGTATCCATGCCGCCTCTGAAAGTGTTCTTGTTGCACTCCACCGTAATTTAGGCATTTTTTTCTCCTTGATTTTTCAATATCCCTTTTGTTTTTCCATCTACAATTACAGGCCGGCCCTTACCCTGTGCTATACTGGGAAAAACAACTCACACTTACCTTACCAATCCGCATCTGCCAGGCAGGCAGTGGCGGCACCCAAGATTGATGGACGGAGCGTCCATGGAAGGGAGGACCAAGAGGAATGCCGAGATGCAAATCCCCAATTTGACCAGGGTAACATACAGTAACAGTATCAACATTCATCATCTTTTAAATAATTTGATTCATTTTTTATCTTCAATCATTACGACTGTGTGTTGTTGTTATTATGTTTCCTCTCTGCTTATAATTCATCCCTACAGCTATTTTTTAATTTTCTTTGCTATCTTTAAAAGTAAGCCCGGTACAACAGAACAGAGACTGTATGTAATTTGGGTCTCTCTGAGGGCAGACAGGCAAGGCAAATTGCATAATATACTGCTGCCCTGTACTGTCTAATTGTCTAGTAGTAGTTAGTAGGTACTACTTATCATTAACCATCAAGTTATCATCATCATGCATGCATTTCCTTTTTCTCCCTTAACAGATTTATGGATATGGTCGTCTGCCAAGATTGTGTTTTGTTGTTTGTCCATGCGTAGTGTTTTTCTTTGTCAAACCTTTCCCCAAACCCCCCTTCCCAACCATTCATCAAACCCTAACCCTCTTCCCCCGGGCTGTGTGATTTATATTGAGGTGTGACTAAATTAATTGTACACCAATAATTGATCACACGCTTGCTGGGGCGGATGTGGTGAAAGCAACACTAATTAAATTTCAAGGCAGGGCGAGGATCTTCTTCTGCTTGCCCACCCATGCTCAGTATATTTGCAAGTCTATTTTTTTTCCAAAGGAACCTAATCCATCATAATTAATTTCCGGCATCGATTGGATTCATCAACATCCTCCTACACAGCACTAAAGGTTACGCTTGTGTCGAGTGACTACAGTTTGTAACTTGTTGTACTAGGCTATCCCCACCACCATTATGTTTTATTTACTTCGTTCTACTACTCCTCCCAGAGTCTCTCTCAGGCGACTGACTGTATCATTTTCTTTTTTGCAAATGCTACTGCCAGTGTCTACTACTACCACCACAACCATGGCATCTCCATTCTCTTGGGAAACCAAACCATCATCGCCATGCAGCCATCGCTGTGCCTAACTTAAACATCAATCACAGGTAAGTTAAGAAGTTTGGGGGAGGTATAATAATGGACTAGGAGGAGAGACTGACAGTACTAGTAGGACAAGTCACTCAGTGAGGGGTACTGCATCTATCTGTTTGTGTGTTACAAAATCGGCAGATTATTTAAATCAAACACTGGCTGCGGCCCTGCAGCAGCAAGGAAACCATGTTACGTAAAACAGTAACCCCCCCACAAAACATTAACAACGTATGCTATGTTTAAGTATAAATATAATTTAATACCCTAACAAAAATAAACTATGTAAAAAATCCCACAACACCCGACCCACCCTCTCCCTAACCCCAACCAATGTCCAAAACGAGAAAGTCCAACCAATGTGCAAAATGTCCATAATAAATAAACCCCAACGCCCAATTCCCACCCACCAAAAAAAGGATTAAAAAAGGGGCAATTCAACAGGGTCCTAATAAGTTATCGGCGGGCTCTTCTGATGTCCTTCTCCAGGACCTTGATCGTCTTCTTCACCTCCTCTAACTGCTCCTCTAGACGCGCATTTCGGAGGAGCATGCGGCGCGCATATGCCCTGCAGTTGCATCCACAGGGGAGGGCAGCAGTGCTGGATGTTGAAGTGCGGCAGCGGGCAGCTGCCTGACCGCGGCGCCGTACCACTGGAGGGGCCTGGCCGGGGCCGAGGGCATTGGAGGAGGCTGCAGCTGCTGCCGCCTCCTCCTCCTCCTCCGCCAGAACCACCAGTCACCGGTATTCTTGGCAGATGGCCTCCAGCTTCCGGCGCCGGGCCATGGCTGCCAACTCCTTCCTGGTTGGTTTTGCTTGGGAAGGAGGAGCTATATCAAGAAAGAAAAAAGACTATTGTAACCAATACTCTTAGCAAAACAGTAACACAAAATTAATTCAACACATAGTGGCACAGTAGCACTAGCAAGCACAGTACATAACATTTGTGGTATGTATCTATCCTCCCACTTCCTCGGCCTCTAACATTTGTGGGAGTTTCAGGCATTATACTAGCACTATGGACTCGAGTACACAGTACACCAGTCTTCTTCTTCTCTCTTGTTTAGCGAAATTACGTAACCTTGTTGTAGACGGAATGCCAGCTCAGTCAGCTTGCGCCCAAGACAAAAATACTCGAGTCATGACGCAGACTCACGTTAGTTTTATTTACTACTGTCTGCAGGTGGGGAAGCTCGTATTTTTCTATTACGGGTGGCACTGGCCATACTCTGTTACACCGAGGGCAACTGCTCAATTTCACTTTCACCCTGCCCTGACTACTACAAAAAGGCAGATGATATCTGATCCAATGATCATTGCTTATATATGGGACGACATGAGGTACTTTGTTTTGATTGATTGTGTAACCAGCCGATAGGCCACCCATGGCAGGCTGGCTGACACAGTCGAAAATAAATTAACATAGGTAGGAGTGGTCCTCAGAGTCGGAGGAAGGCGCTTGATGATAACTACATACATACACAAAATATGTGCTGTGCTTGCAAACTATTGTGAGTCAAGGGGGTATTCTGAAAATACAACTTATATTCTCCTCGGCTTTGCTACTCTGGCACGGTTTCTTTTACATTCTCTTCAAACTAAGACTCTTCATCCAGTGACAGTCTCCACCTATGCTATCTATGTTGAATACCATCCAGGCATCCATCCATTCAAAGTAAATGTCTATCATTCTTCTTAATCTCTCAACAAACCTTAGTTTGTTTCACCAACAACAAACATTTATTCTTTTTTTTAAACCACCACCCATGCGTCCTTCCTTCCTTGCTTGCCTTGGCTTTGAGTTTGACCCAAACACCACTGAGGATTCTTGCTATCCACCCATACAGTTTCACCCACCCAGGCAAGCATCTTTTCTTTCACCTTCCACCCATCCTTCAACCACCCATGCATCTGATTCCTATCAGCCACCTATGCATGCATCCCACGTATCCTTCTCTGCCAGTCATAAATATTACATCTCGCCCGTCCTTCCTCCTTCCACCCTTCTTTCCCTTTTCGTTCAACACATCCATCAAGGTCATTTGATCTGACTTTTAGTCTTCTCCATGAAACTTTCACAGCTGAGTTGAAGTCAGATAGAAGAGGCCATTGGTTACTCAACTCCCGCCGCTAATGCTATTGCTAATGCTAAGTAAAGGGTGTCTTCTTCAACCGTTGTTCACAACAACTTCTTACATACTAAGTCTCAACAGTACAGTGTACACCCTTGCAGCGAGTGTAATGTCAATAAGTAAGGAATATAACTTACCACCGCCCGCACTGCTGCTGGCTCACCCCCTGCAGCTCCTGCAGCTGCCGCATCTCCTGCTCCCTCCGAAATGGCCGCGTCGCCATCGCCGCTGGCCCCGGCACTGGTGGTTGTTAGTACGCCTAGAAAAACAATACACATTTTTTAGATGCCATATACACCTCCCCCCATTTATTCTTTTTCACTAGCAAGATTGAAAAAAAAGTTAATACATACATATACAGCATACATCACTAGTACAAATCGGGTACTAGAGTAGAGTAGACACTAGTAGTGTTATATGGTCCCTAGGGTCATTCTAGTCTTTGCTAAGTTAGCCTGAGCCATGCAACCATTTTATCTTCGTGTCTTTTATTTTTGCGCACGTTACCTCACAGCTTGTTGTGTGAGACGCCTTTGAGCCCACATGAGCTCATACTGCTACTGTCTGAGCGCTGCGTACAAGGTCAAAAAACAAGCGACTTTGTTATGGAGTTCTGGTCAGTCCGTATTGCTTAGCCATAACATGCTATACTTTTTGGCACGACTGAGAAATGCTTGCATTATACTAACGCGCACCATTTTTCTCATAACAGGCGGAAGATTCCCTTCTACGAACCAGAGCTTTGCAGAGCTTATGATGTAACCAGTACTTCTAGGTTATAAGGTGAGGGGTCCCCCATAATTCGCTCACAGATCTTCATTTATAATTTTATATAAACTATATTACTACCAAGGGGAGGGTGGCTCTTCCACCACTGTTCAGTTATCATGATTCCCCTTTTGTCTTCTATGGACTTGTAGTTGTAACAATGTTTATTGTTTTAATCTTATGCATTTTGCTATTGGTGCTGGCTCGTATACTGCATTATAGAACAACGTACAGAGCTTGTTAGTTGAAAATAAACCTTTTGAACTTACATAGACTCTGTGGTATTTGGTGTGGACTTACACGAGTGAGTGAGCGAAAGGGTGTGCATTGCTTCTGCGACTCTGAGAGGTCGGGAGTGTTATGTTCTGGGTTGTCTAATCATTGGGTATCTTCGGGGGGTTCGGGGAGCTAATGAGACACTATAGCTAGTCGGTCAGGGGATTGTGGGTTCTGAGGTGTGAGGAAGGTCCAACCTCCCATCACCAACATCCTATTTTCTTGTGCATAGTTCTGTATGTGCAGAATCCCTACTACAGTAGTAGTATGTCCTATCCTATCAAAAATAGTAAAATATCTGGTTGGGCATTTTGTAGGTGGGAATTGTCGAAAAGCCTCAAGATTAAGAAGACTAGAAGAGGACAACCCAAAGGACTGGACTCAGTGGCTGGAGCTATTGGTGAATCTGAGTTTTATTTAAAACCTTTTAAAAAAAGAGTGGCCAACTGGGCAAGCTTAGCTACAGAAAGACTAATAGTAGTAGTACAGAGAGTCTTAGCAGAGGCAGCAGGGATAACAAGAATTTAGAAACAGATAGTCTAGATCGAAGAAGATTTTGTAAAAAATAGAATTTGGAAACCGTTCGGAAAAAATAAGGTGCAGTAAAAGTTAGGGAAGTATAATTATTAATATTAACAACAGGAGGACTTACTGGGGCCAGCAGCAGAGCCCTCGGTAGAGGAGCGGTCCTGGCCATCAGCTGCTCCCGCCGACTCCGACGACCCCGTCTTCTTGCCCCTGGGTGCTGATCATGAAAGATGTAAGAAAGAAAGAGACAAACATGGATGATTGGTGTGAAACAAATAAAATATTTAAAAAAACGCTCCAAAAAACATTTATGGAAACAACAATTGCAATAAAATTGACCTATCTAATCTGGTCGACTAGTATTGCGCGATTCGCGGACCGTCTAGTTATTATTTATGAACACTAATCCAGTGTTCCATTCTGATTTCAGAATACTAACTAAGCCTAAGTACCACCTGACCTAGCCCACCTATTCCAGATGGGCCAATTGTTCACTAAGTCTGCATTTCCATTTATTTTAGTCCTCAAAAATGCATAGATGGAGGACACATGCATAAATTTTTGCATACACCAAATTGTTGGTTTGTTGCTGCTGATGTTCTGCTAGTGATAAGCCTATTACCACTCACTAAACAAACTACAAAAGGTTCTACTAAGGACTGGGGTAAGCAGCACTCAGCAGCACGTGACGTGACAGAGGATGCATCACGCAGACCACTAAAAAATTTCCAACTAATACAAATAAGTAACTAAACCTATCAATCCACCACCATCTCTTCTTAGTGGCAGGAGGACAAAGGAAGGACTAGAGTCTCTCTAGCATTACCTAACTTAAGTTCTCTAAAGTAAACTCTTACATAATCAGGCCAAGCGAGCGCAAAGTTGCAAACAAGTAAGATTAGTAGCGCCGAGCACCTGTGTCATAACAATCACAGAAGATTTTTAAACGTAATTTACCTGCAATGTAAGCAGCAGCATTCTTGCTGTTCGCAAAAAATATATATTCGCAATATATAACACAGAGCAGAAGAACACAAAGTAGTAATATTAAATAGCTACTCACCAAGCCCCGGGACCTCCACTCCTAGCAGGTCCAGCAGGTCCTGCTCCCGGTCCAGGATATCGGACCACCGGTGTGTCAGCTGGGTATCGGTGCGCCGGACACCAGAGCAGCAAAACACTGCTTTCCCCACCGCTGGCGACGCTCCCGGAGCCCGTACCCGGACCCAGACCCAGGCCTGCCGCCTGCTGCTAGGGTTAAGGGGAGGTGGCGCTGCACAAAAAAAACAAGTGCGGCCACCTCCGCCTAGCTAAAGGTGTCCCTAGCCTGCACCCCTTGTGGGCGCCGCCTTCCACAGGGAAGGCGGTCGCGGCTGTGGCTACGAGTAGTAGTAGCCTTGCCCTTGCCCTTGTTGCCCTTGCTCTCTCCCTTGCCCATGGTTCTGGGACTCGGGGGGGGGGCAGAAAAGAAAAGGGAGGAATTAGAAAAGTAAGTAAAAAAATGAAAAAAGCAAGTTATAGAAAAAGAGTGAAAAAGTAGTAGAAAAAGTCACAAAAAGTAGATAAAAAACTCAAAATATAGAATCAGGAAAATAGAGAGATAGATAATAAATAAAAAAGATTTTTTAAAAGTGTATAGAAACAAAGGATTGCAACGATAGAGGGAGGATAGAAAAGCAGGCCCAGAACCATAGCAATAGAGTGAAAAACAAGATGGCCGCACCCGTTGCGACGGCATGGGCAAGTTTGCGCGATATTTCCCCCCGAGCACGCAAAAAGCGTCGCGAACACGTAATACACGTTCCCGAACAGGAAATACTCATCGCGAACGGGCGGCAGCACGCAGTACGCGACCCGGAACAGGAAATAGCATCGCAAACGGGCGGGACAAGTGAAAAACAAGATGGCCGCGCCCTTTGGCGACCGCATGGGCAAGTTTGTGAGATATTTCCCTGCGAGCACGTAAACAGCGTTCCCGAACAGGAAAAACGCATCGCGAACGGGCGCAACAAGCAATTCCGTGTGCTCGCGGAATTCCACGTAGCTCGCAGAGATTTTTTACCGTTTCGTGGAACTTTGCGTAACGCGACTACGCAAATTCCGCCCACCCTTACTCCAAACACACCACAGGGGGGCGGAGCCAGCATTGTGGAACGCAGGAACAGCCCTATTCAGGTACCGGTGCTACTCCTCCCACCACTCCAAATGCAGTACAGGCCTATTCAGCCTAGTGCTGACTCATTCAGACTCCTGGAGCCACTGCACCTCCCCAGCCCTTGTCACTCCAAAGCCAGACAGTCAATCCACAAACAGGCAGAGGCACACAGGATGGTGGAACAAACAAGAAAATAGCCACTTTCGAAAAGTGGTATTTTCAAACACACAATTTAAAAACCATCTTTACTAAAAGATGTGTTATTAAATCCTGAGTTCAGGGATACCAAACTCCATTTTTCTACCTTATCCCTATGGGAAGATATGCTTGTAAAATGTTACAAAGCATTCCCCATTCTGTCCTATGGGGCAAGATAGCCTTTCAATAGTGAAAAACGAAATTGCCAGTATTTCACTATCAGGACATGTTGCACACACCAGTACATGTCCTACCTTTCACATACGCTGCACCCTGCCCAGGAGGGTACCTTGGGCCTACCATAGTGGGGCCCTCTATGTAAGAATAGGGAAGGTTAGGGCCTGGCAAGTGGGTGCACTTGCCAAGTCGACATGGCAGTTAACAAACTGTGCGCAGGCACTGCAGTGGCAGGCCTGAGACATCTTTTCAGGGCTACTCATGTGGGTGGTACAATCAGTGCTGAAGCATTTGATTTACCAGCCCTGGCACACTCAGTGCACTTTACTAGGGACCTACTGGTAAAACAATTATGCCAATCAGGGAGAACCAATCACAATACCAATTTGCACAGGGAGCACTTGCACTTTGACACTGATCAGCAGTGGCAAAGTGCCCAAAGCATCTAAGCCAGCAAAAACTAAATCCAGCACAGCATCAAAAACACAGGAGGTAGAGGCAAAAAGTCCGGGAAAACCACACCAAGGATGCCAGGTCTAACGCGTGTCCACTCCAGTTGAAAAGTGGGGAGAACTACCCACCCTCTTGGGATTTCTCATCACTAAGGCGGAAGAATCTGGACAGACCATCAGCATTGGCGTGTTCTGTACCAGGGCGGTGTTCCACCGTAAAGTCAATTCCCTGTAAGGAGATGGACCACCTCAACAGTTTTGGATTCTCACTCCTCATCAGCATCAACCATCTGAGGGGCCTGTGGTCTGTCTGAACCCGGAAGTGAGTCACAAACAAGTAGGGCCTTAGCTTCTTCAGCACCCAGACCACAGCAAAAGCTTCCCTTTCAATTGCACTCCACCTCTGTTCCCTGGGAAGTAGCCTCCTACTGATGAAAGCTACAGGTTGGTCCAAGCCCTCATCCTTCAATTGTGAGAGTACTGCTCCCACACCATGCTCTGAAGCATCTGTCTGCACAACAAATTATTTGGAGAAATCAGGTGCCTTAAGTACGGGCGCCGTACACATGGCAGATTTCAGGGCATCACAAGCGGTCTGGCAGGCATCAGTCCAGATCACCTTCCTGGGCTGCTTCCTTGAAGTCAGCTCTGTCAAGGGGGCAACTATGGGGCATACCCCTTGACAAACCGTCGGTAGTACCCGGTGCGACCTAAAAAGGCTCTCACCACTGTCTGGGTCTTGGGGGTCTCCCAAGCCAGAATGGTGTCAATCTTTGCCTGTAGGGGCGCCACCTGGCCGCTCCCTACTTGGTGTCCCAAGTACCCACAGACCCCTGCCCTATCTGGCACTTACTAGCCTTGATAGTGAGGCCTGCCCTTTGCAGAGCCTTCATCACTTCACAGAGGTGTTGCAAATGTTCCTGCCAACTGGAGCTAAACACAGCAATGTCATCCATTAAGCGGCGCTGAATTCCTCCAGCCCGGACAGTACCCGGTTGACCAGTCTCTGGAAGGTGGCAGGGGCGTTCTTCAGCCCAAAGGGCATAACCCGGGACTGGTGGTGCCCCTCTGGTGTTGAGAACGCAGACCTCTCCTTGGCCCCATCAGTTAAGGCAATTTGCCAGTACCCAGATGTCAAATCAAATGTGCTGAGGTACCGGGCAGCTCCCAGCCGATCAATGAGCTCATCAGCTCTGGGGATAGAGTGCTCGTCAGTCTTGGTGACCGCATTGAGCCCACGGTAGTCCACACAGAACCGGAGTTCCAGAATGGCACCGGGCGCAGCAGCTTTTGGCACTAAGACCACTGGGCTAGCCCAGGGGCTGCTTGAGGGCTCCATCACCCCCTAACGCCAACATCTTGGAAACATCTTCCTTGATGCTGGCCCTGACTTTGTCAGCTAACCTGTAAAATTTCTGCTTCGCAGGTAGGCTGTCTCCAGTGTCTACATCATGGACGCACCAATTGGTGACTCCTGGTGTCAGGGAGAACAGGGAGGCGAACTGTCCCAGCACCTGGCGATAGTCCCTTTGCTGCTCTGGGGTCAGGATTAACTCTGGGCGTAGCAAGCATAGTGCCTCTACGCGTATTTCCACAGAGTTTAAAAAAAACTCCATGGAAATACACTCCGCTCCGCTCCCTCCCTCTTCCCTTCCCCCTCCCTCCCCCCTCCCAAAGTCTTTAAAAATGTAAAAGAAGCCACTTACCTGTTGTCTGCCGCCTCCCCTGCCTGGCCGCTCTCCGCCCTGCTCCTCGCGTCCTTCTGTAATTATAAAAACACTACGTTGTACGTCTGACGTGCGTGCGAATGCGCGTCAGACGTACAACGTTTTTGCCTACTCCGCGTTCGCCACGGAGCGCGGAGTAGGCAAATCTCTGCAAACTCCGCTGGCGGAGTGGAGTTACCCGCCCGGGTTAGTCAGGATAGGAGAGAGGTTTACCCCATCCACTGGCCCATCATGTTCCTTCGCTGACAGGAGGTCAGGAAGAGGCTCACTCTCCTCCTCCATACCATCATCTGTTGCAAGGAGCATAGTTAATTGAGACCGCTCAATGTGCGGCTTGAGGTGGTTTACATGCAGGACCCTCAAAGGGTTCCTAGGAGTCTGCAAGTCAACCAAATAGGTCACCTCACTCTTGCGCTCCACCACCTCATATGGACCAGTCCACTTATCTTGGAGCGCACAAGGCTCCACTGGTGCATCACCCACACTTTCTGGCCAGAATGAAATTCGACTAGAGTGGCATTCTGGTCATACCATCTTTTCATTTCTTCCTGGCTAGCTTCCAGGTTCGCCTGAGCGAGTTCCTGAAGCGTTGAGTCTGGTTTCTAAAGGCCAACACATAGCTGAACACATCTTGTGGGGTCTTACCAGGAGTTCTCTTCCAACCCTCCTTCACCAGACTCAAAGTTCCTCTCACAGGGTGACCATACAGCAGTTCAAAGGGACTGAACCCTAAGGACTTCTGCGGCACCTCCCTGAATGCAAACAACAGGCATGGCAAAAAGATGTCCCACTTCCGTCTCATGGGTTCTGCAAGACCCTTTATCATGCCCTTCAGGGTTCGGTTGAATCTCTCAACCAACCCATTCCCTTGAGGATGGTAAGGATTGGTGAACTTGTATGCCACACCGCACTCCTCCCAGAAAGATGTCATGTACTTCGAAATAAAGTTTGTACAGCGGTCAGAGACCACCTCTCTGGGGAACCCCACACGGGAAAAGATCCCCATCAATGCACGGCCCACCACGGGGGCTGTGATTGTCCAGAGAGGGACAGCTTCCGAGTACCTGGTGGCATGGTTCACCAAGACCAAGATGAACTTGTTGCCTAAGGCTGTCTTGGGTTCCAGTGGCCCCACAATATCAATGCCCACCCGCTCAAAAGGGGTTCTCACCACAGCAAAGGGTTGGAGGGAGCCTTACACTTCCCTCCACTCTTGCCACTTGCCTGGCAAGTCTGACAAGACCTACAATGCGTACCAACGTGCCTTCTCATTTGGGGCCAGTAAAAGTGGGCAACAAGCCTCTGAAAGGTCTTGTCGCACCCCAAATGTCCTGCTAGAGGCACGTCATGAGCCAGACCCAGTAGGAAGGTCCTGAAGCGCTTGGGTACCACCAGCCCATGGACTGCACCGGGGTCAGCGACCTTGGGCTGACTATACAACAATCCATCTTCCCAGTAAATCAGATGTGATCCAGACTGATAACCTGCTGCCTGGTTTGCAGCCTGTTGCTGCAAACCAACAAGAGTAGAGCACTCCATCTGCGCTCTGCAGAACTCCTCCCTGGAGGGACCCCCTTCCTGCTGCCAATGGGTCACCTCAGGCAGGTCTCCCAGTTTGGCCACTTGTTCCCCTGTAGGTTCCAGGGCATCCCCCTCAGGTTCTGCCTCCTCCTGGACCGTGGGAACTTAGGGGGCTGGTCTCCCACGCCCCCTGCCCTTCCTCTTGCTGGCAGGCACCTGGGCCACTGTTTCAGGCTCCAGGTCCTCTTGATTACCCCTACTGGCTGCCATTGACCGAGTGGTCACACAGACCCACTCAGGCAGACCCAACATCTCCAAATGAGCCTGGCATTCCACCTCTTTCCATGGGGAACTCTCCAGGTCATTGCTAAGCAGACAGTCTACAGGCATGTATGGACTGACAACAACCATCAAGGAACCTGAGACCCCCCCCACTCAAAGGGAACTAGAGCCACCTTACACAGGCACTCAGAGTTGTCTGCTGCAACTACAGGGTGAAGTACATTGGGAATAACCTTCTCTTCAGACACCCATTGACACCTGACAGATGTCACACTGGCTCCTGTGTCTCTCGGAGCCTCCACCCCCCTCCCATTGATGGTCACCCACTGCCTGTACTTCTTAGTGTTCTCAGGCAGATAGGATCCCTGGACCATCTCTATGTCTCCTAATGAGACAAGAGTCATAACTGCTGGCTCCCCCCCTTCACTAGGAACCAACTCCTCCCCCAGCGCTACACTCACTAACCCCGGTGACGGTGCACCAGTGGGTGCTGGGGCTGCCTTAGGGCACTTGGGATCCCGCGCTATGTGGCCCTCTTGACCACAGTTGTAGCACCGGCGGGTACCCCAGTTGTCGTGCCTGCCCTTATGGGGCCAGGACACTTTAGAATTGGGGGGCTGGGATTCCTTACCCTGGGAACTGTTTTGGGGCCCTTTAGAGAACTCCTTTTGGTTACCCTTGTCCCCCCCACTCTTCTGCTGGGGACCCTGCCCTTGGCTGGGTTACCCACAATCCCCTTGTGGACCCTGGTACTAGTCCAGCAGAGCACCTCCTTAGCAAGCTCCTTGGGATCAGTTAGCTTACTATCCAATAGATGCTGGTGCAGCTCTGGAACACACAGACTACTCAAGTGCTCCCAACCAATCAAGTTGTATAACCCCTGGTAATCAGTTGCCTTGCTGCCCTTTATCCAACCATCCAGTGCACGGTTATACATGTTCACACATTCAATCCAAGTATGAGAATCAAGCTTCTTGAAGTTCCTGAACTTCTCCCTGTGCTGCTCAGGTGTGAGCCCATACCTGAAGCATAAAGCCTCCTTCATGTGAGGATAGGTCAGGTTACCCGCCTCCTCCAATGGTGTCAGGGTGTCCCTCCCAGTGGCCTCAAAGTGTTTCCACAGGCCAGCCCCACAATGCTCCTCAGGCACTTCATTCATTCTCAAGGCAAACTCATATGCCGTAAACCATGCATAAATATCTTCACCCCTCTGGTAATTCTGCACTAGGTCCTTGGGTATGTAAACCTTACCCCCTTGCACTGGCTGTACGCTGCCACCATTTGAACTGGACTCCACTTGTTTGGCTTTAATGTCCAGTTCCCTCATGCTCAACTCATGAGCCAAAAACAATTTCTTTTCCTCCAAAGCACAAGCGTTTTTGCTCTCCTCTGCCATCTTTTCCCTCTCCATGGCAGCCTTTTGGTTCGCCATTTCCAATTGCTAATTCATGATATCTAACCCTTTGGTTTTCCTCCAGCTCCTCTGGGGACAGACTTCTAGCGGAATGGTGGCTGCCAGCCCTGGAGGCTGCTCCTGACACAGGCAGATCCTGTGACCTGAAACCATTCCCTTATGCATCCTCATCCACCTCTGCATCCCCTGTCTCCCCAGCTTCTTTGGCCTCCCACCAGGCCCTTAAGGCCTTCTGTAGCTCCTCCTTCCTGGAGCTGCTCTTCATGGTACATCCAAAATCTTTGCAAAATTGCTTGAGCTGATCTACTCTGTAGGTATGCAAAACCTCAATATCAAACTCCAATTCTGCCATCTCACTTGCTGGTTTACCCTTCTGAGACATGATGCATGGATATTTAAAGGTTACTCAAAAATAGAACCAAAAACAAAACACAGTATGTGGTTGCGTATTGGTCTGCACTAAACTAGTGATGTACACCAATCACTGTGCGCCAAGTACAAATACAGGTTCTAATCCTCACCGCTGACCACCAATGTTAAAAATGGGGGTCTCTAGTTGGCAGAAGTAGGCACCTTTGTCCAAATAGAGACCCTTGCTTCTAGTCAGGGTAAGGGGGATACACACTTTAGATAACCCCTGCTCACCCCCTTGGTAGCTTGGCACGAGCAGACAGGCTTATCCCAAAGGCAATGTGTAAAGTATTTGTACCAACACTCACAGAAACACAGTGAAAACACCACAAATGGACACCACACCAGTTTATAAAAATAAAATATCTTTATCTAAACTAAACAAGACCAATACAACAAAAATCCAACATACAAAGTTAAAATATGACTTTCAAAAGGTTTCAAGAACTTGTACAATAGAAAACTATGGATGCGTGACTTTTCACCAAAGTACCTGTAGATGCGTCAAAGTTCACAAGCCAAACACCGCAGCGTCGCAAAACAAAGAGATGCAACACTCCTGAGACCTTGGGGAGGCGATGCGACAGTCCCGCTGCACGCAGAGGAAGGGTTGAGTTGAATCCAGTCTGTATGGGGAGTGATGCGTCGATTCTTCGTGATGGTTCCGGTCCGCGGGTGATGCGTCGGAAGGACTTGCCGCACAGGTACAATGCGTGGAAATCTGGGATGCGTCGGCGATCGATGCGGCGTCGTCGAAAGGCGCTGCGTCGGTCCTCTTCAGCCGTGATCCCTCGATGCGTCGATTCTTGCAGCGGCGACAGGCGAGCCCAGTTCGAACCAGTTCTGGGGGCACTCTGCAAGTGCACAACAACATCCATTGTCAGTGTGAGCCTTGGCTCCAGACAAACCACAGGGGGGCGGAGCCAGCATTGTGGAAGGCAGGCACAGCCCTATTCAGGTACAGGCGCTACTCTTCCCAACACTCAAAATGCAGATCAGGCCTATTCAGCCTAGTGCTGACTCATCCAGACTCCTGGAGCCACTGAACCGCCCCAGCCCCTGTCTCTCCAAAGCCAGACAGTCAATCCACAAACTGGCAGAGGCACACAGGATGGTTGAACAAGAAAATAGCCACTTTCTAAAAGCGCTATTTTCAAACACACAATTTAAAAACCATCTTTACTAAAAGATGTGTTATTAAATCCTGAGTTCAGGGATACCAAACTCCATTTTTCCATCTTATCCCTATGGGAAGATATGCTTGTAAAATGTTACAAAGCATTCCTCATTCTGTCCTATGGGGCAATAGCCTTTCAATAGTGAAAAACGAAATTGGCAGTATTTCACTATCAGGACATGTTGCACACACCAGTACATGTCCTACCTTTCACATACACTGCACCCTGCCCAGGGGGGTACCTTGGGCCTACCATAGGGGTGCCCTATATGTAAGAAAAGGGAAGGTTAGGGCCTGGCAAGTGGGTGCACTTGCCAAGTCGACATGGCAGTTAAAAAACTGCACGCAGGCACCGCAGTGGCAGGCCTGAGACATCTTTTCAGGGCTACTCATGTGGGTGCCACAATTAGAGCGGCAGGCCCACTAGAAGCATTTGATTTACCTGCCCTGGAACAGTCAGTGCACTTTCCTAGGGACCTACTGGTAAAACAAATATGCCAATCAGGGAGAACCAATCACAATACCAATTTACACAGGGAGCACTTGCACTTTGACACTGATCAGCAGTGGCAAAGTGCCCAAAGCATCTAAGCCAGCAAAAACAAAATCCAGCACAGCATCAAAAACACTGGAGGTAGAGGCAAAAAGTCAGGGAAAACTACGCCAAGGATGTCCGGTCCAACAAATATGTACTATCACATTTGCCCACAGAATAGATAAAACAATTTGATACATCAGCCACATTTTTTAAAAGGCAGAATTCACCTGCCAAATACCACAGGGTTTAAATATTTAATGCATGATATAATGAAAAGAGTGCTGTCACCATGCACATGCAATAGTGATGAAGACATGGCATAAGAGTTTCCACAGATCACCAAAATTCATAGCCGCAATGTTGTGAAGTAACTGCTGTGTGAGCACGAGGTATCAGGCGCATGCAGATAGAGCCGCAGTGTTGTATTCCGCTTTAGGTGTCCGTATATAGGCTTTCCTGAAACATGTCCTTATATAGGCACAATTCGCATTGCCCTTATATAGGCATAGAATCCCAGTCCTTATTTAGGCATTAGCCGTGCACTCCAAATACAGGCATGGTCACCGACATCCGTCCACCCCAACGTCACAACGAGTTCTTAGAAACCAGTCCCTTAAGCTATTGGGAGTTCCCCTAGCACAGGATTATTGATTTCTCCAAGAACTCATCTATTATGCATGAACCGCTATACTTTAAGGGTTCATTCCTGACGTCTTCCTCTGTCCAACTTCACGTCAATGCTAACATTCCAAGGCACCTACCAGGTATAAATATACCTTCCCTTGCCCAAGCAAGTTAGGAGGAGACCTCGACTTTAGAGGAGCCCGTATCCCGGCCTGACGCACTGAGAAGAGACGCTGTCATCCCTGCTCGCAGAGGAATCCAGCTTCCAGTGTTCTGACTCCCTTCTCGGGGTGTTAGAGTTCCAGATCCGGAAAGAGATTCCCACCTCTCTCATTCTCAAGGTATGGAGCTGACTAGAACCTAGAGGGACTCTTGGCATACTAGACTTAACATACTCTTAGTATACCATACTAGAGAATACTCCACCTACTTCTTACCTTTCCCTACACCTAGACTAGGTTAGGTACATTGGGGTAGAACTAGCTTAGAGAAGCATCTTATGAGTACTCGCATTTTTAGCTCATGTTATTTATGTACGTGAATATATGCTAAAAGATAATGCTAGCGCAGTATTATTTATTTCGACTGCTTACACTGTACATTATATATCTTGCATATTGTCTTGTGATCATAACAGCTCATATCTCTTACACGAGAAACAAGACTGTTCAATAAATACCTTTTATTGAAACGCCCGTCTATTCTTTCTGTGTAACTCTGAAGAAACTAAGCATGCACGATTAGCTGAGTGAAACTGTTATCTATTGTTTCCACGATTCTGAGACGTGTTCCGATTCTAAAGGGAAACAAAGTTGTCATGTTTATGCGGTTGCCAGAAACTACTCCCTTCTTGTTTTCAAGGAGTTTCTAGTGGCCTCTGAGCTAGCTGGCACAAAGTAATTAAGTTTAATATACTTATAGGGACATACCGACCTCAGTCCTATGTCAAACCTATAGGGTATATTATTCCAATGCGCAGAGCCTATTAGGGAAATAGGAACTACACTACATGGCGCCCAACCGTTTGGTAAGGCAGTAATTAAACGCTAGATACTGAGTAACTCAGTCGTGCTTTTCTCTCAGAGACCCCTACTCACATACTCCATAAGAAGTCTGGAGTGGGTAGGGTTAAATATCCGCCAAAGCTAAATAGGACAAAAACCCTATATATTAGCTATTTTGGTTTATTCAACGTTGAAGGATACAGTGTTCCAAAATATTGTGCACCTTATCTTTTGTTTCCTTGAAACTTGTTCTACATTTTTCAAAAAACAAATGTCCATACACGGGGACGATGACACCGGGAACGGTGTAGCTGCGGCTCAACCAGTCGTAACAGCTTTTAACTTTACAGGTTTAAATGAAACCGAGGAGGGTGTTATAGACATCGCTCCAAACTTAAGAAGAGCCATCACTCTAAAACTTATAAAACACGGCCTACCACCAAGAGGGGGTAGAGCAGTTTTCGTGATAGAGGCACACGAATCCTTTCAGAGAGAGGTATTCTATTCATGGATAGTATTCCCAGAATCAAATCCAGTAACAAGAGTGTTTCACTTCTACAAAGAAGATGAACCACCAGAGGAATATATTCCTTTCAAGGATATTGAAATTCCACTAACATACCAGGAGCATCAGCTCTGGTTTAAAGGAGCCCTAAAACATCACAAAAATATTTCCAGGCTCGGTCCACTAGGTAGACCAGGAGCAACATGGCCGATTCTAGCCGGCTACACACCTCATCCTGACATTGAAGAGATGTCAGACGAGGAATTACTTACTCAACTTACAGAGTTAATAAAAATTTACAGACAATTAGTCCAATATGTCATGCGGACTTTCACAGTCCAACCACCATTGACCATTCCAAATCAAACCCCTCAACAGGGGAATACACGCAGTCATGGGTAAAATGCCCACAAAACGTGAGCAAATTCCATTCTGGATAGCTCAAAAAAATACTCAAATTGAAGCAGTATTTCCTAATACTAGCCCTTATGAGAAACACAGAATCCTAACAATCTGTTTACCAGTGGGGATCACACCATAACTGGAAGATTGCACCACTTGGGGCGCAGTCTTTGCTGCCATCTATACTAAAACACATGGTGTTCCATCAATTGCAGTAATACCAGATGTCCTGAAACAAATTCAAAACGAATACGGGGCAGAGCCTGCTCTGAATTTAGGTATTAAATTACTGAAAAACTTCGACCAGGTCTCAACAATAATATTATCTAATATTAAAGGGGAGGCAGCATCAGTGGCGATCCGCCAACGCTTAAGGGAATTTGATGTTACAGAACATCAATCTGAACTACCCAGAATAATAGAACAATCTTATGCAGAATTAGGCAGAGATAGTTTGGGTGGAAAACCTTTGAAGCCAAAACTATCTGAAAGTCCTGAGAAGGACTCTATTAAACAAACTCCTACATCTTCTAAACAGAAGTGGGAAACTAATAAACAAAATTCAAACGAGAAACGTTCTCAATCCCGAGGTAGGTCTCCTCAAAAGGAGCCCTCTGAAAGGAGGTATAACCTCAGGAATAGGGATAATGTAAGAAAACCTGACAGGTATCAAGATACTGATACACGTTCCTCTCGTACCTTTCAGATATCGTCACAGACATCGGAAAGAAGAGGACGGTCAGAACATAGAGAAGAACGCGTGAAATCCAAAGACGACAAACACGTTCAGAAAAATAAATCAAAACCTCAATTCTCAAAAAAGAAGGTAGCAGGTCTGAAGATCAGACATGCCGAGAATACTGAGAACACAACTCAAGAACGGAGAATGGGCTCAGACAATGCTGGACAGTGCAGCAGAAGTCACAATAGCTCGCCAGAACCTGAAGGAACTTCTGGAGATAGTGGACTTGAATGAGTACATCACATTAGAGACTGTAGACACCAGGGTTAGTTCTCCACAAACGATATATGAAATAACACTCCGAATGGAGGGAGACATACCACGACAAGTGAAAGTACTCTTTTGGGAGAAACTTTCAAGGGGTTATGATATACTTCTAGCAGAAAAAGACTGGCCACCACAATTTGTCAGGGAGTGCCCACATGGCGAGGACATCATTATGCCAGCCTTCTCCAACCATATTCCAATTTACCTAAAATATACTTATGCCAGGAAATGGGCAGTTGCCCAGGCCCCAGCATTATATAAAAATCATGTAGGATGGGATGAGGACTCACCTCACCATAAAATACATCTAAAAAATGAACCTACTGCACAAAGGCAGTACCCAATAAAGCAAGAAGCTAAAAACAGGTCAGGGAGATCTTAGATCAACTTGAATACCAAGGGGTGATTGAAACATGCACCTCCTCAATGAACAATCCTTTGTTTCCTGTCTCCAAACCAGACAATACATATCGTCCAGTTTTGGATTACAGACACTTAAACACTTGTTCTAAAACATTTGCAGTGCAAAATGCACATAGTACAGCATTAATGAATAACATTGTGCGTAAAAAATATAAAACCACATTGGATATTTCAAATGGTTTCTTTTGTCAAAACATAGCACCTGACAGCAGGTACTTAACAGCTTTCTCAATAATGGGGACCCAGCGTCAATTTTGTAGGCTCCCACAAGGGTTCAAAAACAGCCCAGGGTTATTCTCAGCGAGAGTAACAGAGTTACTACAAATTTATGATAATGAGGCATTGTCATATGTCGATTACATCTATCTGACAGACGATGACCTAGATAGGCACTTGAACAGGGTGAGTACCATTATATTGGGCTTCGCCTCTGAGGGCTATAAATTCAACTTTAAAAAATCCAGAATTGCCCATCTCAATGTCCTTTTCCTAGGATATGAGCTTTCAAGTGAAGGCAAGAGCTTGGCAGCTAACTTTTTAGAAAAGTGTGCGCTGCTCCAACCTCCAAAAATGCTGAAAAATTTACAATCCATCTTGGGTTTCCTAAATTTTCGAAGAACATACATTCTAAATTACGCAGAAAGGGTTAAACCTCTCTACGAATTAATCAAACCTGATTTTTCAACAAAACATTGGACACAGGAACACACAGAAATCCTGCGTTCACTCCAAGCTAACATGTTAGCAACAAATCACTTACAAACACGCGTAAATCAACGCAATTTGGTGATCCGAATAATTTCGGGTCAATGCGGATTCACCTACTTAACATTTAATGAGGGTGAAAAAGTACCAATAGCATACAAATCACATTTGTATACACAAGCAGAAATGCGCTTCACTTCAACAGAAAAAATACTGACAGCAGTTCAAACCGCTGTAGCAAAAGAAAGAGCTCTAGCCCAAGGGAAACGCATTATTGTCGTAACCCCAGTACCAGCCTTAGAGATGGTCACAAAAGCGAGCATTCCAAATGCAAAAGCTTTACATCCTAGATGGATACAATGGGTTAATTCTCTTGCTGCAACAGATGTTGAATATGTTTTTGATCCTGATTTAAAAACACAAGCGTTCCTCCAATATGAACATGAATGTCCTCTGCCCACTGAAATTCTGCCTCTCGATCAGTATGAATTTATAATTTACACTGACGGATCAGCACAACCTGCTACAGGGAGTAAGCAAGCTTACAGTGCAGCGTGCGCAATCATTAAAGGTCGCATGCAAGATGGTAACTTCAGACCAATGGTCACTAAAACTCAATCTCTAGGAGATTGTACAGCTCAGCGAGCTGAACTACAAGCATTCAAACTGGCACTTGAAAATACAGAGCACGGATTCCCCACACTAATCGTGTGCGATTCTTTTTACTGTGTTCAGTCGTATAATGAATATATACAAAATTGGCTTGAAAATGGGTTCAAAGATGCAAAAGGTGGCACAATAAGCATAAAACGCTTTGGGAACAAGTAGTTCAGTTGAAAAATGAACTACCAAAAGCTCACGTGATACACACGCTGAGTCATCAACGTGATGGCGTTCACGTTGCAGGGAATTCATTGGCTGACGAAGCCGCAAAGGAGGCTGTTCAGACGGCTTCCGTAGCTGCGATCACTCGTTCAAAACGAGAATAGACAGTGAGATATTGTTGGCTGTCAATGCTTCAAGCAAAGGCAGTGGTGCAGCGTTACCTAAAACGTTTCCACTCAAGTACTCTTATGTAATTGATGCGAACAACGTTCCTTTGCTCGAATCCCTGGAGTGGGGATAGGGTAATTCCAAACAAGGAACATAGATTAGGACTAATCCTAGCAGCACATGAAGGGATAGCCTCTGCCCATGCAGGTGTTTCTGCAACAGTATCTTTACTTAAACAAAGATATTGGTGGCCTGGCATTAGGAAACAGACCAAGAACTATGTTTTAGAATGTGAAATATGCCAACATATGAAAGTCTCCACAGGGAAACGTCCTGCGCAGACTCCCCTGTTAATTTCAGACAAACCATTAGCTTGTGTTTACCTGGACCACTGCGGTCCCTTGCAAAGGGACGGTAACTATAAATATATAATGGTCGCAGTGGATTCGTGCTCAAGGTTCCTATGGATATGGCCTCAGCGCTCGGCTGACGCTCGAACTGTTATAAAATATTTGTGAGTCTTTATCGGCACATTCGCAATAGGCATGCTACATTCTGACCAGGGCCCTGCGTTTAGCTCTCGGGCTTACAAAGAAGCCATGGCCAGTTTGGGTGTTGCATTGCGGTACTCCTCTCCATTTCATCCTGAGGTAAATTCTGTTGTGGAAAGGAAAAACCGGGACATAAAGCAGTCTATAACAGCTAGAGTATTAGGTTCGGGTGATGGGTGGGTCAAACATCTTTATGGGGTCCAACGCTCATTAAATAATTTGCCAAGAAGTTCTCTAGGGGGTCACTCCATATGAGGTCCTATTTGGGACAAGAATGTGGGTTCCTGATCTCGGATGTAAAGGCACAGTGGTGGAAAATAAACCCTTTGATATCAAAGATCGTTTGGCTGTTTTACAGGATCTAAATGAACTAAGATCGAAACAAAGCAACGTATTCCTGAAGCCAACCACCACTGGGGAAAAACCGGCAGTCCCAGCAAGGCCTGTCTGGATCCCAAAAGTTGGGGATCTTGTCAGAGAGAAGATTGCGGACAAGAAGGAATTTGGACCTTCTTACAGACAACCAGTACCTGTCCTAGCCATTCACGGAACAAGAACAGTACTTCTGCCGCCCCTTGCTGGAAAAAAGGAGAAAAGATTTGTGTCAATCGACCTCATCAAACCACAGTATGTGGCCAATACTAAATAGTAGGCCTCGTGGACTCCGACCTAGTAGCAGATGCACTCCCCTCGCTACTATCCAAGAGGTTCAGACTGAAAGACTGATAACCATCGAGAATTCAGCAGTAACAGATAAAGGACTAAGCAACAATGCTATGGAACTCATCCCTCTTGAAACTCAAGTAACAGTTCGTCCAGATACACCTGTATACACCAACGTAACACGTGATCAACTGGTTCCAGCGATTTCAACAAATCCTGATGCAATTTCAACAATTGACCGAACTGCTTCTGGCTACTTCATTAACTTTGATACGTTTTCTGAGGATCCGAGTGAACCTGAAACGACGCTAGCATCAAAAACTTTCAAACAGCAAGTACATGACTATTTTCATTTTCTGAAAAAGACTTATCTGGTTTCACCATGGATTGAACTGTGGATTATTTCTGGATTATATTTCTTTCTGCTTTGGCTAGCTTTGGTTATGACTATCAGCATGCTTATAAATGGCAGATACATCCGTTTGGACATTGACAGTAAAAATGTGAACTTACTTTTAAAACCACACAAATCATCCCATCGTGAAACAAGAGACTTGTCAGCAGTGAACATCACAGCCGTTCCTATACAGGATGGTATAGTGTGGGACAAAACCGATTTCGATATCTTCGGCCCTACGGAACTTTTGAACATTCCACATTTATTTAAAATTTCACTAAGTGATTTTATTACCTCCAGTACCTATTCTGATGATTGGGACTTTGAGACTGCAAATGATATGATGTCTGACCTAGAAAGGTCTGCTGCGTTCTCTAACAATGAATACTTAGAGGGTTCATCAGACTATGAACAGCTTTATTGTTATAACCACTATGGTCATCATTTCTTGCATAAATCTGCAACACCTAGAAATGTGTTTATGTTTAACCAATGGGAACATTGTCCTACACCACCAAAAGGTAGTTCAAAAACGTTTGCTAAAAAGTTTCCCTATTTTTCAGGGTACAATACATCTGATCCAGAAACATTTTACTATAAAAATGTAAACAAAACAGGACAGAAAATTATGTTAACTAATACAAAATAGATTTATTCTGCAGCCTTTATTACCCAACTGTCTAGACATGGATTTGAATTTTGGAAAGACACAATAGACACAAAAACTGTCTGGAGTTCTATAGATTGGCAAGTACAGGGGATAGAAGCTTTGTTTAGAGCATGTATCGTCCCTCAGCAAATAATGTTTTTGAATGACACTGTGCAACAAACGTCTTGCCTTGGTCTAGCCAAGATCAAAGACATGAAAACACCTTCTGTACCAACACCTGCAAGTAAAAACACTACACAGGCAGCGGTTACAGTTGACACAATACTACAAACCAACAGAACAGATTCTGATTGGAAAAAATGGTTACTCTGGCCCACAGACACAAACATCTGTCAAGAAAGATTCCTGACTAGAAGACAGGGCTTTACTATCCATAGGCCAGACCCACGATACGTTCAAAGACAACATCCGGGGGTAGCAACAGCATACAGTGTAGGGAAATTGTGCCTTGACTGGTTACCAAAATCTACACTAGAGGATGTGAAACAACACTTATCTTTACTTAAAGAAGACGCAGACCTTAGGGAATTCTTGCTAGGACCGAGAAAACCGTGTCAAAAACGTTTCATATATGCCGGCATCTATGCTGCTTATAATGAAGTATGGAAGGTTTCACAGGCAGAGGCCGCAGAACGAATACGTGAACTTGATCGTATTAACTTAGAGAAATCTCTCACTGTGGTCGACAATGGGTTAACAACTTTGTCATCCAGAATTTATTCATTGGACAACATTGTATCCTCTGCTATTGACATACTGGAACAAGATTTAGCCATGTTACAACAAGGCCAATCTCAGTTACGTTCTATTATGTTATTAAGCTGGACGCTGCAATCTTTGCGTGCGGGCTATGTGCCTTGGCGTTTTATCAACACGTCGTCTCTGTTTGCAGAATACAATCTAACTAATAAACAGATCGAACTGGCACAAAGGGGAGCAAAGTATACAGTGCTGAGCATTGAAAAACTGGAAAAATTACCATTTACGGTAGCAGAAAAACCAGCTACAGAATGGCTTATTCATGGCAAAATCACTCTGCCTGTCACTACTTTTCAGTTTCAGTATTGGCTCAAACAAATGCAAGCAGGCAAATATGAAAGGTTGGGTAAAGAATACATTAAGACATCCTGGGATTTACCTTACGACTACAGATGTTGGAGTGGGGATCGTAAAATGCACTAAGCGGTTCACTCATATGTCAGGACATTTCTTTACACAGGGCTTGTAATGGTTCTGTGGCAAATTTGTCCTGCCACCAGCAGGGTACACCAGCTACTGTGATTAATCCAACGTTTGGCCAACTTTCTAATGGGAGTTACCTCATGTTGAATGATCAGAGTTGCTGTGGCATGTTGCCAGGCATCCCATATCTGGTAATGGTCGACTCCAGGGTCACTTGCTGTATGCAAGTATATTCCCCCCAATAGACACAGTCAGGGAGTCGCCTCTATGGCCTTCATTGAATGTTTCTTTTATACGTTTTGATACTTTAAGCAGAATGAAAGCCATGCTTTTACAACAAACGGTGCCTTTGACCTCGGCCAAAGAAATCTATGATTTACAAATTGCAAGGACTTCGGCTGAGATACAGGCTTTAATTCGTACAAACTGCCCTATACATTTTGCAGAAGTGATGGGACGTATCTTTACCAAGTCTGATACGAGCGGAATTGTACAGGTATTTAAGACCATCTGTTCAGGACTGTTAACACCCTTCCAGGCAGTCCTCGGAATCATCCCAAACTTCGCACATTCGGTGTTTGGTGGTGTGCCATTAATTCTAGCACTTGTTGCAGGAATTCTATTTCTATTCCTACTATTACGCTATGGCAAGCCTATTCACCGACATCACTCCGAGCGATATGGAGAAAGCTCTCCTAGAACGGAAGTGCCATGAGCGCATAGTGCAACTTTTGGGCATACCTCGTCTACGGGAACTTAATACAACATGGTTTCTGTCATTCAGACCAATCTGGCAAGATTGCATCTTACCTGTTCTACGATGCCTGCTTTGCGGTGAAGAATGCGTGCTAGACACCTGTCTAACACTCCCATCAGTCATGCCAACAGATATCGATACTCTGCTGGACCCGATAACGGCCCATGCTCTGTGTTGTCCCCAGAGGCTACCAATCCTGATGATGGCATTCATTGAGATCTCACAGACGCTTCCTGCTGCTGCTGAGGTACGAGATGGATCAACAGGCACACAGGTAACAACGGACGCAAACATTGCTACGGCATCCTATGCTGAAGGCGATGCTTCACATCTCTGTGCAGTTAACCTTCTAAATGAGGTATTCCAAATGTCACCAACATCGGTAGACGATATTTTGTCTATAGAAATAGATGATTTCATGTTTACACCAGACCCATACACTGACTTTGATTCGGCTCTCAGTGTACCAGGGACGCAATGAAATTTGGCCTCCATATTTTCAAAACAGAACAAAACTTGGAACTCTTCCTAAAAATTGAACTTTTTCTCTTTTTCTCTAATTTTTGAAAATACATGGCAAAACAATCTACTTACAGTAGAACTATTCTTATAAAACGGACTTCTTTGAATACTTCCAGGGACACATTGTCACCTTATTTGTCTAAAATTCCATTTAATACCATGATATGCAATGGCTTTGATTTTTGAAAACTTGTCAACCATTTCATCAAATGTATATATTTCTGTTTATTCATTCATGTTGCATTTATTTCCAATATATGCTTAGAATGAAAAAATGCTTTTAAATGTACAGTACCGATTGCATTCAACAGTTTACTTTTAAACTTCTTTTAATATGCTTTTAGAAATGTTTTTAGCAACATGTGGTACTCAATTTAATGTTTAGCACTTAATGTTTAGCATTTAGTATTATCGTTCATTCGAAAGTGGAGTGGGTGTTGTATTCCGCTTTAGGTGTCCGTATATAGGCTTTCCTGAAACATGTCCTTATATAGGCACAATTCGCATTGCCCTTATATAGGCATAGAATCCCAGTCCTTATTTAGGCATTAGCCGTGCACTCCAAATACAGGCATGGTCACCGACATCCGTCCACCCCAACGTCACAACGAGTTCTTAGAAACCAGACCCTTAAGGTCTTGGGAGTTCCCCTAGCACAGGATTATTGATTTCTCCAAGAACTCATCTATTATGCATGAACCGCTATACCTTAAGGGTTCATTCCTGACGTCTTCCTCTGTCCGACTTCACGTCAATGCTAACATTCCAAGGCACCTACCAGGTATAAATATACCTTCCCTTGCCCAAGCAAGTTAGGAGAAGACCTCGACTTTAGAGGAGCCCGTATCCTGGCCTGACACACTGAGAAGAGACGCTGTCATCCCTGCTCGCAGAGGAATCCAGCTTCCAGTGTTCTGACTCCCTTCGCGGGGTGTTAGAGTTCCAGATCCGGAAAGAGATTCCCACCTCTCTCATTCTCAAGGTATGGAGCTGACTAGAACCTAGAGGGACTCTTGGCATACTAGACTTAACATACTCTTAGTATACCATACTAGAGAATACTCCACCTACTTCTTATCTTTCCCTACACCTAGACTAGGTTAGGTACATTGGGGTAGAACTAGCTTAGAGAAGCATCTTATGAGTACTCGCATTTTTAGCTCATGTTATTTATGTACGTGAATATATGCTAAAAGATAATGCTAGCATAGTATTATTTATTTCTACTGCTTACGCTGTACATTATATATTTTGCATATTGTCTTGTGATCATAACAGCTCATATCTCTTACACGAGAAACAAGACTGTTCAATAAATTCCTTTTATTGAAACACCCGTCTATTCTTTCTGTGTAACTCTGAAGAAACTAAGCATGCACGATTAGCTGAGTGAAACTGTTATCTATTGTTTCCACGATTCTGAGACGTGTTCCGATTCTAAAGGGAAACAAAGTTGTCATGTTTATGCGGTTGTCAGAAACTACTCCCTTCTTGTTTTCAAGGAGTTTCTAGTGGCCTCTGAGCTAGCTGGCACAAAGTAATTAAGTTTAATATACTCTATAGGGACATACCGACCTCAGTCCTATGTCAAACCTATAGGGTATATTATTCCAATGCGCAGAGCCTATTAGGAAAATAGGAACTACACTACAGCAGTGCACTCGTGCTCAAGCTGTTCTGGAAGTACAATGCATCAGTCGGAGCGCATGCAGTTAGAGCGGGCTGGAGTCACACTGAAGCCACTTTGAAAGCACAAGCCATGCCGCTCTGAAAGTGCGAGGCATCTATCAGAGCGTGTTCAGGCTGCGAGGGGCCCGCTCTGGTGAATGAATGAGGCTATGTGAAATACTTATGAGCGTCACATATTGAATCGCAGTGTGTTACGAATGGGGAATGATCCTAGACTATGAAATAAACAAGAGTTACCTGTGTATCTGCACAGAGTACACGTCGTCTTCCCTGAATTAAGTTCTATTCAATTTTGAGGAATAACCATTGGCAAACATCGAGTGCTGACAACTTCATTTTAGGGGATTAGATGAATGGTCCAAAGTAGAAGCAATTCAAGGGAACAGTAATAGAATAAGGTGAACCATAGTGTTTCTATGTTAGATTTTTATTATAGTTTGTTCTTTTAGTTCATTATATTAGATTTTTATTTAAATTGTTATTTTTGATTGTTTTTAAAAATTGCCTTGTAGGTCATAGCAGACCATGCATGGTATCACCTCCGCCATTCTTGGCAAATCCTGGTCAACCTCCAGTACCCTGGAAGCAATGGAAAAAAATGTTTTTAACTTATATTTTAGCTAATGGTGGGGATACGTATGGACCAGTAAGGAGACAGGCAATTTGTTTACATCACTTGGGTGTTAAAGGAAGGAGGTTATATGAAGATTTATCGGAAATATCAGTGAAAATGGGTGATAAGCAGCCATGTAATGTATATGAAATGTCATTGCAGATGTTGGACTTGCAGTTCACTCCAAAGACTAATGTTTTCCTTTAACTCAGAGAGTGGATGAAGATGTTGCATCATATGTGGCCGCTTTGACCTGGTTAGCCATATCTTGTCGTTTTGAACAGTTATCAGACTTGCTGATCAGAGACCAAATTGTGAGATACGCTAACATTAAAAGTGTGAAGGAGAAGCTCTTGATGAAAAAGACACTACTTTAGAGGAGGCTGTACTGATAGCCAAGAGTATGGAACACACTGCGTTGTGGATAAAAGAAACTGAGAATGGTGATCACGGCCAAAAGAATGTGGTTAGCGAAGTAGCAAAGGAGAGTAAACTGAAGATGAGAATGCCTGAAGAGGGAAAAGATAAGAAAGGCAGAAACACAAAACAGACCTATCACACTTTTACTGAAAGTACGAAACGGTACAATAACACTTCCAGAGAAATAAATTGTTTCTGCTGTGAGGCACCAGGACATATAACTTCCAGCACGAGGTGCGCTGCTAGAAATATAATATGCAGAAACTGTGGAAGGAGAGGACACCTTGCAAAGGTGTGTAGGACAAACATGCGAGATAGCAAAGTACAAGAAATTAGACAGGCTGTCAATGATATATGCGAAATTGTTCAAGAGATGGTTTTAACCATAGAAGAGGAATGTGATAACGTGACAGATAACATGAATGAAGGGGGGATATCAGTGTTAGAGGTGCAAAACGGAAAGCACAGATAGATTAGAAAAAGCATATTGTGAGGTTATTATTGATAGTAAACCATTAAAAGTGCTTGTGGACTCAGGACGTCTTTATACACTTTTATCAAAGAAGCTATATGAAGGAATGGGGTTGGATGGTAATGCATCGTTGGAGAAGTCTGACATCGAGGCGGTTGGATATGCGGGCAAACGAACTGAATGCAGAGAATGAGATGGATGACTATCAAATTCAAGGGAGAGGGTGTTCATGGGCGAGTTTATGTAACCAATCATGGGTCAGACTTAATGGGATGGTGTCATCAAAGAGACCTGAACATCATCATAAATCCTAATGCTAAAGAACCATTAATGATAATTGAGACAACAGCGGCTGTGGAAGTGTTAAATATCTGTGAGAATGACATAATGTTAAAGTATCCCCGAGTGTTCACTGATGAATTTGGGTTACTAAAGGGATTTTCCCACAAAATACTGAGAAAGGTGCCAGTCCAATTGTACATGGGGTGTGGAATGTCCCAAATATGATGAGGGAGCCATCATGTAAAGAGTAGGATAAATTGTTATAGAAAGTAGTAATTGACCCAATAGAAGTATCTGAATGGCTAGCGCCTGTGGTGGTGGCACAGGATTGATTTATGAGACTTAAACAAAAATATATGGGTAGACAGGCAACCACTTCCCAATATTTCAGAAATGATTGCAGTTATGGGTGGTGGATCCATGTTTAGTGTACTATATGTGTCTGCAGCATACCACCAAGTGAACCTACAAGAAGAGTCTAGGCATTTGACATCTTTTTTGAGGCCACAGGAGCATTTTGGTATAGGAGAATGCCATTTGAACTGGCTTCAGCCTCTGCTGTCATCCAAAGGGTCATGAAGAATATTTTT
Organism: Calotriton arnoldi; assembly: GCA_963921515.1. Taxonomy (NCBI): domain Eukaryota; kingdom Metazoa; phylum Chordata; class Amphibia; order Caudata; family Salamandridae; genus Calotriton; species Calotriton arnoldi. Next base: position 1,368,577 of record CAWUFW010000664.1, read on the forward strand.
GGTGACATGAATCAAGTCTTGTGCTTTCAAGATGGTGTACTTATAGTGGGGAAGGATGAGAAAGAACATGATATTATTTTCAGAGTGGTGATGGCTTAACAATAAAGAAAGAAATGTGTCAGTTCAAGAGGAAGCAGGTGACGTACTTGGCAGATGAGAAAAGTGCTAAAGGAATTAAGCTGAAAAAAAGCATAGTGAAGGCAATTGAAAAAATACCAAAACATCTAAGAAAGACAAACTAAGGTAATTTCCTGGACTTGCAGAATAACTTCTCCAAATATGTCAAAAACTTTGCACCGATAGTGCCACCGTTAAGATTGATCATGAAAAAAAATGTTGTGTTTGTGTGGAATGATGAGTGCAGGAAGTCCTTTGATGAGAAAAAAAAGCATAGCACAAGCGCCAATGTTGGGACATTTTGATGTATTGACGCAGGTCGTGAATGGTGAAGAAGGGGTGATTGATTTTGCATCTAGAAGCTTGAGAGGGCAGAATTATGTAATTGAGAGACAGGCCCTAACCTGCTGCTGAGGAATCAAACATTTCTGATTTTATGTGTGGGCATACCTTTCAAAGTCAAGACGGATCATAAACCACTAACTTATTTGTTCAAAGGAGGGAGAGGATTGAAAGGTAATGTTATGCCCCATATTTCTAGATGGGTGTTATCTGTGCTAGATTACAATTTTGAAGTTGAATATTTAAGGGGCTGTAGAAATGTTATAGCTGACTGCTTGTCCAGGTTGCCTGTGAGTGAAGAGGTAGAGGAGAAGTGTGAGAAGGTTGGTGGCAATAGAGAAGGAGAGATGGCATTATGTAGTTTTGAATGGGACAAGGCCAAGGAGAAGGATTCTGTGATGAGTGAGATGGTGAGTAAAGTTGTACTAGGATGGTGTGAGGAGGATATGTTGAAGAAGGAGTTAAAGGAATTTTTCAAGGTGAGAGGTGAGTTGATTTTGACTGAGGGAAGATTAATGAGAAGAAATGTGATTGTTCCTCTTACTGGCATTCAGAATCGTATAGTTGCCATTCCAGACGAAGGGCCTCTGGGGCATAATATGAGCAAGAGAAGGGTACAGCAGTAATTCTGGTGGCTTGGTATGGATGGAAATATCGAGGAAGTGGTGAAACAGTGTTATGCATGTGCAAATAGCGACAAGACCAAAACTGTAAAACAACCTCCTCTAGAATGCATGGACTTTCCCTTGAGACCATGGGAAAAGTTAGCTATTGATTTTATAGGGACAGTTAACAGTCTCGAATTGAGAAGATAGCATTTTTTGATAATAGTGATTATCACGCAAAGCGGTTTGTTGTCAAAACCTTGGAGCATGTGAATACTGCCAGTGTTATTGAATTTTTGGAGAAAGCTTTCATGGATGAAGGAGTTCCTAGGACTATAGTTTCTAATAATGGGGTCCAGTTCATTTCCAAAGAGATGACTGACTATCTTTCCAGAATGGGAAGCGTTCATAAGAAGGTGGCTATGTTCAGACTGCAAGCTAATGGATTGGTGGAGAGAGTTAATTGTTTGGTAATGGAAAACATACAGCTTTCATTAGCTAATCATCTTCCATGTAAGAAGGAGTTAAGGAAACTGGTGTGGGCATGTAGAATGACTCCCCATTTGGTTACAGGTGTGTCACCTTTTGTCTCTCTGAAAGGGAGAGAGCCAGGAATGAAAGAGTGTCCAGAATGGTTGAGTGGAACAAAGAATGTTTGGGTTGACCGTGGTGAAATCAAAGAAAGAGTCAGTGGTATACAGAATAAGGTGAAGGAGTACTATAACAAAAAACGGAATGTGAAGAAACATTGGATAAGCAGAGATGATTGGGTGGTTGTAAGAAAGGGAGGAATTGTTCAGCAGGGTGAGAGTAAATATTCTCAAACAGTTAGAGAAGTGAAGCGTAATGTTGTTGTTTTGAGTGATGGAACTACATGGAGTTTTGGGAATGTGTGTAAAATCAACAAACCTCAGTCCAAGAAGTGAAAGGAGGACCAAAGTGTATGGATGTATTCAACTAGTTCAACTAGTAATTGTAATGCATTGAATACTTCAATCATTATTAGGATTATTTGCATGTTCAATCTCTAGCTGAAATTTTATTTCAGTGTTGCTAATCTCTTTCAGCCTTTGTAATTGAATTCAGAATTTAAGTATTAAAATTATCTTTTTATTTTAATTATTCATTATAATGGGAAGATGATGTAGAGTTGTGAAGGGTGGAATATTCACTATGTAAGTGTGACATCATTTGGAATGTAGGGGGAGAAGGGAGATTTATGCTGCGGTTGCAATGAGAACAAAGAAGTTAATGAGCAGGAAAACGGTGTTCGTGAAATCTTTACAGTATTATGCTGTTGGAAGGGTTGTGCAGCACCCATACAATGTCATAATATTTAGTAAGGAGTAGGTGAATGGCCCCATCTATGTCCAGGAAATTGCATATTAAAACATGTGAATATAGCACTCTTACTTTTTGTTCCATTAATAATCCTGTAGTCCAGAAAGATGGCCCAGTTTAGTTTTTGACAGATGGCCGGCTGTTCCACCATGGGGACGGAGTAAATTACTCCATCCCCATGGCAGAGGGACACCCCATCAAATTTATAAATGACTACTAAGCAGGTGGTCAATTAAAATACAGTGGCCGGAACTGCCGTCATGACGGTT